>JBCFYV010002255.1:22317962-23517962 GCA_039000515.1 Timema cristinae | reverse complement strand
GTAAAATTATGTGCTGCTTTATGTTTAAAAATATTGAGATTAAAGAAAAAATGTTTTCATTAACAAGTGAAACATAATTTTAATGGATTCCTAACCACCAAACAGAGCTAGTACCATTTGTAAGCTTTGATATTCTCCAATTTTTGCATGTTTATCATCTCCCCCCCCCTCCTCCTCCCACACTTCTATATGAAAAGCTAAAAATATAAAATATTGTGTTATTTTCCCCGTTTTCAATTTAATACTCGAAACAAGAATCTTTTAAAGAATTAAGTTTATAAAATTGGTATTTCGTTGTAATCTAGCATTATGGAAATACATTTTTTTCACCACTCTTGGTTTACATTATAATTAAAATAGGTGTCTTATAGACAATAAGGTGGAGTCCTATTTGTGCAAACCTTAAATGTAGAGACAAGTTATGTATTTATATTTTAAAAATCATCACAAATATATCTAAACACTTCATAGACGGTTTGTTTTGAATGACCTTTCCTCACACAAAATTGAGTTTGGGGCAAAAACATGATAACCCTCATTCATTAATAGGTTATATTTTCACCATTTAAACTTCTATGAGATATTAGTTATCCTCAATATTTTTCCTGGTTATAAAACAACTTGTAGTTGAATATGTAAGCTACCAGAAATCACTGCTAACACATTTTTTATCAAATGAGGGCTGTCATGTTTTTACCCCAACTCCCTCAATTACTGCATTTTTCAGATGGGTACAAAACAGGCTTACTTTATCAAACAGGATGGCCACTCAAACTTTAGGATAAGACTCCAACACAATCCCCCGATTCCTAATTTTCCTATCAAGAAAAAATAACTCTCCCAGTTTTTTAAAAAGGATTTTCTTCAGGTTGTGAGACTGGATCAAATTGTTCTGAATGATTTTTTTTTTTTTTTTAGAAAAAGATGTGTTGAGCACACCACTAAATTTTAGTACTGGAGCAAGTATTGTTAGTAAGTACACCTACAAAATGTTTATAGAGTGGTCCATTTTCAGCATCCAAACACTTTTCCAGGGTTTTTTCAAGATGTATAAAATCCAAGCATAATTTCCCGTTTTCCCGACTAGCCATCCTGTCAAAAGTTCCCTGGCATATATTTAAACACAGATAGACTGGAAACCTTAAAGAGATGATAGGCTCTCCTCGGCAAGTTCTAAAGTAACAATATTATTTTGTTAATGAAATACATACACTGTATAGATTCTCTATAAGTGTTGCAACCTCCTTGTCTTGAACAAAGAGATTGTGGCCGCCAGGAACATTCTTCATGATGTGTCGCTCAATCTTCTCGTTCTCTAATACTGCCATGCCATTGTCAATAAGGATTGGTGGCGGAGTCGCCTCGAAATTAGTCCTGAAATAACAGGTAGACATCAAGTGTGATAAATATTTATTAGCAAAAGTGTTCCAGTGTAAAGGCTACTAACAACATTAAAATTAACTCCTAGACACAGCACCCACTCCCTTGATTGTTGACTCGTTAATTTGTGAAAGGGGGGAAGCCCTTATTTTACAAACTATAAATTATCCTGCCTTGATAGCAAATGAACCCAGGCCCCTTGGCTAAGTAGGCAGACACACTACAGATGGGTCAAGGAGTCGGATGAAACAGTTCAGCATTTATATAAGGCAATAACTTTGGTAGATCAGATGAGGATCGAGTTCAAAGACAAGCCCACTAATACAGAGCTAGTCCTGTCATTTCTAGACACACCCATGTGTCCAGTGATTCTCAAAATATGATCCTCGGAACACTGATAGTCTGTGGCAGTCTATCAAGTGGAAGTTTACTAATAAAAATGAACAAGATTGTTGATCACACAATAACCCACCAATTTAAAATGCAAAAGATTATTAAACATGAAATATCTATACTATGCTTTATTAATTAATTCCCAGTAGAAACAAGTCATATGTGTATATAAAAGGAAATCTGTACCAATCTTAAGTCAACAAAACCAAACAATCATTAAAAAAAAGAAGAAGAAAACTATTAATTACTAAGTTTTTGTTTTGTATTTATAGTCGCAAAATTGGTTTGCCTAAAAATAATGTTTTGCCTGCATAGCTTTCAAACAACACACCCAAGGTTAAGAAAGCTAATTTTTCTAGGGGAAGTCCGCTAGAAAATGTTACTATATCAATACAAGTTTTTACACATATATAGCCCCCTAGGAGGAGCCCATCAAGTTCCAAGGGGCCCCAGAACCCCCCTGAACCCAGACTTTCAATCACCTTGAACACTTTCCCCCTTGTTCCCAGTGCACATAACTTCCATTTGGTACTTATCCATCACCAAAACTTTGAGAAACATAACCATGTACAAAAGTAATAAAAAAAATCAAAATATTTCATTTATAATAACTTATTAAAAGTACAAATAAAATGACCTAGTTGATTATAAAATAATAATCACATAGCTTTGTACTATGTTAAAAAAAAATGTTACCAAATAGAATAGTAGTTAGCAAACAGATTTAGCTAGAACAATAGTCGTTTTTAATTGTAGCAAAAATAACCTAGGGGGATGAGTCAACAAGAAAGGTTTGTATTGTTTTTTTAGATTCAACAGTGCCGTTCTCTATTAGACCACTTAGATTAAGTCATTTATAGCACCATGCTATAACATCTGAAACCTGTCAAAGTTTAATGAACTGACCTAAAGTCTGGGGGTGGTTTCTGCATGTCGACTGTGGTGACCTTGAGACTGATGGTTTTCAACTCTGCCAAAAGATACAAGTCCATGAAGTACTCCTGGCAGAACAGGCATGCCCCTTTACGCCTACCATCGATTGTCGATGCCTGCAACACACAAGGGAACACAATTTTTTTAGACTTAAAATAAGTTGCGAGAAAATCTCCAGATTACCACAATACATTTAATATTTTGAGCTTCCATAAAGTTTGATGTTGGGATGCGCCTGGTGAACATCCTTTTTACATATGATGAACGATTAGGGGTTGTTTGGCGAAACAACAATCACAAGTAAAAAAAAAAAAAAACCAAAAGAAAACATGATTTTTTTTTCAAATTCTAATAATTAATAATAAAATTATATTAGTATTGTGTATTATGAAAATAAATTTTAAGTATTATTACACTTAAAATGTGTAGAATTTTTTTTTTACGGTTAATAGTAAAGTTGGTTCCAAACCACTATTTTACGACTTCAAAACTCCGAATTACCTTCAAATCCATAATCTCGAATTCAAATTTTGGATAAAATTATACTCTAAAAACAATTTCATTTGAAAAATAGAAAAAAATATTTTTTTTATAAAGGATTTGTGTTTTGAACTTAAAATTTTCTCAAATTTCTAATATCCTTAAGGAGTCGAGGGATTCAAAGGATTCGAGGGCCCATCCATAGTTATCACATTTAATTTGAGATAGACTTAGTCCTGTTTGATTTTAACGATCGAGACTCAACTGTACAGTTTATTTTCAAACTAATAATAAAGCAATCTATTGCATAGTAATAGAAATAAGCCCTTACACATGTTTTAATTTTTCTTTATAATATATATTTACCACAGCATCTTACTACCCGTTCAGGTTATAAGTCTATGTACTAATTACACTTATGGGTTTAGGGATTAAGAGGGTTTAATTTAGAGTAAGCGCACCCGCATTTGCGTGGAAGGAGAGTGGAAAACCATTTAGGAAAAACTACTCTCAGTGCACTCGAATGGGATCGAACCTCTATTCCTTCATCAACAGCATAGTTTAAACATTATATCCATCCTAAAATTTAGTAAAGCATTTAAATACAAACCAAAATCAAATGTGTTTAGAAAAAAAAAACTCTTTAAGAAACAACAATTTTTATCTCGATGACAAACTTCAAGGACAGGTGTATAAATAAACAAAACTAATTTTGTAGTAATGTAAGGCCTAATATAGATTTCCGATTCAATAAGTGTAAAATGTTAAAAATCATTACGTCATGTAGGCCCCAACCCAGTACCACGACATTTTAACATGTTCCATTTTTAAAATGAGCACAATAATACGTCAATTACATGAAACATCAATCATATTACTGTCCAGACTAGATCGGACTAGGCCGAATTAATACTTCCTAAGAGCCTCAGGATGTAAAGTCTGTTCAGCGGGGGAATTGTTTTCTGAAAGGCCTTTTTCCTTACCAGAAAGCTATTATATAGCAGGATATTGGTAGGAAAAAAGACCTTTCAGAGACTAATTCCTACCGTGAATTAAAGTATACTAGTTTAGCCTAATCTAAATAAGTTAATCCTGAAATTTTGGCTTAGCTCACAGGATAAATTAGTATAGCCTACAATTAGAGCATTTGAGTGCAAACTGTGAATGATGAAACCTGTCCAAGGTCAATCCATCATATGGATTAATAAGAGTGAAAACTAATACTGCCTAAAAACATCAGGCGCGCGCGCACTCACGCGTTGAGATGCGATAAAACACCGCCAAACATTGAAGTGAATTATGTTAAGGCCATATGTACAGAAATTTTTTTTTTCGTCATTCGAAAGAGTTTTATTCTATGAAATATTAAACATCAAAAATTTATTTTTAACTATTTTTATTCAAGAGCTATGAGGGTAAGAAACTTCAATTTTTACGTTTTCCAAATCAAGTTTTAGGCTAAACTTTTTGAAATAAAATTTTGAAAATTAAAATTTAGTATCTTTAATACTATACCTATTTGATAAAGCTGGGATTTTACCGTAGTTATTAGCATACTCTATATAAATATACTCAAAGTTCCCTTAAATAACACAAATTCAACAATTGTTTATTAATACTAATTCATCTATAAATATATAATATTAGTATTCATACGATGTATTGATGTGTATACTTAAGATTAAAAATATATTCAGATTTAAATATGCAAAGTTTTACTGAATAACTTGATTTGCGTATGACATAAAAATATGCACTGAAATTCCAAGTTCGCTGACGGGATCAAAACTTTGTAGGGAAGTGTAGCTTAGTCGACAAGAACGGTTGATAGCCCGCCTCCACAGCAGTTACACCAGCTGTATTATCACAAACACACAAGTAATCTGCAGTCCTTGCGAGATTCGAGATTTCTGTTTGAACGATCATTCACAAGTTGTCTCTTAAAATAGTTAGACTCATATTAATAATAATATTAATTTAGAAACGCGTCTTACTAACCGTTAGGGTAGAATCATATTGTAGTGATATTAATATTTATACCACTATCAGGGTTATTTCATTATTAAAACATGTTGTAGTAATTTTTAGATTTGTGTTTTATTTGTGATCTCTGTGAACCGTAAACACACACACACATATATATATATATATATATATATATATTATATATATATATAATTATTAAAATAATAAACAATGGTTCCTTCCATCACAACCTGGAAAACGTCAAGCTTTGAAACCGAGTACGGGCATAATATAATGTATTATATAGGCAGATAGGCTTAATGTTTGTTTTATATGTTAGGGGTTTCCAGAATCAGTAACATAGAATATACGATCTAGTAAACAATAAATGGCTGTAAGCGATCGCCCAAGGTTTCGACACATTTCATATCAAGAATGATGAAATAAATATTTAACATTTAAAAACACTTTTTACAGCCATTGTATAAAAAATCTTTTTCATGAAAAAATTTCAATTTAGGCAATTTATAGTGTTTAAACTAGTTCAAAAAGCTAAGAAATTAAGTCATTATTAATGCAGAAAAAGGCATTATTTTATATAGTTTAAATTGGCAAAACTTATTACTCTGAATACATTAATATGCATATGGAAAAAATAATTTCACAATCTTCAATTTAGTGAACACTGCAATTATTATTTTCAATTAAATTATTTATGTTTTTATTATAGGTAGAATATTTATACTGTCAGTCAGACTTAGATCTTGGTTCATATGGGATTATCTGCATGATAAATTTGATTGATTAATTACATTTTTATAACATTAAAATTTTGTGATTATTTACATTTTAAATCATATGGGCGATTTTCCTCAAATTAGTTAGGCCTAGGTTATAGGTAAATATAATGTGGGCATAAATGGTGATTATGAAAGCATTATAATATATATATATATATATATATATATATATATATATTATATATATGCACTTTATCTTAAGAAGCAAACCCAAAAAGTCAAGTGGTTACAATTAAATTGATTATATTGTTCAAATATTTGATAATTTTAGGAATATGGCAAGTTTCTACAGTTAAATAGAATTATTGAATTCTAAGACATATACAACATCCAGAAGAAGGCCGAGAAGTGTTCAAATAATAAATACTACGCCTCTACCAGAAATCGATCCCGAAGCTCTTTGCACTGTAGACCATCCCACTAGCGACTGAGCGTACGTGTCGGGCTATATATAATACAATAATTATATCACATTTATAGCCTGTATTTTCTTACGTTCTCTCCCACAACTGTCAAACTGTTAATTGAGTGGCCTCTAATTATTATTATTATTATTATTATTATTAGCACCGCGTCTTACTACCCATTCGGGTTATACGCACTTACGCTAATGTGTAGTGGTAGGGTGATTGGAGATGAAATGAAGGACCTACAGTTTAACAAGGAATCCGAACCACGGTGGAGACCTGGCATTCCCCACATTCACAAGATGTCTTGTCAGAGGTGAAGGAAGGGTTTGGTAATCAGATAAATCTGTACCGGGACCGAGGATTGAACCCCGGCCGCCAGCACTGAAGTCTGACACCTTACCCCTAGACCACCTGGTCACCGAGTGGCCTCTTGAAAATATGCTTGATAAGAAATAGATTATTTATCGCCTTAAAAATTGTGTGAATGCAAGAATCTACGTTTAAGCTTGCAATTTTTCCAGCATTTTATATGGCTTAAATTTTGAAATTCTATTGGAATATTTAGAATTTCTCTGTTAATTCCACCTATAAGGGTATAATTAGGTCAAGTTAAACGTTGTAGCTCCTATAGAAGAAGTCTATAATGATGATGTGTCAATTAGTGAGATATCCTGTTGGGGACCTAAACAATATAGGAAGGTATAGTGTTAATTATTTATGCATTTTTAACTCACTTAGAGAGTAATTTTAGAACCAAGTATGATAGTATAGTAGTAAATGATGTTTGCAATTACAATAGTGTGAGCACTTTGAATTTACCTCAAATGAAAAACCGCTATTTACTATTGTAACGACAGTCTTTCTACAGATATTTTTATTATTTTTTTGCAAATAAATAATGTAATAAAATAATTATTTCATTCACTAAGGAATGTATTGTATTACATATGACCCATAAAAAATTATGTGTGAGAGAGAGAACGATTTTTATTTGGATTAATTTAATCAAAATAACTGAAACATTCTTATCCAATTAAGATGTAATAATAATAATATTTAGCACCACGTCTTACTACCCCTTTGGGTTATACGCTTTAAGTACTAACTACGCAAATGGATTAGGAATTGGGAAGGTTCACCCGACTGATATTCGAACCTCGATCTCCCCGTCCTCAGCAGTCGAGCTCAACACGACAAGCGCGTTAGCCAACTACGCCACCGAGGCTGGTAAATAAGATGTAACTTATATATAATCGCTCTCCAATGTTTTTAGACCCTTTGAATTATTTAGTGATTAGGTTTTGAGGTTTGAGTTATTCTAGGGTGCAAGGAGAAGGAAACACAATTTTATATTAAATGCACCCTATTTACTTGGAGAGTGGATTGGAAAACTATAGAAAGATAACACATGTGGAAAGCCACCTAAAAATTTGTAAAAATTATATATATATTTTATTTTTCTAGTAAATTATTAATAAACCCACCTTTTTATTGTAAACTCGAGTTTAGTGCTGCAAGTTCCTAGTAATTTTTTGAATACATATTTTCTACCTGATTCACCAACCGATTCAAGTCCTTATCGAAGTTTGGCTTTATATAATATATGCTCACTTTGAAATAATATATTATTATATGTCACATGACTTGCACAAATGAACAACGTAATCATCAGTTTTGTTCAATTTTCTCTCTCTCTCTCTCTCTGGTGTGTGTGTGTATATATATATATATATATATATATATATATATATATATATATATATAAATTACAGCTTATATTGTTGTATAAAACATATTTATCTTTATAATACGCTTTATCTCTAATGAAAAATCATTATTGGCCTGGTTTTTATTAGAATAAATAATATACATTTCAAAATGATAATTTAGGCCCTAATACCGATTCAGAATTCCAAAGCTCTGAAGAAGATGATAGTTGTGAGATTAGTTCAATAGAAAATTAAGAATTTTGAGTTGTATAGGAAAGTGACGATGACATACCTAGATTATTGATGAAAACGATACCTCCGTCAAAAATAATATAACAGGAATCATGGATAGATATTTAACATTTTCTTAAATAATCCACAATTTGTACCATGGGTAGGTACCAACTGTAAAAAAAAAACACGTCCGCGAAGTTGCCCTCTCCCCAATTTAAAAATTCAAGTTTTTTTTATTGCATTCGTTTGTTTTTCGCTTGTTGCAGTTTGTTCCACATATATTTTCGTTTGTTCAGTTTTGATAGGCCCACAAATGATATGTCTACATTGATGGGGCCAACTTCACGGTAACACCCCCCCCGCCCCCCCCCCCCCCCCGCACCCCTCCACACACACTTTGAAAAAATCATATTTTTTTGTTCTCCGATCGTTTATTTCCGGATTATACCGCAAAAAGGCTCGTTTGTTCTGCATTTGTTCTTGCACAAATGGGACATGAACTTGTGACACTTTGCTTACTCGTGAGGGGCCAACTTTACGGTAGCCCCTCCACTTTGAAAAATTCATGTATTTACTATTGCATTCGCTTGTTTCGGATTGTCCAGCAAAAATTTCGTTTGTCCGTTTTGATAGGCCCACAAATGGTATGTTTACATTGGTAGTGCCAACTTTACGATATCTTCCCCTCACTTTTGAGAAATGAGATTTTTATGGTTGCGATCATTTATTTCGGATTGTTAAAAAAAATTATTTACCTTTTGATACGTCCCCAAAATTAGCTATACTTTACATTTGACATTCATGAATTCACCCTTCTCCTCTTTTAAAAACAATTTTTTTTATGATTACAATACTGTTTCCTTCGTTAGTTCCGGATTGTTCCGAAAAAGAAAAAAAATCCGTTTTTCCGTTTTGATATGCTCACAAATGATATGTTTACTTTGTATCTCCACGAAGCTGCCTCACCATCTTTTCCCCCTAAAAACCTTTAAAAAATAAATTTTATGATTGCAATTTTTGTTCTTCGTTTGTTCCGGATTGTTCAGGAAAAAATAGTTTGATATGTCTTTATACGCCCATAAATTGTATGTTTACATTGCACGTCAATGAAGTTTACTCCCTTCCCCCATCTTTTAAAAATCCATATTTTTATGATTGCAATAATTTGTTCTTCGTTTGTTCCGGAAGGTTCCTAAAAAAACGCACATTTCGTTTTGACAGGACAACACAAGATTTATTTACACTAGGAGCGTAGATTGACGCTCTATGGCAACCATATTCTCCACATGAACACATACAACTTTTAAAAATAGTATTTTATCTTTGCAAACAATAATACGTTCTTGGTTAGTTTTAAATTTCTTTTTGCGAAGATTTCCATTTATTCCTTTTGTAAAGCCTCGATAATTTTTTCTAGTAGTAGCTCTCTCACATTATTTCAAAACTTGAACATTTTTTGTTTAAAGTTTGTTTTTATTTTGTTTGAGTTCCTTAACATGTTTATCTTTATTTCGTTCTGAATTTCTTTTAAAAATGTGTTTATTTCATGTTGATAGTTTTAAAATTACTATATTTTTATCACTATGCTAAGCTCCGTTTCCTCACCTCAACTGGATAAAATATAACAAAATTTGTATTTTTTATTTTAAAACTTTATTAGTTTGTTCCAGATTATTGTGCATTATATTTTAGTTTGTTAGTTCTTAGATCTCTTACAAACGCTAAATAAACTAGTGTCACTAGAGATGATGGCCTTTTGTATGTGTGACCTGTATAAGAATGTCCCATTTGATTCGCTCACTATGCACAAAAAAGCAATAAAATGGCGGAGCAAGTCAGAAATACAAAAACTTGGTCTTCAACTTATTGCTTGCCATAAAACTCATAGTAAAGAAAAGTATTTTTTTAGGCCTTACTTCCTCCTAAGCTTCAAAATATTGGTTTCGTCTAATTGGGCTGTTGTGAAATTACCGAAAGATACCCTCCTTCCCTCACACCCTCAAGAGAGCTCATAGCTAGGTTATCCTAAAGTATTGACATCGCACCCTCCTTTTGTTTGCTACTATTACTGTTATGATGTAGTAAATAGTACCTTTGACCGCAAAGAGACATGATTGGAAGGAAATGTCAATTATTCCAACTGACACTTACAAAAAAGACTAAGAAACTCCTCGACAGTAAAAAATATTTTTTTCAAATCAAAGTTTACTAACAGGACCGAGAATAAATTTCCAAAAAAAGTGATTAAAAATATCTATAGAATAGCCTGAAATTCTAAAAAATTGCTAAAAATTTGCCAAAAAAACCAAACTAAGAAATTAAACAAAAAATCGAAATGAATGCACATAACTATATCAAACACGTGCCTTTACAAATGGAAAATAAAAAATAGCTATGCAATAAAGTCTTTTAACAGCTAAACTCTTGCATTCTGGTAAATATAATATTGATTTACAAAAATTTAGTTTAAAAAAAATCCCATCCCATCGTTTAATTTCAGCGTCTAATTGTTTATGTAGATTTTACAAACATGACAAACAAATAGGATACATAGTTCATTTTCAACATTATCTTATCATTCCTACAACTATTTGATTAAAAACAATAGGTTTGAGTATTTATGGATTATAAAATATCGATATCATTTAAAAATATACTAATTTAACATAAGTGCCTCGATCTTATTCAAACCAGAATGGGCTACCATGAAGTTGGCCCCTCTTCCCCCAATGTAAACATACTATTTGTGGGTTTTTCAAAACAGAACAAGCAAAAACATGTGTCTAACAATCCGGAACAAGCGAGGAACAAACTATTGCAATCAAAACGCCATGAATTTTCAAAAGTGTGTGGGGGGGGGGGGGGGAGAGATGTTTCCATGAAGTTGGCCCTCATGAGTAAAGAAAGTGTCAAATTTACGTCCTATTTGGGCAAGAACAAATACACAGCAAACGAAACTTTTTGCGGAACAATTCGGAACAAACAATGAAACAATGAAAATGTCAATTTTCCAAATGTATGGGGGGGGGGGGAGGTCTACCGTAAATATTTCCCCAATATAATAAGCATATCATTTTTGGGTTTATCAAAATGGAACAAACGAGACCAACTACGGACGTAAATGACGGATATCCAGCCAGAAATGTAACCGAAGAATGAATGGATTGCTCTTTTTGCAAGCTAATCAACACTTCCCGGCCCTTGTTACTCGGATACTTCATCACTGACCAGCCAACGAAATTATCAAACACTAAGTTCAAACAGTTGACCCAAGGAGTATCAGCTTACGTCTGTGCTTCTGTGCCGACACAACAAGGCTGCTTGACGTACACTACCATAATAAAGCTGAAGTCATGTATCCATGCGAAGCTCTAGAGTTGCTAGTGGTACTAATGCCCTTAATAAGAGGGAAAACTAGTTTATCAGGTTGGCAAACATAAATTGGTGATTTATATTAATAATAGAGAAAACTAGTATATCAGGTTGGTGAACAGAAATTAGTATTTAAGAAAGGACCATATGTTGTTTTTCCCCCCCTCATCTTCAAACCTCTTACAAGGTGATTATGGTTTTATTGTTCCTTTTGTTTACATTCCTGCAGTTATGTGCAACAAACATTACACAAGTAATGTAAAATATTTATGAGCAATTGAGAAAGCAAACGGGAATAAAAGAAATAACAAAGAGAAGGCAGTGAGAAAATGAGTTTCCAGGAAATAAAGGCTTTCCGTGTGGGAATTCCAATCTGGTTAATTCACATATTAAGATACATTAACATTTCAACACCAAGATAATTGAGGACGGAGAGACATGGGGAAAGAGATAATTCAAATCATTGGGATTGTACACTATTTCTTATTTCTGGTTCGATTGAAGCTTTTATTTTACCAGACTATAGTCTAATTCGAGTAGAACAAAATTTAAATGATAAATGTAATTAAATATCTTTAGGAAAGTTCTTAAAACAAAATCCCAAACCGAGACAAGATAGTACAATTTCCTGGGATGTTTTGACACACCAAACTTACAGGAAGTAATTACAGTACCTAATGTAATATTTATTGGATGTTTTTTATAACTCTTTCCATATCACAAATCACAAATAAGTGTTTAAAGGAAGACCATGGATTGGAACATTTTTTATATTTAAATATAGCTAGGGCTCAATAATCTTAATATAAATTTATAATATTATTAATTTTATTGGTTATATTAGAGAGAAAAAGAATATAAAAATACTTTGAATTCGTCGAAATATAATAATGTGGGTTAATTAACTTTGTTGAAGAAAAATGGTCAAAATATTACTGGATTTTTTTAAAAATGAAGTGTTGTGCTACATTTAATGTACGGTAATAATTTCAATAATATACATATTTTTTTAGTAAAATAGTTCCATCGGCACCAACAGCACTACTCGATCCGGTGGCCATATTGTCTAAGGCGTCACTCTCGTGTTAGACTAGACTGCCAATGACCAGGAGATCGGGGTTTAAATCCTGGTCTGGTGTATTGAAAGTTGTTTTTCGAAAATGGCTTTCCACTCTCTCTTCACGCAAATGTGGGTCCACCCCATCTAAAATCAACCTTCCCCATCCCTAACTCACTAGCGTAATTAGTACATATGCATAGAACCTCAACAAGTAGTAAGAAGTGATTAAAAACATATAACAAGCACCTTTATGAAAGGACGCTTAACATATAAATAAAATAATTATGTCTGCTTTCTTGAAATCAATTAAAAGCAAAGGTTTGGGTTGGGCTACACCTATTGGAAGAGAAGAATAGATCTATTCTATGTATTATTATTATTATTATTATTATTATTAGCACCGCGTCTTACTACCCATTCGGGTTGTACGCACTTACGCTAATGTGTAATGGTAGGGTGATTGTGAGATGAAATGAAGGACCTACAGTTTAACGTGGAATCCGAACCATGGTGGAGGCCTGGCATTCCCCACATTCACAAGATGTCTTGTCAGAGGTGAAGGAAGGGTTTGGTAATCAGATAAATCTTTGCCGGGACCGAGGATTGAACCCCGGCCGCCAGCATAGAAGTCTGACACCTTACCCCTAGACCACAAGGTCACCTATTCTATGTAAATAAAAACTAATTTCATATCAAAAGTACCTGATGCAAATTTAATTAATCGTTTTAGTTACTATTGCAATGGTTTTAAAATTAATTTCTTTGGTCCTAATAAAGCTGTACTTTGTATTGAGTAATTTCCCCCTAAAATATATAAATGTCAGTTAAATAATGATAACAAAACAATTAAAACTTGTAGTTTCACATTGTCATTAAGAACAGATAAGATAGAATGGTACACAAAAGCTTGAAATGAAACCGGTGCTATCGGCACCGGCCTCAGATAAACAACAACACTGCCGGTCATGTGACCATTAAAAATACTTTAACACTTGTACAGAACATTAACTCATAAATATAACATGCACACCTTACAGGCACATTATACTCTACTGGTTTCGCAATGACATTGAAGGGCAATAAGAAACGTTTCCACAACCTTCACAACACAACCAGTTAGACATCTAACAAATATGCAAAAATATTAATGATAATTTGGTGCACTGAGCTTGAAATTAATAGCTTCGGTGGCCACATGGTCTAAGATGTCCTTCTCGCAGTAGACTAGACTGCCGATGACTGGGAAATCGTGGTTCAATCCCGGTCTAATGTACTCGGAATGGTTTCGCCACACTATCTTCACGCAAATGCGGGTACATTTCGTCTACATTTTAAACGGCCTCATCCCTAAACCATTAGCGTAATTAGTACATATGTGTATAACCCAAATGGGTAGTAAGACACGGTGTTAAAAAATAAATAAAAAACGCTTGAAATTCAAGTTTAAATGTTTTAATAGGGCGAGGTTTAAAAGGCAACATATGAAACTGCTAAGAGATTATACGTTATCATCTTTAAAGTAAAATAGATTCACGAATTTAAAAAGAGTTGACTTAGGCTTCCTACCAGAGTGCTGAGATGCATTGCAGGCAGGGCCGAAGTTTTGTGCTCGTTTCATACACGGCAAAGCGTGTCCTCAAGTTGATGGGTTGAGAGGATTGGTGGGAATCCCCCAGCTTAGGGTTTGGACGTGCGATTGAGCTCTCACAGTAAAAAAATATAATCCCATCAAGAAACACTCAAAAGAATAAGGAACAAAGGTGCTTAGAAAGATATTTGGTCTAAAAAAAAAGATACTATTGGGGAGTGGACGAGGCTACATAATGATGAGTTATGTACCCTGTACTCATCACAAAACATTGTTAGGATAATAAAGTCCCGTAGATTACGGCGCAGGACATGCAGCGAGAATGGGAGATTATATATATATAACAGTGTTCAGAGTATTGACTGGCACAACCAATAGGAAGATACCATTGAGAAGACCTAGATGAGGTAGAATGGATAGAACTAGTTCAAGATAGGGATAGGCGACAACATATTTTAAGTGAGGCAATTAACTTTCGAGCTCCTAATGTCATAGGCTAATATGGCCCTTGGAACTTTTTTTTTACAAAAATTGCCATAAAGGGGGTTAACTCTTTTATTGAGAATCATGTCAATTAAAATGACTAGTTTTAACTATTAAAAATTATGAACCCCTTCAAATTACGGAATGATTATTACTTTGGTACGTTTACTCTCTAGAATAGCCTCTTAGATTGCGTATGTACATTTAATTGAAGCTCCGAGAAACGATCATGCGAATTTTATTTTTTTGTTAATCATTAAATAATGAAGAGAGTGAAGTGTGTACTTATTAGTTAAAAACGGTTGTATATGTTTGTAAGGCCCAAAGTGGTAGTAAAAAAATAATAATTAGAGTATCACATTAAAAAAAAAGACCCAGTATTCCTTTTAAATAAAGACTGAGCCAAAATAGCCTAATGTCTTTGGCTCTTACGTATATTGAGAGCATATTAATTATAATATGAGCTTCTACCAACACCAAACAAAAACTATGGCACCTAAACAATGTTTTTGTTGTCTTATATGTTAAGTTGACCTTTCATTACTGATTTTCAGCAACAGTCCACAAAATAATAGTTTATGACGTGTCCTGTATTGATCCTGTCTCCAATTATCTAAGGGTCGGTCTTATGACTACGGAATAAATATTGCTATGGGGAGGTTAAAGTTAGCGACCGGATAAAAGTTATCAGCCACTTTAATGTTTTACGCGTATTATGAAATGAATTTATCTGCCGGATAGGGTAAATACATTTTTATGCAGAAAACGCATGGTTGGTATTGTTTTTACTGATGCGCGCATGCGTATAAACCCTGCTGATACCGCTAAAGCTAGCGAGTGATGACAGCGCTCAACATTTGTTAAATAATGGCGGCTAAACGAGTGCAAGAAAATAGATGTCACGTGGCTGTAGAAACTAAGTTGTCTTGCAATACTAATTTCGTTGTCTGCCAAAATGTGGGCAATAGTTGGGTACAACGTTTACAAAATGTAATTTATTGTATTTACATTTAAATAATTTGTTCTTATATAACTATAGCTCTACAAATAGCTTATCAGTTTTTGTTAAAGTGTGAATTAAATGTTCTAACTTTATGTATGGTTAGAACCTGGGCCTGTGCTTACTAAACACACGAACCAAGATTTTAACCTAGAAACAGATTTTGATTGGCGAAACCTCGTGAAAAACAACGCGTCACTATGAAAACGCCAATTTTAACTTTCAGATAAACGTTATCAGGTACTTAAGCCCCCGAATAAAAATGTGATGGATAAATACATTTTATCTGGCAGATAAATGCTATCTGGCGGTCATAAGATGCACTTTTAACTTATCGACCCGATCAAAAGATCAGACCTAAATAAATTAATTCAATTAGACATATGTAGGATAACCTTGTTTCAATTGGATTAATTACATTTTACTATATTATAAATGTTATTTTATAGGTATTGATACTATTGATCAAAAGTGACAGCTGCAGATCACATGACTTGACATAAGAATATGTGAAAGTAGAACTATTAACTTTTTCTAGCCACCAGATAAACACCCATTTGTAAGCAAATTGGTGTATATCTTCGCCGCCTATCGCTGGTGATTTTAGAATGGGTCCACCAAGAAAAAAAAAAGTCACTTCATCGTGTCAGAGCTTTCTCCCAGCAGTGGACGGAATATTTCCAAAGACCAGCTGGTAGCAAGCCAGTGCAGGCGCAAATGGACACACAGCCCACACATCCAGGAGGAAAAAAACACTCTACTCTAAATACACACACACAGCGGTTCCCAACCTGGGGGTCGCGGCGTATTTTGGGTGGGGTCGCAATGCTTAGTAACTCAATAATAAGGTTTTAGCTTTATATTTAGATTACTCTTTCAAGTGATTTTTAATAATTATAAGACGGCGAGAAATTAAAATAAATATCTATTTTTTAATATTTTTTTTCAAGTGCCGCGTCTTACTGCCAGTTTAGGTTATACGCTTAAGTACTAATTACGCTCATGGTTTTAGGGATTAGTGAGTTTATATACGAGTATATAGGAAGTATACCAGCATGTGTGTGAAGGGAGAGCAGGAAACAATTTTGGAAAAACCATCCTCAGTACACTCGACCGAGATTTGAACCTGGTCTCCCCGTCATCAGAAGTCTAGTCTACTGAGAGAGTAGAGCGTTAGACCATGCGGCCACCGAAGCAGGTAAATAGAGATGTAAGTGGTTAAAACCTGCCAAGTTACTGCTTAGGTTGCTATTGGCTGTCCCCTCTGACGGTTTAATGCTGAATTAATTTACTGCGGCAGCCATGTAACACACAAAAATACCCCCGCCCCCTTTCACATGTTCATTCTCCTTTACGATATCTTATTGTTATATTATATAAGCTTATAATCATTAAATTATTATTATTATATCACCGCGTCTTACTAACCGTTCGGGTTATAAGCACTTGTGCTAATGTGTAATGGTAGGGTGATTGTGAGATGAAATGGAGGACCTACAGTTTAACGTGGAATCCGAACCACGGTGGTGGCCTGGCATTCCACATATTAACAAGATATCTTGTCAGAGGTGAAGGAAGGGTTTGGAAATCAGATAAATCTGTGCCGGGACCGAGGATTGAACCCCCGGACCCCCAGCACAGAAGTCCGACACCTTACCCCTAGACCGCCAGGTCACCTATATATAATCATTAAAACAAGCATCGGTGGGCACTCAGGCTTAATGTCAAGCTCTTTTGGTTTGGTTTATCACTGACGAGTAAGTCAGGATTTGAAATACGGCCAGACATAGCGGGGGTAATTCTTCTAAACGGTTTCCCCCCCAAAATAACAATAATTGGAAACTTAAGATCTGAACGCTTGTAAAATTACAAGGGTCGCGATGTCTTTGAGAGAAAGGTTGGGGTCAAACCGAGCAAAAGCTTGGAAACCCCGAGAGAGAGTGTGGAGAAGACCAGACAACCTCACGCACGTTCACTCGAGACAATATTAAATATCTCTTATCAAATCCATTATGTATTGACTTGATGTTCGTGGGTTAAAACCCAGTCGCGGTCAATGGATTTTACTTGAGCGATAAAAATCCGTAGCACAACTTCCTTCGGAGGGGAAGCATATCCGTCGGTCCCATGTCGATTGTGGAAACAAAACCTGGAAGGTATGTGAAAATACCTTTCCCGTCAAAATTGGTAAGTCCTTTGCACTCACTCATAGAAATTCTCGTGTAATGATATAAGTAGGTTCAGAAAGGGCAAATTAAATAATCTAATAAACATAATAATAATAATAATAATAATAATAATAATAATAATAATATACTTAGCACGCGTCTTACTACCCGTTCGGGTTATCGCTTTTAAGTACTAATACTCTAAAGGATCAGGAATTGGAAGGGTGAATTATAGGAAGTGAACCGCATTTGCGTGAGGAGAGTGGAAAACCATTTAGGAACCCCCCCAGTTCACCGACGAGATTTGAACCTCAATCTCCGTCCTCAGCAGTCGGCTCAACACGACAAGCGCGTTAGCAACTACGCCACCGAGCGGGTAATAATAATAATAAATTTAGTGTTCATATTTAATAGTTCATTTATTTGCACCACGTCTTACTACCTATTCGGGTTATAGCTTAAGTACTAATTACGCTAATGGGTTAGGATATTGGTAAGGTTAAAATAAGAGGAGTGAACTCGCATTTGCGTGATGGGAGAGTGGAAAACCATTTAGGAAAAACCACCCCAAGTCCACACTAACGAGATTCGAACCTCAATCTCTCCATCCTCAGCAGACTAGTTCAACACGAAACTAGCACGTTAACTAACTACGCCACCGAGACAGGGTATTTAATAGTGTTCCTACACTTTCTTACACAGAGTTGCAAACATAGTTTTGTGGATTTCTGGAAATTCAAGGTTTAAATAAATTTAGGGCACATAATAATTGTTTAAGCTCCTGATATCTTGATTTCGTGGTAGGGCACATTAACTAACCCAATCCCTTTTATCCCAAGTAGTTAACTCCAGAAACATCATCAAATGAGTTACAATAAAGCCATAACAGCAAATTCCAGTTCTGTTCTTACATTCGTGTATAGACTACAGCGCTTGGTGGTTGAATGCGTTACCAAAGTCTGCTGTACACCAGATATGTTAATACTTAACTATCATAAGCAAATCCTTTACAAATACATCCCCTTCCGATTAAATGATTGAAATATTTAGAGAGAAAGAGTTTCATCCCGGTTTGTAGGCCGTATCGGTGGGCATGCGAACTAGATGCCGGGCTCATCTAGTCTAATATGCCGGTGACGGTGAGGTCCGAGGCTCGAATCCCAACCAGGCGCACAGAGTTTTTCCCGAAGGTTTAAACTTCCTCTTCGCGCAAATGCGGATATATTTCCTACAAAATTCCACTTTCCTCATTCTTAACGCACTGGAGTAATCAAACGCGTACACCCGAGCTTAAAGAAGCGGTATTCTCAGTTTTAGACAGACAAGGATCGCTACAAGTGGTTATGTAGCCGGGACAACATATCATTACCGATTACATTCGGTGGAAAACTTGTACAACCAAATTAACGGCGAAGCTATATTTATAAACTATTAGAGGAACCATTTATGCACCTTAGAAAGTTCCGTTAATCATGGAGCCGGAGAACAGTATTATTATTATTATTATTATTAGCACCACGTCTTACTACCCGTTTGGGTTATACGCACTTACGCTAATGTGTAATGGTAGGGTGATTGTGAGATGAAATGAAGGACCTACAGTTTAACGTGGAATCCGAACCACGGTGGAGGCCTGGCATTCCTCACATTCACAAGTTGTGATTAATACACGTCTTGTCAGAGGTGAAGGAAGGGTTTGGTAATCAAATAAATCTGTGCCGGGACCGAGGATTGAACCCCGGCCGCCAGCATAGAAGTCCGACACCTTACCCCTAGACACCAGGTCACCACCGGAGAACAGTAAAGATGTGTTTGGTTGTATTTATTTATTTATTTGACGTATTTAACGCGCATTTTCTGAACTGACCGATTATATCAGGACACGGCAATTTCTAAGAGTGAGAGCGAAAGGACCTACCAATTTTGCCGGTAAAGGTATTTTTACACACACTTTTACAGGGTTACTGTACACGCCACAATCGACATAGGACAGACAATTTAACTTCTCCGAAGGAAGTTTTGCTACCGATTTTTATCGCTTAGAAAAATCCGTCGACCCCGGTCGGGTTTTAACTCACAAACATCGGGTTCTGCAACGAGCAATTTACCCAAGACACCGAGATCGGCGTTTGGTTATATTACTGTATGTTAAGTACACCGATGAAAAATATGCCTCAGTAGACTCGACCGAGATTCGAACCCCGAGCTCCTCGTCATCAGCAGGCCAGTTTAACACGAGTGTGACGCCTTAGACCATTCGGCCACTGATGCAATTCTTAATCAACTTACAATACCTTGTGTTTACCTTGTTCAAGATTGACTACGTGTTTTGACTACGTGTTTGAGTAAAACTAAATCAAAGTTTCTTAGCATTTTACTTTAAATACATTCATTTCCTCAACGATCGTTCAATCTTCTCCTGTAGTGTCGATAACCTCCACATTCATTCTGGCGCAAACCATGTTTGGAAATAAATAATATTTTTTTTCGGGGAATCCGGTAGGCAGTACCCCTTATAGTGTCAGTGTTTGCAGTCATCGGATTAACCTACCTTACATAAATTAACATATTATTATTATTATTATTACCGCGTCTTACTACCCGTTCG
This sequence comes from Timema cristinae, assembly GCA_039000515.1. Classification (NCBI taxonomy): domain Eukaryota; kingdom Metazoa; phylum Arthropoda; class Insecta; order Phasmatodea; family Timematidae; genus Timema; species Timema cristinae. The sequence continues at coordinate 23,497,379 of JBCFYV010002255.1, read as the reverse complement.
GGTTATACGCTTTAATTACTAATTACACTAATGGATTAAGAATTGGGAAGGTTGAATTAGAGGAAGTGAACCCGCATTTGCGTGGAGGGAGAGTGGAAAACCATTTAAGAACCCCTCCCCCAGTTCACCCGACCGAGATTCGAACCTCGATCTCCCCGTCCTCAGAAGTCGAGCTCAACACGACAAGCGCGTTAGCCAACTACGCCACCGAGGCGGGTGAATGATAATTAAAAGGGACTGCACCTTTAGACACGTACAGAGAGAATGCAATACTGCACAAGGGAAAATAAACATCATCGGCGTCGAACCACCATCATTTAAAGTTAAATCCTCACGTTTATTATAGAATATCAACATGAGGCTGAAAAATTAACTACAGTTATTTGTACACCAAATATAACAAATCACAAGAAGTACCTTTGAAAATAAACTTTTTTTTACAGTCAACAATGACAAAATTACACTATGTTTCTAGCATTATTTTCTATCAAAAACCACAGATGCAAAAGTAGTTTTAGTTTTCTTACTATAATGAAACCTTTTCTTAATCATTTATATATATTGGTACAACGCTTTAACACCCATCCGAGCTATCCATCCCCCCTTCCCTTCCCAATAATACGGCAGAGACAACGATAATTTTATTGGTATGAAATGTACTAAAATTTGCGCAAAAGAAGAGTGGGAAACCACGCGAGAAAAAAGTTTAGTTACACCCGATTGTGATTTGAACCCAGATATCCCCCCCCCCATAGCAAGCAATCCACTCTATTGGGTGTGACGCCTTATAACATGAAACCATCAATGTGGTATCTCAATATATTAAAGGATTATTAAGAAGCTAATTAAAGGGTTGGATCATCCACCTCTAACTCCCCTTCCTCCTTAAGGTAGGGGGGGAAGGGGTGCAGGTAACGCAAGTTAAGGTTAGCAGTGTTTTTGCAGTTTTTATAGGATCATATTTTTTGGCCAAATAAATAAAATATTGCTTCAGTACAAACAAAGAATTTAATTTTCTTCACGTGGTGATATCAACAGTTGTTGAATATCTGTCAAGGATGTCCTGGAATTCAATGACGACTTTTTATCTTCGTTTAAAAAGTTTATCATCTAATGCCGCTATGCTCGATAGATATTCAAGAACCATTGCTCTCATCATGTGAAGAAAATTAAACACACTTTCTACAAGAGAATTTTTTTTTTTGTCAAAATAAATCAGACATAAAAACTGAAAAAAAAAAAGACAAAAAAAAACTACCCTTAGTTCCCGTCCCCACCTTAATCAGACACAGATCATGACGGTTCTTGCGAGTGTGTTCGAAATTAAGTTATAACAACAAATTCCGCCCCTTTACGTTTGTGACGTCACTTGTGTGGTAAGAGCAGGTTAAAATCATTGGTTATTAAGTCGTTATATACCCGCCTTGGTGGCGTAGTTAGTTAACGCGCTAGTTTCGTGTTGAGCTAGACTGCCGAGGACGGGGCAATTGAGGTTCGAATCTCGCTCGGGTGAACTGGGGGTGGTTATTCCTAAATGGTTATCAACTCTCCCTCCATGCAAATGCGGGTTCACTTCCTCTATATTAAACCTTCCCAATGCTTAATCTATTAGCGTAATTAGTACTTAAGCGTATAGAACAAACGGGTAGTAAGACGCGGTGCTAAGTATTACTACCATCATCATAAAGTCGTTATAACGAACTCCGAACCATCCGTATCCCGGCTCATTAAAAAGGTGGCGGACTCTTCTGGGCCAAGATGGAGACTTCATGACACCGTTTAACTGTCGGGTGTGAATAAGAGTGATGTGATCCGTTTGACCCGCGTCGAACGAAGGGAGGAGGACGCACGCGTGAGAGACGTAGCCGCTACCACTTCCGTTACGGGCGGGCGAGAGAGTTGGTTCACGGACAATGTAAAGAAAGGGAAGGGTGACTTAACAAAAGTCTACCAAACATTGGGAAGTGGGTCAATGAAGTGGAAGACAGGCGGACAGCTGAATAGAAAACGTATTTGTTTATACTTGAGTACTGTAAGCAAGTGGTATATAAAAGGGTTAAAAAAAAAAAGTTTCAAATCCAACAATATGCCGGGTGTGGCTCGGCGTGGCTTCAAAACTTTTAATGTAAAATTTGACTTTTCTAGAAAACATTAAAACATTCCCCACTTAATCTTTTTTATAATTTTACTTGGTCAATGCAATTTTTCTATTTAATATATTGATCACATTCAGTATTTAATATTTTATGTATTGTTTGTGGTCCTGTGTAAATGTTATAAAACAAACCTTGTAGAATAATCTCATTTTTGTTTACAATTCAAGGTGCAGAATTAGTTTCTCATTCCCTGTCGTAGCAACCATGTGGTTATAGAAGAATTCCGGTAGGAAGAACAGTATTCGACAGAATTAAAAAAAAAACTAAAAAAAAACTAATCTTTTCTGACAATAATCATTAGCATTAGTGGCGATAAAATAAGTTTGTAGTTTATATACCTTTTTGGTAGGAAGTATATGACAGTTAATAAACATTACTAAAAACACTTTCAGATCATCTCACGTGAAATCAAATGATCCGCAGTTGTCATTTTTGAATAAATACATAGATAAAATAATATTTATGATATTGTAAAATGTTATCAATGCTAAGAGAAAAATTATTTTTTTCTGTAAAGCTTTCTTCCTAACAGAATATCACATTACACCAAATATTTAAGATAAGCGACCTTGAGATATATATATTATATAAATTCCCGTCCGACATAAACAGGACCCAATTTATTATTATGGTTTTCAGATTCGTTATTCATACTAATACGGGTGTCACTTTTCACTAAAATCATCTTCCTTATCTCCAGAGAAATTGCACTGAAACATATCAATGGCAACTATTTCCGATTAACCTGGGGATGTAAGACACGCGAGAAAAGGCAAGTGCTTTTGCAGTTTTTATAGCCATTTTTTTTTGATCAAAATAAATAAAATATTGATCCAGTACGAAAAGAGTTTAATTTTCTTCACGTGGGTAATATCAACAGTTGCTGAATATCTGTCATGAGCATAATAGCATTAGATGAGAAACTTTCTAAATGAAAAGAAAAAAAAGTTGTCGTTAAATTCCAGGACACCCTTGACAGATATTTCAGAACTGTATCAACTGCAAAAACAGACCTTAGATCGCGTCCCCTACAGCCCCTCAAAGTTCAAGAGGTACATTTTGATTTGTAATTTTCTAAATAGTCGGGAAGAAACAGTGACCATTTCCCTTCCCCGTGGGGGGTGGAGGCGCATTAAGATCGCGACCCTTGGAAGAGAAAGAAGCTTCTAATTGGTTAAAATTCAGACAAAAACAAGATGAAAATGTTAGGAAGGCTATGGCAAACGAGACGTGGTCCAACCGATGTCATAAACGAGATTGAACCAAGCAAAACATTTCACTCTGGTTTAAAATTTGATAGGAATCTGGTTTCAAATGTTGTTCATTTCGTTTCAAATTATATATCAAATGTTAGTGTGTAGTTTCTGTGATTGTGTTAATACAAATGGTACATGTGTCAACAATATTAGGTCTAAGACGTATCAATTAACAATCAAAACGCAATGAAACTAGATTAATATATTTAGTCCTACCCAAAATGATCACTTTAAGAAGCAAATTATTACATCACTCTCCCTCTCAGCTATAGCGCGCGACGAGTACTAAAGCGTTTGCCTTTTGTTGCCTCTTTCCAAGGATTTACTTTCAACGTTAGCGCAATAATAACATCTGAGGCGGCCTCATTAATGAGATCCATCATCTCAATTATGTATCTTAAAAACTAGTTTTTTTTTGTTTCTTAAGTAAATTATTTAATTTGAAATTAAAACGAATCTAGGGAAAAGTATTAATGTAGGTGTTTTGACGTATGATTAGTTGATTTAAAAAAACACAAGGTTGACTTCCATTAACCCTAACAACGGGATTCGGGAAGGTTCCCTAGATTCGTTTTAATTTCAAATTAAATAATTTACTTAAGAAACTAGCTCAACTAATTTACACCAAAAATAAAATATAATTAAGTGTGCAATATAGTAGAGCTTTTATTCAACAAACGGGGTGAATAGTAAGGGTTGTGGTGGATCTCGTAGTTTATATTATTTAGCAACAGGTGTCGCTAGTTTTGCGGATCACTGGTTGTCAATACTAAATATATTCTTTGAAAAGAAATAGGGGAGGGGAATGTAGACTTATTGTTGTTGGAATGTAGTGACGTGGCTGATCTTTGAATTTTGGTTATGCAGTAAAATGAGATGCAAGGGCAGTAATGAAGGGTGAGGGGCTTAGGGCTTAGCTTAATTAGTATATCACATTGGTGACTAAATAATAATAATAATAATAATAATATATAATAATAATAATAATAATAATAATAATAATAATAAAAGATTTACCCCTTTTGAATTTTAAACTGAGTGAAAGTTTTGTTGCATTATGTTTAGAGCAAAAACTATGCGCCAGAGAATAAACCACAATATTAATGTCTATATTAGTCTATACTTTCCTAATTTTGATTTATCGTACAACCGTTGGACTGGGTGCGTAGTTAATTCATTGCAGCCACACAAAAACAAACTTTTAAAGTGTACTGTGAACCCAAAAAGTTTGCGGAACACCGCTTTAATCCACGCGACCTGCGGCGTAGGTCATATTCCATCATTTTTTATGTGCGCCATCCGGAATGTTTGCATCTGCGTAAGGGATGACTATATATTTACGTGGAGGAAGAGTTAAAAACCATTTAAGGAAAACCACCCCTAGTAGACCGGCTTATATTAGAACCTCACCTTCCTAAATCAACGGAAGTCGTCTTTTGAAACTCTGGACCTTACACTAGTGGTCATATTCTATTAGAAGCGAGAGTACTGAAGTGGATACCTAGTGAGGTGTCATCAGGACAGACGTCACATCCTCACATACAATCGACCTTGACGACGCCCAGACCACAGCCGGTGGTGAATGAAGCAACCAGACGCGCCTTTTTCTTAAGTTCGAACGAAAGTATTGGCTACATAAGACTTTTCATAACCTAGAATTAACATGGGTGTAATCATTTAAGGGTGTTTTTTTATTTGAGATATTAAACGTGCAACTTTCAGAACTATCAGCACACGAGAATTTCTATGAGCGATAGTGAAAGGGCCTACCAGTTTTACCGAGAAAGGTATTTTTACATACCTTCCAGAATTCCTATACATGCTACAATAGACCGACTGTTTTACTTCCCATACGAAGGAAGTTGTCCTACACTCAAGAAACACCCGTTAACCCCGGCTGGGTTTGAACCCAAAACCATCGGGTCCTGAGGCGAGCACTTTAGCCCAAGACCACCATTTCCTTATCCATCAGCCGCGCGAATATTTATCACTGTGACACACGCAGTCTAGTTACAATATTTGTCAAAGTGACCAAAAAAAATGCGGAACTAAATTTACCCACAGCGTTTTTACTACCCGTCCAAGATTATACGCATTTGATTGGAAGGAAGGTTTCGAAGGCATCAAAGGGTGAAAAAAACTTTCAAAATACCAGGGGGGATTCGAAATCTGACCTCCCCATCACCACAAAATTATATTATATTGTATCCTGAAAATTGAAAAATGACGTCTGCATATGGGAATCAAACCCGGGACCTTTGGCTTAGTATGCCAATGCTCTAACCACTGAGCTATCCAGGAATCGTCCCGTGCCCAGGGTCATTTTTCACTCATATTTTAAGGCAGAGTCTATGATGGACGTGCGGAAATCGTCGGCTACAAAAGTGTGATTTTATTAAGATCACGAGCTATCAGATAACGCAGCCATCTTCGACTCGTAGTTGGCTTATTGCTGCACTTGTACAATTATTATAATTGTAAGGGATTGCACGTCCATCATAGACTCTGCCTTTAAATGAGTGAGGAATGACCATGGGCACGGGACGAATCCTGGATTACTCAGTGGTAAGAGCATTGGCGTACTAAGTCAAAGGTCCCGAGTTCAATTCCCGTGTCCAGGTGTCATTTTTCAATGTTCAGAATACAATTTGGTCCGCATGCACACCGATGATGTTTTAACGTTTTTTTCAAGTGTCATAAAAATGGTTAAGTTTCCACGCTGGAGACTCCTAGGTCGTGCAAAACAGACAATGGGAGGCTGTAATATATGATGATGACGTGTTGCTTGCACTGTATTGTAATAGTATACTAATTGACAAGGTTCAAGGAATCCAGCCGCGGTGATGCAATGTGTTGCAGGGTGGGGGGTATAGTCAGGCGCAAAACTTCGAGATACATAGAATAGAGAGCATTGAATTAGCTTTTCATAGAACTTACATGATAATTAGATGATGATTTGTTTTTCAACCTAAAAACGGGCATACATAGTTAAAATTACTTAGTTGCCAAAGATTGAAAGAAAAGAAAGTAGATATATTCACAAAAATAATAAAAACTAGTACAAATGCCAAATACCACACCGTGGAAAAAAAAAAGATAATTTTTAATTAACATAAAAATATAATTTTAGTTATATTCATAGTGAATTAGTAAAGAGAATTATGATAATAATATTCAAGGAACGCCTAATAGCCAATAACAAAAGGAACTAATTAAAAATGAATTAATAGGATTAAAGTTATAAAGTTTTTCATTATTTATAGGCTTAGCAGTATTCTGTTGTTCAATCTATCTTCTCATCCATGATGTAATTATTTTATATTCAGAATTGTTATTATCAATATTTCATTCAATTTCTTATAAACGCAATATGTTTTTTATTAATTAAAATTTTGCTGTCTAACTTTTTCCTTATATTTAATATCTCTTATTATCTTTTCATTTTTAATTAGTTCCTTTTGTTATTGGCTATTAGGCGTTCCTTGAATATTATAAAAATATAAGTTAATTTAAATTAACAAAAATAAAACTTTTTTGCTCCACGTCCGGTCTTAGCATATTTAAACTGGGGGGAGTAGGAAAATATTTAGTAAAAAAAAACACGTTGAAACACAAAGTTGGGATCCGCGCTCCGACCTTTCAGACTCTCAGACTAGACAAGACTGACGACTATGTTCATGTGTCCATCGGAATAAACGGAAAACTTATTTTGTCAGTCTCATTACTAAAAAAAATTATGTTTTTGCCTTGTACACTATGGAAAACATAAAATGACCCCTATTAAATTTAATCTGACTGCAATTATTTGTGACTTACATGATCAAAGTGAATTAACTAACCTCTTTTTCTATATATTAAAACAAATGGTCATGTAATTGGGAGTTGAGTTTGCGAACAAGCAATTAACGTGCCAGGGTGGTTATAAAACCTATACCATTAAATTCCCTACCTTGAACGGGTTTTTGGGAATTTTTTTAAACTTTTTTTAACGATTTTATCTCGTTCCAGTTTTCTTTGGCAAGTGATAATTTTATTAGTTTTATTTACATTGGTCAGATTAAAAAATATGCCAACAAATACTAAAAATAAACAATTTTAAATCTTTACAATATTAAATGTTGTAGGTATTATTTGTGGCAGTAAAAATGTCATATAGCTCTAAATAACACTGTACAACCATCTCATGTTAAAACGTAATAATTAGGTAATGTATTAAATTATTAAAATGCGATAGACAAAAACTCACTTTTTTTAGAGCCAAGTATTTAAATTTCAGGTTTCCTAATCACTATGTGTACACTTCAATTTACATACCAAGAACCTTATCTGACAGCTATAAAAGTTACAAGATCTAATTTCACGTATTCATACGTCAAGTCAATTGATCTGCACCTGCCACCTTTGATAGATATTATCAAAACTTCATGGTGTGAGCCCATAAGCGAGCTTAACTGAGCCAGCGACCGCCGCCATTAGCCACGATAATGCCAACATCTGCGGATAGAGGGTGTCACGCGGTCAGCACAACCCTCCGGCCGTTATTCACAGTTTTCTAAACCGGAGCTGCTATTTGTTCATTCAAGTAGCTCCTCATTTGTTCTCGCGAGTCTGAGTTTAACCCAGTTACAACTGCTTCACAGATACATTGTGGACGCGCCGGAGATCAATCCCGCGACCTCTAGATCTGTAGCCAGGAAACGGTCAGATATTATCAATACCTCTAAAATAACACTTGTGCAGTGGTAAAATGTTATCAATGTTGACCACTAGAAATATGTTTTGTGTTTCTAAAAGGTTTCTTCCACCAACATTCTAGTGTATGTAGACCAGCTATGACCATTTATAGGTATTATTAATATAGTCCTATTGATACATCAGATAAGAGTAATCAGGCTATAAAATTAACTGATAAGGAACAATACAATCATCATCCCACAACGACGTTATCAGGTAACAGGTTACCGATTTTGTATTAGCTACAAATAATAAACAAGAGAAGTGAGTTAACTTATATCGTCTAAGGCGGCCAGTATTTTTGCGGGTTTTATAGCAAGACATTTTATTGGCCTAAATAAATAAAATATTGCTACAATACAAATATAGGATTTAATTTTGCTAACTTGTTGATATCAACAGTTGTTGAATATCTGTCATGAGCATAGCGGCATTAGATGACATACTTTTTAAATTAAGAGAAAAATGTGTCATTAAATTCCAGTGAACCCTTTAGATATATTTAAGAAATGTTGAGGTCCCAATACGAAGAAAATTAAACTATATTTCTACTGGAGCACTATTTGATTAATTTTGACAAACTTCATTTTATATAAAAACTGCAAAAACACTTACCTTTATCGGTCCCCAACAACCATGCCTTAATATTTTAAAACAATAGTCAAATATGGTGATTATAACATAAGGATACCGTCGAAGTTGAACGCACAAAGTTTGCTCAACTTTGATCAGAGTTTTATTAAATGTTTGCCTAGTTCGTAAAATTAAAATTTTCGTGGGCTTGTAATGTCTTTTTATTTTAACCAACTTTGATTTTTTTGACACAGCGCTTAAAAAATATATATATATATATATATTAGCACCACTTATTACTATTCGTTCGGGTTATGCACTTAAGTACTAATTAGGCCAATGGATTAGGAATTGGGAAGGTTAAATTTTAGAAAAAGTTAACCCGCATTTGTGTGGAGGGAGAGTGGAAAACCATTTAGGGGGGAAAAACAGCTCACCCGACCGAGATTCGAACCTCAATATCCCCGTCCTCGGCAGTCTAGATCAACACAAAACTTACACGTTAGCAATTTTTTTTATTGTAAACACTTTGCGAAATAGTATTCTCCTTAAAAATATGATCATAGGCGGGGAAATGACTTAGAAACTAAACCTCATACCTGTTAAAACGTCTTATTTCCAAAATAGTCAAGGCCATCCTTTTATGGTAGTACTTGAAAATGTTTGCTTAGTTGTTAAGTCTATAGTGGCAAAGAAAAAACAAACTAATTTGCTTAGCAAGGAAACTTTACTAACGTAGGAGCTTCTGTGACCTGAGCTAGTGTCCCCCCTCCCTCCCCCTAAAGGACCCGGGTCAGTATAGAGCAGAGAAAGATAAAAAAAAAAAAATTGAGAGTCGTCAAGTTTTAGGGAAGGTGACGTTGAAGAATTATAGAAATTTTCTTACACCACGATGGGAGCTAATTGATGTGTTTCTGTTTAATTAGCTGATAATTGCCCCGTGACCGAGCACTAATTAAAGCGGTACGGTACCTTGATATAATTGGTATTTATAGCTCTGTGATTGAGCGCCAATTGTTGAACTCTTGAAATAATACACAATTATTAGGTTAGATGTGATTTTATTTTAATGTCACTATTGTTTTGATCGTAAAACTGATCATGTTAATAATTTCGAGACGCGACTGATAAAATGAATACACGAACGTACGAAGCTAGTGAGCCACTGCCCTTCTGACACTGTTATGATCTACTGCTGTTCTGACACTGCTACTGATTTCACCACGGCTAGTACATATAACTCGCTTCGAAAGATCATTCTAGAAGGATTTGTAAAAAATTAAAAATATAACAAAAAAAATATCTCGGTGGCAATAGAAGGTCCGAGAGCCAGAAGCTGCCTCAAATTACCTTTTAAAATCTCTATTCGAACTTTCCATAACAGGAAGTTATTATTTAAAAACCTTAAACTGTCATATTGACTCACTTAGCGTCACACGGTCTGACGTACTATAAAAATAACTATGATTAAAAATATGTTTGAATTTGAATTTTCCAAACTATGTGCTAGGTAATAATCCTTATTCCCTTCAGCCTCTATAAGAAAAATTCAATGTTTTATTTTGAGCGCTATAGTTTTTTTTTTTGAAAATGTTATATTCTAGGGAAATATTGGATCTCTGAACATATTCTGCACCCCTGGGCCCAATTACGTATTTATTATTTTTATTGTGATAGTGACTTAGTTTTATGTTGTTTTTTTGTGTGTTAAAATTGCAAATATTTTAATAAAAATTGTTTTTTTTTTTCTTAAAAGTTTCATTTTAAAAATCATGATTAGTTAAAATTAATAAATTTATATTTGAAAGGGCCTTATGATAACCGATCTCCCCCTCCCCTCCCGACAACCAGCTATGGACCCACCCTTGCGCTGGAGTAAATTAAGAAAAATTTCGAATTTTCAAAAATCAGTTAACAAACCCTAATTTTAGAGCTAAAATTAAAATCACGTTTTCTCCTCGAGGTATGACATCTGAGTAAAGAGTTTGAATGAAATCCATCGAACAGTTTCGGGTGTGTTCCCAAACAGACAAAATTGAAACACCCACATTTTAGTTCGGAGGCACATAGAAATAACTCCAAGGTCCAGTATAATCTCGTGGCATAACATTTTCAGGACTACAATTATTTCTCTAAAGAAAAGACGAACATCTTTATCTAAAAGAAAACTCTAGTTGATTGTCGTAGCATGGTGGAACATTGGGATAGCAGGAAGGATACAAGATGAAAGACCGGAAATAAAAGGGTGCAAAAATTCAATGTTTTATTTTGAGCGCTATAGTTTTTTTTTTTTGAAAATGTTATATTCTAGGGAAATATTGGATCTCTGAACATATTCTGCACCCTGGGCCCAATTACGTATTTATTATTTTTATTGTGATAGTGACTTAGTTTTATGTTGTTTTTTGTGTGTTAAAATTGCAAATATTTTAATAAAAATTGTTTTTTTTTCTTAAAAGTTTCATTTTAAAAATCATGATTAGTTAAAATTAATAAATTTATATTTGAAAGGGCCTTATGATAACCGATCTCCCCCTCCCCTCCCGACAACCAGCTATGGACCCACCCTTGCGCTGGAGTAAATTAAGAAAAATTTCGAATTTTCAAAAATCAGTTAACAAACCCTAATTTTAGAGCTAAAATTAAAATCACGTTTTCTCCTCGAGGTATGACATCTGAGTAAAGAGTTTGAATGAAATCCATCGAACAGTTTCGGGTGTGTTCCCAAACAGACAGAATTGAAACACCCACATTTTAGTTCGGAGGCACATAGAAATAACTCCAAGGTCCAGTATAATCTCGTGGCATAACATTTTCAGGACTACAATTATTTCTCTAAAGAAAAGACGAACATCTTTATCTAAAAGAAAACTCTAGTTGATTGTCGTAGCATGGTGGAACATTGGGATAGCAGGAAGGATACAAGATGAAAGACCGGAAATAAAAGGGTGCTAGAAAGCAGTACTAGGTCGAGCGGTCAAGGTCAACGCATGGAAGTAATCGATATGAAGGAGAAGCGACGTAAGGTTTTTTATTCGCAGCGCGTCTAACGTCCTATCTCCATTTAATTACACTAATGGGGTCTCAGGAGTGGATCAAAAGTGGTCGAGGGGAGAGCGCCCCCCCCCTCCCAATAAAATTTTAGTCCCGTAACATCGCGCTAGACAGTTGTCAATCACTGCAGATAAATAATTTATATTTTTAACACATAATGTAATTAACAAAAAAACTAAATAAACGATACACTTTTATGCATTTAAAAAAAATGTTATAATTAATTTCTAAATTACTCTTAAATTTTGAAAGACTTTTCCAACAGAATTTCCCAAAGTGAAGCCTGCCACGGCCCGGTCCCCCACCACTCACGAAAATCATGGATCTACCCCCGTGGGAAGTGGTGAAATTATAATTTAGAGAACATAAAGCCGCATTAAAATTCAAGGGATAAATCATATAAAATATGAAAATGCACTCAGTATATCCAACTAAGATTCAAACCCCGATCTATCCGTCCCCGGAAACTAGACAAGTTTGCTTGACTTTTAGCCGGCGTGTTTACAGATGCAGCTTCTTATTCTATTATGGCACCATACAAACTGCTAAACCACAAACTGCTCGACAATCTATAAAAAATATTTGGAAGGCTGGGTGGGTCAAGTGGCCGACACGACTTGGACCAACTGATCGACACGAGCTGGACCAAGTGATAAGACAAGCTCCCATATAAGAGGACAAAGTGATAGACAGCCAAGCGGCCGACAGGAGAGGACCAATTGCTCGACAAACATCGAGACGAATCCAGTTAAGAGTGGCTCAAGTGACAGACAAGTTATTTCAAAACTAACATAGTGATAAACATGTTAGTAGTGGTTGAAATTACAGTTCTGGATCACATTCTCCCCTAACCTAACCTAACCTAACCTAACCTAAACAGGCTTTTAACTACACAAGAGTACCTTATGTCCCTGTATTTGTCGTTCTGCCCCTTACAGCCCCCTCCTCCCTTGAGTCTGGATTCCAGCCTCCATCCCGTACTCTCCTCCTAGCCTTCATCCCTTCTCTTACAATACCGGCCAATCGCTCCCCTCCCCTCCTACCAGTCTCCTACCCTAGTCTTAATCTGCACAACTTCCAGTCCCAATCCTGTACTCTTACCTCCTTTAAGCCATACAACTTCCTGTATTCATCCTGAGCAAGAGGTAGCCTGGCTCAATCATGACCGTGTTGATCCAACCCACCCGCTTACCAGCCGGTCCATAAACCTTGACAGCTTAGATATTGTACCTTAAACGATGTATCCATCATCTTACCACCCGCTCCTTGATGCCTGACGGCTTAGATCTTGTGCCTTAAACGATGTCCTTCCTGCTTACCACCCGTCTCTCAAAATATTATGAAAAGGTTTGAAACTGTACGAAATAATTATGCATAATTCTCCACCCGACACCTTAAACGTCAAGACCATTCATCGGAGTTCGATCCCAGTTGGGCGGATTGAAGGTGGATTTTCATAAATGGTTTTCCACTCTCACTCCACACAAAATTGGGTGCAGTTCTTCTAAATCCAACCTTACTCATGCCTAAACACATTAGCGTAGTTAGTATATAGGCGTATAAACCGAACGGGTAGTAACTCTATAGTAGGTATAACGCGGTGCTAAAAATTAAAAATATGTAGCACTAAATATATAGGCTATATATTAAAATTATCTCTGAAAAACAATAAAAATCCTTTTTACTGTCACTTATTGCGGTTACTAATTTTACATACTATTCTAAACCTGTTGTCAAATTTAAAGTTTTAATAAAGGCCACTAAGGAATTTTTACTCAATGGTTTTCAACTCTTTCTTCATAAAAAAGCGGGTATATTTTCTCTAAATTACACCCTCCTCACCTCTAATCTATTAATATAAAAACAAGATAGTTCATACGTGTGGACCAACGCTAACTGTTCTTTGATCTTTCCGCCAGCGTTGCAGAATTAATTGCGACTGTTCAAATCGCGATATTCTCACCTACATTTTTACTTAAGCAAACACTACAAAAATATGTCAAGAAGTGTGAGGTTATGTTAACGGATTGGGGGTAAAAATTGAGTGTAAACAAGTAAAATCATATATTGAATCAACTGTTCTGTCACTTAACCCATTTTTAATTGGATGATATCAAAGTTTGTCGAGCAGTTGGTCCTCTCGTGTCGATCGCTTGGTTGTCTATCACTTTGCCTTCTCCCTAAGAAAATGCATTACAATTCGCCTGGAAACCAGATGTTAAACTACATTCTAAGAACCCCCACCTCTTCTGCACCCGGCCAGGATTCGTGCCATGGACTCCCAGCCCAGAGTGAGCACTTTTAAGGTAGGTGTGTAGGAAACGGTAATTAAAGGCAGTGTTATGCAGTTGTTTTTATAATATAACTTTTTTTGGGGGCCAAATAAACTAAAATAATTCTCCGGTAGAAACATTTAATTTAATTTTCTTCACATGGTGATATCAACAGTTCTTGAATATCTGTCAAGGTTGTCCTGGTATTTAATGACAACTTTTTCTTTTAATTTAAAAAGTTTCATCATCTAATGCCGTTATACTCAATACCGATACTCAACAATTACTGTTGATATCACCGTGTAAAGAAAATTAAACTATACGTTTTTTACTGGGGAATTATTTAATTTATGAAAAAAAGTTTTTTTTTGCAATAAAAACTGCAAAAAAAGGCCTTTTTTCGTGTTCACTGACTTAAGTATACTATAATATGGTAAACTCATTATAATTTTCACTGTTTATATAAAATATATGAAAATACAATTATAATACAATTATGATGCAAAGTTTAGAATTTTTACTGTTAGATAAAAATATTTTTTTGCCAGATTAAAATTTTGATACCGATACTTACTGTTATCGATACTTGTATAGTATCGATATTTTTCTTCCTAACTTTAAATGAGTACAGTATCGATACTTTTCTCTCGATACCACATCCCTACTCCCACCGCCATGCATGTCCTAGATGTATCTTTTCATATCCCGACTCTATATAGAGATACACATAGTTACTTAGTCGCACTGTATTTAGTTCAAAGACACAACAGCATGTCAAATTACAGTCGTCAATTGTTGTTTTTCTTCTCTCAACAAACATCCTCTGATCTGAACAACGCCTCTTACCTCCTCTTATCGGTTGAAGTACGTCGGCGCCAACAACTCTTTGATCTCGATCGAGGGAAAACGGGAGATTTTTTATCTTTTTATTTGTGGATCTAACACCCGCCTCTATAAACACAGCGTGGTTATAATTTATATCACACTATTTATACCACCATATTTACAAAATGTAAACACACAGCCTCAACAACGATATGAAAGTAAATATCTGAATATAGAATATAAGAAAACTGAATGAGGTTGAAACGAACGCAGAACAAATATTTACCTGGACTGGAGAAGGAAGGTAAAGAAAGTAGAGTCTGTTCACGGTAGGAATTATTTTCTGAAAGGCCTTTTTCCCTACCAGAAATATAATATATAGTAGGATATTGGTAGGAAAAAAGACCTTTCAGAGAGAAATTCCTACCGTGAATGGAGTATAAGGTGTGTGTGTGTGTGTGGTGTAACTTGAGGACGGCATACACAATGACGTGTGTAAAACCTAACCTAGAGTCCAATTTTTATAGGAAAAGACTTTTAGAAAATACAAAGAGAGATGTGAGACGGAAACTTTTTCCTATATATGTATATATATATTTTTTTACGATTTCTGTAAAATAATTTCAACTGATTAAATAGAACTAAAGCAATCGAGATATAGATATCGCAAATGTCAACGTTTAAAGATTAATTTCTCCAGAGGCCGTTAACACCGGAAACATCATAAAAAGAGCTTCGGTGGCCGCACGGTCTAACGCGCTACTCTCGCAAAAAACTAGACTGCCGTTGACGGGGAGATCGTTGTTCGATCCTGGTTAGGTACACTGGGAGTGATTTTTCCTAAATAGTTTTCCACTCTCACGGGCGCAATTCTTCTAAATTCAACCTTCCTCATCTCTAACACATTAGCGTAATTAGTAAACATGGGTGTAAAATAAGACGCGGTGCTAAAAAAAGTAGAAAGGAAACAAATGAATGCGAGCCTTTGTAGACCCATTTTGTTCATAAATCATACTTTTTGTCATCAATAAGTTAATTAAAATAATTTTAAGGTTGGCCCGACATTTGTCTCTCCCTCTTACCTATTCTCCGTGATTCCTATCCACCCCTTCCCCTCCCACACCTCCATTTTATAACCCACTAGTCTCTTAACACACTATATTTTGAAGTATAATAGCCTCCAAGTGACATCTCTACAATTTAACGCCTCCACCGCAAACCGCCACCGCAGAAAATTTTCATTCTGAATACAAAGAAATTGATCGCGGTCAACATTGACCAAGGGCACGTGACGACTCCATATATAGTTCAGTGGTTAAAGCAATGGTATACCAAGCCAAAGGTCCCGGGATCGATTCCCGTGACCATGTTATTTTTTAATTTTAAAAATATTATATTAATTTATTTAGCACCGCGTCTTAGCTACCTTTCGGGTTATACGCTTAAGTACTAATTACGCTAATGGGTTAGAAATAGGGAAGGTTGAATATAGAGGAAGTGAACCCGCATTTGCGCGGAGGTAGAGTGGAAAACCATTTAGGAAAAACCACCCAAGTTCACCTGAGCGAGATTCGAACCTCAATCTCCCCGTCCTTGGCAGTCTAGCTCAACACGATACTAGCGCGTTAGCTAATTACACCACTTCAATTTAAAGACTTATATTATTAGTATCATTTCATAGGTATCAATCATCTATAAAACATAACAGCTGCAATCACATGAGTTGACGCATGAATATGTTAAGATAAATCTACTAACGTTTCTAGTTGTCAGATAAGGCATTTACTATGAAAATTGGGTTGTACATTTTGTATATACCTAAAAGTCTCGTTCAATGGCGATTCTACTATAGCCGGGACACACATTTTACCCGCTCATTTTAGATACGGGTGTGATGTCATCGCTCGAACAGACTTGAATCGTTCTGACGTCAGCATGCCGAACAATCTTTTGACAACGTCCCTCAAAATCTTCTTCCATAGACTTGAGATGTATTTGTCAGGGAAGTCAGTAAGTACCCAGTTGTCGATGGGAGGGGGTTTCGCTCACTGCGACTCGTGGTTAATAAGGGCCTTATTTATAGCCTAGTTTCGATAGTCAACCAATCTCTCTCTATGAAAAAAGATAATGCGCGAGTGGGTTCTGTTTAGGGATGTTTACCGGATTATAATTTAAAACTTCTGATACGTATTATATATTATTGTTATTAAGTAATTTAATTTTAATCATTACACGATAAATAAACAAAAACTATTTTTTTAACATAACATGAGCTTTATTTTTTCCAAAACAGTTTTTACCTACTCCGGTGGCCGCACGATTTAAGGCGCTACTCTCTCAGTAGACTAACTGCCAATAACAGGGAGGTCGAAATTCGAGTACCGGCCGGGTGTACTGAGGCCGAATTAAAAAATAATGTTTTCCACTCCCCTTCCAAGCAAATGCGAGTATACTTACTCTAAATTCAACCTGTATCCCTAACTCATTAGCGTAATATTTTGTTTTAGTACCACGTCTCACCTACTACCAGTTCGGGATCTACGCTTATGTACCGATTACGCTATGAAGGTTTTAGGGATTAGGAAGGTTATATTTAGAGGAAATGTACCCGCATTAGCACGGCAAATAATTTTGGACAAACCACTCTCAGTACACCCGACCGAGATTAAAACCTTAAACTCTCCATCATCGGCTGTCTTAATCTATTGCGAGAGTAGCGCCTTATACCATGTGGTCACCGAAGAGGATAATGTGTATTATTGATGGCCAAACGATAAAACAGCTATTGAAACGTCTACGTTGACAAGAGAACACGATATAAAAACTTATCGGTAGCCAATGGTCGAGAACACAAACTTCAAGAAGCTTTGTAATAAAAGTATGAACGATAAGTACAAATACAGATAACAGCTTGATGGCTTGTGAGTGAAACTATTTAATACTGTATTAATTAATCAGAGCACAAAGAGGGAGGGGGGGGGAGGGGAATCGACGTTGTAAAACCAAGTCTTATATCAATGATATTTCAGAAATAAAAAAAATTAATTACTTTTTAAGGAATTAGAGAATGTATTTCAGTAATTAGCAGTTTCACGACTTAACTCTATTACAAATTAATTTGAAAACGAATTTTAAAAAAAACTAGAATGTACACGGAATGTTAAGTATTTCATTTTACTACATTATTCATGTTATTTTATAGGAGTATCTATTAAAGTGATGTTGCAGATCACATAATTTTACTAATGAAAATGTGAAAGTTGATCTAGTAACTTTTCTAGATTTTTTCATATGAAAATGAGACTGTATTGATGATTCACTTTTCCGAAATTTGAAGGTTCTTGGCAGATAATAAAAAATAAAGGGGTTATTACAATGATTTTTCTTAACACTGTATTTACCAACAAGATAATTACACTAGTAACTTGTAATCCGAACTAATTCGGACCGAAGCGTGTTTGGATTAGCGGAAATTCGTATTAAGCAGAAGAATACTGGGATACAGTATTTACAATAATTTTAAATTACATGTTGAATGATTTTAATCAAATTTTATTTATTTAACTGATATATAACACGCAATACGCAATGTAATTATTTTAATTTTATAGTAAAACACTGTCAAGACAACATGTAAATACTAAGCATTTATTATCTGCATAACTTATTATATATCTCTTTAACCTTGAGCTGACCAACAATAATTTTTTTCACCCATTTACCGAAATGTGAGTTCGGATTATCTGGAATTTCGGACTACCGAGGTTCCTGTCTAATGGGGTTTTACTGTAGCCATACACTACCACCTACACCCATCTTTAATATAATCTAATTGCCGAGATTTCGTAGCCCTACTAAGTCTTATTCATTCTCAGAGAAATATCTTTGACGTGTTAACTTAAAATAATAAGAAATTACTAAGATAAAATATTGTATTTAAAGACCCTACCACATATTTTATTTATTTTTATGTTTTACTAAAATAAAACACTTCCAAACAACTTCAATTAGCAAGTTTTACTTTTTTTTTTAAATTTCAAATAAAAACATATTTTTAAACATATTAAAAAAGTGCTGGTGCCACTAAACGTGCCATTAATAAATGGTAATTCAAACATGTGTGTGTTAATTGCTCGTAATAATCGTAATCATAAATACGACCAAGACATTGAATACACACACATAATTGGTTAGGGCAGTAAATTTAACGAGACAAAAAAGAAGGGGGTAGCCTATAGTTAGGTTTTTTATTAGCACTTTCAACATCCAGGTTATCAGCAACTTAATCTAAGGTAGTAAGTTTCAACCTGGGAGCACGAGACAGAATTATTTATTAGGGGTTTACAAACACAATTGGGCGCACTCGAATTGCGGGACAAACTGTAATCCCATTCAACACCTAACCACTAACCTGACCTATTATTATTATTATTATTATTATTATTATTATAAGCACCACGTCTAACTACCCGTTCGGGTTATACGCACTTACACTAATGTGTAACGGTAGGGTGATTGTGAGATGAAATGAAGGACCTACAGTTTAACGTGGAATCCGAACCACGGTGGAGGCCTGGCATTCCCCACACATTCACAAGTTGTGATTAATACACGTCTTGTCAGAGGTAAAGGAAGGGTTTGGTAATCAGATATATCTTTGCCGGGATAGAGGATTGAAACCCGGACCTCCGGTTCACAGAAGTCCGACCAACACCTTATCCCTGTACCACCATGTCACCAACCTGACCTAACCTAACCTAAATGTTAATATATATTTAGCACCGCGTCTTACTACCCGTTCGGGTTATACGCTTTAAGTACTAATTACGTTAATGGATTTAGGAATTGGGAAGGTTGAATTAGAGGAAGTGAACCCGCATTTGCGTGGAGGGAGAGTGGAAAACCATTTAGGAAAAATCACCCCCAGTTCACCCGACCGAGATTCGAACCTCGATCTCCCCGTCCTCAGCAGCCGAGCTCAACACGACTAGCGTGTTAGCCAACTACGCAACCGAGGCGGGTAACCTAAATGTTCCATTTTGAACAAAGTCATTATGAATTTAATTTTTACTCCGCAGTTCTTGTATGGGTATTACCGAGCTTTGATGAGTTGTTCCACAATTCGTATGCACCGACATAATTACGTAGTGGCGACCTTTTGTTTGGGCTTTGGTCCGTTCCATTCCAAAAGGTTCTAAAGGCTGTCCTTCCATCTTCGCCTTGGTTTTCCAAGTCGTCTTCTCACCGGAGGTATTTCTTTTCTCTCCTACGTGAAGCTATCCATTAAGTGATGGGGTTGATTTGACAAGATTATCTTATATTCTCATTTATTTCTCTGTTTAGTAGTGATTTATTAGTGATTTTTCTCAATACTCGCATTCACGCGGATACTTTTTTTTTTGCAATGGTCATACTTTTGTCTTTTTTTTATGTATATCGTAAGATTAAAATTTCTGCAGGTTTTCTTAAATCCATAGAGAAGCCGTTGCAGATCAACTTAATTCTCAGTCACAAGTGCTGCGTCACGTCGTCTGGGTAACATGATATTTATGTCATGTCTTCCCATTCTATATTTCTTTTTTTTTACATATGTTATATTTTTTATTCATAATAATAGGGGGTTAAGTGAATAACCCTGTCTTATGCCTTTGTTTTATTTAATAACACTTTTGGGGTATATGAAGTGTATATATGAATGAGGGGGGTACAAGACTGTAAAAAGGCTGAAGATCACAGAATTAAACAAGGGATTGGGAAGAAAGAGTAGAGCACTAGCGTGGATAAAGAATGGGAGAAATCACAGTGCACCCGGTCAAGATTTGAACTTCGGCCTTCCCATTAATCTCGTTTGCTGCGAACTAGACGCGAGAGAGATATCAAACAATCAAGCAATTGAATTAAACACGTTCCCATGCGTTGGCTGGCAAACTGCGATGAATGAGATATTTATTTCTTCATGAACACTGAAGACGATGAAAGAGATCACTCTATTTGCGACGGACAAGGCGCTGAGGAACAGCAGACCCAGCCGACTCGTGGCCACTTGACGGGGGAGAGTTACCATTCACCAGTTATTTATGAAATCACCAGAACCCGGATACGCCAGGCTATAACCTCCTACCCCCTCCTTCCTCAGTCAAGAGCCGTACATCTAAACCAGGCTGCAACCCTCCTCTCTGTCAAGAGCCGTACATCTAAACCCGGCTGCAACCCTCATCTTTGTCAAGAGCCGTACATCTAAACCAGGCTGCAACCTCTACCTCCTCAGTCAAGAACCGTACATCTAAACCAGGCTGCAACCCTCTACTCCCTCAGTCAAGAACCGTATATCTAAACCAGGCTGCAACCCTCTTCCTCAATCAATCAGTCAAGAACCGTATATCTAAACCAGGCTGCAACCCTCTTCCTCAATCAATCAGTCAAGAGCCGTACATCTAAACCAGGCTGCAACCCTCCTCTCTGTCAAGAGCCGTACATCTAGACTCTTATTTAAAAAAAAAAGGAAACCCACTTTCGACCACCAACATTGATTGAACGTTATTAAAATTGTGCATTCTAGGAATACGTCTTAGTTGATTTAATAACTAAAAAGTTAATCTTAAAAGATATCAAAAACTTCCAATAGTACTT
Organism: Timema cristinae; assembly: GCA_039000515.1. Lineage (NCBI taxonomy): Eukaryota > Metazoa > Arthropoda > Insecta > Phasmatodea > Timematidae > Timema > Timema cristinae. The sequence goes on along the minus strand of JBCFYV010002255.1, from coordinate 23,475,878 downwards.
ATGTAGAGTTTATCTTTACACGTAATTAATAATTAAATGGCCTAATAATTTAAATACAATTATTGCAATATTTCCACCTCCGCCATTGTGGCGACATGAGTTTCCAGTTTATAAATAACGGGCTTCCTTTGAAAATAGGACTTTATAAATGATCACAGGGTTCCTTGTGTCAACCAAAATTGGTCGAGGTATTTAAAAAAAATTGGTCGAAGTATTTAAAAACCAAAACAAACTAAGCCGTATGTTTACACAAAAATAAATAAAATCTGACCTGTCGCTGATCTTTCCTACGAATCTTGTTATTTGCAAAAGGAAAGTTGACTTTGGCGATTTTTCGCCTGTGTAGAACGAGGAAAACAACTTAGAATAAAAAATAATCCATTGAAATACACTAGAACCTGGAGTAGCACAATCTATGGCGTCAGTCTCGCAATATATATTTTAACATGCACTTTCTGAACCGACTGATTATATCAGTACACTACTTACACACTGACTTAACTATAAAACAAACATAACCCCCAATCCACCTGTCGTTAATTCATCACTGTGAAATGGGAAACCTCAATTTCACCATCGATAAACTTTTCGGGCATGATAGGAATCGAACCCAATATCCTTATCTCAATAAGTAATGGACTAACTTGCTGGTAACGGGAAGGTCAAGGTTCAAATACCGACCTGGTGTTTAGGTGTTTTATTACTAAATTAATTCACACCCTCTACGATGCAAATGACGGTACATTTTATATAAAGTCTACCTTAATCAGCCTTACTCACTTTGTGTAAACATGCGGATAACCCAGACAAATAGTAAGACGATGTTTTTAAGAGCATTATTTTATATCAAGTGACTTTCTTCTTACTTGGTACCGAAAACATATTATTACATATTAAAGGCAAAGGGAAAAAGGAGAAAGTTACAATACGCACACTTTTTAGGACAACAGTTTTTACATCTAATAACCCATAAGAATATAATTAAAGTAGGTATTCAATATTTAAATGCCTTTACCTTTGGTTTAAGAAATCGTCTATAAACAACACCAAGAAACATCAAACTAGACGGTTAAATTTAACGCCGCCGTTTACGTTCACAATCATGTATTCTGGGTATCCTCATATTTACTCGCTGGAACGTTTGTTTAACATTTAATAAAAAAAACATCATTTGGCATTCAGGACGTCCAGCAAGGTTATATTTTAAAATTCTCACACTTTTTTTTAAGTTTTTCCGGAGCCAATTTCAAAAAATTTCAGTCATTATACGATATATTACAATATAATCGTACATTACAAACATTATTTTATCGAGATCGTAACTTTATGTAATAATATTTTAGACACATATATTTTTGAATTGTGTCACTCGATGAAGCAGTTTAATTATTATTATTATTATTATTATCACCGCGTCTTACTACCCGTTCGGGTTATACACACTTCCACTAATGTGTAATGGTAGGGTGATTGTGAGATGAAATGGAGGACCTACAGTTTAACGTGGAATCCGAACCACGGTGGAGGCCTGGCATTCCCTACATCCACAAGTTGTGAAGCAGTTTAACTATTTCTTCCCAAAGCGATGGGCTATTGGGCGCGATCCAAGATTTGAGTGAGATCATATCGAGACATTAAAAAATCACCTTGCAACAGTACAGTTTAAAACCGTTGTAAGATGCATTCTTTTGTTAGTTTCTTCTTATAACATAGGTAATCGGATTCTATCACATGCTTAAACCCATGACACAGCTTTGGTCAAAGAAACGCGGCAGAGGGATGAGAAAGAGGACACGGAGATCATATGTTGACCTTGAAAATTGAGATAAGTATACTCAACGGGAACAACTGTACTAAAAGAGATTTGTGGTGAAGATTAGCTGGAAGAAAGAGTTATTTTGACTACTGTAAATGAAAAGTTACGCGTTATTTTGGGGAAGATGTGGAAATTCCAGAAATTTGATAAGATTCCTTACTTTTCCCCTGTTTTCCAGGTTATTGTACGTCCTGATATTGAAAGGATAGCGTTATATTAGTTTAAAGTAGTTGTGGAAGCCCACATCAAACCGAACCTTCGGGAAACCTTGTGTCCCGGGGTCTCAGTCTACCCCTGGTTCCAACAAGGTAACTACCACGCCTCAAGAGTTAGCGGGGTAAGTATGTGCGTTATGAAATTGTGAACCAGACGCCGTGACGGTCACGTGCTGGTAGCATGGAGGATTACATAACAGGTTTAACTGTTACTATCCTGCTGGACCCGGTAGAACTCAGCACAAGCTTGGAGGATAATTACATTGATCCCTGTATAATCCTCCTTGCTTACTGTTACTGACGTGAGAGGATAATTACATTGATCCCTGTATAATCCTCCTTGCTTACTGTTACTGACTTGGAGTATAATTACATTGATGCCTGTATAATCCTCCTTGCTTACTGTTACTGACTTGGAGTATAATTACATTGATGCCTGTATAATCCTCCTTGCTTACTGTTACTGACGTGAGAGGATAATTACATTGATCCTCGTATAATCCTCCTTGCTTACTGTTACTGACGTGAGAGGATAATTACATTGATCCCTGTATAATCCTCCTTGCTTACTGTTACTGACGTGAGAGGATAATTACATTGATCCCTGTATAATCCTCCTTGCTTACTGTTACTGACTTGGAGAATAATTACATTGATCCTCGTATAATCCTCCTTGCTTACTGTTACTGACGTGAGAGGATAATTACATTGATCCCTGTATAATCCTCCTTGCTTACTGTTACTGACGTGAGAGGATAATTACATTGATCCCTGTATAATCCTCCTTGCTTACTGTTACTGGCTTGGAGAATAATTACATTGATCCTCGTATAATCCTCCTTGCTTACTGTTACTGACTTGGAGAATAATTACATTGATCCTCGTATAATCCTCCTTGCTTACTGTTACTGACGTGAGAGGATAATTACATTGATCCTGTATAATCCTCCTTGCTTACTGTTACTGACTTGGAGTATAATTACATTGATCCCTGTATAATCCTCCTTGCTTACTGTCCCTATCCCAGCTACGTCACGGCGTGTTTGATTCTCAGGTTATATTTTAAGCGCCGCTAACGACTGTCATGCGCAGAAGACCCGTAATGGCATCTGCCACGTGTAGCCCTTCGCTAGCAGTGTATCTTCCAGCTATTTTACGGTATGTATAAAATGCGTACAATAAGAATTTGATGTGGCTGAAAAGTTAATTTAATAACTAAGGAGATATCCATGCCCGAGATACAATATTTAATTTCATCTTCATGTAACTGTTCTATCAGGTGATGAAATTCACCAAATTCTGGTATTTTCATGAACACGAGTCTCGTACAACGGTAGCTTCCAATAATGTGGTTTATTGGTGTAGCAAATATAACAAACCGCGCAAAAAGTCTTCATAAAGGCTGATTTTATTTGGAACAGCTTAGAAAATTCAAAACATATTTATTTGTAGCCAACATTAATAGCATTTTACAATGTTATTTGTGTTATTTTATAGGTATTTATAATATCTATCAAAAGTGTAATTTGCAGACAGCATGACTTGATAGCCTAAAGAGTGACGCTGTGTCGTGTAACCTTACAATGGTGACGCCTTAGAACCCAAGGTCACAGAGAGAACAGTGTCCCATGCACGTTTTTTTTTATAATTCGTATATACTGATATACTGTGTTTAAAAATAGTAGTTAAATACCATATATTAAAGAAATAAAAACAAAATTGTGAGCTATACGGGAAAAAATTAAACAAAACGAGATAGAAGAAAAAGATGAAAATCAACGGAGAAGAAGCCCTAAAGAGAATAATCAAGCCAAGAAAAATATAAAAAAAGGGGGGGAGGAGTATCATTTGTAAGTCACATAGTTCGACCAAATGGATATTAAAAAATAAACATAGACCTTGATAGGCTGTCAAGTTCAATTTTTTTGTTCGCAAAACGGATGTAAATCAGATGGAGTTACGGTACATTATCTTAGAATTAGCCAAGAAAAGAAGCTCCCACCGTAATCACGCTACTCGTTATCTAAACAAAGTTCCAACTGTAGCCAACATCTGCATGTGGTAGTAGTCATCTTCTCATCTGGAGACTTTGGTACAGCGGGCCGAAATAGCAACGAAATAAAACTGTTAAGAATCCCAACTTGGGCCTAACCTTTTGACAGTTTTTTCCTTGTGAATGGCATTTTTTCTGTCTATTACATTCAACACATGTTTCCGAAAAACACCCTAAGTGCAACTAAACCTCTACATTCTTACGAGTTATTTATTCAGTAAATAATGTTTTTGGTTTTATTTGTGGTCGTAGGAAAATGTGTTATAAAAAACCTTTTTGAATAAGTCAATGTCAGCAGAATATTATATCCAAACAATTATTATTATTATTATTATTAGCACCGCGTCTTACTACCCGTTCGGGTTATACGCACTTACGCTAATGTGTAATGGTAGGGTGATTATGAGATGAAATGAAGGACCTACAGTTTAACGTGGAATCCGAACCACGGTAGAAACCTGGCACTCCCCACATTCACAAGATGTCTTGTCAGAGGTGTAGGAAGGGTTTGGAAATCAGATAGATCTGTGCCGGGCCCGAGGATTGAACCCCGGCCGCCAGCACAGAAGTCTGACACCTTACCCCTAGACCACCAGGTCACCATTCCAAACAATGCATTTTGTAAATGTTAAACCGCGTTTGTTTAAATTTTTAGATATCAAGTATTTAAATTCCCCGACTTTAACCTTATTAAAAAAAAATCCTTGACATTTCCCTGATGACGCCTTAACTTGCATACCCCCCAGTGGGTTTAAGAACTACTGCATATAAAGCCAGCAATAGCCTCATTGTGCAAGGGTGGTTTTTTTCCTTCTTCAAAAAACCACTATCTTGTTTATATAAAATAGCAATGTGTTGCTATAATACACAGAAAAAGCAGCTTAATTGCGTACATAAGTTAATTAAAAACTCATACAAACGAATAGTGTGTGACAGAAACGTTGAAAACGACCGTAGGTAGACAACTTGAAATCCAATGAATGAGTGGCAAAGCAACCAGAGATCCACCCGCATTAGCGTGGAGAGAGAGTGGAATACCATTATGGACCCCAACCCTCCCCTCAGTACACCCGACCGAGATTCAAATCTTAATCTCACCGTCATCGGCAGTCTAGCCTACTGCGAGAGTAGCGCCTTAGACCATGCGGTCACCGAAGCGGGTATATATATATATATATTAATAACGCTTACGTGGTAGGCATCATGAAGCTAAAATTAAGAGGAAATATGCCCAAATTTACGTAGAAGAAGAGTGAAAAATCGTTTAATCAAACTATTACCTCCTCGTCACCAACAAACCAAACCTTTCGACCACATGCCAATGGTAACAAGAGGCTACTACTCCGACGCGAATTCTAGCAGCATTCAGTTATTCTTCCTGTAACGTGTTAAGTCACTTTCTAACACTACACTCAATTAAACCCTATAATATGTTTAAAACTATTACTACCAGAATAATGTGTGACAGATATAGAATCACTGCGACATCACCAGCGAACGAGGAAACTCGGCTTCTAACCCCAACACACAAAAACATCTAACTCTTGGGCCGAACGACGAGTAAATGAGGGAAGTTTCATTCGGGGTCTCACCAACAGACGTCGACGAGCGCTCTAGTTGTCGGGTGACGTGATCCTTGATGATTACCACCCCCCTTCGTACGTGGAGATAACCTTGCCAAATTTTGTTAGTCCCACTGGTATAAATAGGCCCGTACTCGGTTCACGTATATCTAATGTATTGTAACCACTCTTCGGAGGAACTGCTGGAAGAAATTCACGAGCATCTGCTAAGACTACGTACTGAATACCGAGATGGTTGAGGTGTCTGTCTCACCTCACCACGGCGGGTACTATAAGTATTATGGGGTGTTGTAAATTCCATTGAGATTGAGCTCTATTGTTTTATGTCCATATGACTTATTCCCCTATGGCCATAAGGCATAGCTTATAGCTTTATGCAATACCGTTCTATGTACATTAGGCTTAGTCGCAAATATTAGGGTCAAGATTAGACTCGACTATAATGCACATGCTGCGGCTAGTTTAAAGAATAAATAAAATAATGCAAGATACCGGGTATTGCTTTGTTTCGCGACATAATTTAGTCTGTAACTGACACTTACTTGTATTTGATGTGTCTAACTGTGTACTGGTATACGGTACGCAACCTGTGGAAGTGCTACTTACTCATAGTAGTGGCTCGCGGGGTTTACTCTGTAGTGTACGGTCCCCTTGTGGCGCCTTTAGCGTTAGTCGAAAATTATCACTATGGGTCTAGTATTATTGTCCCCTTTTCAGGGTAACAGAATAAATATATTATTGATTGCTCAGGCAGTACTAATTAGGAAGTGTCCAGCCATAGTATTTATAGCGTCTAGATTCCTGGTGGTTCGCCTTTTACTAGTTGTAAAATAATAGAGTCTAAACACTAGGAGTAACTCAAGCTAGCTAGCTCAGTTAAATCCTCCTTGTAGTCCTTAAACTGACCAAATTGAGCTTAGTCTTATATTTGTTATGTTGAGTTAAAGACTCCTCTTTGATTGAGTAGATTTCCTGATAATTTGATTCGATTTATACCTCCTTATTATATTGCTTAGTGTTGCAGCTTGGTCCTATGATATTAGTACTTGTCTGTTTAACGTAGTTACAAGCTTTCTTATTACACTTATATCAATATGTTGGGTATAGGGTGTAAGTGACCGTGGTTAGGTAATTCGATTCTGTGTGCGCGGTTCATCCTCGTCGGCACAGATTTATATATACCAACCTTCTTACCTTGAATGACATCTTGTGAATTGCGGGAATGCCGGCCGCCACGTGGTTCGGATTCACGTTAAACTGTAGGTCCTTCATTTCATCTCACAATCACCCACTACATATTAGCGTTAAGTGCGTATAACCAACGGTTATAAGACCGGCTAATAATAATATATGTAATTATAATATGGGTGTACCTGGGTGCTTCACACCTGATGCTCTTTTGTCTAGCTATTTATATTATTGTTACCATTTATATTCTCATGTTTAAACAATGGATGGTTTGAATACTTTTTTTCCTATAATTCTATGTACTTGCTATTGACTTGATTATATATTATAATATTAATAAACTAATTTGTTAAACTTTTAAATCATTCTTATACTATGTTCCTTCCAATCAATATTTATAAATATATGAATGTTGTATTCCAGTTACGCCACAATGGCCGGATTCCAAGTTACTTTCTTTAGGAAATAGTTTACCTGAATCTTGTGTCGAGTCCCCCGACATGGTTATATAAATACTAAGATTGCGAGGTAAATATCCATACAAGTTCTAAGAGAGACAAGGAGATGACAAGTATTTTGCTCAAGTGTACAATTCTCTCCTTGGGCAAAAAAAAGCGCACACCGTCACCGAACTCACCATTCCCGCTGTCGCCCTCGCATGACGTCACACACGCCCGTCTCCTTCAAGGTGAGGCTAACAACACACATCACACCGAATTATATGTGTTGCACGTTTCTACCTACTTTTCATGCCATGCAACGCACGTACAGCGAGATGCTAAATAAAATAAGGTCGTTAGGTTCTTCGGCAGGCGGATCCATGATATAACATCAGGTTCCGTTCCCTTCAATTTATTTATTTTTAATAACATATTATATAGGCCTATTTATAGTTTTTTTTAAATAATGCTTATTTCCCCCCCCTCCCCATTCTCAATACCCATCCGGGCCCCTCGCATTTTTATGGCTAATCTAGTAATATTATTTGGGGTATTTAACGTGCACTTTCTAAACCGACTGATTATACCTATATCAACACACGACCTAACTTAAATATAGAACAAACACAAAATCCAGCCCCCCGCCGTTATTTCATCACTATGAAAGGGAGAACCCACATTTCACCCATGATAATTTTTCGGCCATGCCAAGAGTCAAACAAGGGACCCTTAGCTCAATTGGCAGACACACTAACGATTGAGCTATAGTATCGATGCGTATAACCGAACGGGTAGTAAGACGCGGTGCTAATAATAATAATATAGTATCGGGCTAATTGAGTAAGATAAAGGTGAGAGATAATTTACCTACATATGCATAGAGGGAAAGTGAGGAAATTATTTGAAAGAAAAAAAGACCAGCACGGGATTCGAATCCCGTCATCATCAAATCATACTAGGTGAGATTGAGATTTATTCTGGGTGCCCGGCGATGCGGGTTTTAAATTTGGGGAGTGTGCAGAGAAGGAGTTTATAAGACTGTTAAGGACCACATCATATATTGTGAACTTCAAAAAACCCGTACTTGTCTCGCTTTCATCTCACATGAAGACTGTGGGGAGGGCGGTTTGTAAGGAAGAGGCTGGGTGTTGTACGAGTGTTAGAATTGTGCCAGTTTGTAGTTTTGCACAAAGCCCAAGCTTGCCAATAAAGATCAACTCAAGCCTTGACGTCATCTCTCGGTCAAATAGCCGTTCCTTTCTGAAATCTCGCCACTAAATTACAACCGAAACACTCTTACCCGTTCTTGCGCACCACCGGTATATTTTCAACCTGCAAGAGTTCGAACCAGAGTGGTGGTTTAAGATTGTTCCGACGTCTAAAAAATACAGCGCATGAACAATCTTGGTCCAGTCCGAGGTCTTCACCTTAGTTTATTAACGTTGTTATTAAATTGGTTTTCACTTAACAAAAAACATGGGAATTTGTGTATTCTGCTTTGAGGCTATTCTCGTGACTTTTGCTAATAGGCTAAATAAACTTGTTCACGCATGCTTGAACAGCTTTGCTCTCCCGGCGCTGTACGCCGAAACTTTGAACACAATTTAATGGTATTACAAAGTTTTCCGGTCGTAAGTGTACAGGGATTTTGTATTAGCTTTGGTCCAAACAAGCTATAAGTGCAGTTTGGGCTATGAGTTTTCGAACACACTGCATAACAATTTTATCCATGGAGCATGGATGAGCAGGGCAGTCAAACGAGGTGCACCCGTATTAGCTTTGAGATAGGTTGGGAAAACCACCCTCAGCCCACCCCTATGAGATTCAAGCCTTAACCTCCCATCACGGGAAGTTTAAGTAGATTTCGAGTCGTACATATACACACACCATTTGACCAACAATATGGCTTTTCAATTTATTGGAAATACCCGCTAGAAACCCGTACGATACGGAAAACAAAATAATAGCCGCAACAGAAAAACTACCTCGGAATTATCCTTAGAGAACGTAAAAAACACAATCGCATCACAGTTGCACCAGTCGGGTACGAATTCCAACCCCCCGGATCCAGTCACGCTGATCATGTAGGTGCTGCGGGACTTTAATAGGGCATATCATATGGTCTGTTACTAGCTGAGAATTGTTATCTATCTATCTATCTATCTATCTATCTATTTATGGGTCTATCTGTTTGAAAACAAATTCCGTCTGAACAATTTAAAGAGTAAGTGGAAAAGATAAGCGAATACTTGCGTTGGTTTCGCTGTGATTCGTGCTGATAAGTGATAACATCGGCTTATGGTCTGATAACAATCAGGACGCCTAATATCACAATCGCATTTTTTAGTCTAGGCTGAAACACAAACTAATCTGTGACATTAACGTGCACATTATATACATTAAATGGGTGTTAATTCTAGCCTTTTGAAGTAGTCAAATAGGTATTGAACCAGCTCTATTGAAATAAACAGATGTGTCGTTACAGGTCTATTAAATTAGTCAAATGGGTGCTTTAAGTTATCACATTAGTGTAGAAACAGGTCTATTGAAGTGTTGATACAGGTCTAATGAAGTATTCAAATAAGTGTTGATACAGGTCTAATGAAGTATTCAAATAAGTGTCGATACAGGTCTAATGAAGTAGTCAAATAAATGTCGATACAGGTCTAATGAAGTAGTTAAATAAGTGTCGATACAAGTCAGGTGAATTAGTCAAATGGAGGCTGTAAACTTGTCAAATTGGTGTCGATACAGTTCTGATGAATTAGTCAAATTGGTGTCAATACATGTTTAGTGAAGTAGTCGAATAGGTTTCAAGCGTGGCCTATTGAAACAGTCAAACAAATGGCTATCTGTAAAACAGTCAAATTGGTGTCGATACAAGTACAGGGTGTCTACAAAACCAATTTTACAAAATTCCCTGACTTTTCCAGTTTTCCTGTCTGTAGCCACCATAAAGTATATTGACGTACTCAACTTGTTGTCTATACCTGTCTATTGAAGTAGTCAAATGGATTATAGATACAGGCCTGTTCAAGTAGTCAAATGGATATCGATACAATTCTGTTTAAATAGTCAAATGGATGTCAATACAGGTCTGTTCAAGTAGTCAAATGACCTCGATCTCACAGTCACCAGCAAATCAGACACAGATGCGGGTTACGTGTTGACATGTTGACGTAGTTACAAGGGTAGTGGATTTCCAGCCTTCAGAGAGAGAGAAAGAGCTGAGCATGTCAGTCGAAAATGCATAGAGCTAGACGGCCATGATGCGGGTATCCATACTATTGATTTAACTATCGAGCAATAACATCACTACGTGTATTAGACATTTTAGAATTCTGGTGGATATTTATTCGGCATAATACGAGTGGTGAAGTATCTGAATTCAAATTGAATTATAGAGCAGGGAGATAGATATAAGATGAAAATCAGGTGGCGTGAACGAGAAAACCCCCAGGAAAGCGGTATCCGGGTTGGGACGGAGACCCTGTCATTGTTTTTGGAATAAAGCCAGTTCGGTTCTTTCTGGTCCGCTGGGTAGTCGAGAAGGAAGCCCAAGAGGAACTTGGACGCGATATTTTTAGGACTGTTTGTTTTTATTAAAAGTATGAGATATCTTGTTAAATAGTGATCTGGCCGACTATACAGTAGGTCTGTAAGATCGATCTCTATGAACCCCCATTGGTGGGCACACGGATCAAGGCGTCAATTTCATCTCTTCTAGTCAAGGGCGGATCCAAGTCATGTTGTTAAAGGGGAAGGGACTACGATTAGTTTTCATAAAACTCCTTCGAGTATAAATTTAATAATTTTAATCAGTATTCATTAAATTGAAAAATGGCATCTGGACACGGGAATCGAACAAGGGACCGTCGTCTTAGTAGAACAATGCTCCAGGAATCATCCCATACCAAGGTTCAATGATATTTTAAGGCTGAGTCTGTGATGGACGCGCCGAATTGGTCAGATACAAAAGAGTAATAAATTAAGATAACGCCTATCAGTTAACGCAGCAACATTAGACTCTGTAGTGGGATTTATGCCACCAATTTTAATTAATCAGGATTTTAATTTATGTTTTTTTGTCAACTAGTCATACTTCCTGTTCAGGTTATAAGCATATGTACTAATTTCGCTAGTGATTTTGAAATGAAAAAGGTTGAATTTGAATTGATAGCAAATGTACCCGCAATTGCGCGGAAACACATTTCGTATAAATCACCCCTAGTAAACCCGACCGGGATTCGAGCCCCGATCTTTCTGTTATCGGCAGTCTAGTCCAACACGAGAGTGACGTCTTAGACCATGCGGCCACCGAAAGAGGTATAATCATTTTAATAATGATATTAATAATGCTTGTTTATAAAAATAATGATAAAAAGAAGATCTGTAAGAAAAACAGAATTTTGATTAACAAATTTGTAAATAGTTGGTTATCATACTAAACTTAGTTATGATACTAGTGGATTTTATTAAGTCATGTAGAGATTGGGCGAAGGAGGTGTTAGGCCATTCTTTACAGTTAAGGTATGGGTTTCAATATTTATTTTTATTATTTTCCACGCAGAGGGTGGAAGGGGTGGAGTGCGATCACCCCCATGTGCTCACCCTGGACCCACCATTCCTAGTTTGCTGGTGACGAGGAGATCAAGGTTCGAATCTCTGTTTGAGTGCATTGGCAATGGTTCTAAGAATGTGCGTGTGACTTTCCGACAAAGCCCACACGATAAGACACTATAATAATCAAAACATCTTAATTACTCTTCTTGAATAGTGATTTAAAGCGTTATTTAATTCAACGTGTTTCGAGGTTTTTAAGAGTCAAAACCATCCAAAAACAGTGGTTTTAATTGTGCCGGTGAAAATAGTGCCAAAACATAAGCTTTATAAAGTTGGCAAAAACGTGGCGGAATTCAGTGTAAAGTTTACCGAGCAGATGAACTTTATACTAAAAAATTTGCTAGCGTTGATCTTCATGACAATGTTGCTAATGATGGTATACAAACAGTCATAAAAAGGCTATATTTCTTAAGTCTGCATTAAATAATATTTAAGGAAATAGCCACAATATATTCGAAGCTACACATAATTGATGTTCTTTAAAGAAACCTCAAAGGCATAGCACGAAATTTGAACAAAAAACTATAACTGCACAACAAGAGGCTTCCAGTAGTTTTCTAGTAATAAAGTTTTTAATCAACGGTAATTCAAATTATAGTCGGGTCGTAATAAAAATTAAAGTAAGGTTCTTACTATGGGGAACAGACCATACGTACGGGTCAGTAAGGTTATTCATATGGAAGCCCGACTATACGTACGGGTCAGTAAGGTTCTTGATATGGAAGCCCGACTATACGTACGGGCCAGTAAGGTTCTTCATACGGCAGTCCAACTATACGTACGAGCCAGTAAGGTTCTTCATATTGAAGCCCGACTATACGTACGGGTCAGTAAGGTTCTTAGACAGACCGGCAAACCTACATCCTCGCAGCATGACCCCAACAAATAAAGGAGACGGAGCACCCCCACGCATCTTTCGATCTGGAACACCACATACCTGGGCCAGTCAACGTGGCCGAGTGGGAGAAGAGGTCAACTACAGGTTCAGGAGACCTTAGTTCGAACCTAAACCTTTCCATTACAAGTCATCTAGATTATACAAGCTTGAAGTTTAGTTTATCGAAGCGGATCATTATGTTTTTAGCACAGCGTCTTACTACCCGTTCGGGTTGTACACACTTACGCTAATGTGTAATGGTAGGGTGATTGTGAGATGAAATGGAGGACCTACAGTTTAACGTGGGATCCGAACCACGGTGGAGGTCTGGCATTCCCCACATTCACAAGTTGTGATTAATACTCGTCTTGTCAGAGGTGAAGGAAGGGTTTGGCAATCAAATAATTCTGTGCCGGTACCGAGGATTGAACCCTGGACCCAGAAGAAGTCTTGACACCTTACCCCTAGACCGCCAGGTCACCGGTAAGTAAATAATAATGACAAAAGTTCAGCAGATCTCTCTCACAGCCATCATAATCGACACGACAAACGGGACAGCTGCAGAACACACGAAAGTAGAGCTGTTTGTTTCCTCTGACGATGCGACTACACGTGCCCACAGTGACACACTTTCCTTCCCTGCGTCCAGGTGGGCACCCTAGGTTTTATAACACAGTTATGTACCGGAAGCCGAAACTAAGAGGAAGAAGACAAATGATACGGTAAAGAGGTGAATCTTTCTAGTCGAACAGAGTCGAGATGTTACTTTCTTCGCTTACGGAGTAATGACCGATAGATCAACGCTATTCATCCTTTTCAACTCACGGTGCTACAATAGTGTCACACCATCAGTTTTTTTAAAGATTCACAAAAAAAAGTTCTCACTTCTTTATTATTTTTCCCCGAAACCCCGGCGGCACAATAGTTGAAAAACGCTGCAACAAAAAGTTGTTGATGTTTCTAAGACAATTCCGTAGCATTTCTCAGTAACGAGTCTATCTACTGAGCTAGTGGGTTTGGTTTTCGATTCCCGGCCCCAAAATATATTTTTGTGCTCTACTTTATGCAGCGATGAATTTATTTATTATTATATTATTATTTAGCACCGCGTCTTACTACCCGTTCGGGTTATACGCTTAAGTACCAATTACGCTAATGGATTAGGAATTGGGAAGGTTGAATTAAAGGAAGTGAACCCGCATTTGCGTGGAGGGAGAGTGGAAAAACCATTTAGGAAACCCACCCCCCAGTTCACCCGACCGAGATTCGAACCTCGATCTCCCCGTCCTCAGCAGTGGGCTCAACACGACTAGCGCGTTAGCCAACTACGCCACCGAGGCCGGTAGCGATGAATTAAATGCCGTATATGTGGGAGTTTTTTTCCGTTCTGAAACTAGATATGTGATATTAGTTTGTTTCTGGATAAAATGCCAACCATTCAATTGCTTCTAGAAGCTATTTTGAGTTTTGTTTTAGTGAGAGCTAAGGTCAGTGATTTAAAATGCGTTGCATAATATATATATATAAAGTTATTATTCCGGTACTTTTTTCAATTAGTATTTTAGGGACACGTTAATCCGTTTAAAGGTACACCTTTTGAATTTAAAGACATAAGCATGTTACTTATAATGTAGCCTATACATTAGACATATCTTCGTTCAGTGCTTAATGTTTTAGTTCTCATTTAATATGATTTTAATTTTTATTATAATTATTTGCGATCTTTGAAGTGTCAAAAACTCCCCTTAGCTCCCCCCCCCCTCCCAACAATTTTGAGCGCGTCACTGGGTGAGCGTTATTACTAGAAGTGTGGATACTTCGAAACCAATATCAGCTTCGACAAAAGAATCTTGTCAATAATGCTCAATTATTGCCATTCTGAGCTGTTATGGACAGTACAAAACAATATTCATATGGAAAAACTATTCTTAAGTAAGTGAATTGTAAATTGTGATAATAGCTAAATCAGAATTATACTAAATATCAGAAACAGTTGGGCAATGCAACATTTTCAAAGTAATTTTAGTGCATGAATTGAAATGAATAACCAAACTACACTAGCCTCATGGCTTCTTTGGTGCTGACTGACAGCTTTGAAAAGTTACCAGACCAAATTATGTATCCCTACGACAAACCAAATTAATCTGAAAAAACATGTGTTTAGCAGCTGTCACTTCTTACAGTCAACATTTAGGTATATACCTAAATGTTGACTTTCAGAAGTCAGCTGTTAGCTGTCAGTAAGCACAAAAGAAGCCATGGAGCTACTGTAGAAAAGGTGGGTATCGCACAACCCTAGTTATCACTATCAGCTATGAGCTACTACTAACTAAATAAATACTACACAAATCAGCGGACATAATGTCGACTAATCAGTTAAAAGCTCGTGTTTAAAGGTGTTAATGTGCGGCGTAGCATGTAAGTTTGTAAGTAAAATAATTAGTCTCAGTCAGACATTATAAAGAGAGATACTAACATTAAAAGCGACGTGAGGAATTGGTTTAGTTTTAGAGTGGAGAAGGAACGAAACAGATAAATGATGGGTAGAGTAATTAGTGTTGGGGTTATTTTAATATGAATGCAATTATGATGAAGGATCCCAATAAATACTATAGTGAAACTTAGAAATGTTAATATTATGAAGGATATGAATAAATAAGATGACTAATAATTCAGTTAATCTTATACTACACACGTTGGTGTCAAAATTGTCCATGCCGTCAGTCTCGCAATAGAGTGGACTACAGATGACGGGGAGATCAGGGTTCGAATCACGGTCGGGTGCACTTTAGGTATTTTTTCCTAAATGGTTTTCCACCTCTCCCTCCACTAAAATGCGAGTACATTTCTTCTAAAATTATTCTTCTTCCCTATTCTATTAACGTATCGGCGACCTGGCGGTCTAGGGGTAAGGTGTCGGACTTCTGTGCTGGGGCTCCGGGGTTCAATCCTCGGTCCCAGCACAGACTTATCCAATTACCAAACCTTTCCTTCCCCTCTGACAAGACGTGTATTAATCACAACTTGTGTATGTGGGGAATGCCAGGCCTCCACCGTGGTTCGGATTCCCACGTTAAACTGTAGGTTCTCCATTTAATCTCACAATCACCCTACCATTAACACATTAGCGCAAGTACGTATAACCCGAACGGCTACTAAGACGCGGTGGAAAAACAAGAATGATGATGAAAGACTACACTGTTCCATGTTTCTTCTCGAAATTATGTTCTTCAGATCTGGTTCGTCTGTAACCCCGCTTGTGGCTTCCTGGACTGAAAACCACTGTTACTTTCTACCAGGACTGTCACCAGATGCGCACTTTCACGGAACCTAACTTCTCACGCTTCTTACGATACTCAACTTTCTCGGAAGACATCTTGTGTCCCCGCTGCTTCTATCTTCATAACAAACGATCAATACTAAAATGTTTCATAACATACCGGTAAATCACGTAACACGGATGATTGAAAAAATAAAAAAATAAAATAAAATCATCCGATGAAATCCACATCGGTGCTCTCTAAGGATGTGAAAAAGTATCGATACTTTATTAATATATTTTCCTTTCGATACTAATATTTTTTTTACTCGATATTTTTTTTATATTAGTATTGTATAGTATTAGTAGGAAACAACTTTTTTTTTGTTAATTTCACTAATGATGGGACTAAATTAGAGATGTGGTATCGAAAGAAAATTATCGATACTGTACTCATTTAAAGTATAGGAAGAAAAATATCAATACCGTACCAGTAAAGAAATTTTAATCTGGAAAAATATTTTTTATCCAGTAATAATTTCAACTTTTGCATAGTGATAATATTTTCATATATTTTAGATAAAGAGTGAAAATTATAGTGATTACATCATATTATTATATATATTTAAGTCTACCGCGTCTATGTTATGTGAACTTGAAAGGTATGTTGTACAATGGATATTACAAAAGGTTTTACCAAAACCAGCTTTCAAAACGTCTATAAAAATGTAGCTGATGGAAAGTTATTTAATAGCTAGATATGATCAGTAATATATTTTTTCAATTTATTTGGCACCCTTCTTTAACCATAATAAACATTTATTCCAGCATGAGTGAAGATAACAAAAAAGTTGTTACTTTCGATAACGAGTGTGAGTAGTAATAAAAGTAAGAGCACCGAGTAAAATACTAGTATCGAAAGGAAAATATCGATACTTTTCCATGATAGAATGTGGTAGGATGTTAAGAGTCTGATAACTTCAAAAACTAACAAAATAATTTTAATATATTCATAAATCAAATATTATATTTTGTAACTATAACTCTTGAAAGTTAGTATCATACAAATAAAATAATATGTCTTTGGAACTACGCGTTTTACTATCTACCTGAGCTATTCGCTAATGAGCTAGAGATGAGAAAGGTAACATTTGCTTTGAGATAGAATGGAGAGTTAGGGGAAAAAATCACCCCAATACACCCGACCGAGGTTCGATATCCGACCTACAAGTCACCGGTAAGCCAATACGAGAATTAGCCTTTATTTGCGTATCTTCCGAAGCAGATAAAAATCTAGTTCTATTCCTGACAATGCGAGCAAAGTTAAAAACAGACAAATCCAAACCTAACAAGATTTTTCTTCGATAGGCACGATATAGGTTCGAATATCAGCAGTGGGACACTGGGGGGGGGGGGGGGGGGGGGGGGGTAGTTTTTCCACATGTTATTTATCAGTAAGGTTTTACTCTCCCGTCTCCTCCCTAGAGCGGGGTTTACTTCCTGTAAAACGGTTCCGCGGGACTTGCGATCGTGTGGTTTTTCAGACAAACCTTTTCTTGAGGTGAGCAGCCGTCGTTAGCATTGCCATGTACAGTAGCCTCATGGCTTCTTTGGTGCTGACTGACATTCACAGCTGACTTCTGACAGTCAACATTTAGGTATATACCTAAATTGTGACCATCAGAAGTGACAGCTGCTAAACACATGTTTTTGCAGATTATATGGTTCGGCGTAGGAATACATAATTGGTCTGGTAACCTTTCAAAGCTTTCAGTTGTCAGTCATCACCAAAGAAGCCATGGGGCTACTGTATATAATCTAACCCAGCTGTATTCAAACTGAGGTACGCAAACCCCTATTAAGGGGTACGCGAAAACAACTTAGGGGGTACGTCAAGTTTAAATTTACAAATTATGTTATGATAAACACTGGATAGTCAAAGTCATATTTAGGGTTAGCCACAAGAGACTTGGATGTAAGGACATGCGACCTTGAAGTGCAAGGTTTTTTATATTTATATTATAGAATATGTATAATTTGCATGATGCACCAACAAATTTGGGGGTACACAGACAAAGATAAATTATATCTGGGGGTACGCGAACAAATAAGGTTGAAACCCAACCTAGTCCACAAAACCCTGATTTAGGTGGGGAAGTCAGTTATATAAGGCCTTTAATCCTTCCAAAACCAAGGTGTTTAGACATAGGACAAGGAGTTGAACGTCAAACCCAAGATCAAACCCTTATAGGCCACACGTTCCAATGACCGCCAACCTCACGCCACTTCTAAAAACAACTTCCTCGTCCCTTCACCTTAAATTAAGCGGTTGATAGTCATAGTGTTGAGAGTAGTAACTAAACAAGACCGTTGTCTTTACTTTCTCCTGAGTACTCTTAGAGGAAACTCGGACCAAAGAGTTGGGTAGAGGTGAATGAAAGAAATGTACCGTTCCATTTGTATCCGGCATTGTTCGCCGGCCGATTGATCCAACAAAGGCCGAAGGAAGTGAACTACCGGTGTCGCACAATCCTGGTGAAAAGCATCGATAGGAAACAGCACTTTCTATCACTGCCGTGAGAAACAAGAAACAAAAACTGCCACTACAGTAGCCCATGGCTTCTTTGGTGCTGACTGACAGCTGACAGCTTTGAAAAGCTATCATACCAAATTATGTATCCCTACGCCGAACCATATGATCTGCAAAAACACGTGTTTAGCAGCTGTCACTTCTAACGGTCAATATTTAGGTATATACCTAAATGTTGACTGTCAGAAGTCAGCTGTTAGCTGTCAGTTAGCACCAAAGAAGTCATGGGGCCACTGTAGGAACAAAATATGCAATGTGATGAACCCTTTAAATAACCCGTTGGGCGCCATCTACTTGAAGGGAAATAAAATTACATTACGATATTTAGTATTACAGTGAAAGATATGAACAGGGCCCGGATTTTGACAACTTAAAAATGACCTAAACATTCTAAAAGCGTTTTCATATTTTCAAAAATTTAGTAACAAAAAATTCGTTCATAAATGCACATGATTAAATCAGTCACTTTACAAATTAAGCTAAAAAATATACATGCAATAAAAAGCCCTTAATAACTAAGAAATATAATAGGGATTAACCTACAAATATCTGCTTCAGAATAGCTATCCCCTCCCAACGCAACCCTCTTCAGTCTAGCTGCAGCGTATCACTAGGAATGTGTATTTACAAACATACAAGCAAAGAGGATAACAAGTTCATTGCCTACATTATCTTCTCATTCAGATAATTATGTGATTAAAATAAATGTTGCATTTATAGAATATTGATGGTACTAGTATTTATAGATAAAGTTACTTATTCAACATGAATACTTTAAAAATCACTCAAAAATGCCAAAAAAAATACCTTATAAAATATACATTTCTATAACCAGGGGATTATGAACAGAGTTTATGTAAGCATTGTATGTGATGAAAGGGGATTGGGGGGTAAAGGTGGGAAAGATATTAATCAAAATCCATGCACCGGTTATGAAAAATCCAAACCCAAAGAATAAAAACAAACCTCAATAGCAAGATAACTTTAATTCTGTTGTGGAGGTAGTAAAGATTGTGTCCAAATGTAACTTTATTCTAAAGTAATGTGACCATTTTTAAGGGTCAGTTTCTCTAAAATCACATATGGGAGCCGGAGAGAATAGTTGCAATTTAAATGGTAAATAATACATCATATGGCCATGTGTGTTCTATATAGGGTTTTGTAAAGTGTCAATGAATTAAAATATACTAACATAAATGTAAGTGATAGGATACAGTGAGTCAGTATTTCCCAAACTTTCATCAGTCGCTTACCCCTTACATTATTATTATTAGCACCGCGTCTTACTACCCATTCGGGCTATACGCACTTACGCTAATGTGTAATGGTAGGGTGATTGTGAGATGAAATGAAGGACCTACAGTTTAACGTGGAATCCTAACCACGGTGGAGGCCTGGCATTCCTCACATTCACAAGATTACTTGTCAGAGGTGAAGGAAGGGTTTGGTAATCAGATAAATCTGTGCCGGGACCGAGGATTGAAACCCCGGCCGCCAGCATAGAAGTCTGACACCTTACCCCTAGACCGCTAGGTCACCTACCCCTTACAACTCTAGCTCTAAAAAAAACAAACAAAAAAACCCACCAATACCCGTTAAAGGGACATTCCAATTTTCAATAACCCACTTCGGTGGCCGCATGGTCTATAGTGCTACTTTCACATTAGACTAGACTGTCGATAACGGGGAGATCAAGGTTCGAATCTCAGTCGGGTGTACTGAAGAGGGTTTATCCAAAAATAGTCTTCAACACACTCCACGGAAATGTGGGTGTACTTCCTCTAAATATAAACTTCATAATCCCTAGAGCCAAGAGTGTAATTAGCACATAAGCGTATAAGAAGAACGAGTAGTAAGACGCGGTGCTCAGAAAAAAATGCAATAAACATATTGTGTGGTAAGCTAAACCAAGTCGTGGCAGAGATAAAGGAAGTCCATGTCATGACATCAAATCCTGAGTTGGTTTGTTATTATCAACAAAAAATATGCTATAATCAATAAAACTCGCGATTACGTTTGTATCTCTTGAGGTACTACTCGTACTAGAGTTTGGGAAATACTGGGCATGTGAAAGTAGTGAACTAGCATAGTAAGAGCCAAAAACTTGTAACATCAGTGGGAAATGGCCACTGTACAGTAGCCCCATGGCTTCTTTGGTGCTAACTGACAGCTCACAGCTGACTTCTGACAGTCAACATTTAGATATATACCTAAATGTGTTTAGCAGCTGTCAGAAGTGACAGCTGCTAAACACATGTTTTTTCAGATAATTTGGTCTGGTAACTTTTCAAAGCTTTTAGCTGTCAGTCAGCACCAAAGAAGCCATGGAGCTACTGTATATGATGTGGATCGTTAGCAGATGTTACATGTGACGTGATTAAAACGAATGTATTTGATCCATATACATTCCAAAATTTATCAAAACAAATCAATGGCCAAATTAGTCCGGGACGTCTTGTATAGAGATCAAATTAATGCTCACCAAATTTTTTTTGTAAATCAAACACTTCTACCTCAGGACAACGTAAAAAACCGGGTGGATACAAAATCTCATAGATAAAATTCCCGGATTCAAAAATTTAAATTCCCTTGACTAAAAACCCCAAGAGCTATAAAGATATTGAAAGAAATCAACTAATGTAAATTTGATAAAAACAATGTTTGAATAGAATACAACTAAAACATTTTCTCTTCCATAGAAAGCCAATACCACTATCCTTGATTTTATTGGTAGTTTTAAATTCCCTGCCACCCGCCTCCGTGACGTAGTTGGCTAACGCGCTTGTCGTGTTGAGCTCAACTGCTGAGGACGGGGAGATCGAGGTTCGAACCTCGGTCGGGCGAACTGGGGGCGGTTTTTCCTAAATGGTCTTCCACTCTCCCTCTACGCAAATGCGGGTTCATTACCTCTAATTCAACCGTCCCCAATTCCTAATCCATTAGCGTAATTAGTACTTAAAGTGTATAAACAGAACGGGTAGTAAGACGCGGTGCTAAATATATTAAATTCCCTACCTTTAGCATATTTTCCAGATTTGTAATTGTGGCCAACCTGCAACACTACAAAAGCGTTGGGAAAGTCCCCTGTGATTCACGGTAAAGTATAGTATAGCAAAAGCGTCTCAGAAGGGTCAGAGGACCCGTTATGTCATTTCCCGCCCCACAGCAGAGGAAAGCGTGCGCGCGCGTTCGTTCAAGGTCACAAACCGCCTCCCACAACGGACAACACACATGCAACTTCAAATGAGTCAGACCTGTAGTGTAGAATAACCTCGATGCGTTCCTAGAAGAGTACTCGCTAGCCGTTCCGTCTTATGGCGGTGCTAATATCCAAACAAACAAGAAAGAAAAAAGCAGTTTGGCCGCCATTTTGAAGGTGTACTGGCTTTTGCTTTGTTTACTTCAAAGATTAACTTTATGATAATATTGGTCTGCAACTTAATTTTATTTATTTATGTCTTATTTTATATTTATCTTTTAATTTTTTATGAGCTATTTTTCTTTGATGCTTCATCAAATTCTAACTGGTTTTCTAAATATTTCGTAACAAATTAAGCTACTCTGTGAATAATGAGTGGACCAAAATAATATAATAAATCTTTAGATTTAATTAATAAGTAAAAATATATTTAGCACCACATCTTACCACCTGTTAAGGTTATACACACATGTACTAATTAGGGTAATGAGTTAGGGATGAAAAAAAAATGAATTGAGTAAGTGTACCTGCATTTGCGTGGAGAGAGTGGAAAACCACCCTCTGTACACCCAACTAGGATTCTAACTCAACCAAAATCTTCCTGTCATCGACATTCTAGTTTATAGCAAGAGTGATGCCTGAGACCATGCAGCCACCGAAGCAGATATTTTTTCATAATGTTTCAAGTGTGCTTATTTTTAATAATTTTTTAATAAAAGATAAAAGCTATCAATGTTATTAAAAATTATATAATATAAATACAATATCATAAAATATTTATTATATATATATATATATAATATAAGTAAATATATGTTATACACATAATATAGGTATATCTATTCTATATAATATTGGTATATATAAAATATAGGTATATATATTTAATATATAGATATATATTTAAATATATTATATATAAAACTAATATTATATTAGTAAATAATATATATAATAATAGCTAATGTTTAGGTAATATAAATTGTCACTTTATATTGCCTAAACGTTAGTTTTTAAGGTTTCTTTAATTTGAATTCCCGCCAAAGCTTACGATTTTTTTATCAGAGATTACTAAGAGTTGTACAATTTTACAAAACTTTCCTCTTATTTTTTGTGAAGTTAAAGCTATTCTGATTTCATAAATGGGTGATTTATAATTTATTTAATAGTACAAATGAACTTTATTAATATTTTAAATTTCATTTTCTTCATAAGAATACATTGTAGACCCTGACGTCATACCCCCACAATGGCATACTGCGAGTACTCATTATATCTAGGTTATTCTACTGTAGTGAAAACACGAACGCTCACAATGACCTCGAGGCGAGCGTACCAAAGCTGCCTAGAATCTTCTCGATCGTTTTCGAAAAAAAATTACATTACACACCCAGGCTTGTGCTCTGCAGATGTCAATTCTGATACCTGTCAACATTGACCTTTTGTCCGTGTAGACTCTCTTAAATATGCTCAAAGAGCTGCTAGGTGGCAACTGGCGAGGCGTGAAAGTTATGGAGATGTTTTACAATAATTAGAGCACAAATATCACAATAAAATGAATTGACCAGGAAAAAAAAAAATTGCAAACAAAACAACGGAACCATTCATAATTAAAATCATAAACACAAAGTTGTTGTCAATATGACAACAAAAAAGTATGTCAAAACTTTATTATAAATAATAATATTAGCACCGCGTCTTACTACCCGTTCGGGTTATACGCTTTAAGTTCTAATAACGCTAATGGATTAGGGATTGGGAAGGTTGAATTAGAGGAAGTGAACCCGCATTTGCGTGGAGGGAGAGTGGAAAACCATTTAGGAAAAATCACCCCCAGTTCACCCGACCGAGATTCGAACCTCGATTTCCCCGTCCTCAGCAGTCGAGCTCAACACGACTAGCGCGTTAGTTAACTACGCCACCGAGGCGGGTTTTATTAAAATGTTTATATAGTTTGTAAAATTTGGAAAAATAATTAAATGAAATAGTATTGTCATTATTTTGTCCACCGTGCCTTCATATTAATTTCAGTGATGGGAGATATTTCGACATTTCATGACATCAGCCTTGAAAGTGTTACCAGATACACCTTAAAACATCTCTTCCCCCAATATTTTAAATACATATATTATATTCAGATGAAAGGATAACTTTAGAATGGAACTGAAAGAGATAGGGTGTAATGGGGGGGTTGCGGGATGGACTGGGGTAGAATTCGCTCAAAATAGGGTGTAATGAGGTCGATTGGATAAACGTACTGTAGCTCAAAATAAGGATAGGGTGTAATAAGATGAACTGAATAGAGCTAGCTCAAGATAGGGATAGGGTGTAATAAGGTGGACTGGATGGAATTAGCTATATTCTGAAAATTGAAAAATAACACCTGGACGTAAGACCTTTGGCTAATATACATAATAAAAAGGAAAATAATTCACTTAAACAAAAAAATGTATAAAGTGCTAATGGTTTGTCAATCAAGTAATAAAAACATTCATAAAAAAAATAGAAAGTGAGATGTAATCAATTTAGATGTGTGGAATGCCAGGTCGCTACCGTGGTTCGGATTCCACGTTAAACTCACAATCACCCTACCATTACACATTAGCGTAAGTGCGTATAACCCGAACGGGTAGTAATAATAATAATAATAATAATAATAGTAATAATAATAATAATAATCAATTTAGAACCACTCCTTACCCTGGAAACAAAGTGAAACAATGAAGAGAATGGTTTTATAGTGTTCGGTGGGTCAGTACGTGTAGGCTACAATGTAACCACGCGCAAGAGCACTCAAAGTTTCCCAAAAGGTTTTGTCTCCAGTCTAGATTGTGGAAACGTACCGATAGTGAGGCCGTTTAGCATAAAAGAAGTGTACATTTACATTGTACGAAATAAATGTCTCATGTTAAAAAAAACCTCTCTTAATGTATGGAGATCCGACAAGATGTATAAACCGGAAGTGAAAAGGAGTCGAGCTGTTTGGCCCATTGGCGTACCACGTTTGAAAGTATGTTTGTAAAATTAACGCGCTATTAAACTAATTCGGAGCGGCGACTAGTATATTTTCATCTAGCCAGAAGAGACAGCTCGCATTCTCGGTCTGTCAGGTCAGTTATGGGTGCCAACAACTCGCCTAACTCAACCAGTAGAGCAGCAATGATTGTGTTTGCAGTCCGAACACGCGTATTCAGTCCAACAGGATCGGGATTTCTAAACCACATCCACGATCGTCCGGTTTCCTTGCACTGACTGACTGACCTTGATTTGCGAAATAGAGCTAGCGCAGTTCGGGTTACCTCGAGATGAAAGTTTATCGAGTCGGGTTGACTGCCAATCAGCTTTTGATTTAAAACTAGAAGTTACGAGCCAATGGTTAATATATATAATCGTTTCTATTTCCAGCAAGACGGTTGAGAAAACCGGTTTCAAGATAGATGACCAGCGAGTTACCATTATATTCATAATTAGGTTCCTGTTACCTTTCTCATCCTTTCCCCCTTTGATTGAGACATTACTAACTTTAACCCGCATCGTCGGGCACGCAGATTCTGAAATAAAGCTCGTAAGATTTGGTTTGCCGGTGTTGTTTATAAGATTCCGTTCGGTTGCAAAGGATGAGGAATTACTAATTAAAAACAACAAAAAAACACACCGCAGAGTGCAGATTTGAGTAATATGGTCGACCTAGGTGGTCTCGGGGGTAAAGCTCGCCTCAGGACCCAATATTCACGGGTTAAAATCCTTTAAATCTCCCAAATAAATAAAATAATGGTGATTTAGCCCTTGAGCGTGTGAAAACACTTGCTAAGTAAGTTAAAGCAAGTTGTCTTGGCCAGGACGATGAAAGAAAACGATTGAAAGGGCAGTGGTTTTCCCCTTTGTTAATTCCGCGCGTCTATCCATCCGGGTCATAACATATACACATTATTCTTAAGTTATAGGGATGAGGAGGATCTAATTGAGCGGAAATGTAGTTGTATTTGCGTGGAGGTAGAGAGTGAAAGTCATTAGTAAATGATTCCTTCATTACACACTGTTGGAATCCGAACCCCGACTTCCCCGTCATCGGCACTAAAGAACTGACGTTAGACCACGTGTCCATCGATGCGGGTTAACTTTGAACATCTCACGAAGGTTTTACACCTCAAGAGGAAAAGGAGAGTTATTAAGGTCTAGAAGCCAAACCAATGTGTTGAGTTGAGAACGGAGAAAATTTAGGTCACAGGTCAAGAGGTTAAGTAAGACCCTGGAACGCATCCACCGGTCTTGCGAGCCCATCCATACACAGACAACTCGCAAAAGTCCAAGAACTGAGAATAATCTCAATGTTTGTACTGTATTGTCATTAGAAGTATTTAAATCTTATCTTTTGAACCAACTTATAATATCAGCACAAGATTCACAAACAGCCAAACTCTATATTAAATCTTGTACACTGAAGCCATATGTGAAAATGGAAAACCAATTATATCCAATAATAATTTTGGCCATGTCTGATACCAAACCCATGCAGAGCCTTTATCTCAGTAGCCAGACGCACTACCGATAAGAAAAATATATTTTACAAGATGTATTAAAAATAGCTGGCGTATAACCCTAACGGGCAGTAAGACATTTTGACTAATATATTTTATATATACACAACCTCTGCTGAATATTCCCTTTGAGGGAACTGCAGTTTGAGGGCTTTCATCTTGTATCACCCAAAGTTACCTGTAGCAAGATTTCTTTCATTTTAATTTGTATGCACGGAAGGGGGAAGGATCTATTAAGAATTCCTCCATTAGTGAATAATACCAAGTAAATGGCAGGCAGGCAAATAAATGATCGCCGAGTTTCTCGCTTACACCTCCATTAGGTTTCGAGCCCAAAACTTTCAAAGGGGTTGATTTGTTATCGTGTAGATAAAATAAAGACTGTGCGTGCTTGTTCATTGTCGAAGCAGGTGTGCAGAAATTTGGGGCAAGGAGAAGTCCAACAATTTTGTTGTTGAGTTTTTAGTCCATTCGGTTCTGATATGGTAATTTCATTTGTATGAAAAACTAAGGCCGATGACACTCAACACCCACACTATCAGTTTATGCCATAGTGAGGCAGTGTCGCTGTAGCACAAAGAGTTGCGGTGTCAGGGACTAAGATAATGTGTCAGAGTTATAGATAAGAAGTCAAGAAGTTGAGATAAGGGGCTAAGGAAAAATCTAATAATTCAAACTGGCTAAAGGTGTGATTGAATGATGAGTCATCAGTCACCTACCCTACCGCGGGTGTTTGGTAGCTATGGCGGGCCGGCGGGGGAGGGTAGGGAAGGGTGGGCGATTTTTTGTTTTAGTTTGAATTCACTCACCCTTATATCGTGGCCTAATTACATGGCGGTGTGCGCAAAGATTATTTAAACTCGTGACACGGGTATTGTAATAATTGTGTAGCCATGAAATATTATTTAGTGGCCCTATTAGGGTTTCTACATTGTACAATAGATAAATGTTTATAAAAAATTAGATGGTTTAGTGAAACAAATGTTTATTATGTCAACTGTGCTTATTGTGAATGGCGTGGCAGACGTGATAAACTCTGATATCACGTATCTAATAAACATCCCCAAGATAAACCTAGAAGTAAGGATAAAGGGAGTATTGCAAGTTTTGTAAAACGTAAATTATGTGATCAGGAAAAACTCATAGTCGTAAATAGCGATAGTATTTCCCCGAGTGCGGTTAATAGTGATAGACTTTGCAGTAATGGCGAGTCTACGAAAAAACCAAAAGTGTAAGAAAATCAACAATTAAACCAAGGCTCCCGGAATTACACTCCATTGCCTCTTACTCTCAAGATGTATAATTAAATGTTGGTACCAGTAAACCTACTCGTATCAATACAATAACAATATTAATAAGCAGCTCACGTGTTGGATTCACGTTAAACTGTAGCTCATTTCTTACAATCACCTACTATAATAGCGTAGAGGTATAACCGAACGGTAGTAGACCGTGAAAATAATAATATAATATAATATAATAATAATAGGTAATGACACAAGAGATGGTAAACTAATTTTTATAGGTAGTATATAAAAATAACTATGATTAAAAATAGGTTTGAATTTGAATCTTCCAAACTATGTAGTAGGTAATAATCTTTATTCCCTTCAGCTCTATAAAAAAATTAATGTTTTATTTTGAGCACTTATGGTTTTCGGGATTTTTTTTCTTAAATGTTAGTTCTGGGGAAAACTTTATACACCAATAGACAATAATCAGGGTAAATAGGACGTAATGATCCGCTACTAGAGACGATTAAGGAGATCGAACCTAGCTCTTACCATGATGAGCCCAATTCACAACTTAAACTAACCTTATAATAATTTACCACAGTGTATTTCTACACGTCCTGAATATACACGTTTTATATAACCGAAGCTTACTACCTGTTCAGGTTATGCGCATAATTACTAATTACATGATGGGATAGAGGATGAGAAAAGAAGCATTTTAGAGAGAATCTACCCGCATATGCTGTGGAAGGAGAGTGGAAAACCATTTTAGGAAAAAACCTTCGGAAGACCCAACCAGGATTCAAACCCTTATCTGACCGGGTCTTCAGCAGGCCAGTACACCCATCCTAATTGCGCTAATGTAGTAGGGATGAGGAAAGTATAATTTAAAACAAATGTAAACACAATCGACTGGCGTAAGCATGAAAAATCATTTAGGTTTTTTAAGAAAAAACCTCAAGATATCCGTCGGCGATTTGAGGCTGTAACTTCCCGTCACTGTCAAACCCGACTGGGCGAGCCTGGATCTGGGCTCGGAATGGTCGAGCTCCCAGGTGGTCGGCGCCAAATTGAAGCGTTATCGTGTTTCGGTAGCGTTTTATTTATATTTTATTTAGCACCGCGTCTTATTACCCGTTCGGGTTATACGCTTTAAGTACTAATTACGCTAATGGTTTGGGAAAAGTGAACCTGCATTTACGTGGAGGGAGAGTGAAAACCATTTAGGAAAAACCACCCCAGTTCACCCGACCGAGATTCGAACCTCGATCTCCCCGTCCTCAGCAGTCGAGCTCAACACGACTAGCGCGTCAGCCGACTACGCACCGAGGCGGGTTGTTTCGGTAGTGATGCCCCTTGTTGTTGAGTCAAGTTGTGAGGTTAATGCTTCGCTGGTGATGTTGCTCGCTGTCAAAGACACTTGTAGTGTATTTTGTGAGGTGAGATGGTGGTGATGATGACGAATCTCCTGCTTGTTGGCTTCCACTTTATGTTTTTGTAAAGGTGTATGAAGGTAGGAGACTCTCGGAGGTTGGAGACTTGGCGTCAGAACCATCCTTTTTTTTAGTTACACTATGGTCTATCCTTCGAGAAGCGAAATAATTGTATGGAAAAAAAAGAAGCCAAAACATGTCTTTCAGCCATGTTTTACAGGTATTTGCAATAGGGGTGAAAACTGCGAACGATGAGATTTAGCTGCCAAACAATAATAAAAAAATATATATATCTATAGTCACCCAAGTGTGAGAAGATTTCCTAACACATATGGACACTTTGAGTTTTATCTTTTGAAAATACTCATTAATTTAAAATATATGAAGCGTGGAAAATTTTGATTAAGAATGATTACCAAATGAAATTCTATTTTATTACACAATAGACCCATAAGTATATAATGCCTGGATCACAATCAACTGAACTTTAACTTAACGTAACGTTCATTTAAAGTCAACTTTACTTATTATTATTAGCACTGCGTCTTACTACCCGTTCGGGTTATACGCCCTTACGCCAATGTGGAATGGTAGATGATGTGAGATGAAATAGAGGACCTACAGTTTAACGTGGAATCCGAACCACGGTGAAGGCCTGAAATTCCCCACATTCACAAGTTGTGATTAATACACTTCTTGTCAGAGGTGAAGGAAGGGTTTGGTAATCAGATAAATCTGTGCCGGGTACCGAGGATTGAACCCCGAATCCCCAGCACAGCAGTCTGACACCTTACCTCTAGACCGCCAGGTCACCCTAATTTAAGGAAACAGATGTATGATCACGATTCACGTAACTTAACGTAACAACTCGAGCCAAGAATCTTCATTCTCGAGTATTATCTGTGAATGTTTACAGTTTTCAATCGATTTTAATGAATATTTATTACAAAACTTTTTTTGATAAATTTAGCCTTCCTATTTTAGTTTAATTATTTTGTTTCAATGTCTTATGACCAGAACTTATGCTAAAGAGTAGACCTTGATCTTAAAACCAACAAATGAATTACTAAATAGACCTGATGACGTCACTCGCATGATTGGCTGACTAGATCACGTGATACCCTTCAAATAACGTTCACTTAAAGTGAAAGACCTCCCAGGACATCTCCTACGTTTAAGTTAACTGCAAGTCAAAGTTAAGTTAACTGAATCGTGAACGATTCCATTTAAACACACCGAGGAAAATGCTTTACGTTAAGTTACGTTAAGTTAACGTTAAGTTGATCGTGATCCTGGCATAATTCTCTTCACGTGGTGTGGTGTTATCAACAGTTGTTGAATGGATGTCCTGTAATTTAATGAGAACTATTCTCTTAATTTAAAAAGTTTGTCATCTAATGCATCTATACTCATGACAGATATTCAACGGTTGATATCACCATGTGAAAAAAATTAAACTATATGTTTCTACTGAAGTAATATTTTATTTATTTTGGCCAAATAAATTTTTCCATAAAAACTACAAAAACACTGGCCTTTTCTCGCGTTCACTACGCGAGAGCCGTGACACCTCGGAAATGGCTGAGATTACTCTTAGATAAGGCCAACAACAAGCTCTAATCTCCCACTCGAGATAACAAACACCCCATTCATCAATCCGTCCACAGACACCTACACGGCCACTCTTGATTGGCCACTTGTTAGCAATTATACTATAGTCTGTTTCGGGAAGATATACGTGGCGTAACAATAGGCAATAATTAAATGACCTTGAAAAAACATATCTTCCTGAATCAGACTCCCAAACTTTCGCCAATCGTGTATACACTTGTCAAGTATAAACGGTAGTTAACATTTACAATAGAAACTTTATTGGAGCCCATGGAACTACGTCAAAATCTAGATTAATGTTTTAGGAATTATGAAGGTTATATACCGCCATTAACGTGGAAAACAATTTTGGAAAAACCACCCTCAATACATCCGACCGAGATTCGAATCGTCATCTGCAGTCTAGTCTACTGAAAGAGTAGCGCTTTAGACCATGCGGTCACCGAATCGAGTAGCAGTCTTAAGAGTTGTCAAAACATATTTTATGATTAGGTAATGTCATGGAAACCCGGGGGCATGTGTACCACAGTTTGTAAAACACTTTTTTTTAGAAAATATAGGAATAAATGTGGAGTGTAGTCGTATAGCAATAAATAATAATAAACATTTAGAAACACGTTTCATGACCTAAAGGGCCATAAAGTTGTAGGGAGGTCCACAACATTTTAATTGGTTTTCATATACATGGAGGGATATTGAAACACACTTAAAGATTTTGCGGACCTCCCAAAAAACTTTGTGGCCCACCAGGTTGGGAAGCTTTGTTCTAAATTATATATACATATCAAACTTACGCTATCCTATAGGTGCTGCACCCAAAACTGTTCGGAGGATGGGGGATTTGCTTGTTGTTGAGGCGGGATTAAAAACATTAATAATCATTTCGTGATTTTGGAGTGGAAGCCTTAGAACCATCCCTATTTAGTACGGCCCTTGGTGGTTATCACTATATATATGTATATAACTGTGATCAATATATTGCAAAATATTAATTTCGCTAAGGCGTTTTCTTCAAAACCGAGAATATTGCATTTGAATTTTAGTGTGGCACCGTTTATGGATTTTCATTTAATATTCTTTAAATCTGTCTTAGGGTACGGCCAGACTGAGCGCGCGAGCGAGCGACTAAAATATAAAATAGAACACATTGGTTGTAATGGGGGGTGGCCACACTGGAGCGAGCGAGCAAGCGCGCGCGCTCGACCCGGTACAGTCTAGTTTACAGGCGCTAGGCAATATTATTGTATGTTGGTTCATTGAGTGCTGGGGAAACTTCTCATTTTGACATGATATTTGACTTTTTTCTATCAGTGATAGGTTTAACACACTTGCTATTAATGGCCCGGTGACCTGGCGGTCTAGGGGTAAGGTGTCAGACTTCTGTGCTGGAGGTCTGGGGCTCAATCCTCGGTCCCGGCACAGATTTATCTGATTACCAAACCCTTCCTTCACCTCTGGCAAGACATCTTGTGAATGTGGGGAAAGCCAGGCCTCCACCGTGGTTCGGATTCCACGTTAAACTGTAGGTCCTTCATTTCATCTCACAATCACCCTACCATTACACATTAGCGTAAGTGCATATAACCCGAACGGGAAGTAAGATGCGGTGCTAATAATAATAATAATAATAATAATAATAATAATAATAATGGCCTCATTTAATTGGTAAGACCATAAATAATATAATGTATATATGTAAACCCGATATGTTAAAATACTTCAATATTATAATCAAAGTAGGCCTTTACAAATAAGAATCACCATTAGTTTGGAGAGAGTATGAAAAAACCACAACAATAAATAAGTTTTAAAAATCACCTTCAGTTCACTGAGCCAAGATTCGAACCTTTGCCTCCTAGTCAAAAGTTATCGAGTGCAACGCACCATTCTGCCACTGGTGCGGCAAATCTGATTTTAAAACACTTCAGTACAGTACCATACGCATTTCTCAATTTATTAATTGGATGCACTTCTACTTTTTTCTTTTTTATAAATACACAATATTTTCTGTAAGAATTTTCGAGGAGCAGAGATGTACTAAGTGTGTTTGACAGAGACATCTTCTCTAACTAGGGGGGAGGGGGGGGGCGGTGACCTAGTGGTCTAGGGGTAAGGTGTCAGACTTCTGTGCTGGCAGCCGGGGTTCAATCCTCGGTCCCGGCACAGATTTATCTTATTTCCAAACCCTTCCTTCACCTCTGACAAGACATCTTGTGAATGTAGGGAATGCCAGGCCACCACCGTGGTTCGGATTCCACGTTAAACTGTAGGTCCTTCATTTCATCTCACAATAACCCTACCATTACACATTAGCGTAAGTGCGTATAACCCGAACGGGTAGTAAGACGCGGTGCTAATAATAATCTAACTAGGGTTCGCTAATTACGCGCTCGCTCGCGCGCTCGCCAGTTTGGCCACCCAGTCGCTTGCGCGCTCGCACGCTTGGCAGTCTGGCCGAACCCTTATAAACATGAACAAATCTATGACCAGAAAGTGAAGTTATTTACTCTAAATAAACTAAAATAAAAGAAAACCTTGCATGTTTGTAGCAGCTGCCTACTAGCCCATAGTAAAATAGTCTGCCAATCGAGGGAAACGCAAAGAAATCAGAATCTTGAATAACTGGCATGAGAAACTGCAATATCCTGTACACGGAACTACACTACATTGACACCATCTGTCAAAAGTGACAGCTGCAGAGAACATGAAGGTAGATTTAGTAGATGAGAACATGTCTTATGTTTTCCAAACAGGGCGACCTGCTTTACACACATCCATCCATTTTAAAGACTTTCGCCAACTGGATACATCAAACGTCGGCATTTTTTTTTACTCCATACTTGTTTTTAAATCGCGTTTAAAATATAATATCAGTGAGGCGTAATCTTGTTTCGCCTGTACCTACCCTTAATACGAGATGGGAGCAGAAATTTTGCCCAAACACATATGCATACGGTACGGTGCACTGCATAGACTTATCTTTCATCTTAAAATAAGTACATTAACTAAAGACTCTTTAAGATTCACGAAACAAAATAATAAACATTGATAAATAAAAACTTTACCGTAGAGCATATATAATAATATAGATCAATGTTACAGAAACATTGAGAAAAGAGGAATATTTCTAACCACCAAAGAGCATAATAATCCATTTCTGTTTTAAAAGCTCTCCATAGTTCAGAAACCATTAGTTTTATCAAAATATATTCCAAACGAAAGATTTGTATTTTTAGTACTAATACAAATTCACACCGATAAGTTATTTCGTATCTCAAATAGTTGCAAAGATATTACCAAAATTGGAAATTTCTGCTTATGTAAAGTATCCTTAAAGTTATTTTCATCACGAAACAAGATTTTTACAATGTTGTTTGTAATGTTAAACAACGCCAATATAAAAAAAATTAATCGAAACTGTTAAGAGGATTTAGAGAAAGTCGATTTTACTCTTTTCGCCTTTAGTAAGCTACCGTACCCTTAAATTTAAGGCCCTGCCTACCCTCCCTGGCGGCGTATTGAGCTTTCAGCTCTAAAATAGATGGCGTTGCTAACGTTATACAAACTGGTGGATTCCAGCCATCAGGTTGGCAGAACTACTGGTTTGTTTAAAACATTGGGAGACCGGAGACCACGACCGGTAATCAGTAAGGCAGCAAGCAAACTTTTTTCCAAGAATTGAGAGAGATAAGAAGTGTAGTGCCGGACCGTAAAGTGTGTAGGCGACCAAGTTTGACTAAACGTGGGGAGACATAACGTCAAGATACAATCACACTCTCGAGCAGAAAAATTAGCTTATTCATTCCAGTCAGCTAGACGTCCACTAACCTGTAGTACCACTTTTGAATTTAGAACCTTTTGATGCCAAAGTTTAGTACTAGTTTTGTACCATTTTGTACCCGTACCCGTTTTGAGTAATTAGCATATCAAAGTGGTGACTCTAGGTTAATGCAGTTGTACCACTTTTGAATTTTGAACTTTTTTTGATGCCAAAGTTTTGTATCCGTACCCATTTTGAGTAATTAGCATATCAAAGTGGTGACTCAAGGTTAATGCTGTTTTACTACTTTTTAATTTTGAACTTTTTTTGATGCCAAAGTTTTGTACTAATTTTGTACCGTTTTGTACCAGAAAGAAAAAGTATTGTACCCGTACCCGTTTTGAGTAATTAGCATATCAAAGTGAGTACTCCACGTACTCCAGGTAAATGCGGTTGTACCCCTTTTGATTTTGAACTTTTTTTGATGCCAAAGTTTTGTAATAGTTTTGTACCGTTCTGTAACACAAATAAGTTTTGTACCCGTACCCATTTTGAGTAATTAGCATATCAAAGTGGTGTCTCCAGGTTAATGCTGTTGTACCACTTTTGAACTTTTTTATGCCAAAGTTTTGTACTAGTTCTGTACCGTTTTGTACCACAAAGAGAAAGTTTTGTACCCGTACCCATTTTGAGTAATTAGCATATCAAAGTGTCACGTGACTCCAGGTTAATGCTGTTGTACCACTATTGAAATTTTTTCAAATAAATATCTGGTGAGGGTAGTGATAAATAATAATGTACACTTATTTATCAGAGAAAAATTTATTTAAGGTAAAATTAGAGAACTTATTTTTGAAGATTTTGTCACTAACTATAATAAATAACCTTTATGAGTGAGTATGTAGCTTACGATTTTGTCGTACCATTTATTTGAGTTTATTAGTAAGCAGGTAAAATAAAAAATAACTAAAATTTAATGTGCTAAATTTGGCCACTGTGCTTTGGCTAATTTTTAAAATTTAAAGGCTAAGGAGGCAATAACATATTTTAAAAGCAGTTTCATTTCGAAGACTATAACAATTTTGACAATAAATATATCTGTTATTTTTATTACTGATATCACCACGTCATACTACCTGTTCATGTTATACGCATATATGATAATCTAATTGGGTGGTAATGAGGAAAGAAGCATTTGAGAGGTTATCTACCAGCATTTTTATTTTGGAAGATGGGGAAACAATTTAGGAAAAACTACCCTCAATAGACTCGACCAGGATTTGCACCCCAAGTGCTCCGCAATCAGCAGGCCCATTTAACACTAGTGACACCTTAGACCACTCAGCCACTGAAGTGGGTATCTGTTATTTAATACGGTGTTTACAGTTTTCAAACATCTATAGGATTTACACAATTTTCCAGAAATAAATATTTTTGGGAATAATTTTTTATCCTATTGGTAGAGTTTAACTTGAGTAATATCTCCATGGTGTCAGCCTGCAAGCAGGCTATACCAATCGAGAGGCTGCCGTATGTTGGCAAAGATAGGGCCAACATTTTCAAGCTGAGGGTGCCATGTGGTTAGCACAACGAGCCCTCCAGACTTCTATCTCAGTTTTCTAGACTGAAGCGCTACTTATTCATTCAATTATCTCCTCATTTGTCCTCACGAGGTTGATTTTGGTTCCGTTTCAGACCCACTGCTTCACAGACAGAATTAGGGGCACTGGGGATCGAACTTGGGACTTCAGTATCTGAAGCCAGTAAATCTGACCAATATACAACAGAGGCGGTCGGGTATCAAATACTTACTTACTTACTTACTTACTTACTTTATGGCATAGGGAACACAAAAGTTCATTAATTTTAATGGTTTTAAATATATATTTACTTATCATCGGCTTCATGTCGTGGTCAATATTGCTAAAGTGCTATGACTGAACACTGAGTGCGTAAATTAATCAGCTCAATAACTTGACTAGTTCGATTCCCTGTTAGGTTGAAATTACTTAGTACTAGCGTGATACGAACTCGGCCAAGGCACAAGAGATTTTGAACATAAGTGCGTTACAGAGTGTTAGTAACATTTACTTTCAGCTAAGAGCTTTTCTTAAAAAAAAAGTACTTGAAATATCAGAATAATCGCTGCATTGTTATATAGAAGTATTTATTTGTATCTTAATTTTGATATTATTTCTACAGTGAATAAAATAGTATCGCTGCTCATCCATTGTACTTAAATTAGTAGATACAGATAGCCTAAGCGCCAGTAATATGCATACCATTAAAAAAAACTTACCCTTTACTACAAGAAGTTAAATAATCAATTATATCTTTGATTTTCTTTGTGCGCCCTTTCTTAACAAACTTGTTATTCACAAGGATATAAAATAATATTTTGTAAATACTTCTCCACCTCAAAATTTATACAATCCATTGGATTTTGTTCGAAAGCAAAAAGGTCACATATTGTTAATTATATAAAAAGTAATCACCGTGGGTACTTATTGTTCGGGATTCGATACATTTCTTCCAAAACGAGCGCACAAACTGCGAGAATGCAACAGGTTCAAATTAAAAGTAATCACATTTAACACGCTAATAAAATAAAATTAACATTTTCACATCTTGACTACCAAAAACTTCGTTCATTAACTTTTTGAAAAATAACTTATTCCAAAGTCCAATGAGAGTCAAATCCTAGACAGTAAAATAAAAACTAGTATATAAAATTATACTGAGAACGTCCCCAAATTACATTTAGACCAAACTTTATTTAAAATAACTATGTTTGATATGAGCAGGAAATGTTTATTTTCATTTATTATAATAGTGGATTAAAAATTCAATTTACAGTAGTTTTCATTTACTTTAAATATTAACACTTATTATTACAACGTGTAGTGCTAAAGAATGAGAAAACTCAAGAAAGAATATAAGATAAGAGTGAAGAATTTTACATGTTTTACTGCCTCAGTTAAATAAGGGCTAATGTCATAAAACTTTGTATATGGAGAAGCGTGTGGTTTTTTCTTTGAAAATAATGTATCACTAGAGTAATACTCTCATTGAAGTAAGTAGGGACCAAGTATATTTATTCACACAGCAGGAAGACTTTGTGAGTATTTTAGTTACTGAATATATTAAGATGTTTAATTGTTTATATTTAATTACGCAAATTTTCATAATTGGACATTGGCCCTTCTTATCCTAACGTACATGGTATTAATGTTTCTTTGACTCAAGAAGGTCACAGAGATTAGTTTAACCCTCCATTGCCGCCTGCATTCCGATACAGCAGGTTAGCCAACGCTTGCAAAATGATACTAGCTTGTAAATGGGTAATGATCATACTAATGGCACCTATTATCAGCTAAGACAACTAGTTGCAGAAGGAAAAGTTGTATTTAAAACCATGTATTTTGACTAGAGAGTCGACTTGGGAGTCGTTAGAGCTCAATATCGTCGTGATTATTGAAGCTAACCCAAATTAAAAAATATGTCTAAAAAGAAAAAGAAATTATTCATTAAATTGAATGTTATAAACAAACACTCTAGCTTAATTGTACAAAGAAAATAAATAAATCCATTAATAATTTTTGTTATCCCATTTAAAATGCATTGAAATGGAAACATTTTAATGAAATTATTTCAATAACTATTTTTAGCATGGTTTGAAAATTCCATAAGAATTATGAAAGATGCCCAGATATGTTACTAAAATAAATAAAAAACAACAAGGTTGAATTATTAAATATATTTTGTTCTAAATTCTTTTGTTTAGAACCGTGCATTTATGGGTAGGCAGGGCCTTAAGGTAAGAATTAGGATATCTAATTCCAAAAAATCCTCGGGAGGGATATTATGAAACTCTTAACTACTAAGTTTTACCCCTATTTGTAAAATGGTTTCGGTTCTCGGCCGAGATAAAGAAATAATCGCGAAAAAAACCTTTTCTTCGGTTTCAGGCGGTCATGAAACGTCGATAATTATAAAAATCTCGAGTTAGTTTTTTTTTACGATCAAAATACTTTTCTTTCCGAAGGGTCGAGAGAAAGTAAAAAATGCAGGGCTGTTTTAAATTTTGTTTAGAATTTGTAAAAATACATCCACGAGGGGAAAAAAAATTTGCTTAAAAGTTAAAATCTATTCATGTGTTCAATGTAATTTAAATTTGGTAAATTACAATTTATTAAATTATAAATATCAAGTTATTTAACATTTGCAGGCCAACCCACGCGGTTACAACCCCCGCCCTCCCCCCCAGACATACATTTGTCACTGATCAACAAAAATACAGGTTTTATCGGAAAAAGATAAACGTCCGCATCACAAGTTGGAATTCTTGTTATGCAACTCAAAAGGTCACACACAATGTACCAGCATGCACAACTTTTCCCTGTAACCTTTAAAAAAAACACCTGTACGATTAATTAAGATGACACCAGCATCTGTAAGCACGCAGACTTGTCGGGCGCTTCTAGTCTGGTTTTCCAGTAACGGTGGAGGTCGGGGTTCGAATCCCAGCCGGCTCTACTGAGGGTGGTTTTCCCCGTTTCTAAAAGTGGCTCGGCTCTAGGGATGCGGTATCGAAAGAAAAGTATCGATAACAATAAGTATCAGTACCGAAATTTTAATCTCGAAAAAGGTTTTCTTTATCTAGTATTAATAATCTCTTAGCCGCTTCGGTGCTCACGTGAACTAACGCGCTAATCTCATGTTGGACTAGACTGCCGAAGACGGGAATATCGGGGTTCGATCCCGGTCGGGTGCAATGAGGGTTGTTTTCCCTAAATGGCCTTACACTTTCCCAAAACGCAAATGCGGGTGCATTTTCACTAAATTAAACCTTCCCAATCCCTAACCCATTAATGTAAATAATCCATAGACGTATAACCTGAACAGCTAGTATGAAGTGGTTTTACAAAAAAATCTAGACTTTTGTATTTTTATTTAATGATAATGCAAACACTGAAAATTATAATGGTTTTTAAAAACTTTAAAACAAATTTTACAAAATGCTTTTTCGCTATATAACATCTTTCTTTTAGTAGCGTCTTACTACCAATTCCGGTTATACGCTTAGGTACTAATTACGCTAATGGGTTAGGAATTGGGAAGGTTGAATTTAGAGGAAGTTAACCCGCATTTGCGTGGAGGGAGAGTGGAAAATCGTTTAGGGATAACCACCCTCAGTTCACCCGACCGAGATTTGAACCCTAATCTCCCCATCCTTGGCAGTCCCAACACGTAACTAGCGCGTTAGCTAACTATGTCACCAAGGCGGGAAATTCTTAAAAAAACTTTCATAATTTACTTTTTGGGATGTGCTATTTTCTTTTAACTAGATTCGTCGTTTATGTACTCTATCATTCTTATAGCGATACGACTAAATATTAACTGTTGCATTTCTCTAAATAGGCACGTCAAACTTTAAGTGTCAATCCACGAATATGCAGACGGCAGAACTTTTGATGAACCCACATAAAATGCAGCCCGATTAATATTATTATAAACACGGTAAAAAATATGGAATTTTGTGATTACGAAAAGACCAATACATTTATCATAGGTGAAAATTGGGCTTTCCTTTTCACAGTGATGATTATTAGGGTTTGAGGGACCTGGGTCTGTTTTAGAATCATGTCGATAATGTGTCAACCTTGTGTCGATATACATCAGTCAGTTCAGAAAGTACACAGTCCAGAACATAATACAAAATAAAAGCGCTCCTGACCAAAAAAAGGGTGCCTCTATCCCGGCCACGACGATAAAAAAAACACCAAGCAGAAACTTTTTATGGTAGATCCAGTGCTCCGCTCGAGTGGTCCACTGGTTCGTATCCCCTTTGCACAGCCAGGAAAGTGGCCTGGTACGAACAAGTGCTACGCGGTTCACCGGCATACAATATGGCCGCGGTGAGGGTACATTCAAAAATATTTGCGTCATAGAAAGGACCTTTAAGGAGGGTTAAAAAAATGTAGAGTAGCCAACATTTCTATTTTCATTTTTTTTTTTAAATCACCGCGTCTTACTATCTGTTCAGGTTATACGCATCAGAATTACTCTAATGGAGTAGGGATGAAGAAGGAAGCATTTTAGAATTATTATTATTATTATTATTATTATTATTATTATTATTATTACTAGCACCGCGTCTTACCACCCATTCGGGTTATACGCACTTACGCTAATGTGTAATGTCAGGGTGATTGTGAGATGAAATGAAGGACCTACAGTTTAACGTGGAATCCGGACCACGGGGGAGGCCTGGCAGCATTTTAGAAGTAATCTTACCATATTCGCATGGAAGGTGAGTGGGAAACCAATTTAAAAAAACATACTCAGTAGACCTAACCAGAATTCGATCTCAAATTTTCACGTCATTAGCAGGCATTTTGATCTTAAAAAGATCAAGCTTGACACTATTTCTCCAGCGGCGGTTACACAAAACAAGCCTTACCGTAAATTTGATAACGTTTTGAACTTGTAGACGAGGTTATTTCTATGACCATCAGACTATATAACCTAGTGAACAGTCTATGACATAATATTAGGATAGATTCAGAGAGACGTGAATCTTAGTTTAAGTTCCTGCCAGCAAAGGATTAAGGTCGTTCGATTATTAAAATGTTATTGCACAATTTTAACAATCGTATAGTTATAAGCTATAAATAGTTGCTCAATGATTTCATTTCATTTCAGTTCACGAGTTATAAGGAGTCAGACTTACTCTTTTGCGCGCCAATGTTATGGCAAATACATTTTATTTAACTTTTTTTATTTGCGTTATTCAACGTACACTTTTTGAACAAAATGTAATTATAATTATACACGCGTTCAAATTGTGCAATAAAATTGTAATGATCGAATTACCTTAAAGAAGTGGTTGAATCAGAGGAAATGTGTTCGCAATAGCGTGGAAAAAGATTGATAAACGATTTAGAGGTAAAATAAAATACAATTCAGCACACCCGACCGTGATTCGAACTTGTACCTCCCTATCACCGACAAACCAAACTATAGTAGGATTATGAGATGGAAGATCTTTTAAAAAATACAGACTTTTTTGCGGTAAACACTACCATTTTAGCCTACCTACTACATTATTAATATTAGTTTAAGTTCTTGATATCATCCACTAAAAATGACATTACAAATGTATTAATTTATTGACTTTCAAAAAAGTTTCTTTCTATTCAGAATGGACTGTAGACGAGCCTAACATTAGTCCTGGCACTCAACGATTCAGTTAAAGGATTGTTTTCTCCTGCTCAGAGGCACGTGACCAATCATTAAAGTGTGATTCGCAGCTTCATAATAACAATAAAACAATTTATTAAAGATATAAACTCCTATTTTTCTCCATCTTGTTGAGAAATAAAGGTAACCTGAGACAACTCAGCCCATAAAACAGGAGGCCACGGTAGTTCCTGAAATAAAGAATCAGCTCAACCAACAAACAGACATGTTGCTCGACCATAAAAAGATGAAAGTGGTCGTCCCATGTTGCGTGAAAGTGACTCATGTTAGATGGACAAACATCACAAGCTGGTCAGAGCCAATCCTGAAGCCTACTCGTGCTGACATCACCACACACGTGTTGTGTCTCGTCTACTACTATTACTATACTTAACTAAGATCCGCTGTACTTGTCAGGCTGCAGAGACCGCGGTGTGAGAGCAATACAGCCAACAAGCGTTGAGGGCGTTATAAGCCAGCCTGCTCCCCATCCGGCTACAAAAGCCGTGGTGTGAGAGCAGATCAGAGAAAAAGAGTTGAAGGCCATTATAAACTAGCCCGTTTCTCATCTGGCTACAGAAGCTGTGGTGTGAGAGCAAATCAGAGAAAAAGAGTTGAAGGCCCATTATAAACTAGCCCGTTTCTCATCTGGCTACAAAAGCTGTGGTATGAGAGCAGATCAGAAAAAGAGTTGAAGGCATATTATAAACTAGCCCGTTTCTCATCTGGCTACAGAAGCTGTGGTGTGAGAGCAGATCAGAGAAAAAGAGTTGAAGGCCCATTTATAACTAGCCCGTTTCTCATCTGGCTACAGAAGCCGCGGTGTGAGAGCAGATCAGAGAAAAAGAGTTGAAGGCCCATTATAAACTAGCCCGTTTCTCATCAGGCTACAGAAGCCGTGGTGTGAGAGCAGATCAGAGAAAAAGAGTTGAAGGCCCATTATAAACTAGCCCGTTTCTCATCTGGCTACAAAAGCTGTGGTATGAGAGCAAATCAGAAAAAGAGTTGAAGGCCCATTATAAACTAGCCCGTTTCTCATCTGGCTACAAAAGCTGTGGTATGAGAGCAGATCAGAAAAAGAGTTGAAGGCATATTATAAACTAGCCCGTTTCTCATCTGGCTACAGAAGCTGTGGTGTGAAAGCAGATCAGAGAAAAAGAGTTGAAGGCCCATTATAAACTAGCCCGTTTCTCATCTGGCTACAAAAGCTGTGGTATGAGAGCAGATCAGAAAAAGAGTTGAAGGCCCATTATAAACTAGCCCGTTTCTCATCTGGCTACAAAAGCCGCGGTGTGAGAGCAGATCAGAGAAAGAGTTGAAGGCCCATTATAAACTAGCCCGTTTCTCATCAGGCTACAGAAGCCGTGGTGTGAGAGCAGATCAGAGAAAAAGAGTTGAAGGCATATTATAAACTAGCCCGTTTCTCATCTGGCTACAGAAGCTGTGGTGTGAGAGCAAATCAGAGAAAAAGAGTTGAAGGCCCATTATAAACTAGCCCGTTTCTCATCTGGCTACAGAAGCCGCGGTTGAGAGCAGATCAGAGAAAAAGAGTTGAAGGCATATTATAAACTAGCCCGTTTCTCATCTGGCTACAGAAGCCGCGGTGTGAGAGCAGATCAGAGAAAAAGAGTTGAAGGCCCATTATAAACTAGCCCGTTTCTCATCTGGCTACAGAAGCCGCGGTGTGAGAGCAGATCAGCGAAGAAGCGTCGAGGGCATTGTGTAGCCGTAGCAAAATAAAGACCGCATTAAAAACCAACAAAGAGTTCCGGCTCTTCTTGCATCTCCAAACGATAATTTCATGGTCGGAAGCGGTTGGGATCTTAGGTTAATTGGGCAGACAGTATAAAACCAGAGTTTAAAAAAACAACCAGGCATTCACCCCGCATCTAATGCCTGTACACGTACAAACTATCGGCGTCTCTAAGAAAAACGCAACAACCAAGCCCCTTGCTGTTAATTTATCACCAGAGAGGAGGAAGTGTCGCTGCTCTAATGCATACCCGCCCCCGCTGGGGACTATTAGATCCAGAGGGCGTAATATACCCGGGGGGAACCAACTAGTAGGTTAGGTATAAGAAAGAAAGACAAATAGGACTTTAAGATTTAGGTGCTCATTATAAACTTATTGTATTAAAAAAAAGCTAAAAAATGTAATGTCAATTCAAGATGTAGATCTAGGTCCCGAACTGCATGCTAGGAATTGGGATAAACAGTGTAAATAAATAATATATTTAATCATATTTAGCACCGCGTCTTACTACCCGTTCGGGTTATACGCTTTAAGTACTAATTGCGCTAATGGGTAAGGAATCGGGGAGGGTGAATTAGAGGAAGTGAACCCCATTTGCGTGGAGGGAGAGTGGAAAACCATTTAGGAACCCCCCCCCCAGTTCACCCGACCGAGATTCGAACCTCGATCTCCCCGTCCTCAGCAGTCGAGCTCAACACTAGCGCGTTAGCCAACTACGCTATCGAGGCGGGTGTGTAAATAAATAAATTGAATAAAGTGCTCAAAATACAGAGGCCGGGGTTCATATGAAGAGCTACACTAACTGATGTACAGTAAGGGGAGTAAATAAAAATAGTACTTTAATTAAAACGTATGGTGGAAGATTATATTTTGTTATCAGAAATAATTTATTGAATTCTAGCAAAAAGTAATTGTGCGTGGTAAACCCAGGTAAAGCTTTTCTTTGCGTCAAACATTTTATTTCTTTAGACTTAGTTTTTTATAATTAAAAAAAATATAGCACCATACCCTATTACCCGTTCGTTAAGTACTAATTATGCTAATGGTTTAAGAAATGTGAATGGTGAATTTATATAAAGTGAACCCACATTTGCGTGGAGGGAGAGTGGAAACAATTTAGGAAGCAAATCCCCCCCCCCCAGTTCATCCAAACTAGATTCGAACCTCGTTCTCCCCGTCCTCGGTAGTCTAGCTCAACATGACTAGAGCGTTAGACAACAACGCCATCGAGAGGCGGGTCTATAAAAAAATTTAGTAGAAATTTTAAAATTCCAGCTTAGAGGTGCACATGTATGTGCAAAAGAGGCTATTAATTTTAAAATTACAACCCTCTGCGTGCGGTAAACATAGCGCAATGCTCATGACAGACAAAAATCTTCATTTTATTAATCATCAATCATTAATCATCATGTATCATTAAAAAGAGAGATATGCTTACAAATAATATTCTCGAGAAAAGACCAGCCCCTAAGGGACCTAGATCGGCAGTTGATCCAGAATAGGGCGC
Organism: Timema cristinae; assembly: GCA_039000515.1. NCBI lineage: Eukaryota > Metazoa > Arthropoda > Insecta > Phasmatodea > Timematidae > Timema > Timema cristinae. Next base: position 23,430,956 of record JBCFYV010002255.1, on the reverse strand, counting down.
CCTGACGGGCTGCACAGCCCTTTGATAAACAAGACCGGGGAAATATACAAAATCCCGCTCCACAGCACATTCCGGCCGAAACAAGTCGATAAGAGCTAATATACACTCAAATCAGACATATAGCCCCCCCACACACCCGATTCTAGGTGAGAAGGGGAACCATGGAATATTAAATTATATTAGAAAAATAAAATAAAGCAAGAAACAAAACAACATCTAACCAGAAAGGGATCCGCTTCAGTGGCCGAATGGTCTAAAGCATGGGTCGGCCAAAATGTTGGGCACCAATCGACTTTTATGTGTATCAAAGGTCCCGTGATAACATTTTCGTTTCTTCACTCCACTTTTAATTATTCTTTCTATACCGGTACATCTTATATTTATTAATTAAATTCAATATTTCTTCCAATACTTATGCCCTTGTCTTTATGGAAAACACATAAAATAAATAAAATATACACTCTATTCACTCTGAAAGGAAACGGTCATACTCCATTCACGGTAGGAATTACTCTCTGAAAGGTCTTTTTTCCTACCAATATTCTACTATATATTAGATTTCTGGTAAGGAAAAAGGACTTTCAGAAAACAATTCCTACGCTGAATAGACTTTACCTTGACGGACTACACTATGGCTCTATCTTATAAGCTAGCTGTACCATAGTGGAATAGTGCAAGGTATAGTGCTGTTTCGTCACGATGTAGTTTTCTTACGCGATAGACTGAAAATTGCTGCGAGATCGACCTGTTCTAAAGCGTCACTTTCGTGTTAGAATGGTCTGCTGATGAGATCAGGGTTCGAATCCAGTTTGGATCTAATAAGGATGATTTTTTCCTAAAAGGTTTCCTTTCCTGCGAATGCGGGTACACTATATCTAAAGAGGGAGAAGTGAGCCAGGATAGGTAGGTATAGACTTATGTTAGTATGAATAACAGTATCTGGCGGTTACTAAAAACATTTTAATATATTCCTACATCAAGTAATGTTATGTGTAGCAGTCGTTTCTGATAACTACCTATAAAATAACATTAAAAATGTAGTGATATGTTATCAGTGTTGGCCGCAAAGAAATATCGAATGTTCTGAACAGTTGTTCTAACAAAAATCAGCCAGTATGTACTGTCACTACAACGGTGAACCGGCTGAGAGAGTTTGTAACAGTGTTGCCAAATCTCCGGTACATGGACCTGAAATGGTTTATATTTTGTCCGGCAGGATACTAAGTTTCTAAAATTATACGTACAGTTTACATAAAAAAAAACAGGCGCTTAGTAGACAAGTGGCAATACTAGCTTTGAGGACCAAAATATTTATCAATCTATTTTTATAATATATATTGATAGTTTATTAGAGCATTATTTTTTGTTGCCTTGTAGCAAAAGCCCAAAGATAACACTTTTAGGAAATATTCCAATATTAGTGTGTGCAGGTCCTGAAAATATATATAGTACAGTTAGCAACGATGGTGGGTTCTCTTTTAATATCAAATCTGACAAGAAGTGTATTAATCACAACTTGTGAATGTGGGGAATGCCAGGTCTCCACCATGGTTCGGATTCCACGTTAAACTGTAGGTCCTCCAATTCATTTCACAATCACCCTACCATTACACATTAGCGTAAGTGCGTATAAACCGAACGGGTAGTAAGACGCGATGTTTTAATTAGTTAATATAAAAATCACCTCCTAGACATGAGATTATAATTCCTAGTGTCGGCTAGAGGACCTTTCAAACAAACCTGTGATAAGTGTGTGCGTTCGTCTATCCGTGCATTGCGTAACTCAGGGGTCGCCAACATTAATGTCTTCAGTCAGGGGTCAGGCCAGTACAGTCAAATTTTCAAAGGAAGGGCCTTTTAGATTATTATTATTATTAGCACCGCGTCTTACTACCCGTTCGGGTTATACGCACTTTCGTTAATGTGTAATGGTAGGGTGATTGTGAGGTGAAATGGAGGACCTACAGTTTAACGTGGAATCCGAACCACGGTGGCGGCCTGGCATTCCCCACATTCACAAGTTTAATACACGTCTTGTCAGAGGGGAAGGAAGGGTTTGATAATCGGCTAAATCTGTGCCAGGACCGAGGATTGAACCCCGGACCCCAGTACATAAGTCCGACACCTTAACCCCTAGACCACCAGGCCACCCAGGCCTTTTAGAAACATAAAACATTTTCTTCTACGGCCCGAATTGATCGAGAGTGGAGCTACGAATGGAAGAATCTAGAACCGTGTTCAGGGTATTGACTGGCAAACCCAGCGGGAAGACCACGACACAGATATGTCCATTCGTAAGGGAATTGGACTCATGCATGCCGGTTGCAAGAACATTAAATAAACCAATCAATGGCAGTGGGACCTTTTTAGTGTAGCCAAGCAATTAAAAAAAAAGTTTTTTTTAGCAACTTGCTCCCCCACATCGTAGCCTCCCCGATAAGGGTTTGAAAATTGGGTGTACCTTATGAAGTATGCCCTCACATGCCCAACTTTGGACTAATATTTAGAGAACACGCCCACGATTTGATACTATTTATGGTGTATGCGTCTATTGCTCGGCGACTTAAGTATATTCCCTTCCCTGTCTCTCGGTCATCGGCAGTCTAGTTTAACACTAAAGTAGCGCGCTAGACCATGCACACAACGAAGTGGGTTGAGCTTTTATTGTGTATTATGATTTTAAATATGGTAGTATTAGTAAAAAAAATAGTATAAAGTTTTGGAGAACTCGCTTCGGTAGCCGTATGGTCTAAAGCGCTACTCTCACATTAGACTAGACTGCCGATGACAAAGATCGAGGTTCGAATCTCGGTCAGGTGTACTGAGGGCTGGTTTTTCCACTCTCCCTCTACTCAAATGATGGTACAATCCCTGTAAATATAACCTCCCTAGCCCTAAAACGATTCGCGTATTTAATACTTGATACTCGAAAGAGAAGACGCGGTTCTAGAAAAGAAGTTTGGGAAGGGGGATTGAATGAAGCCTTCAAAGATCTCCAAACCATCCGTCTCGACTATGGTCTTACATACAATATATCAGAGCTATTATTTATACTGTATATATGCTCCTAATTTGACATCTTAGAGACACTTTAGTGACTAACAATTCGCACGTCTTTGAGCAAGCCTTGTCTTTAATAATTTTTGTTACCCGTTACGACTACGCCAAATATAATTCAACATAGTATTCTCACAAGAGCTTTAAGTGTTTTATCGTTCTATAACAAGTGTTCAATATGGTTTGTTGATGTCTAGGGAAAATGGGGAGGGGGCAACTGCCCCACTTGACCTTCCCCCTAGGTGTGGCACTGCCAAAGATAGAGAGAGCAAGGGTTACCCCAGGAAAAGGAATATAATTGGCAATCAATTAAATAGCCAGATAGTGTGACGATTAAAATGTAATCTTATCAAAATGAAGACGGGAGATTAATCATGAATAAATATCTGGCCGAATGGTAGTCAATAAGCTGCGTTCCATCTTTCTCGAAATTAGAGAAAGTAGTGGTGTAAGACTAGCTTCCATATTTAGTAGACCCGTTCACGTCAGTTCCTCGAAGGCGGTTGGTTGCACACGAGCCATAACAAGTGCGCCTACGCCGGGGACAATTTATTACTAAATGTAGGTGACCTGGTGGTCTAGGGTAAGGTGTCAGACTTCTATGCTGGGGCCGAGGTTCAATCCTCGGTCCGGAAACAGATTTATCTGATTTCCAAACCCTTCCTTCACCTCTGACAAGACATTTGTGAATGTGGGAATGCCAGGCCTCCACCGTGGTTCGGATTCCACGTTAAACTTTAGGTCCTCATTTCATCTCACAATCACCCTACCATTACACATTAGCGTAAGTGCGTATAACCCGAACGGGTAGTAAGACGCGGTGCTAATAATAATAATAATTTTAAACCGCTTCGGTGGCCAAGTGGTCTAACGCGCTACCTCTTGTTGGACTAGACTGGCGGAGACGGGAGATTAGGGTTCGATGCCGGTAGGCTTGTTTTCCCCAAATGGTTTTTCATTCTCGCTTCACACAAATGCGGGTGCATTAACTAAATAAAACCTTCCTAATCCTAAACCCATTAGTGCAAAGAGGACATAGGCGTATAACCCAAACGGGTAGTAAAACGCAGTGATAAAAAATAATGATTTAAAACCCGCGTCATTGGCCGAATGGTCTAAGCCGGCATCCCTCTCCTGCTGTTGACGGAAAGATCGGGGTTCAAATCCCGGTAAGGTTGGTTTTGCCTAAATAATTTCTCACTTTCCTTCCAAGCAAATGCGGTTAGATTACCCCTAAAACGATTCCTTCGTCCTTCTACCTCATTAGAGTAATAATTATCATATAAAATAAAATTTCAAACTGACAAGTGTGAAGTGATGTTGTTAAAACTTGATGGTTTAGATTGATGAGGAAATACTTCTTCTGTCACTTAACAACCCTTATATAAGGGGTAGTAAGACATGTTTGAATCAGCGTTTTAAATTCTCAAGTTCACTTTTCGGATATCCAAAGACACACTAATTTATTTTAAGCTTTCATTTAAATGTCCACAAATAATTTACAAATATTCCAATATTTTTAGTAGATTTTGAAAAATTACTTTTGTTTTCCGTTTTTTCCCCCGGCTACCCAGGCGCGTGGCAACCCTGCCTTTGTCTCCATACAGCCGCAGCTATGCACCATAACGCCACCCATCATCACGGGCAGTCCCCGCCATAGTAAAAACAAAACCTGTTCTAGCCCGTTGACTTTCTTTCTGACGCTGATATGGGCCAAGGATGAAGCAGATGATTCTGCCGCTCCTCACTGTCGGATTGCAACGTTCTCTTGTTAGATGTTTTCCGGTCTCGCCTTGGCATCCTTACACGGCAGGGGGGGGGGGGGATTGGCAAAAAGGGATTTTCTGGGACTTGATCCCATCCTAAAGAGCTCTTGGAGGTTCTCTCCCAGCAAACCTTTGATAATAGGATGCCTTTAATCTATTGGAATACTCCTCACATGGAATTTGTGTAGACAATATTATTTTCTTGAATCTATTTGAAGAAATCCTATGCGAGAAAAACTTTTTGAGACTGATGTTTCTAGAAGATATTATTTGGAGCGGTCCTAGCCCTTTTTGTATTAAAATTTTAATTTGTTGACTTAAGAACCGAAAGTTTGATTTTAATATATAATAATTATTGTATCAGTGAGGAAATAAAAAAAGGGGGGGGGGGGGGGGGGAAGAGGCAATTTGTTCCGAAGGGAACAATTGTTTTCAAGAGACAGTGAATGCCACCTCCTGAAACTCTACTCCCCTGCTACAAAAAAGCCACCAAGTATACCTTTATTTAAGAAGGGCTTAGTGTAAATTCTCGCACTCAAAGGGACCAGGTGCTATGTTAGTTTATAAATGTTAAAACAAATGTTTAGAACTTAAAAGTATTTGATCTCTGCCCTTAATTACTAACATCATCAAATAAACAAGAATAAATAAATTAAGAGCTTATAAATAAATGCATTTAATTTTGTAGCTTTTTTTTTTACTATGCTAGTTGGAGAAAATATTGAATTTAAGGTTTAAGGTAAATACAAGATGTATAGAAAACAAAAATTAAAAGTGGAGTGGAGAAACGCATGGTGATCGCGGGACCTTTGACGTCAATAACGGCTCAAAAATATTGCAGACCCCTGGTTTATATTCTCATAACACTAATAAGGTCTGTATCAGAAAGTCATTATTAGTCCACGTCTTGTAATGTGTGCTCAGCTACAAGTAGAGTATATAGGTCAAACAATAATATATTATGTAGAACATCCGTGACTTTATTTATGGAAGGGGCGGGGGTTAGAAAAGGTAAAAAAAAAACGGTCCTAATCAGAGAGGGGGAGGTTTTTTTTTACAGGAACTTGACTCTAGGACATATTTTAGAATTGAATGGTCCTAGAAGCTATTTTGAGAGCTCCTAATTTGGAAACATTTAGAAAATTTAAATCTTCTCTTGATGTTTGGAGTGATCCACCGTACAAAAAATAGTGAAATATGGATACCCCTGAAAGCTATTTATTGTAGTTCCTGATAGATAGCAAAGTCACCCTGGACTACCCCTGCCCCCCTGTTCTATGAATCTGGATATTTTCTGGTAGGGTAGATATGAGGAAGGTATAGTTTATTTAAAGCAAATGTATCCGCATTTCCATGAAAAGAGTGGATAATCATTTAAAGGAAAAAAAACTCTCTATACCCAATCGGGATTCAAAACTTGGTCCGCCCATAATAGAAAATCCAGTCTGCCCTTTAGATTTTATTTTTCAATTAATTTGAAATGTTGAACATGCACTTTTTGAACTGACTGATTGTATCGGCACATGAGAATTTCTATGAGCAAAAGTCGAAGTGCCTACCAATTTTGCCGGAAAGGTATTTTCACATATGGCCATCACATCGACATGGGACCGGCGACTTTACTTCCCCTTCTAAGAAAGTTGTGGTACAGACTTTTTTCGCTCAAGAAAAATCTGTTGACCCTGGTTGGGTTTGAGCCCACGGACATCGGATCTTGATGCGAGCAAGCGTTTTACCCCAAAAACACTGAGGTCAACTATACAGTACAGAACTATTGAAATTATAACCCATACACAACATTTTTCTTTTCTATCTCTATTAGTCCTATTACATTTATTGAAGAACAAAATGCCTGCCATGATTACACAAACACAGTTTTAATAAGATTGTGTATAATCGAGTAAAATATTTATTTTCATACTTAATGGATATCTATGTTAGGATCTGCATACATGTTTGTTCCAGGGACTATTGAGTGTTGTGGCTACTATAGGATAAAGTTAGTTTGTAAGTTATGAGCATAGTTGGTTCATAAACATGGTGTCTACTCAACTTGACCAATGAAATTCCGACTTTTTCCTGATTTCCCCTGATCATTTCCTAAACTAAAAAGTATGTAAAATCCTTCTAATTCCCCAACTCTGCCCTCATTTACTTATTAATCCTTTTTATGAATAATAATAAGTTTTAAAATTTGAATAAACATTTTTTTTAAATTCGTATTAACATCATTTACTAGGAATTATAAAACATATTACACAACTACAAAAAAAACTACAGTTTGAAACATTATTATTTACTATTTTAATGATTATTATACTTCATATTTTGAGTAAAACCACATTTTCCCAGATTTTTTTTTTGTAATTTACCAAATTCCCGACTTATTCCCGTTTTTTCCTGATCACTTCAAATTCCCGACTAATTCCCCTTTTCCCTGATTTTCCCAGATGGTAGACACCCTGATAAAGTGCTCATTTAGTATAACAAATAAATAATAGTTCATAGAAATCCATTATCGGTGGTCATATGTTCTTAGGGGTCTCTCTCGAAATAGGCTTAACTGCCAAAAACAATTAAATGTAACGAAGGTGTTTTATTCATAAATTATGTCCCACTCTCTCTACATACAAATAAATTTCATCTAAATTCTAACCTTCTTATTTCTACCACATTAGGAAGTGTAATTTGACATGTATGAGTAAAACATGACAGATTAGTTAAAACTCGGGGGAAATAATAATAAATCAGAAGACATTACTTTTGTAAGCGCATACAACACAATGACAAATAAATATTGTCAGCTGCTTAACAAACTGAGTGATGTGCCTTCATCATGGATTTTATCTGCGAAAAACCTAATTATAATTTATCTTGTGATCAGAGCGAAATCTTCACATGACTGGCCAGCTCATTACGAGAAGATTGGGGTTCAAATCCTGGTTGAATCTAGCGCATTGTTTACTTAAATGGTTTTCCATCTCCTTCCATGCAAATAGGCTACACTTACTCTATATCCAACCTTCCTAATCCCTAACACATTAGTGTAATCAGTACATAGGCATACAACTGAATGGTAAGTTTTACAAAGCTATAATCTTTAATAATTTCTGTAACATAAATATTGTAACTTTTGTCAATGTTAAATGCTTCAAGCTTTCTAGACATATCCTAAAAGATTTCATGCGCTGTAATGATATGCAAAAGGATGTTTCACATGGTCTTTAGCCTACACACATTTATTTTTCTGGGAGTCTTTTTTGGTGGTGTTGTGGTGTGTGGCGGGGGGGTCCCCCTTACCCACAGTGAAGTCTCCCAAAAAGATGTCAACAATTTTTTTTTTACTAAAATTACATTTTTCTTGTACAACAATTTAATGTGGTCTTAAAAAACATTATTGGTGTAAAAAGTGTTTAAATTTTATATTATCCTAACACAAGCTACTAACCTCTAGGTATTGAAGAGGAATATAAAAATAAGCTAAAATTTACATCAATAATACTTTCCATGTAGCTTCGTTTGAGCCCCAACTTCGCATAGTGAGGCCATTATGTTAGGCAGCTATAACTTTTGCAAAATAAATATAGTGACTTATGAAATATCTAATTTATATAATCGTAAAGGACCCTCTTTTCTAATGCAAGGATGGGAAACTTACGGATTTGTTCATTCATATGTATGTCCCTTTCTCTTATTGCTTATGGATTAAAAAGATGGCCTTTGATCAGACTTATAAACTATAACTTCAACTACTATACTGGTTAACTGTTGGTACATTACTATAGGCCTTATGCCGGGATCACGATCAACTTAACGTAGCTTAATGTAATGTTCACTTAAAGTTAGCTTAACATATGTGTGATCACGATTCACTTAACGTAACAACTCGAGCAAACATATGCATTCTCGAGTATGATCTGTGGTTTTGTACTATTTGTAAAGTGATGATCTGTGAATGTTTACAATTTTCTATCACTATAATAAATATATATATTATTAAACTTTTTTGATAAATTTAGTTCCCTATTTTAGTTTATTATTTTGTTCAATGTCCGATCACTAGAACTTACGCTAAAGAGTAAACATTGGTCATAATACAAACAAATGAATTGCTAAATAGCCCCATTGACGTGACTCATATAGTGATTGGCTGGCTAGATCATGTGATACCCTTCAAGTAATGTAAAGTAAAGTAAAGGACCTCCAAGACATCTCTTACGTTAAGTTAACTGCAAGTCAACGTTAAGTTAAGTGCATCGTGATCGCTTCCATTTAAACACATGAGGTCCTTTACGTTAAGTTGATCGTGATCCCGGCATTAGGGTGTTTTTATCAAAATCTCTTGAATTTAGTTAACTTATTTTAATCTTCCACTGAACTTGTCTAGCCTTTTGAGTAAAGGATATACAAATTAATATCCAAATTAAACAAATATAGTATGTAAGGCTGTGTAAAATTAGGGTTTAAAGTTGGTAGCCACTTAAAAAAAAAAAAAAAAGGCGTGCACACAAAATTATAGTTGGGAAGTTTGAATACACAAGATACCTTTGTAAGACAAGGTGCTAAAGAGAGGATAACTGATAAGATAAATTCGAATGAGGTTGAGTTTTGAAGGCTATAGCTGGAAAATATATTTGTAGTAAACGTGAAATAAAATGATTTTGTCTTAATGCCAAGCTTATACAACTTTATAATAGGTATAAACGAATATATTTTAAAGTGGAAATACATTATTGTTTTTGAGATGTAAAAAAAATACAAATCTGAGGTTTTATCCTGTCCCGACATAACGCTTATTACACTTAATAAGAAAACCAACCTAATTATCTAGAACGAAGAAGTGATGCATTTAGCCGACCAAATGGTTCTCAACCAAGTAGGAAGCTTTACAAGTATTCCTTCACACACCTACATAACCTCTTCTTCCATGAAATTCCAAACACAATAATAGTAATAGGTCAAATATAAAACATTTAGGAGTAAATAAAGATCGCCTTGAATGAGTTATTGCCAGTTTCACTAACAATAACTCAAATGGGCGGACCTAATGCGGCTATCTGCCATTTTAGCGCGTTGAAAAGAGACTACCCGCAGAAGTGCCTTGAATATTTTTATCACTTACCTTGATAATTAGTTCAATTTCAGGAACATCTCCATTTGTTGTTCCATTTTGAATTGAATCATCTGCCATAGTGAAAAACTTAAAAATATATTAAAAGTAACACTTCACAAACGCAACTCTTACACAAATTTCACTTAATAAAATTAAGCACTTGTCGTTCTGAAACAACTGAAAAACGTATAATCGGTTCACAGATCTAATATGCTTTTTTCAGTTCTCACGCGATTACAGAGCTACTGCGGCCGAACGAGTAATAGAAATTCAAACAGAATGAATTCCATACCACGTGATATAGCACAGTTTCTATATAGGAGGTATCCCACCAATAAAAAAATAGGAAAGGTGAAACCTAGTTGTATACTTAATCACAAAGCCGCAGCACTATCGACAAGCCCTTCTGGTTCTGTAAGTTAGGTAAAAATATTTTAAAAATTTGATTTCATATAATAAGTATATATATATATTCTTATATAGAATATATATAAATCTAATTATCATATATATAATAATTCATTTATTGAACTAATAAAAACCTTCTAATTTTAAGTTTATATCACTTTAATATTAATACAAGAAGTATTAAACATTTACCTGGTAGGATTTTAATATAAAACTAATATTAATTTGATTTTAGGATATTAAATAATATTATTGACATATAATCAACATACAAAAGAAATACAAAGTAAATTCCAAATAATTATTATTTGGTTATAGCATGTGTTGAAGATTATTTAATTTCCAACAAGTCCTTCAGTTTCCATTGATATAGCTCAAGATGAATTAGGTTTTAATTATTTTTTATTTTATAATTAATTGCATGATCCAAAGAGCAAGATCTCACTTTTAGGACTATGGATTTACATAAATTGAAATTTTACAATAGTTTAAAGTTTTAAAGATTAAGAAGCATTTAAAATATTTTATCATGAAATAAATTTAAACAATCAAAACCAAACTTATTTTTAGCAAAATACACAAAACATAAAAGACAACAGTACCATTACAATTTTACAGTTAAGATAATTTTGAAAAATGTGTGATAATATGGATAAGTGGATTTTATACATAAATGTGAGATAAACACTAAAAATAGAAATAAGTATATCAACGAAACGAAAAATATAATTAGCAGATAATTAATAAGGAAATACTTTGGGATAGAAATAAAAGTTGCAGAAAATTAAGCACCATCACAATAATAAACAATAATATATGTAGGTACATATGGGCAAATAATAATGGATTCTTATTCATTAATCTTCACGTAATTTACTATTCAATATTGTGTAATTTTATTTGAATAAACTAGTTTCTTGCCATAAATAAGTTGTGATAACTGAAAACAATTTAATTTTGAATTTTGGTATGAGAATTAATTTAGCTATAGGTACCTTACTTATTCCATTACTACTTTCATAAGGATAGCCAATAAATAAGGCTTTGTGCAATTTTGTAATTTTTTTATTAATGTTTCAATTAAATTTGAGATGCAGGTTTCCCTAAAACATAGTGCGTATTGTTTCGTGTACCACTGTATGTTATTTGAAAGATATAATAATAATAATAAATAATAATAATAATAATAATATATATAATAATAAACTTTAGACTAGCATAGTTATTATATTAATGACTTTTATCATAACCATATTGTTTCACGTAAAGATGATACCTACTCACTACAGATCACATTATCTTTTTTTAAGATCTGACTGGTGACTTTGGTGTTACCAACCGAACATACATTAACTTCCCTGGTACAGTACTTATAATACATCCCCCTTATCAATATATTTTAGGTTTTACAATGTACCGTCCACTTCTGGTTACTACATTTAGCATTAACATAATTTGTGTTCTCAATAGGTGTATTACTTCTATCTTCTTTCACAGCTGCGTTATCCACAACAGGTTAATCTGCATTATGTTGGGGTTCATAATAAGTTGTATTGCTAGCCTCATTAAAAGTGTCATTAGAACCATCTATTGTATTATGTAATTCACCCTGGTAATTAGTATGAAACTCCTGATTTAGTTGAGGCCGGTGTTTAGATTGCCTCAGATGTTTCGTATTTCGACGCAATACATTGCCCCGCTCATAACGTATAATGTATGAGCGAGGAGGCTCATATTTATGTAAAATCAGGGCTGAGCCCCATATTTTACTTTTATGTACAACTGTTTGGCAGTCTTTGAAATCAACGGCTTTCGAGGAGCTCTTTTGTCATAATGTGTTTTCACTTTGCGTTGTTCAGCAACAAGTTGTTCACTCACATCAGGTACTGCCTTGGGGAGTAGATTTGCTGTGGAAACTGGTATATGTGTCCTTACAAGACGACTCATGAACGTTTGAGATGGTTAAAATTTGAGTTCTGAGAGAGGTGTGTTGAAATATTCTAGAAGAATGTGGCTCCCTCTTATTAGATACATGGAATTTTCACACACCTTACAATCAGTTACATGGTTTATTACATAACTAGACATACCAGTCCAAAAAAAACTTTCTAGTTCTAACTTGAGTCTTTTCCACACCCAAGTGACCCTCATGAAGTAATGTAGCATTCTAATCCTTAGTTTACTTAGCATAACATTCTGTCATTTAAGAACAAAAGTCCATCTTCCACATGAAGATCACTATGCAGGGGCACATAAAGGTGACATGGATCTGGAACATGGCCACGTATTTGAGGTCAACCCACTTCCATAAAGTCCATGACAATTTTAAGCACATGATCTGCTAGAGTTTCTGTTCTAAATTCTGTTTTACGGGCCTCACTCATCGGAATGTGCTTACTTACACTGTGTACTATTTCACTAAGTCCAGGGTCATCAGGAACTTCACCAGGTATGTATGATCGTGACAGCAGATCTGCAATATAAATTGTTTTTCCAGGTATATACTAAACATTGAGATTATATTTCAGTCTTTGAAGGAGAGTAGACAATATTTTACCTACATTCTTATCCATGGGACCACGATCGGTTTATGATCTGTCAAGACTTTTACAGAGTGGCCATATATATAAAAGTGAAATTTACTTGTAGCATATACTATTGCCAACATCTCTTTTTCTACCTGAGCCCAGCCCTTTTCAGTCTCTGTTAGACTGCTTGAAACATATGCAACTGGCTGCTCATTTTGAAGAAGACAACATCCCAGGCCATCTTGTGAGGCATAACATTGTATCATCAGTGGCTTGTATGAATCAAAGTTTGAAAGAACTGGAGTAGTACTGCTCACCAAACTCGCATGTCTGAAATAGATTCCTAAGATCTGTTACAAAATTATCCAAAGGTTTTCCCATTTTTTGTTTACGAGAGTACAGCATACATCGTTTATATTGCACGTTTTCTCTTGGTTTGGCATATGCCTCAAATGCAGCCAGTGAAGTATTGTAGTCTTTACGTTCTTTATCAGTTAGCTTGAATTTGTTTTGTACTTCTACAGCTTCTTCTCCAACAAGATTTAGAAGTATTGCTGCTTTTACTTCCAATGACTTTTCAATTTTTCCAGAAACTAACATATAAAATTCAAAGTTCTGCTTAAATTTGCGCCACTTCTCACTCACATTTCCATCAAACTAAACACACTTGGCTTGTTTGAATCCGCTATGATTATCGATGTTACAAGAGTTTTCAAAATACGTATTTATTTATACACGTAAATAAATTTATACTGTAAGTAATGACCTACCGACTGCGCAATTTTTCGTGTGCCACTGTCTGTTAGTTGAAAGACATAATAGTAATGATCAACTTTAAACTAGCATAGATATACTTGTATACTTATACTTGTATCATAACCATATTGTTTCACGCACAGATATTACTCCCTACATATCACATTATCATTTTTTTTTAGCGCTGACTGATGACTTTAGCGTTACCAACCCAACATACATTAACTTCCCTGGTACAGTAATTGTAACATGTATTAATTAATAAGTAAAACTTAATAGATTTCATTGATGTACTAAGGCATTTAAAAAAAATATTTACACATGGGTGATATATTAAATGTACATAATTGCGTATGATAAACTAACATATATTCAAAAATAATAAATGTAATTCAATATAACATAACTTAAATACTCACCATATTATTTAGTGGGGCTATAAAAATGTGATATACCGGTAACTAATAAAGGGAGGGGCTATAAAGTGACATATATTAAACTTTATCAATACCTTTTGACAGAGTGCCATGTAAATTGATAACTGCTTTGAAAAACTTTAGTGGGTGGATTGAGAAGGAGAAGGACTCTAATAATACACCAAAAGTGGCCTAGTAATTAATTCGATGGTTAACTAGTTGTCAAATATAAAGTTTCTCTCAATCTTTGGTTTTCATTAACGGGTTGTTTACAAAACATATATTTTCGATAAGCACTCATTTTGTGCAAATTTATAATTATTTTATCATTTTTCTTTTATCACCACGTCTTATTACACTTTTGGTTTATTTGCTTATGTACTAATTATGCTAATGGTCTAGGTATTAGGAAGGTTGTATTAAGAGGAAGTGTACCCAGATTTTTGTGGAAAATCATTTTGGAAAAAAACCTAACTAAATACACTCAACCAAGATTTGAACCTTGATCTCCTTGTCATCGGTGGTATAGTCTACAACGGGAGTAGCACATTAGACCATGTGGCCGCTAAAGTGGATTATTTTATAATTAAACGTTCATAGTTGTTCTGATTACAATTAGCTATACATGTAGTTTGGTGGATACAGATTGGTGTAATATGTTCCAAAACAAATGTTTGGTTAGGTGTTTTACAAGTAATTAATATGATAGGCTGCCTCACTGTCAGTTGAGCTTTGGAGAGAACCAGACTTGTTTTAATAAAGTTTCCCAGGCTCCACATTTTTAAAGCTAGTTAAAAAAAAGCCGAGTTAAATATAAAGAAACAATAATTATAATATATGAGAGGGTGAGTTCCCAAACTCATCTAATCTATATATTGATAAAAAATAATAATAATCTGACACTTGAATATTGTTCTCTTGGTGATACTGCATCCGATTCAGAAAGTATTTTGCTTCTTAACTTACTACATCCATTTATTTTTACATGTTGAAAATATGTGTTGTTCCAGAACTTGCATTACCCTCATATAGTTTGGTAACAAAACTCACCCTATCCTCAATATCAATTTGCTATTTTTTTTCGATAACTTACCTAATTTAATAGTACTGCATAGGCCCAACATATTAGATAATGTTTTCCAAAATTGTCTTTATCCCGAAAAGATGTTTCATTTTAAAATAGCATGTTGTAGTACAAGAAAATTTGGAAATAACATTTTAAAATGTTGGCAACATTGCTAAAGGGGAAAGATAAGAGGTGAACAAAAATTATCAGCTGTGCCTTCTGTTGTCAATATTATTCACTTTCGTTGTCTATCGTTTTCACTATATAATTTGCATCCATGGGCGTACCCAGCTTTTAGCCCAGGGCGGGCAAATCAAAAATTTCTTAAGCCAGGTCCTCCGCGCTTGTTTTGTCCTACACATTACACGAAGACACCTACATGAAACATTAGGTGCTTTATAGGTAGTCAAATAAATAAACATATAAATATGCACTTATTTAATTTAAATTGTTTAATTAGACATCTATTTTAAAAGTAATTTTCGAATATCTTCAGCAAAACGGTTTATGACGTCTCCCGTGAAAGGATTGCCCGTACTGTTTACAAGTTTTTTTTTATGTACACTGAGTATACAAAGTCGATTTAACCTGTCTTCGATCATTGTTGATTTCTACCATGTTTTTACGCGTCTGGGTGTACTGAATGATCTTTAAATTGTAGCCTTGGAATAAGGCATTGCCAGTAACATTTCTATGGCTATTTTCACCTTTGCATAAAAAGATTCTGCTCGTTGGATTAATTCTGTTATCTTCAAAGTTTAAAAGTTCTCCCTGCTTGTTTATCTAAAAAGTGCGCCACAGTTCGGTTTCCGATGTGATCCCTTCTAATTCTTAAATTTGGATACTTCCTCCATACATTTTTTAAATTTTGGAGCTGTAATTTTTATTATTGGAGCAGGGTGCAACAGGGAAAGAGCAAACGCTGGTGGTTTATCTTGGCTGAACCTCGCCTCTAATGAGGATGATAACGAATCCAAATAGGGCACGTAGAACGAGTGACGAAAATACTCGCTTAACGAACTAGCTAGATGATTTGCCCTATATTGTTGGCGGCTTGCTGTCCTTGGAAGACGCAGCTCTAGGTTCAAAGCCTTAGCAATTTAATTAGCTGCTTTTAATAATTCTTCACTCTCTTCTTCGGCAGAACGCCTGTGTTCTCCAACTGCAGTTGTTACAGTTTGGATGTGCTCTGCACACTTAATTACGTCCAGGGTTTTAGATTGCAATGTGTTTGCGACCGTTTGCAGCAGGGAATTGTACTTGTCTATAATACATAAAGCCAATATAAATGTAGTTTGTCCAACTGCGGATAGCAACTGAAAAGCCACTTTTCTTGTTCCAGAATTCCCTTCCTGAGAAAGCTTTTCCAAACCTTCCACAATTTCGACCAAAATTTTTCCTAAACATTGAAATACTTTTGTATTTATGAGACCACCTTGTTTCACAAAGCAATGGTATTTTCGGTGCATATTTTTGACGCAAAACTGATTCCCTGAAAAAATGTATAGTATCTTTTACAGTTCCAATGCAGTTGCGGATCTCAGGAACATTATTTAAGTCGTTTACTACAAGGTTTAATTTGTGACAGGCGCAGTGGAAATATAAAACCTTTTAATAAGTTTTTCTCAATATTTTTTGGACACCACCATCTTTTCCGGCCATCGTAGCACATCCGTCGTTGCCCTGTCCCACGCATTTGTTAACATCAATGTTTAACGCATTGAAGAATCCATTAATTTCATCAGCTATTGTTTGGGCATACATTTTTTTCTAGCTCGACAAAACCCATAAATTCTTCCTTAACATTTTTGCCCCTTTGATTGTAATATCTAAGACCTATTGATAGTTACCCCTTTCCTGATATATCAGCTGATTCATCAGCCAAAATGCTGTAGGCACTTGCGGCTTTGACATTATTGACCAATTTTTCTTTGATTAGGACTCCACATATGTTTAAAATCTCATTTTGTATTACGTATAAGTTTCGGCGGAAATAAAACGCACATTTCAATCTCTTTGAGTAAGCAAGCAAAGGATTGTCCATTTCTAACCAAGTGTGATTAAATTTGCGTTTCAAATGCGTAGCATCATCAGCAAAATTATAATTTTCTGGGGTACCCAACATCGCTTTAACATTTACATTCGCTTTTTGGTGGTCATTGCAAAATATCGTCCAACCCACTATCATTTTTATGACAATTATCTCCATCTTCCAGAATGGATGTAGATTCAAATGCATGAGAATTGGAAGCTAACTCGTCAATAATATTATCAGAATTTACGGGATCCGATTCCGATCCTCCTTGTGGGTTCACTAGTGAGTTACACAAGTTTTTATTACTATTCTCTCTTGGATGATCAAAATAAGATTGTGTAACTGGCGCTGGGTCCACCTCACTAGATTTACTGCCACTTGAATCATCATCATTACTCGTTATTTTCCTCTTTTTTGGTTTTGTGGCTTCAAAAATAAAGAAACAAGCCTAAAAATCATGTTTCAATCACAGTCTGGTCAGCGAAAGCTGGCATAGTTAATCAATTAATTTGTTTTCACATTCTCACCTATCACTATTTTTAACCGACTTAAAAAAAAGGAGATTTTATTCATTCGACCCGTATGTATGTATAATAAGTATTCCACGATTGTTCTCAAAACAAATAAATCGATTATATTTAGGCACCATGCATATTTGTCAGCACCTTTTAATGGATAAAATAACAATTTAAATCACGAAATACATTTGAAGATGTATCAAACTCAAAATAATTTTTATTTAAGTACCTATTCATAGAGAGAAAAAGATTATTATGAAAAAAGACAGACGGACAAAAACGAAATTTTATCAAATCAAGTATCAAGAACATCACGTCTACTAACTTAAACAGTTTGACATTAAAAGTTGACATTTGAATTGGGTGGTATTGACGTTCGTAAAAACGCGAAGTTCAATTTTCGTTAGCCAGACTATAGAGAAATTGCAAAGTTTTTACGTAGGTAAAATCAGTTCTAGCTGCATAAATCAATATGATGACCACAACTTTCATAATGTCAGGTACCTACCTAACCTACACCTAGGTACGAACAACATTGTATCCTTTTAAAATAAATTTTAAAAATTAATTATAAAAAATACTCACAAAAATAATTCCAAATGTCAATTTTTATTCAACGTGACACTCTTTATTATTGTTCAACAGAATTTACGTATCACAACACAATATCAATCAGATTTTTTAATATAGTTTGATATGGACATTGAATGAATATTTTTCATCACCTACTTTTAGCTCCTTCAAAACAATAACGTCAAACAACTGCATGCCGCTCGCAACTATCTCCCACTCCCGCCGCTTTGAATCTTGCATTCACAGCAGAGTATACGAGCACTCGGCCAGATTCGGTAATCTTTGTCTGTCGTCGGCGGCTGGCGAGCGTGGCGCCTGCTTGCTGCGCTAGCGTAGTGCCATAACGGAACTTGACCGGGCGCGCAGCGCGGTTTTTTCAAAAGTTAACGCATAATATATTGTAAAGTAAATCATAACGTGACTGTAACCTAACTTTTATCGACAACAGTAGGTATAGGCAAACAGAATCCGGGTGAGATGGGGGGCAGCTGCTCTCCCCTGCCCCCCCCACCTTGTACGCCCATGTTTGCATCCATACTAATATTATTAATAGTTTGAAGAATTTATGCAATAGATGGTGAAAATACAGTTCTCATAGTTGAAAGAAGAGGAAGAAGAAAGAAACGCGACAAAACTTCCTGGCCTAAAGAGAAGCATAAAGCAGAAGGTAAGCAACAATAACCTCGCTATATTTCATAATTTATGTTCATTGAACCTTCTGCATTTAGAACTTGTTTTTGGGTGTGTGTTGCAGATGTAAACCAAAATCATTACCTCGTAGACCTGACTGCACACACCGAAAGAAGACTTATCAGTGCTGTGACCTGCCTATTCAAGATATCCGCCGTTTTAATTAAGCGTTTTACTCAGATAAAGACAAAGTGTCGCAGGACAATTTCATACTGCAGTACACAGTGTAGCATAATTCAAAACGTAGATGCCCAAGTGAAAAAGAAGGATCTGAAAAAGGAGTAACAATCTCATATTATATAAGGTCTAAAAAGCGTGGCCTTATGCAGGTATGTACAGTAGCCCCATGGTTTATTTGGTGCTGAGTGACAGCTCACAATAGACAGCTAAAAGCTTTGAAAAGTTACCAGACAAAATTATGCATCCCTACGCCAAAACAAATGATTTGTAAAAACATGTGTTTAGCAGCTGTCACTTCTGACGGTCAAAATTTAGGTATTATTTCTAAATTTTAACTGTCAGAAGTCAACTGTGAGCTGTCAGTCAGCACCAAAGAAGCCATGTGGTTAATGTAGTAAAGCTTTTTTTGTCAATACATGAGGTTTCTAAATTCCGGTTTCAAAACATTTGTAAACAACATATAAATACAGGGCAGGGCGATCTCTTCAGAAAAGCGTGATGGGTACAACGAGATCAATAAAGTACAGTGACAAAAATTCTTGTTCAGAATTACATACAAAATATTAAATGTGTTGAATCTCACTACACTCGTGAACAGATTGTTAGTCAGTACCTTCCTAGTGATGGCAGTGTATGAAAATTGTGGGAAGACTACAATAATGGAGCTGATGTCCAGAATAAGGTCAAGTATAACTATTTTTGGGATATTTTTATGAATGATTTCAATATCAATTTCAAATCTCCAGCCACGGATGCATGTTCCAAGTGCATTAGGTTGGAATCAGTAATTACTTCCGCAACCGATCAGCAGAAAGCTGAAGCAATTGCCCAATATATGTTGCTTAGATTAAAAGATAAACCATTTCACGATATGAATAAGGTTACAATGTCTGTTGTTTAGCCAGCACCAACCAACCCTCTTGTTCCCGGTGCATTCCAAAATGACATCTTCCTCATGTAAGGTATTAGTCTCTCTGACATTGTTTCAAATTTTTAATTCCTATTATATACTGTTAAGAATGTTACTTGATAGAATTATTCACTTCACACGCTTGAAACTGTCATGTTGGATTGTGCTGGGAACAAGAGGGTTGGTCAGTGCTGGCTAAACAATAGACATTGTAACCTTTCACTTGTTGCCAACCTAACCTAAATACCTTGACCATATATAACAGCCCTCCCCTCTTGAACAAAGTTCACAAAATGTTAGTTCTTAACCTATATGGTTATAGTTAATAGTAAAATATATGCACTACTAGTTGCTACAAGTTTCTATTACTTACATACACTGCTTAGTTTCTTAATGT
Source organism: Timema cristinae (assembly GCA_039000515.1). Taxonomy (NCBI): domain Eukaryota; kingdom Metazoa; phylum Arthropoda; class Insecta; order Phasmatodea; family Timematidae; genus Timema; species Timema cristinae. The sequence goes on along the minus strand of JBCFYV010002255.1, from coordinate 23,410,543 downwards.
TCCCACTAATTATTCACCTTCCACCCCCACTACAAATCTAGTACAGAATCTTCCCTCAGCCATTATGGTAGCCGTGATTGTCCACTGGTGGCTCGCACCTCTTGGAGTCCTGCTGCTATCTATGAGTCTCTTTTGCTCCTGGTTTTGGGGCTGGTGTTTACTACCCATGATTTCCACTCCTGTGGCTGCTAGTGCTGCGTGTCAAAGTCCTTCCTCTGCAGGTACTATCGATGGCTGCTGGGTGTCTTGTGCATGTCACCAAGCCTCAGCAGAGTTCAACTTCCTACTGCTTGTTACTTTGGTGGTGGTTTATTCTGTGATGGACAATCTCGCTGGGCTATTGTTCGTTCTCAAAGTTGGTCAATGTGTTGGCGCAGTATTCAACCATCCTCCAATTGTACCTCATACATGCATGTCCCTAGCAGCTTGCTGACCACTTCGGATATCGTGCACTATATGTGCTAAGGTACACTGCGTCCCCTATTCCAAAGCTTTGGAATAGGGAACGTTTCCAACTGGTGTTCGTGTTTGGTTGGTAAGGTGTAAGCATGCAGATTGCTCAATGGGGTTTTGAGATGTTGGCTCCACTGGTGTTTGACCAGTATGGGTTCTGGGTGTTGTCCTCATGGCAAACAGAGTTCTTGCTGTTCTGGTATACTAGTCCCCTTCAGTGTATTTTTGTACCAGTTGCTTGAAAGATTAATAATCCTCTCGACTAGCCCATTTGGGATTAGGTGTAACGAAGCTCTTGTGATATGTTTTACTTCATTTCCTTTCAAGAAACTGCAGAACTACTCACATTTGAATTGGGGGTCATCTGATACAACTACTCTATAATCTGTTAGTCACAAACATACCTCTAACGTGATGTAACATTTGAAATTAATTATAGAGGCCATCAGTTTTCCCACAGGCCATTTAGAGTAAGCATCTATTGCTATTAAACATGATTAACCTTGAAAAGAACCTGCAAAGTCTAAATGAATTCGACTATGGGTTGGTTGGTATTGCCGAGGCCTAAGAGGATGCCTTTGGTGGAGCTTCCTAAACCTACATTCTCAGTACGACTTTACTGTTGTTTCATTGTAATCATCTAAATGTGGCCACCAAACATGACCACATGATTAAGCAATGCGTTTGGTGTGCAAAGCACTCTACCTCTAAATGCAATTGGAATCACCACCCTGTTTCTCTTAATAAGGCAGCCTTTCATAATCAATAGTTGATTGTACCAGTTGCAACACGGTGCCTACTTAGGTTTGGTTTGTGTGAGTCAACCGTGCAGGGTCCAGTTAATACCCTTCTCAGCACCTTGTCTTCTTTGGTCTGATCCAATACCTCCTCTGCTACCAGTTTTTGTAAATCACCTTGCAATAAAAATACATTGGATGGATTGAACCATGCAATCCTCAAAGAGGGCAACGGTAAGCCGCTTTATTAGTCATTGTTGCCATTCTTCTTGCCAGGACGATGTAGCTCAAAATAGAATACCTCCCGAACTAGTAGCCACCTTAGCATCCTTGACGGCAACACTCATGGAGTGGGCCGATTTGATCAAAAAAATACCTAACAAGGGTAGATGATCTGCAAACAAGGTTGAAATGTATACTATACACAGTTAATTGCTAATGCTTACCAATTAATTTGAGCATAGTTCCTTACTGCTATGGAAAGGGTACAGGAGAAAAATGTGACTGGTGCCTGAGTGCGGTCTTCCTTCTTATGGGACTACACCAACCCCACTCCAAATGGGGATGCATCACATGACACAATAACTCGTTGGTTGGGTCATAGTTGACTAGTGCCTTGTTGCTTGTCAGGAGGTATTTCACTGCCTGGAGAGCATCCTTGTGTTTTGCTGTCCACTGCCAATGGGCCTGATTGTCCATCAACCGGTGGATTGGCTCCAAGATGTATGGAATGAACCGTTCATTGGAGGTAATGAGTCCTAGCTATGCTTGAAGATCGCCTTCGTTTTGAGGAAACAGGCTCCACGGATTGCTTTGACTTTTGTTGCTAGAGGATGTATTCCTGTGGCATCCACCAGCAACCCTACAAAGTTGTTTGTAAACATCTTAATAGTTTTATTTATTTGTATGAATATGTTAAATTAAATGCCATCCGCTTTATTAAAGTTAACTATGAATTTAATAAATAATGATAAATGACTTCAATATGGGACCAAGGTTTTGAAAAAGGAGAGAAACATCCCTTTAGATAAAACAGATGTAAAATATAAATTTTAATGGTCATTTACCATAGAGTAGTGAAATTTTGGCAAGCATGCATAGAGAATGTGTCAGTTCTTTTTGGCAGGATAAGTTGATGCCTTTTATGCCTAACGCACCCGGAGAATCAAGCCTGCGGGGAGCTAGGAGGGTAATGCGCGCACAACTGTTCATCTTAGTCACAGAAGGCGGCCAGTAATCCAGTTATCCCCGACTTATGAGAGTTACATTCTGATCATATAGAGTGGTTTTCAAAGGTTTGAGTTGTTTTAAATCACACATATAATATACCGTACATCAGTAATGTTTTAGAATTTAGTGTATGTAGTGTAGAAAAAAATGGGAAATGCTGTAGACATCAACAATGACACTTTAGATTCAGTAGACTTTTATTAAATAATTATACTGAGGCTTTGTCTTTTGAATGAAAAACGCATAACCTCATAAAAATCTCATTTTCGACATGAGAATGAAGTTTGTGAGGAATATGTTAGATGTCACAAGGAAAGGATCAGAAAGAAGTTATACGGGAAAGAGTGGGGATACAGAGAGTACATGAGATATTAAAGGAAGCAAGGGTGAAATGATAGGGTCATGAAATTAGGATGGAAAAGGAGAGGATGCCAAAGAAAATTACGGAGATGAATTATGCAGGAAAAATAATGCAAGGGAGACTGATAACGAGATGGGAGGATCAGATAAAAAAAGTAAGCCAATGAGAGTAGAAGAATGGATGTGATTAAGGGATGAAGAATGGAGGAAGATGGAGGCATAATACTAAATTGACCCGGCCCCAGGCTGTAAACAATTGATGATAATGATGAATCGGCCCACATGGCAAGGCTGGCCAAAGAACAAATAATTTTGTTCTTAAAGGTTAACATTTTAATCAAATATATTTAATATCAAGAATTAAGCAAATATTTTATAGTTTACAGATGCATTAATTGTTTTTACTACATTAACACCATCTTTCAATATAAACGGAGTATAGAATAAAACCCTTATTTGTTAATAGCATTAGGGATGGGATTCTCGAATCCTAAGGGAATCAGAGATTTGAGGATTTAACATAATATCAGATTGGAAAAAAATATACATTTATATAAGGAGTGTGCAAGAACCACTTTTTCAATTTGAGACGATAATATGAAAAATATTCAGACACGAGACTAGAAAACTTCCTTTGAAGACTGCTTTGGATTATCTTATAGTTCATTCAAACACTTAGATATAGCTCATACACATTTTAAATGCAATAAATAATGGGGAACCCTTAAATACGTTGATTTAAACTATTTGAAAATTTTATTTTTGAGGGTGTATATTTTATGAAAATTGTGTTTAATCACTGTTCTTATATATGCTGCAATATATGCCATTTATCATTTAATTGTGTAGTTTTACAGCTTATGTGAAAGTTTGATACTGAAAAACAATATTGATAACCAAAACTATTTTTGATGAAGGCTGTTTTGGGGTTAAAAGTTCTGCCATTTTCGTGTCTGTAGGGTATTATTAGAATTAATAAAGTCTCTGTTTGGGTAAATTTCTTATGGCAATCATTTGCATTTCCATTTTTTTCAAGTTTCTCAAATTTTCTGAGATTCATTTTTAACTTTCGAGATTTATTTCCTTGTAGTGTAGATCCCTAATGTATCTATTTCAAATTTTTAATTGGAATAGGTTTAAGAGCTTCTATGCTGCTTCTAGGTGGTTTAGCCCAACATAATAGGAAAATTTATACACCGAGACCCCAGATCATTAATTTAGCAATTAAATGAATGTATGAATGTTATAATGAATATATTATAGCAAAAGATGTTAACATTTAGATAGGATTTCTATTTTCTACATCAACAATTTGAATTCTTAAACAAGTGAATTCGTCTCAACTTCAGGGTATTTAAATTATCATTGTGTCCAAGCAAAATGTATGTATTAAAATTCATACACCTAGTTTACTTTCGTAGTAGTTGCCGAGTTTCAGGTAACATTGTTTAATAGCCTCTTGGCAGTTGTTATATTCCTGCCAAGGCCTCTTTATGTACTGATCTAATTTTTCCAAGTGTTTAATCATTTGCTGAACTACAGCGTTGTCATGGCTACCTGATAACACAGATATAAGATGTCGATCATAATCTTTGGAAGACTCGTTTAGTAGGGTGAGTATTTCCTTGATATTATTTGAACATTTGCAGTGCTCGCAAATCACATCTTCGCCTACCAACTGTGCAGGTAGGCTAAAACCGCATGTCTGACACTTGTAGGTAGGTTTATCAGAATTCAAGTTGAAATACGTTGGCCAATCATCATGGCAAGCTTCGCAATCACATGTGAAGTAATACTGATCTTTCAGGTGTGATTGTCTTTCTTCTTTCTCATGCAAAGCATAGTGATAACCGTAGTTGTCCAACACCTGTTAAATACACAAATAGAAAAATGTAAGATTTTGTAAACCTTAATTTTAAAGTATAATATATAAATGCCCACAGGTTGAAATACATAACATTGGAATAAAATATTACTGTGGAAGGCAGAAGGGAGAAAACAACCTAATATAAGCCATAATGAAAGATGTTCCTGCAACCGTTTTACATTTTAATTCGAAATAAGATTATTTTTTATTATTTATATAAAGTATAAATTTGCAGGCTATTAGTGGCTTATTTTAAATTAACTCTAGGAAGAAGCATTACTAACAGATCCCAATCTGTAAATTTGCTAGACAGCAAAATTTAAAATTAGCTAATTTCACAAATTGACATTCACCAAGAATTGAACCTAGTACCCTAAGTAAAGTCATACAAATGACTGGGCTAAAGTGAAGGACAGGACGCCTCTCATGTAGTTTTTGTGTGGTATATTTTAGCTCAAATACCCAACATTTGTTTCCAATAGCTTTGACTTTTCTGACACATGAAAAGTTACTAAAACATGGTTGTGTGCTTATCTGCTAGGAAAATATGTTCTGTCCTTTTGTAAAGTGATTTCACTTGTCATAGTCAGGTAGATGGATATAAAAAATGACTTTTTTGAAGTAACTTTTCAATTACTATTAAAATCCCAACTTTCAATAAATGAATATTACAAGCTTTTTTTTAGAATAATTCCTACAAGATTAAATGAAGAAAGCTACATTAACAAAAAAATTTGTCCTCACAAAAAGGAATATTAAATTCTTATTACTAATTTTCTATATTTTTTTAGCATTGTATATTACTACCCAATCGGTTTGTGCATGCATATGTACTAATTACAATGACATGTTAGAGATGAAGAAGATTTAATCAAGAGGATGTGATCCCACATTTCTGTAAAAGAAGAGTGAAAAACCATTTAGGAAAACAACCTTCAGTACACCCAACCGGGATTCGAACTTCAATCTACCATCTTCAATTCAGTCTACTGCGAGAGTGACATCTTAGACCATGCGGTCACCAAATCGATTTATATTCTAATAAATATGTTTAATTTTTAGATGAAATAAAGTTTTCACAACAAACCTGTTCGCCTTTCTTGATTAGTCGTATGGATCTCAAGACCACTGTGTCCCTGTAACTGTATCTAACCACATTGGGTTCGCACGAGTGGTTCACAAGACTCATGGTAGCGTATGCCGCAGCTCCAATCTCTACACATTTTAACACATCACTGTCATTCTCACACCGCAACGATTCAGAAACTTCATGGGCGTTGCAAGGCAAGTTCTGAAGATGTCTCAACAATAATCCTCCGATGAATAATTTGAAATCAGAAGGTAGCAACTCGTTTGAAGAGAATGATGTAAAGAAGTTGGATTTATTTTCAAAGCACTGCAGTATACGAGCAGCTGTGACTGCTCTTTTGAACAGATCCGCCACCGACCTCTTTTCTGTGTTTGTCACTATGTTGTAGATGTTCTTATAATCTCGAGAAACGTATTGGCCATTTTCATCGAAAATGTTTTCTGTGGTGGAATCACCCGCTTTCCAAGACTTGACTTGTCGATAAAACTCTGCTGGAGATTCGTAATCTCTCGATGCCGTGATGATTATTCGTACTGCCAGCATCTCAATGGTGTTTGAGTCTTGTTTATGTAAGTATGGCAACAAAGTGCAATCCACACTATGATTCTTCTCCCACGATTCTTTGCGGCAACTTTCACTGCAATACATTACCTAAGAACATAAGATTTTATATTTTATTTTTCTAAATTAGCAGAAATTTGAATCTAATAGCAAGTGAAAATGTGAATCACAAGCCTAGCAATAGTTAAATTTGATTAGTAAATACATACAATAGGGTATACAGAAGTAATATTTAAGCCTCGTCTACATACTCCATAAACTTAATAATATCCTTATAAATAATAAATGATAAATATCGTTATAGTCCTTAAACCATCTACATTTCAATTTTGTTCACACTCTCCATGTTCTTAATCAGGTAATATCATGTCTGTCAACTATTTGGAAAGTAGAATACTTTGTGGAATAAAATTCGTTGAGATAAAACTATTTCATAAAATTATCTAAACACAACTAACATTTTCATGATTTTATTTTTTGTTTAAAGTTTCTAGTTAAAATAGAGATAGCTTTAAACTGAGAAAGTTTTCTATGAATTGCTTATAAAAAGGTAAATAAAAAATAATGGTGGCCGTTTAGTTTTGATTCACATAGCCAATGCTCATTTGTTTGTCTACTGTGATCGGCAATCTGTAGCCATTTGCAGAGACAGTCCTCAAGAAAGTTAAACTTGGTACAACTTATAGAGAGTGCTATAAACTAGAGACTCATGTGTCAAGACTGTAGTGTTGATCTCTTGTTAGAGACGACAGATCTTATAAATGTATATTTTACTAAAGACTTGGCATAGACTAACGATAAAGTTATTTTGTTAATCGTGTCTTATTACTCGTACTTGGGTAGGGATGAGGAAGGAAGCATTTTAAAGGTAACTTACCCATATTTGTGTGGGAGTGGTGTGGGAAAATCATTTAGGTAAAAAAAAACACCCTCAGTAGACCCTGACCAGGATTTAAACCCTGATCTCCCCATCTTTAACAGGCCAGTCTAATATGAGAGTGACACTTTAGACCATTCAGCTGCTGAAGTGGGTATCTCATTAGCTAGCATTTAAACATTCCTCACAAGTGAAAACAATCTGAAATAACTAATAAAAATGTAATAATATCAACAGTTCCCAAGTGCTCAACTGAGCCTCAAAGTGACGAGGAGCCAGGAACGCCAGCCAACAAGCAGGATGATTACACAACCTACAGTATATTATAAAATTCTTTGTCATGCCGGTAACTAGGTTTTCAACACATTTTAAGAAATTTCCTGACTTAACCGTTTTGACATTTTACCTCAGTGAGTAACAGTTTTTATGTTTACATATTGATATCAATATTGATCAAAAAGAAGGGGTAGGCCATGTAAGACATGGCTAAATGTTGTAGACGAATGTGTGAAACAGAGAAACATTAAGAGTTTTGTTGTTAAAGCAAAGGGAGTATGCAAGGATAGGGAAGTGTAGAGAAAGTTAGTGAGGATGGATTAAGTACGGAGTTGTTTATTGATCTAGTTGCACAGTTACTTGCCTACCCCAAAAGGGTACAGTGAGATTAGGTATGTATGTATGTATAATTTTTAAAAAAATGTTAGAAGCTACTTGATATAAACCTTTTTATAAGTTGTTTTTAAAACAATTAAATGTTAAAGATATTATTTGTGGTTGTGTATAGATGTAGCATGAAAAACCCCACTATATACAACCATCTCATGTTATCGGAATGCCATATATCTTGGTAATTCATGTTGTTAACATGAGAAAAACAAAATATCTCCCCTTTGTTTTGGTGTGAAATTAGTTATACTTGTTGGCCAAGTATTTAATTTCACTGGCTTTTGATTTATTTTTCATTAAATACCCTCACATTTCATCTTTGAAAAAAAAAAATCCCTGACTTTTCCAGGTTTTCACTGTTTTTACTCATTCAAATAACATGAATTTATAAAAAGTCCCAATCCACTAAAAATATGTTAGGGCCCATTTGTCAAAATTGGGACATTTCAAAGAATAAACCGTGAGCCCTGCTTCTTGCCTCCGAACCAAAAGGTTTAGCTTTGATATTAATTATTAATTTTCACACAGATGTAGGCATGACAAGGACAATTAAATTAGTATTATATTGACATTTGTGCTTCATTGTTTGTTTCACTATATGTATCTGTCACATTCAATTTTGCAATATTTTAATCTTGTATAATTTAATTTAAGCTTATGCCGCTACCCTCCCTACCAAATGGGTAACTATATCAGGAATGACTTAGTGGGTTTGGTTAAATAGCATCAAAACATTGTGTGGGTTCTTTTATAGTAGTTTATTAGAAAAGTGGATATAATTTTATTTATTTGAGGTGTTATAAGTGCATTTTCTGAACCAAATGATTATATCAGCAAACAAAATTTTCAATGAGAAAGAGAATATAAATTTTGCAGTAAAAGGTATTTTCACATACATTCCAGGGTTATTTTACATGCCACCATCTACATGAAATCAGCAGCTTTACATTCCCTCTGAAGGAAGTTGTGCAACATATTTTTATTGTCCAAGAAAAAATCGTCTACCATTACTAGGTTTGAGCCCATGGACATCAGATCCTGAGGCAAGCACATTACCCCAAGACCAATGAGGTTGTTGAATAGAAGTTACTTAAAATATATAGTGTGTGTGTGATGTAGTTGAACAAGTTTTAGCTTAAAGTTAATTAGGTTAAGAGGTCCTTGCTACTCTCAATGTTTTATCTTACAAGAGTCCACATGCTGGATTGACCTAGATGTTACGATTCTAAATACTTAAGAGTAGCCGCACAACGTTTTGACTATACCATGGTTAGAGGGACACTCAGACTTTTAAGAAGTGCCATGTAATTCTCCCACACTCGAAATATTCTTCCAGACTAGTTGTTGGCTAGGCAGTTAGCAAGACCCTAAGTGGGACCCCCTGGTACGACTTTATGGTCCTTCCTCATCCCATCTACCAAATGCCCAAACTCAGGGTTTATATAGTATCAAAGTAGGCTTTCCCCCTCTGAGTTTGTTGTTATTGCTATTAAATGTTTTGCTAGTCGACAAAATACTTACTTGGTAACAATAATAAGCATTACGTGAGCGAAAGACTGCTGATAGAATAACTGAAGATAGGGATTTGGATTGTGCCATACTTGTACAATTTTTTCTAAACAAAAGATTCCATATACTGACACAAAGAACATAAACCATTTGTTGCTAGTCCGTTTCATTTGTTACATGGTCTAAAACATCACTCTCACAATAAGCTAGATTGCTGAAGACGAGTTTGAATCTCGATTAGGCTGTACGAAGGGTGGTTTTTACTTAATGGGTGTCCCACTCTATTTCCATATAAATTTGGGTACACTTCATATATATTTTACCTTAGTCATCCCTACAACATTAATGTAATTAATATATACACACAATTTGTCAAAGGATTTTATAGTAAAAGAATGGTTGTAAAGAATAAAAAGATAACATTTCTGCAAAATGGCTTAAATAAATATCAAATATGTACCATGGAACAGTAATGGCATGGAAGGAGCGTGCAACAGCGCAGGAAACAGTTGTAGCAGTGCGTGTAGTAGAATTGAGGAAGTAAGACTGACGCAAATGGTTCTTCTACTCCCAAAACATCACCTGGAACAACAAACTCATTATTGACATCATATAAATATTAATTAGGAATTTAATGCATATTTTACTAACGCATGATTATAACTTGTATTGGCACAAAACTAGGTTAGTATACACAGTGCTTTCAAGAGCCAATAAGAGCTCGAGGGCAAATTAATTGTGTTGGGCGGCCTTTCTATTACTTTAATCCGCAATATTTCAGACCACTCACAATCCCTTAAGAAAACCCTCAAAGACTTAACTTTTCAGAGATTATATTGATATATAAATAGCAAAGATAGCACATAATTTTTAACAACAATTTTAAGAAAATTATTCCAGAATTTTCTCCCAAGACAACTTAATAACCATCCAATTATGCACAATAATTTTTTCAGAAATACAACGAACATACACACATTTGCACACTTGCAACACATATTTTTAATTGAAAAATGGTGCCCAACCCCCGAGGAGTAACCTTATATAACGAGAACAAATTATTTTATGCATCTTGCCCTAAGATTGGACCAATGTAATCTTGAGCTGAAACTGTGGACAATACCTCTAAAGGTATACATATTTAAGATTATTTAGTTGGTTAGTGATGGGGGATGAAATCCTTCAAGGATTGAATCCCTCTAATATCCCATCTTACACACATGCACACGTGTGCGCGTGTACACCACACACACACACACACACACATACACACACCGGACATTCCATAAAGAATAAATTAATCCTTATTTCTGTTCAGTTTGTGGCAAAGCATTGTATGAAATAAGTACTTACTAAGAATGGTCCTTGAATCCTTAAGAATATTCAAGATTTGAGGATTCAAGAAAATTTTAAATGCGAGACTCAAATACTTAAAAAAAAATTTTTCAATTTTTCAAGTGAAATTGGTTTTAGAGCTTTAATACTGCTTTTGGTAGTTGAAAATCAACTATTATAATTATTAGTTTTGAACCAGGCCAACAGGCAGTATTAGTGAAGGATGAACTTAACAACCAGAATCCAGACCAGTAATTTAACACACAACTGAATGTATGAATGTTATGATGAATATATTATAATAAAGGATGTTAACATTTAGTAACTATTTCTATTTTATATTATTCTACTACCTATATTTAAATTTCCTCTTATGTTTATAATTCTTTCCTAAATTCGGATGATCAGGATTTGAAGATAAATTGGAGATTTGGATTCATAAAATAGTGGATTCAACCTAGTTCTAGTACTCATCAATTTATAAAAAAAACACTTAATGAAATTATGGAGTGAGTTTTAGTGCAGAATTAAGTTAATGTTGTGCACAATAAAATAAGGTTTTGTGATAGGAAAAGAAAGTATTGGTATTGGTATTACTGTGTCATGAAGCTCAAAAGAAGAAAATAAAATGTTGGTTCAGGAATGTTTATAAGTGTGGATTGAGTGAAATAGCAAACTATATGAAGGTAGAGTGTGCGGATCAAAATGAAGGGGTAGGCCATATAAAAAATGTCTAAATGTTGTAGACATTTTAAAGAGTTTCAAGAATAAAAGGGCATGTATGAATGGACAGGGGTGCAAAATATGTTTGAACGTGCGAACAAGGTTTGGGGGAAATTAAAGCAGTCCTGGGGAAATTTGGGGCAGAGAAAGTCCAACGATTTTGTTGGCATTTTTAGTACATTCAGGTTCTGATATGGTAATTTCATTTGTATGAAAAACTAAGGCCGATGACACTCAACACCCACACTATCAGTATGTGCCATAGTGAGCAGTGTCGCTGTAAGCACAAAGAGTTGCGGTGTCTAGGGACTAAGATAATGTGCCAGAGTTATAGATAAGAAGTCAGAGGTTGAGATAAGGGGCAAAGGAAAAATCTAATAATTCAACCTAGCTAAAGGCGTGATTGAGTGATGGAGTAATAGGCCACCTAACCTACCGCGGGTGTTTGGTAGCTATGGTGAGCAGGCGGGGGAGGGTAGGCGATGTTTTGTGTTAGTTTAAATTCAGTCACCCTTATATCATAGCCTAATTACATGGCGGTATTTAAACTCACAACATGTGTATTGTAATAATTGTGTAGCTACGAAATTGTATTTAGTGGCCCTATTAGGGTTTCTACATTGTACAATAGATAAATGTTTATAAAAAATTTAAATGGTTTAGTGAAACAAATGTTTATTATGTCACCTGTGCTTATTGTGAATGGTGTGGCAGACTTTATATACTCAGATGTCATGTATCTAATAAACATCCCCAAGAAAAACCTAGAAGTAAGGATCAAGGGAGTATTGTAAGTTTTGTAAAACGTAAATTATGTGATCAGGAAAAAATCATAGTTGTAAATGGCGATAGTATTTCCCCTAATGGGGTTTATAGTGATAGACCTTGCAGTAGTGGCGAGTCTACAAAAAAATGAAAAGTTTATGAAAATCAACAATTAAACAAAGGCCCCTGGAATTACACTCCATTGCCTCTTACTCTCAAGATGTAAAATTAAATGTTGGTACTGGTAAGACTACTGGTATCAATGAACAATAAAAATATGTATGCACACAAGGAGATGGGAGAAAACTTAAGTTTTTATAAGTTAGGTACTATAAAAATAACTATGATTAAAAACATGTTTGAATTTTGTAGTAGGGAATAATCCTAATTCCCTTGAGCCTCTTTAAAAAATTCAATGTTTTATTTTGAGTGCTATGTTTTTCGAGGATTTTTTTGTTGATGAAAATGTTATGTTCTAGAGGAATATTGGATCTCTGAACATATTCTGCACCCCTGTGACTGGGTGGATGGGTGTTGTTGAAGCGAAGAAAGTATGCAAGGATAAGGAACTGTGGTGCAATTTAGTTTTTCATGTGTTATTCTATTAATTTAAAAATACATGTATTAAAAATTTACCAATATTGATGTCCCTGGTAGCAACAACACAGCGTCCCATATCTTTAGAGCTATGAATATCAATGCAGTCTGAAGCACAAGGATTTTTTCATTCGGGCCAAAACTTATTTTTGGTAAAATAGGAGTGTCATTTTGAGATTCAACTAAATGTTCTGATGTTTTTTCAGGTACGGCTTCCAAAGATTGCCCCATTAAAATTGTCAGTTCTTCTTCTAGTTGTTGTTTTCTCTGGTCTGGAAGTGATGAGGCCAAAGCAAGACAATCCAAGGCATTCTGAAACATTAAAATAATAATAAAATTTTAAAACCAAAATAAATCATCTAGAAAGATTTCCAAATCTACCTAAGAATCAATCACTCTTTTCAGAAAAATGCTTAAGGTGAGGGTTGGAGTATTGGCTGTGTTTACCCTCTCTTCAGACCCATGCTTAAGGTGAGGGTGGAGGATTGGCTGTGTTACTCTCTCTTCAGACCATGCTTAAGGTGAGGGGTGGAGGATTGGCTGTTGTTACCTCTTCAGACCATGCTTAAGGTGAGGGGTGGAGAATTGGCTATTGTTACCCTCTTCAGACCTATGCTTAAGGTGAGGGTTGGAGATTGGCTGTTGTTACCCTCTCTTCAGACCCATGCTTAAGGTGAGGGGGGGAGGATTGGCTGTGTTACTCTCTCTTCAGACCTATGCTTAAGGTGAGGGGTGGAGGATTGGCTCGTTACCTCTCTTCAGACCTATGCTTAAGTTGAGGGGTGGAGAATTGGCTGTTGTTACTCTCTCTTCAGACCCATGCTTAAGGTGAGGGTGGAGGATTGGCTTTGTTACCCTCTTCAGACCTATGCTTAAGGTGAGGGGTGGATGATTGGCTATGTTACCTCTCTTCAGACCTATGCTTATGGTGAGGGTGGAGGATTGGCTATTGTTACCCTCTTCAGACCTATGCTTAAGGTGAGGGGTGGAGGATTGGCTGTTGTTACCCTCTTCAGACCTATGCTTAAGGTGAGGGGTGGAAGGATTGGCTTGTGTTACCCTCTCTTCAGACCCTATGCTTAAGGTGAGGGGTGGAGGATTGGCTGTCGTTACCCTCATTCAACCCATGCTTAAGGTGAGGGTGGAAGATTGGCTGTTGTTACCCTCTATTCATACCCATGCTTAAGGTGAGGGGTGGAGGATTGGCTATTGTTACCCTCTTCAGACCTATGCTTAAGGTGAGGGGTGATGATTGGCTATTGTTACCTCTCAGACTATGCTTATGGTGAGGGTGAGATTGGCTATGTACCCTCTTCAGACCTATGCTTAAGGTGAGGGGTGGAGGATTGGCTGTTGTTACCCTCTTCAGACCTATGCTTAAGGTGAAGGGGTGAGGATTGGCTGTCGTTACCCTCTCTTCAGACCCATGCTTAAGGTGAGGGGTGGAGATTGGCTGTCGTTACCCTTCTTCATACCCATGCTTAAGGTGAAGGGTGGAGGATTGGCTATGTTACCCTCTATTCATACCCATGCTTAAGGTGAGGGGTGGAGGATTGGCTGTTGTTACCCTTTCTTCCGACCTATGCTTAAGTGAGGGTGGAGGATTGGCTGTTGTTACCTCTCTTCAGACCTGCTTAAGGTGAGGGTGGGATTGGCTGTCGTTACCCCTATCATACCCATGCTAAGCGAAGGTGGAGGATTGGCTGTTGTTACCTCTATTCATACCATGTGATATTTTAATCACCATACTCAAAATAATGCAACCAATATTTATTTAGCATAATATATAATAATTATAGGCCTCTTAATTTTGTTAAGAGTTAAATATAGGACTTCTATGATTATAAACACTACATATAAAAGTAAATATGAATGTTAGAAGACATTTATGTTTACACCCCCGCTCTTTATGAACTATAAGATAGTTTCCTCCTGGTGAGTAATCAAATATGGATTATTATTACTAGCACCGCGTCTTACTACCCGTTCGGGTTATACGCATCAAATATGGAGATTCTAGAGCCGTGTTCAGGCTAATTATGGGCAATCCCAATGGGAACAGACCATTGGGGAGACCTAGGTGCAAATGGGAAGGTAACATTAAAATAGACCGGGAATATATAGGGTGTAATGAGGCGGACTGGATAGAATAAACTCAAGATAGGGATATTGTGTAGTGAGAGGGGCTGAATAGAACTAGCTCAAGATATGGATAGGATGTAATGAGGTGGAGTGGCTATAGAACTAGCTCAAGATAGAGAGAGTGTATATGGAACTAGCTCATACTTTTGTAAGTGCAGCAATAAACTTAGTTCCTAATGCCATTAAGTAATAATCCAATAATCCTAATATTGACTTTGATAACACTGGTGGAAGAGTTTTTGGCATCATATGCCCCTTTTTCCAAGTGTAAAGATAACCTACCTCAAATTGGAATACTGTACCTTAAATGAACAAGCAGCAGCCTTTAGTTCACCTTGAAATAGCAGGCATTTGCCCTTTCTTTCGTGTAATTTATACAAAAGTGTAGAAGGGTAGTTCATTTCTAATACCAGATTAATATCTTTCATACAGTGATCATATTTACCAAGAGAAAATAATACAGCAGATCTATTAGCCAAAGCAAGTGCTAGTTCAGTGTTTAAGTCGTTATTTAAATTTAAGTTCTCAACATCTTTTACTAGTTGATAATTTTCAATCTCGACATTCGCGCATGGATGAGGCGATTTGGCAATACTTTGTGTGTAAAATAATAAAGCCTTTATATAGTCTTTCTGTCGAAAAGCATTATTTCCTGATATGCGCAAATTCACACATTCAGAGGCCGATTTTTTATATTTTTCATCAGGGTTTGATAACTCCAAAGAACAGAGCTTGTATTCAAGTAGAAGGTCTAGAGCAAAGGATACCCTTTTATCATCATCTTCAAGTTCAGAAAATATTTGTGAGAAATTTTCTACTCTACCACTTTCTTTAGAAAGTTTTAATATTTGTTGTAATATTTCATTATGAGTAAATGGCTCCATTTTTATAAAATATTTAATTTTAATTTTAGAAACTTGTGTTTGTTTACAATATAAAGCAAAGAAAATATAGCAGACGTCCTGCACCATAGATAAGCCATGTATCATGGATCAAATAACAAGATATAACCAATGTTATGAGTTTACCCATTAAAGTCCGTATCACACGACACTAGCTCGTACTTGAAATCCAGTGAGCTAGCTAGCACTAGCTAGCACATCATCATCTAGCGTCATGTGAATCAGAAAAAGTATACTGGTTCTGCCACTTGGTACTGGCTACCATACTAGTTGTGAGGATAGAACACGTGCTATTTTCGTACTAGTTTCGACACTAGTCTGTGTAATTCAACCAATCATGTGCGCTGAGACTGTTTTGTAGATAAATGGTATAAATGACGCCAACATGGTCATTGGATGTGACTTTGTTGTTGGCAGAAAATTATTCTAAACAACCTTGTTTATATAATACCAAATTGGCACAGTATGACAATATATTTAATATATATAACTTTAATCTAAAACATGTCATCTAAAAACGACAAACTATGTTCCAGACCCAATTTTAATCTAAATAAACTTGATAGCATGCCAACCTTGGGCGTTTTTTTGTTTGTTTTTTTAGAATATAAAGTGTGCGTAGGCCTAAAAAAGAACATTTGTTTATCAAGGATACTGTACTTGGACACCCATGGGCTTAGGGACCTCTGACCACAATGTAAATAAATGAATACAAATTTAGGGAGATACTAAACGTTTGTATCACCCCGAATGTATATTACCTAACCTCCGAATGTATTATATTTAGCATCCTGCGACCATTATTTCGTCTTTCCCAACCATTCCCGTGTATATATTCTTTTTCCTACGCTCCCTCTCATAATTTTCGATATCTTTATTAGTAATTAATGCAGCTGTTGCACTCAAAATTAATCTCTGACGTTCGATAAATATTTGCACTAGGACTTAGTACCAAACTAGCAGCGTGTGAATACTATAGTCCCATTTCCATTGTACTAGCTAGTATACAGATATCTAGGTGCTAGCTAGCACACTTGATTTCTAGTATAAGCAAGTGTCGTGTGATACGGGCTTAAGGAGCATGTCAATCAATAATAAATAAAAGGCATGGTCCAAGTAAAGTCAAGAGATGGCATCAACGAAAAAAGAATAAAGTCCCCGACACAGACTCCGTATCCGTAAGTCCTTACTCCGTAGAAGTTGCCCAACTTTAATTTTCTACGGACTACCAATCACAGCTGAGTAAATTATGTACAGGCACGTTGAAATAAAAGAACGAGTGGCAGTAAGATGATCTGTCGCTACGGAAACATATAAAAAATAAAAAGATGGTGACACGTGGAGCTATTTCAGACACATTTAAAAAAAATCTAAACACCCCGGGAAGAGCGGCTTCTAGGAAAATATTTTCTGAGAAATACCGAGTTTTCAAAAATATTGACTTTGCTTTTGTAGGGTCAATTCCCCTATTATTAAAAATATTAAAAGTACTTATTTTTTGTTTTCATCCAAAATAATAGTACAGCCATTTTGCATTTTTATGCTATTGCAAACATTTATTTTAAGTTTGATAGTTAAAATCGAGTTATTAATATATTTATTGTGATTTTACTTAACCTACAGTTTAGTATATACTGGAAGTTTTCTCAAAGAAGTTGTTTTTGTTTTCTTTAATTCCTATATTATGATCAGCTTACTGCTTGACGCTCGCTCCTTGCTGTAGACGATTTTATTTCGAATCTTTTGATTGGACAAAGTTTCTTACTATTTCTTTCATTGATTGAAACGGTTACGTGATTACGGATATTGACTCTGTAATCGCGAATAGAATTTTTTATGGATAAAGAACATGGACTACGGATATGGAGTCTGTGTCGGGGCCTTGACGATTATGATGTAAAATATTTTTTTAATGTTTTATTTATAATTATAAAAAGGTATCACGTTATTGGCTCTTATTACTAAGTGGTATATGGCAATAATATTCTAGGTATATGGGCGTTCAACCTTGTTCTTTTGGAAATTTTGGATGAAATTGAATAACCTCCAATTTTAAGGTGCTACAATTTGTATATTTAAATCTGTGGCACGAGCACATTTGGTGGCAATTATAGTAGGCTTACTAGGTTAAATGCATACAACGACCCTATACCCTAAAGTTGGTATTATGCCAGAGTTTTTTTTAAATAAGTCTTTAGAGGTAATTTACTTTAGAATTCCATGATATCCAAGTTCCATACCTATGTAGGATCATTATAGGAACATATAAGTATAATTGCCAACATGTGTGCCTCAGGAGGGGAAGAGATAAGAGCTGTCCGGCCTCAGGAAGGGAGGGGAGACTACTGACTTATCCTGAAGAAAGGAGGGGGATAAAACTAACAAACACTAATCGAACATCTGATGTTGTAACTAATTTCATTTTACTGACCTAATATATTTTCTATATTTTTATTTATTTATCTAAACGATCGAAAAAGGGCTAGCTTTGGGGTCCTTAATCCTCGAGGTCCCCCTGTGGATGCATCGCTCGCATAGGCCAAGAACCGGCCCTGTACATACTTATTCGACTGGACAAACCATGATTTAAGATAAATAAGAGAGATACATTGCTAGCAAAATATGGGCATTTTGTTCTATGTCTACCCATTCAATCAAGATCTCAACCCAATAGAATTGATATGGGCACTGATAAAGGACTACATGCTTAGCGCGATGCACATAGACAAGAAAATTTAAGAAGAATACTTGAAATCAGAGCAAAGGATTGATGAGGGATCCGATAGTATTATATCATAAACTTGGGGGACGATTCGTCAGATGACAGCTGCAGCAAAAATATTTCGGTTGATGATTGTGATAATATGAGTTGTGTGGAAGTTATCGAAGGGAAGTGGTTCGTAAATATTGCAGATGTGTTTCTGCTTACAGACTGGAAATCTAGTAACTTCACCTCCAAACCTTTGCTCACAAAGTAGATTTTGGCAAATTGTTGTGCAATTTGTTCAGAGCCATTGATGCAATTACGTTCACTATTATGGCTTCGCATTGGCTTCGCAGACCCGACATGGTTATCATCGTTTTCATAGTACACGACCAGTCTCGTAGACTGACACAGTAGTATAGCTTCCGGCAGCGTATGGGGGGGGGGGGGGGGGAGGGGGGACGACGTTCGTGGAGTAACGATTCCAAGAGAACGTTTTAGAGGGTGGCAACCTCGATCCTCTTATTTCTGGCAGGACGTCACAGATCCGATAGAACAGCTTCTAAACAGAGGCATGAGTCTGATGGAAAGAAACACTGAGGCCCAATATTACAATGTCATGTTTCTATTCGTTAGGGCTAAACATGAGGTTAAGCTCTAACGACCACCATTTTGGAATTTTCAATGTTCGGTTAGAGCTAGCGTCCTCATTAAAGTGCTCGTAAAATTAACGCGAGGTCTACCTTCTGGTTAGCATTTTAACGTCTACATTAACTTCCAAACATGCCGCCATGTTATTTTATCGCAATTGTTATTATTCAAGTGAGGTTGCATTATTACTTTTAGAGAACTTGGGACAGTTATTTATGGATTCTCTTGATTTTATTATTGTCCGCCTCTAGTTTAATATATATCTCACCAATTATTACCTAATCACAGATTTGCGATGTCGTAATTCTAACTTTAAAATAATTAATTATGTACCTCTTTAGTGTGCATGGTACGGTGTCAGCTTACCAATAGATTAACTCGTGTTTAAGTCCGATCTCTTAATTTTTTTTAAAGAACATAATACTCCCAGTTTAACAAAGAGTTAATAATAAAATAATTATGTTGAATTTATTTTTTCTATCTAATATAGCTATTTAATTTGGGACGCCAACGTTTATTTTGGGAAAGTTTCTATAGGATGATTTGTAAGTAGTCGTAAGATGTGGAGCAGAGGTTTTTAATTCCTGGTATCGATCTTTATTACAAATATTTTGGTTTAGCCCTACAGACGCTTATTTCCTATTCAAAATATGTAGATTCTTTTCAATGGTTTCACTTCGTGATTATGAGTGGTCATTTATTGTTGTCACCCGCCTCGGTTGCGTAGTTGTCTAACGCGCTTGTCGTGTTGAGCTCAACTGCTGAGGACAGGGAGATCAAGGTTCGAATCTAGGTCGGGTGAACTGGGGTAGTAAGACGTGGTGCTAAATATTATTATTATTTATTGTTGTCAATAGTTATTAGTAATTGACAATAGCTGTAGGCTTACCTATGATTTTTTATCGTCTTGTAAGTTATTATGTGTAGGCCTGAATGGCTCATATGGGAAGTGTTTTTTTTTCACTTTTTCCCCTCCAGTACACGTCCATGGTTAATTAATTGTGATTTTTATTTGAATATTAAATTGTGTGTTTAAACATTGACTATGACTCTACTGTTTAGATATTGAACTAATTTGAAGCTTAAAAAATAGCGTTAAAATACACACCTGTTTAAAATAAACAGAGTAAGTATACCCATCTTTATTTGCATTGAAAAAAGCATTATAATATTATAAACTTATGTGTATGAATATGATTATTGAATGACATGTGTTGTAAACAAAAACATGTATTATACTTTAATCTGTTTTCCTAACAACTCCATAACTTCTCAGACATTTAAATAGTTACTTACAATCTATTGGTTCAAATTAAGCCAATAAAAAGCTTTGTAACAAATCTAGTACTCTTGAGACGCTTACTGATAAGAACTAATGGAAGGCACCCGTCTGTAACTTGACGAGAACATACAAATTGTATTGTAAAACATAAAGCCAATTTTAACCAACTTTTAGACTTTACGAACAGTGAAGTTATGAGGGCTTGTAAGATTGGGCCCATGTCTACTATCAGTATAGTTGCCACTATGTGTGTTCTTGTGGCAATTTCAAATATAGAGTTTGTAGCACCTTAAATTTTGTGGTACAACAGTGCTTTTGTGGCTAAAAGTGGTCATTTTAATTAATTTACTCGATAATTTCGTGTGATCCAGGTTCCTCATCTATGTAGTATCATTTTAGGCACCTATGGGTATAATTGCCATAATGTGTGCTTGTATCAATTTCAAATATTGAAGTTGTGGAACCTTAAAGTTGGTGACACAAAACCGTTATTTTGGAGGAAAAATAGTGTTTAAAGGTAATTTACTCGATTATTTAAACAAAACCATCATTTACATTTTTATAGAATAGCAAAAGGCACATTTTTTAGTACTCACTATTTGTATGTTTAAATTGTTGCAAATTAATTAAATATCCTATAAAATAGTTTGTGCCTTGCTATTTTATTTCATTAATCTGTTCCTTTGTCGCTCTCTATGACCTAGTTTTGAACCAACTATCACCTTGTATCGCACACTATGCTCTGGTTTTGAACTATATTCCCACCTAGTTAAAAATGTGGTAAAAATCAGTGTTGCCTACTGTACTATATGGATACTATCAATATATGATATAATTTCACCTATTTTAGGATATTTATATGGACCTGCTATAAAGTAAAGTCCGTATCACACGACACTAGCTCGTACTTGAAATCCAATGTGCTAGCTAGCACTAGCTAGCACGTCATCATCTAGCGTCATGTGAATCAGAAAAAGTATACTGGTTCTGCCACTTGGTACTGGCTACCATACTAGTTGTGAGGATAGAACACGTGCTATTTTCGTACTAGTTTCGACACTAGTCTGTGTAATTCAACCAATCATGTGCGCTGAAACTGTTTTGTAGATAAATGGTATAAATGACGCCAACATGGTCATTGGATGTGACTTTGTTGTTGGCATAAAATTATTCTAAACAACCTTGTTTATATAATACCAAATTGGCACAGTATGACAATATATTTAATATATATAAATTTAATTTAAAACATGTCATCTAAAAACGACTATATTCCAGACCCAATTTTAATCTAATTAAACTTGATAGCATGCCAACCTTGGGCGTTTTTTTAGAATATAAAGTGTGCGTAGGCCTAAAAAAGAACATTTGTTTATCAAGGATACTGTACTTGGACACCCATGGGCTTAGGGACCTCTGACCACAATGTAAATAAATGAATACAAATTTAGGGAGATACTAAACGTTTGTATCACCCCGAATGTATATTACCTAACCTCCGAATGTATTATATTTAGCATCCTGCGACCATTATTTCGTCTTTCCCAACCATTCCCGTGTATATATTCTTTTTCCTACGCTCCCTCTCATAATTTTCGATATCATTATTAGTAATTAATGCAGCTGCTGCACTCAAAATTAATCTCTGACGTTCGATAAATATTTGCACTAGGACCTAGTACCAAACTAGCAGCGTGTGAATACTATAGTCCCATTTCCATTGTACTAGCTAGTATACAGATATCTAGGTGCTAGCTAGCACACTTGATTTCTAGTATAAGCAAGTGTCGTGTGATACGGGCTTAACAAATTTTACACTAATTATTAATTGTGTATTAATCACAACTTGTGAAAGTGTGGAATACCAGGCCTCCACCGTGATTCGGATCTCACGTTAAACTATAGTTTCTCCATTTCATCTCACTATCACCCTACCATTACACATTAGCGTAAGTGCGTATAGCCTGAACGGTTAAAGCCTGTATCACACGACACTTGCTTATACTAGAAATCAAGTGTGCTAGCTAGCACCTAGATATCTGTATACTAGCTAGTACAATGGAAATAGGACTAGAGTATTCACACGCTGCTAGTTTGGTACTAGGTTCTAGTACAAATATTTATCGAACGTCAGAGATTAATTTTGAGTGCAGCAGCTGAATTAATTACTAATAAAGATATTGAAAATTATGAGAGGGAGCGTAGGAAAAAGAATATAGACACGGGAATGGTTGGGAAAGACGAAATAATGGTCTCAGGATGCTAAATATGATACATTCGGAGGTTAGGTAATATACATTCGTGGTGACACAAACGTTTAATCTCTCCCTAAATTTGTATTCAATTATTTATTATGTGGTCAAAGGCCCCTAAGCCCATGGGTGTCCAAGTACAGTATCCTTGATAAACAAATGTTCTTTTTTAGGCCTACGCACACTTTATATTCTAAAAAAAAAACACGCCCAAGGTTGGCATGCTATCAAGCTTATTTGGATTAAAATTGGATCTGGAACACAGTTTGTCATTTTTAGATGACATGTTTTAAATTAAATTTATATATATTAAATATATTGTCATACTGTGGCAATTTGCTATTATATAAACAAGGTTGTTTATAATCAATTTCTGCCACCAACAAAATCACATCCGATGACCATGTTGGCGTCATTTATTCCATTTCTCTACACAACAGTCTCAGCGCGCATTGATTGGTTGAATTACACAGACTAGTGTCGAAACTAGTACGAAAATAGCACGTGTTCTATCCTCACAACTAGTATGGTAGCCAGTACCAAGTGGCAGAACCAGTATACTTTTTCTGATTCACATGACGCTAGATGATGACGTGCTAGCTAGCACACTGGATTTCAAGTACGAGCTAGTGTCGTGTGATACAGACTTTAGTAAGACGCGGTGTCAATAATAATAATAATAATAATAATAATAATAATAATAGTAATCCTAATAAAAGAGTAGGTTTATCACCATAATTTGTCATTGTTGATTGTAGGCTTGCTACACACATTTTAATATATACGTCTTTCAACTTTCAAGGACAATGGCATGGGGTTGGGGGGATACAGTTTTTTTTAAACAAATACTCCATAAGGGAATAGTTAATTTTTGTTCTCTTGTTTTTGGGAAACAAACTAGACTAGCAAGTAATAGCACAATTTAATAAGTAGATATCAAATTTGCACTAGATGACAATGTGATGTACATTTTAATTTTGAAAGTGAATTTTAACTAGTTTTTCAACTGATCCAAACAATTGGTTGGTTTTGTACCCAAATAGAAATGAACCAAGGAATTGGTGGTTTCGTTTTTAAAACGGTATCGGGGACTCCAAACGTTGCATTAGACTCATTCAACAACAAGTTTTTGACCTAGGGACACAAGAGTCTAGTCCAGGGGTTCTCAAAACTGTGTGTTGCCGGTCTTGGTCCAGGGCGTCGTGGGTCTAAGGGAAAACTAAAACCAATAATGTATTAGTGGAACGAAACATGCAAATTTTCAATACGGGTATTCATACATAGGTATTTTAAAGAATGGGATAAATCATACCAGGAAACACATGCCTAATCTAACTAATTTTTCTAATTTTATTCTAATTTTGTATTTTTACACTAAAAAAAAATACAAGTTAATAATGTAAATGACAATTTTCTTTTTAAAAAATGCCAACAGATTGAATTTGGGCATTTTTTTTTTAAATATTGGGTATATGGGAAAATCTGACATGTGAAGGGCGGGGCAGTTTCAAAAAGTTAGGGAACCCCTGATCTAGACCAACAGCCTCCAGGTTAAAATGGCTCTGCTCCTTGTGAGAGGCTCAAGTCAGAGAGAAGTTGACAAATATCCCTCTCAAATCAATCGGCCGGCTCCCACAAAGCTAGGTCCAGATAGTGACCCTCTTCACACAATTCTAACTCACAGAGAGCTTACACTGACTGCCCATTACGATTACAATGGTCCCTTTATGACAAGCATATTAATAATACAAGTCGTTTAACAACTGCACATATGGAAGGACTTTAATCATTGAGCATAGACACAAGTGAAGTATGAACCCAAACGTTAATTGACTCAGTGTTTTGTTTGGGAGTGCCAGGCCACGGTGCAACTTTTTTCATATGCCTGCGATGCTTGGCAGCAAGCAGTCTCACCAGTCATCTCGTTACCTATGATGAAAATGGGAAGAGAATATGCTAACGTGCAGACTTATCACTAGCATTAATTTCTCCCACTATGTAGGCCTACCCATTAAGGTAGGTAGAGTAATCATTGTGTTGTCAAAAGGTAGTCAAGAATAATTAATTAATGCTAGGGATAAAAGTTTTACCTGCTAAGCTAAAGTAATCATCAAAACAATTGTCATAAGGGAAGGAGATGTAGGCAAAGCAGTCAGCTGATGCAAAATTTTGGCTTGAACCTGGTCAAACCACAAAGAGATTAATGAAATCAATGTTAAGGGGCCACATTTATGCTGGTCAATAGGTGCACCAAGCCCCGAAAATGTGATTCTTAAGGTTGTTTATCATGAAAACTAGTTCTAAGGCATCACACATAGGTAGGGTCATAGTAAAGGTGCCCAACTACCAATGTCCTGCAGTGTGGTCGTGGCACAATTTCAGGTTTTCAAATGGGGACACCTTAAATATGTTGATATAAACCATTTGAAAATGTTATTTTTTAGGGTGTACATTTGATGAAAATTGTGTTTAATCACTGTTCTTTTACACCTACATCTCAAACCCTGGGTTGTAGAACTGAGGGTTGGAAGACTAGTTCTGGTCAACAGATAAAAAGGGGGAAAGTGGAGGGGGGGTGGGAGAAAAAGGTGGCCATACAATGGTTTTTTGGCAGGACAGAAATGCACCCTGAGCCAATGATCAATTCTAAAACAATGTCCTCGAGGACTAACTAACTAAACTAACTGACTAACTAAAAACATCCAAGGTTTTGCAAAATATTTTTTTTTATGCCACTCTTGTACAAAGATAAAATAATAAAGTCATTAGAGAAATAATAAATGTATATATTTTGACATGTTTAATCAAACATATACAGTAAGTCTGAGATATTACATGTTTTTTTATTCATAGTTTGTTTACAATGCAATTACCTTTTTTTAAATGTTAGTAAATACATTTTTGTTTGATATTAATATTATTTTAAAGTTAATATCATTGAATAAAACAACAACTTAAGATTATGGTTAGTTAAAAACTAGACATATTTTATAATTTTCCAAGTTTAGCTATGAGCACATAACTTGGTGGAGGAAAAGCACATTATTTATACCTCATTAGTTTATAAATGAACACATAACCCTTTGGTGGAAAAGCAGCACATTATAATATATTATACTGTAACATATTGCTCCTTAGTTTGGATATGAATGC
The DNA here is from genome assembly GCA_039000515.1 of Timema cristinae. NCBI lineage: Eukaryota > Metazoa > Arthropoda > Insecta > Phasmatodea > Timematidae > Timema > Timema cristinae. Next base: position 23,384,687 of record JBCFYV010002255.1, on the reverse strand, counting down.
ATGATTTAATGTTTTAAAAAAGCACATTAGAGATATATCATATTGCTTCTTATCTTAGATATAAACACAATTTTTGGTGTTGGAAAAGAAGCATGTTATTTATAAAACATTGTTATGTAGTCCCAAGAACAAACAAACTATCCATCCATGAGAGATTTATGCATATTATAATGGAAAAGTGTTAGCATTGAAGTTTTGTGGGAGGTTAAAGTGTTATTTTTTTTGGGCTCCAAGAAAATATAAAAACCGTCAAAAGAGGTTTGAATGTATTAGAAAAGAATTTGTGAGCATCCCTTATAACTTGAACTAACATTAAATAAAAAAAATCAATTCTTTTGTAGGCCTACCTGTGGTTCATTATTAGGCTACCTTGTCAATGGTGCAGAAAAAATACACATGTTTCATTGCACTCTATAAGAACATTTCAAATGATTTAACCATAAAAAAAATTTATATGTTAAGAGTAGTTATAAAGTATTGTATTTCTTCGATTCTAAGAAAAACCTTTTTTACCTTTGAACATCTCTAAAAACGGGGTTTGTCTTGGAATTGCAGTTCTTTTTTGACCAACGCTCTCGATGGCTCGAAAGGCAATATATTATGGAATGGTAGAGATAAAGATGACTCACTAGAATCAGACTGATAGGCCTACTGATTCAGAAGGGAGTGAGAATAACATTACTGATAAAAAAAGAGATACTAATGTTGTTAGTAAATTTAATTCTATAATACAAATATTTCTTATGAATAAAATATTTTTTTATTTTTATTTTTTTTCTTAAAATCAAATCTTTTTTATGTTGATGGTACTGAAAAATTAAGGTAGGCCTACATATTAGAATCTAACAAATACGGTAGTAAATAGCTTAGTGAAATTTCTTTTCATTCATTTCATTCTTTTCGTTTCATTTTCCCAAAGTCTTTAAATTTCAATGTTTATTTTACATTCATAATGATTATCAAGTTTTATATAATAATTTGTTAAAGAACAAATAAACTCTTTGTGTACAGGCCATGGCTTCTCTAAGTACTGATTTAGTTTACACATGTGTTTGATAGATTGGTTAATATCATTTTTATATAATTTATTAATCTCACACTGAGCATATGACTTAATCACAAGAGTAGATATTTCCTTAACGTTATTCAAACATTTGCAGTTACTGCAAATAACATGTTCTCTTGTTTGGGCTGCAGGCAAACCAAAACCACAAGTCTGACACTTGTATTTTAGTTTATCAAATGCCATTGATGGCTCTTTTGGCCAGTTGTTGCGACAAGCTTCACACTCACATGTGAAGCAGTACTTATTCTTCACTCTAATATTCTTTCATCTCTTTCCTCTTGATAAAAATGAGGGCCATAAGAGACCAAAACCTGGAAAATAAAACAAATAAGAGTATTTAAAAAAGGTTTGAAAGTTACAATCAATGAAATAAATAAAATATAAATTAAAATGTGAGGCTGGTTGATTCATGAAAATAAATACAAAATAATGTAGAAGGAAAAGGATTCAATAAAAATAATGCAATCAATTAGAAAGCCTCAACTTGAGAAAAAAGAAATAAGTGGAATTCTCGAGGAGTGCAACAAAAAGACAGGGCAAGTTTTTTTTTGTGCCTGTGTACTTCATCCATAGAGTATGGCCTTTTGGTTGTAAAACTCATAGTTAGAAAGTCAACCATTTCAATGCTGCAGTTGTAAATGTTAGCGAGAATTTTTTTTATACTTATGAATAAAATTGTTCCATAATGGAAGATATCTTGGTTTTAGTCACATAAAAAGAGATGAGATCAGTTAGCTTTAGGAAATGAATTACACATGGAGTGGCCTAGTCTCTGGATTAGCACAAATGGGTTCAACTCTGCCATGAAAAACAAAAACGATGGACTTAATTGAGTTGGTCCACTTACAAACAACATTTTTGTGAGAAAAATTTAAATAAAAGGTACTAAACTGAAGGAACAATAATTAATCTATCTATTTGTTCTTGTTTTACTGCTTTTAAAGTTATTAGATTACAATGAATCAAAAAATTAACATGAAATTCACAAATTATTATGTCTATGTTTTGTAATATAATACATGCAAGCATGTAGGCCTATAGAAAACAAGATATAGAAACACAGAAAGGAAATACAAACATTAAATAGATTGTATAACTAAAAGAAGAATTCAGTTTCCACTTAACATTGTTTGCCACTTGAAGAAAAATCGGTCGTTATCACTCAATCCCTCGACCTAGGTTTCAATCTATAAGCCTCAGCAGGGAGTGTGCAATGTGCAACCAACTTCCTAAAAGACTAAAGGAGAGATAAAAAAAAACACAAAAGGAAGAAAAAGGAAAGTGGTAAAGAATGATAAAATACTTAGATAGGAACAGGTAAAAGGTAGGAATTAACAGTATAAAGAATAAAAATAGGAAATGAACATTGGACATTATATTATGTATTAGGTTGTTTTTTTTCACTTGTTCCTAACTAATTGTCCTATCATTCTTTAACAATTTACTTTTTCTTCACTTTGTTTTTTCCCCCATCTTAGGAAATTCTGCTACACATTTTACACTCCATCCTGATGAGTTTTGAAAGATTGAAACCTAGGTCATAGTATTGGGCGGTAACAATTGAGTTGTCCAGTACCAGCAATGCAAAATGTGAAATGTGTTCTTCTTTTCATTGTCTTATTACTATTTTCAGTTATTGTTTGCACATCAATTACTCCTACAAACTAATTTGAACCCATTTGCTCTCCACCCATTTATGAAAATGTGACATTAATAACCTCTAAATAATTGTATTTCAATTACCTATTTTATTTTAAATAAAATGTTTATTGACCTTACACTATAACGCATATTGCGGGTGCAACATGTTTTAATATTAGCAAGTATTCTGAATATCTGTATTAATGGGGGAGGGGAGAGGAAATGTAACCACATGTGTGTGTGTCTAAGGTAAAATTAAACTCCTAAAATATGAAGGGAGTTTTAGTTCAAATAAAAATTGTATTTTAACCTATTAACAAAACAAAATAGGAACTGAAATATCGGGAATTTCTAAAGCAGGCTACAGATGATCTAATTTGTCGACCTTATAGTCAAACTGAGCGAATCAGGTGTTACTTACAAACGGCCTTGGTAGGTGCTTGATTATATCATTTGATTTTTCTTCTTCTTATGGTTAGGATGACGCAAACAGCAGGTGGTCAGATGTGCTGACCACCTGACATGAAATTGAAAATGTCAGTCTAATTTTTGGTTTAATTTAATTTTTTATTGTAACCACATATTTTACATTTAAATTAGAGATGGGCTCTCAAATCCTTAAGAATATGAATGGGAAAAGTGAAATATGTTTTAGAGCGCTAAACTGATTATTGTTGGTTCGGAACCAATTAAAATAATTATATAAGATAAACTTAACACCCAGGCCCTAGACCAGTAATTTAATACTTAGCGGAATGTTTGTGAATGTTACTATATCGAATGGATCATAAGAAATAATGTTAACATTTAGTTACTATTTCTATTTTATATTATTATATTAAATTATATAATTAAATTATTTTTGTTAGAAGGTACTTGCATATATGTATATATAATATGAACCCACCTGCTCTCCTTTCTTGATAGGTTGTATCACTCTCAAGATCAGTGTGTCATTGCAGTTGTATCGGCACACGTTAGGATCACAGGAATGGTTCACAAGACTCATGGTAGCATACACTGCTGCTCCAATCTCTTGACAATCCATGGATTTGTCAGTATTTCCATATCCATATGACTCACACAAACTGTAGGAATTGTATATTGTACTATAAAGATGTCTCAACAAAATTCCTCCAATAAATAATTTAAAATCGAACGGTGTTGATTGACTTGGAATGAAAGACGTGAAAAATTTGGATTCATCTTCAAGGCATTTCAGTACATAGTAAGCCAATGCTGCTGATATGAAGAAAGTCCCAAAGGCCCTTTTTCCAAGTTTGTCACCAAGTTGTAGATGGTCCTGTAATCTTGAGAACCATACTGACCATTTTCATCAAAATTGTTCTTTGTCCCTTCCCAAGACTTGACTTGTTGATAAAGCTTTGTGAGAGACTTGTAATTTCTTGATGCCTTGATGATTATTAGTAACGAAAGATTCATAGATGTACCTATTTTATCCAAGTAAGGTGAAATTGAGCAAATTATACTGTGGTTCTTTTCCCATGATGCCTTGCGACAACTTTCACTGCAAAACATTGCCTGAATAAATAAGGAAATATAAAATCACAAGATTATTAAAATAAATTGTGATTTGAATTCAACCATAAATAAAATGTAAACTAGAAATATCTGCACTAATTTCTTATTTATAGAGAAAAAAAAAGTATAGAGAGTACCATTATTTAGATTTAAGAATAGATATAAAAACAAATATGTATGACATGTTTATAAAGAGTAACTTCCATCAAGTAAATTGAACTTTAAGTTCTACTTGAAATATTTTAATCACAACCTTAAAATGAACATGGGACAATCTTAGATAGACAAATGTATAACTTGTATTTAGATTTTAGTAAAAATGAAAAGACTAATTTAAATGATTGTACCAAAAACGTTGCCTCGCCAGGATCCAAGGTACATAAGCGCTGCTCTAAAAAGTTATTTTCAGAAATGAAAGAGCAAAGAGTTAAGAAAAATAATAGGATTGTTTTACTCTGTTTGGATTTATGCAGAAGTACCTCTACCTAACATATTGTTGCAGGAAATATGTTGTCTTATGAAGTTGTGGGTTTATGTCTTATGGTTTATTCTGGGTGTACTCTGTATCAACCCAGTTTAATATATGTCTACCATGAAGGGAGAAGCAAAGACGTCAGCAAATAAAGTTTGTTCCTTTATTCTAGACAAAAAAAAAAAACCCTAAAAATTTAATGAAACTCCATCTTAACTCAGATGACAATATAGGCCAAAATAAAAATCATGCTTTGATTAGACTTTGCAAAACTTAAATGACTCTAAAATAATTGAAAAACTTTACCATTTCTTTCCTGCTAGAAGACATACATTTAATGCAGGGGTCAGAAACTTTTTTTCAGACCCTGATCAACTTATCAAAGGTTCCACAACTCCCACATTGTTTATCTACTCTACTTTGTTGGTCCCCCCCACCCCCATTTATATTTAAAAAAAATCATCCTTAAATTCAAGCTTTCCTCAAATACCTATGTACATACCATCCTAAAAACAAAAAAAAAAACTTTTTTTTTTTTTTCATTTTAATACCAACTATGATCAATCAAGGTTATTTTGAAATTATTTGAAAATGGTTGGTATATTTGTGAGCTTAGTAGGCACAAAGACCTCCTTAAAGGTAGGATTACCTTGGCGTGACTTGCAGGTGCGAGATAGTGTTTCCATAGATATGCCTCATTGGTCGCCAGTCGTGGGTAATTTAATGTGTAATACAGATCATCTCAGTTCTCAGAGCTTTTCAATGGTGTTTTATTTAATGTTCTGTGTTATTTTGTAATTGTGTTAGCCTGAACTATTACATTAAGTCTAAGTAATCATTTACTTCATACATGTTGGTCCCGTACATTGGCAAAGATATGTCAAAAATTGAGGGATGCTTTTCCACCTCTTCAACTAAATTTTTCGTCCTCTTCTATGGAGAAATCTTGGACCATTTTCAAAACAGCCCAATCAAACACAAAGCTAAATACAACTCTATTAAACACATGTTTGCTTTGTGGAGCAGTGTGGACGCAAGCGCAATGTAGAGACGCTTGATGTGCACTCTGTTTGCCATTTGCAGTCATCTCAGTGGAAATGACTACATAACAAACTATGGAAACCAGTCTGGTCACTGGTTGCAGACGCAACACGCAACGAGGGAATCCTACCTTTAAAAGATTATGTAGTTTTCTTATTGTTATACCCTAAAGACCCTACAATGGGTAGCCAATTATAAAAGTCCTACAATTAGGCTTCTATATGCTGAAAGCCCACTGTTGGGCTCCAATTGAAGAATTCTACGAACCCCTCATTGGCTTCCAATTAAAGACTCCTACGTAAATACAACTTATTATCTTTACATCTGTCCCTGGCTGGCTCAGCTTTTCTTATGACACGATTATTATATAAGGAAATTCCCACTTATACAATAAATATACTTTGAACACTTTTATATTAATTTATTATCATTATGTATTCCTTTATGTGTTATTATTTTAATAATTTACAACAAAATTTAAGAATACATTTTATATGCAACTCCAAATTTTATTACACTATCCTTTTGAATTAAGAAACAAACTACTCACAAAGGTGGGTGGTTGATTAGTTTCAGGTTTTACACTTACATTCACACTTTGCCACCATTTGTAATCAGGCCCGAGTTCGAATCCTGGTTAAATTCACTGACATTAGTTAAACACTTTACCACATTCGGTAGCGCATGAGCCAACTTAGGGTAAATTGTCGGATAGGTGACTGGATGTTGTGTTTTCTTAGTATTGGGTGGTTTTTAAGTCATGTGTTGATATAATCAGAGTGTTCGAAAAGTACATATACCTAATACAAAATAATTATCTGAGGGTGATTTTAACAAGTTATTTTTCCCATAGTTTCGGCAAAATATTTGTGCAGATACTCTTAACCACTTTCCTCATCCTTTACTCCATTATATTACTGATTTAAATCAGTGTATGATGCTGAAAGTCAAAACACAGTCGTTAGGCGTAGCACTCCGTATAAACATAAATATAACCCTGCTGAGATTTGTACCAACGAATCCTACTGATGTTGGTCCTCTTGGAAAAGCAAAGCATGGTTGTTTGAAATTCATCCAAGAAGCCTCTCTCCAGTTGTGAGCCATTATTCTTGTGTGTACAGGTTACGGTCATTATTTTGGCGTGGGCCTACAGAGTGCTAAGAGTGTTTGGTGGTTTAATCGTCATTTTTATCAAACTTTGATCAAATTATATTTTAATTTTTCCTTATATTTTTAGTTATAATATATTTTACTTTATATGGGATGATCAGTTTATATATTATTTATTTATATTGTCTAGTGTTAGTTTTTTAAACTATTTATCATGGAAATGGTAACAAGAAAAGTGCATAACATAGGTATATTGAGAATCAAAGAACGTCAAATAGTAATAAACATTTTCAATTATTTTACAAAGACAATGAATGCCACCATAGCAGTTAGGTAAACATGTAAAACCACCAAATGTTCCGAAAGAATTATTTACGCATTAAGAGAGGAACAAAAATGTAGTCCTTTGCAGACTCCTTCAAAAAGAAAACAAAAGAGAAAAGGGAAACATAAAAAAAATTTCAAGAACGAACAAATACGACAGTATCATGCAAAGAGGTGTTCGTCGTCTTGTCCATTCCTTGTTGTTCGGCAACTTGCCCCTAACCTAAGTATTATTTTAGCGAGGGTAAACGCAGACGACACTGTCAAATTTCTCATGAACTACCTTATACAGGTTTTTTCAAGAGATGGGTTCTAAGAGTGCTTTCATAATAGGCCAGAGAGTGAATTTTGAAACGGTTACATAAAAATTTGTTCTTACACTTTATAAAAAGCTCAGCCAAGGCTATGTATTGGCCTATCCAGAGTCAAGTCCAAGAGTGCCGATCATGTTGTCATACCAGCATTATACGAGGGTCATCCAGAAAGTAAGATTACAAGGGCTGCTGAGGCCGGGGGAAATTTTTTGTTTCAAATTTGGCGCACCTGGCGTGTAGGGAGAATCTTAACAGTCAGTTTGTTTGGTCCCGCGTGTTTGTCGGCCATTTTTTTCAGTCACAGTAAATTCTTCCGAGGGAGAGGTCGTCGCGCACTCCCGCCACCTCCTGTCCATGCCAGATCCGCGCGGTCATCCGTTTTTTTGACTTTGCAGAACAAAACCGCCGCGAATATCCATTGGAAGCTCGTGGAAGTTTATGGTAGTGATGTGATGAGTCTACAACATGTCACGAAGTGGGTTAGGTTGTTCAGAGAAGGCCGTACTGATACTCACGACGAGGCAAGGAGTGGGAGACCATCAGTGATTTCTGAAGAACTTGTGCGAAATGACCTGCGTGTGACACTTGATGACCTTCACGAAAAGTTTCTTGACATTTCTCGAAGTCTCCTTGGTTATATTGTGTCGGAAAAACTTGGTTACAAGAAGTTGTGTGTGAGATGGGTGCCCAGAATGCTTACACCGGAGCACCGTCAAAATCGCGTCACCGCCACGCGTGCATTTTTGGATCGTTTTGCACAGGAGGGAGAAGCTTTTGTGGACTGTCGTGATGGGGGGTGAGAATCCAAAAGACAATCACTTCAGTGGCGTCATTCATCTTCCCCAGCCACCAAAAAGTTCAAGACAACCCATTCAGCCGGAAAAGTCATGGCATCTGTTTTTTGGGACTGCAAGGGGGTCCTTTTGGTGGATTTTATGCCTAAAGGGACTACCATTAATGCAGAGGCTTACTGCAATACCCTAAAAAAAACTCAGAAGAGCCATTTAGAACCGTAGAAGGGGAATGCTGACCCGGGGAGTCAGCCTCCTGCATGACAACGCCAGGCCCCACACCGCGCGAGTTTCACAGGAGCTGCTGATATCGTTTGGATGGGATATTGTAACCCCCCCCACCCCCCACCCCCTATTAACCTGACTTGGCGCCTTCGGACTATCACTTTTTCACTAAACTAAAGGAGTTTTTGGGTGGGAAACGTTTTTACAACAATCAGGAGGTCGAGGAAGCTGTGAAGAAGTGGCTGAAAGAGTTGGCGGCGGAGGTCTATGACACTGGCATACAAAAGCTGGTGCCCCGACTACAGAAATGTCTCGATCTCGACGGCGATTAAGTTGAAAAATAGTTTAATATATTTGTGAAGTATCCTGTGAATTTCAATTAAATACAAGCATTTTTAGATCCTAAGTAAATGTTGTAACCTTACTTTCTGGATGACCCTCGTATATGCTTGAAAACCCATAGAAACATGGAAGGCAAGAAATAAGGTGGGAGAACATATTAGGATCACAAACGGAGGGATATGCATGATAAACATAGCTTTGATAATGAACTCCAAAGCTCTGGAATGTTCTCCGATAGAGTGGGACAAGCATCACTTCCTTTCTTAAGCTCTTAGAAAAGTTCTAGTATCTTGCAACCTCTAGTGGCCACCGTTTGAACCTAGGTGGGCTTGGTCAGTCCATCACGCGCAGCGGTTATGATTGATTGTGTATACGTCGTCTGTCTGAACTGTTGTCAAGAGGTGCTGGATGGTGAAATGGGGTAAGTTGTTTATTTCCCTCCAACTTGTATCTTCTTTAATTGTAGCCAAATGCTACACAAGGAGTGGAAAGCTACTACCATTCAAAGTTCTTGGAAAGAATTTCTCAAGGGGTTAAGCACGGGACTGAAGCCACCACGATCTCGCAGACCATGCTTTGCGATAGTTCACGCTGGAAATGAAAATGGTTTTATTGAAGGTATGGAGCTCACGTTTTTGTGCAAAAAAACACAGCAGATGCTCATAACGGAATGGATCGTGACGTTTATGAAAAGTGGTTTTCAGAACAATTATTCCCTAATAACCCTGAAGGAGCTTTTATCGTAATCAATAATGCAGCCTATCACAGCAGAAGGTGTGAAGCGATTCTGACCACATCATGGCGTAAAGATCAAATAGCTAGTTGGCTTATCCATAAGAAGATTGATGTTGATGACAAAATGTTGAAACGGAAAATGCTAAATTTGGTTTTGCAACACAAACATACATTTGAAAAATACAAAGTGGATGAGATGACAAAGGCGGTGGATTGAAAAGTCATTCGTTTGCCTCCGTATCATTGCGAACTTAACCCTATAGAGATGGTGTTGGCTCAAGTAAAAACATGTATTAAAATGAACAATGCTAGTTTTAAGGTTAAAGATATGAGGCCTTTAATAGCTGCTGTGTATGAAAAGGTTTCTGTAAAAAAACTTTTTAAATTATGTAAATCACGTCAAAAAAAATTAAAATGACATGTGGAAAGCAGACTAGCTGCAAGATGACGAGGAGCAGTTTTTAATAAGATTAACTTCATCATCTTCATCGTCCCCTGTGTCATCTCCTCCACCCATAAGTCAACCTACTCACTCTCAAAATTTTGAGCTACCTGGGCCATCCACTATATATTACTTCACAATACTTTCATGTGGGGACAGGGATGAAACATAAAGGTATTTTTTAGGTTTAAACTAATGTGTTATTTACTTTACAGAGAAGACTTAGATTTGCCTTGAATGGTTTGGTAGAGCCCCAGCCCCCCCCTTTATAATACTATTGTATCCTATTTTATTATTATTATTATTATTATTATTAATGAGTTTTAGCTTTTTCTATAGTAAAGATGAATTAGGTAATTGTTTATAAAAGTGCACAAACATTCACATGCAAACAGGGAATATTTTTGTATAAACCTCTGTAGGTACTTGGGAAGAACATCTTTGAAAGGATTCGATCTCCAACCTATTCATCGCAGGTGTTCAGTGTATATTAAAAGCGGCATTAATATGATAATAAACAGAATAATACACAATTCTAGACAACCCAAAATTCAAATTGATTGCCATAGCGTGCATGAATTTTGTATAGTTTGCCAAGTTTTAATGCAAAAGTTGTCCATCTGTTTAGAGCGGGTGAGATCTGGCAACTGCACGCTCCATAAGACCTGTATTGCAGAATAAGAGTGGAACAAACTTTATGACTGCCGATTATAGCAAGTTCGGGGTCCAAAGCTCGGCCGGGTATAATGAGGTTTTCCCCCTTAATTGTTTACCAGTCTCTCTTCATGCAAATGTGGGTACACTTCATATAAATTCAACCTACTCATTTCTAACCAATTTGTGTAGTTGGTACATGGGTACTAAGATGCGGTGTTAAAAATGTATATTAAATAATAAAAAAAAGAGCATAGATGGAGACATTTTACTAAACTGACTGCGTATAACCCGAATGGGTAGTAAGACGCGGTGCTAATAATAATAATAATAATAATAATAATAATAATAATAATAATAATAATAATACTAAACTGATATGGCCACAGGCTGGAAACAGTTGATGATGACATTGATGACTAGATACGTACCATAGAACAGTAATGGCATGGAAGGAGTGTGTGACAGTTCAGATAACAGTTGTAGCAGTGCGTGTAATGGAACTCAGACTTCAAGAACGAAACAAATGGTTCTTCTACTGCCAACACATCACCTGCAAATAGTTGGTTAAATACAGACAACAATAATTAACTAAGGAATTTAATGTGCAATTCCCAAACACAGCTCAGGGATGGAAAAATATTATGGGGTCATATTTCCAAACAGGTTAACCCCCTCAAACCAGTTTTAGTTTGATAAATAACTAACAACCATAAGTATATACTATATGATACCTTAGCTCAGTCGGTAGTACGTCTTGTTTACTGAGCTAAGGGTCCCAGGTTCGATTCTTGGCATGGCCGAAAACTTTTATCATTGGTGAAATGTGGGTTTACCCTTTCACAGTGGTGAATTAATGGCCGGGGAATAAATTTTGTGCCTGCCCTAGTCTTAAGTTATTTTATAAGGCATACACAGCCAATAGGGGAAAATGTATGGCTTGAATAAAAAATTGACACAGGCCACATGATGGAAACACTGATGGACGTATAAAAAAGTAAAGATTATTTTATAAACAAACCAATATTCAAACTTTACCAATCTTAATATCCTTGGTGGCGACAAGACAGCGTCCCATTTTTTTAGAGTTCTTGATAGTAATGCAATCTGAAGCACAGGGGATCTTTTCATTCTGTCCATAACTTATTCTAGGTAGAAAAAAAGCCTTATTTTGTAACTCGGGCATTTTCTTTAGCGGTTTTTCAGTCAAAGTTTTTTTAGCTTGTGTGATCATTATGTTCAGTTCTTTTTCTAAGACATGTTTTTTCTGTTCTGAAAGTGATGAGGCCAAAGAAAGACTATCTAATGCATTCTGGAACATGAAAAAAGGCATGTTAATATATATGTATATATATTTTAATATGTAGGTATTAATTTAGTAAATGTGATGGAGTACAGAGAAAAAATAATGGTAATACATGATTTGACAAACACAATGTGTATTTAAAAGTGGTTAAGTAGAGCTTATTATATTGTTTATCTTCAAGGAAGAAATAATCAAATCTAAAAAAGTTTATAAAGTTTAAAAAGTTTCAAGAACATACAGTTAACACTTGAGAAAGTTAAATAAAATAATATCATTTTAAGTTGTACACACTGTCTTCATAAAAATGTATTGATGTAAATCTTTTTGATATTTTTATTGTTTCAATATATCTTTGCTTAGATACTCCATTAATTTTTACTATAACATTTGTGTTTTGTTTTATAAACTTTACTACTAATCAAACATCAAGAAATTAAAACTTTATGTTTACATTTTAAAGGTGATTGTATTGATTATTTTGAAGGTGCTAAATTCAAATATAAAAGTAAATGGTTATCATAACAACTGTTAGGTTACTGTTTAGATTCTTTTTGGCTCTTCAGCTCAGGCAGTTGCTTTGCTGCCTAAGTTTACTGTAGCATCTTATGTTTAGGCAGATGGTGTGGCTACCATAAATTTCAAAATAACCACACGGTTTTAGATCATCTTTAGGGATATTGAGGTCAAGAACGTTTATTAATCTTATTAAACACTTATTATTACTATTAGATAAAAAAAAAAGTCATTTGTCTATATACTAATACAATTATTTAATTACCCGCCTCGGTGGCGTAGTTGGCTAATGCACTAGATTCATGTTGAGTTAAGACTTCAGAAAACAGAGAGATTGAGGTTCGAATCTCGGTCAGATGAACTGGGGGGTGGATTTCCTAAACTGTTTTCCACTCTCCCTCCACGCAAATGTGGATTTACTTCCTCTAAATCCAACCTTTCCAATTCATAATCCATTACAGTAGCATAATTAGTACTTAGGCATATAAACCGAATGGGTAGTAAGATGTGGTGCTAAAAAAAAGTTATTTTTATCTATTCATAATTTAGAAAATATTTGATCGACTCATTTCACGGGGTATCACAAGATGCAAAAGTCTACTGCAACCACCCCTTGAACATCTTGCTTTTTACCAATAGCAAACTCAAATCATGTAAATGGGATATTATTTCTTTATTCCCTTTAGTCAACACAAATTGTAGCTCTTTTAGTGAATTAATCAAACTCTTTATGCTTATCTTTATTTAACCCTCTTATAACTCAATCAGAACTTTATACACTAAAACATCTATTAAATATTATCATCATTAATCATTGATTATGTAAAAAAAAAATGACCGGCCTCTTGGTTTGGGGATGGGTGAATGCTGATTTGTAGGTCCTAAGTTTGATTCCTGGCGGGACCATTGGGGAATCAAAAGGGGAACTGCTCCCATGGTCAGCATGGTCTGGCTAGTTAGGCTTAAGTTAGGTTTAATATTGCCACTTGTTCCACACCTTCATAATCAACTCATTGTGTGTATGACTCATTGTGCAACCTCATTTTGTCCCCACATACTGTACCGTCGGCCCCCAGAGGATGTGGATATGTTTCAGAAGCAATAATAAAATTGTCGATATGGACTTAAGTATATAGTTTATTGTTTAAGTTACAAAAAACACTAAGATCTCGTGAAGTGTGAGTGGGCGTGACGGACAGTGACTGACTGACTGGTATACACACACTAGGAGGTTTCAACTCTTACAAGTCTCTTGAGAAACCTACCCGCTGTTTGCCTCAGGTAAACTCAACCATCACAGACCCTAGCGCCACAGTCGCCCATAGACGCCACCCAATGGCCACATCACAGAGTGGCTAAAAGTCTACATACACAGCGACCTAACTATAGCATGATTTTTGTAGGAAGAACTGTAGAAGTTAGTTACTAAAGTTACTAAAACAATTTTAATACATTCATTCATCAAGCCATGTTATCTGAAGTTGTCACTTTTGATAGATATTATCAATAACTATAAAATAACACAAATAAAATGTAAAATGTTATCACTGTTGGCCTCAAAGAAATATGTTTGAATTTTCTCTACTGTTCTTCCAACAAAAATCAGGGTATAGATAATGAATCTCTCAGGGTCAAATATGCCATTAGGCTAGCTAAGAAAAAATAACCTTGTATGTGTTTATAGTTATAAAAAAAATTGATCAACCAAGCTTAGCCTAACTTTCCAAGTCTATTAAAATAAGATTTTGGATGGATTAATACATTTAGAGAATATTTATTTCCATGCAAAGTTGTCTTTATGTGTAAAGGCCTATTCTGATGATATTTTGATTAATTATTTTAAAACTAACCAATCAAATTATTCTAGCGGTTGACTTTTTTTTATGTATAACGGTATGTAATTCATAACTCCACTTTTAAAAAAAAAGTTTCTAAAAAGAAAGCGTAAACATCCCATACCTGAGATATCTTAGTTTCATAATAAAATCATTATGTAAGCAATTCATAATAATTAAATCAAGCACACAGGCCTAGCTTAACATTCATTTAATTGGTTAGTAATGGGGAGGTCAGGATTCAAATTCTAACCAGGGGAACTAGAAGTGATTTTTTTCTAAATGGTTTCCCCCCTCTCCCTCTATATAAATAAAATTTACCTGTACTCTAAATTCAATCAACCCCACAAATGTAGCTAAATGCAATTAAACCAGACTGGTAGTAAGATTTGCTGAAAATAATCATTCAAAAACTAGGATATGAATGCCTGTGTGTTAGAGGGGGATAAGATATTTCTTCAAATTAAGGTATTAAGCTCTTTAGTTTAAAGTTTGATTCTGTGGAAAGACCAACTCAAGTTAAATGCTCCAAATGATAGAAGCGTGTCATCTTCCTCTTCCAGATAACTAAGCAGATGATGTGTCTATTCCAGTGCAGTCCCCCTGGCATAAACTTTTTGTCTCTCTTGTCATTATCTCTTCCCTAGGGATTTACTGAGTACAGCGATCGGTAGCCCTGTATTCTTCATCAACGCTGCATTTAAAAAAAAATGTAGCCCCTGCTGTTGGTGATACCACCATTAAGCAGCAAGCGAATAATTGGCTCGTATATAGTCAGAAGTGTACTGCTAAGATTTTGATTAAATTCTCGGGTAGAGAACGTTTACACTTTCTCTTAGGAAAATAAGTAAAAAAAAAAAGTAATTATCTAACAGCGTTATTAATTACATTAGAGATAAAATAAGTCACTCACTAACATATTTTGATTGCTTATTCATCAAATAATCAATTAATTTTGAATAAATTTATGATTGAAATATCTCATTAAATTCACAGGCTCTATTTTTTGCAAA
This sequence comes from Timema cristinae, assembly GCA_039000515.1. Taxonomy (NCBI): domain Eukaryota; kingdom Metazoa; phylum Arthropoda; class Insecta; order Phasmatodea; family Timematidae; genus Timema; species Timema cristinae. The sequence goes on along the minus strand of JBCFYV010002255.1, from coordinate 23,369,321 downwards.
AAAATAGAGCATAACCTTATGGTCTTATTAATTACATAAGACACAAATTAACACCGACAACTAAAACCTTTTATTGGTTAAATCATTAATTAATTTCAAAAACTATTAAAATGTCTAATTAATTTCAAAAACTATTAAAATGTCTAATTAATTTCAAAAACTATTAAAATGTCTCAAACAGATTCACGGCCTCTTAATTGGCATAAGATACACCCATGACAACTTTGCATGGACATAACTAGGCTGTATTCTAATAGTCCAAGGCTACCTAGTTAGACTCTCATTCTTGATGATTTTACACATCTCACACTGTTCATAGGGAAGACTGCATCAAACTATTCGAACGGCAACAACCGTATTTAAAATAGCGGAACACGTAAGTCAGTGCTCTAGCAGACAAAACGATAATACTAAAACAATTGCCAGTCAAACACCATGACCGACACAAAGACAACAGCGCATGGCTGGTAGCCTTCCGTACCCATGGTTACCAAGACCTCGATAAGACTGCATAGGTATCATTCACAACTATTCAGACAGATCTACACTTGGTCACGTGATTGCCAATGCATATTTCAAGGGCAGGAGCCAAGGCGACGCCACATAAGTAGACTATTCGTATACAGCCCATGGCTTTCAATATATTAATGCATCCAAATTTAAATTTTAATAGACTTGAAAAGTTGAGTTAAACTTTCTTGATTAAAAAAATATATATAAGCACATGAAAAAATAAGATTTTCAAAGTGCGGTTGCTGTAGAATTTTATGTCTTGTGATACACAATGAAATATGCGAGTTGAGTAAATTTTTCAAAATTATGAATTAAATAGTTTTAGTATGAGTATTATATAGGTGGATGATTATTTTTGGGGTCTAATATTAATTTTAATGGTTTTTAGAAACAATAATGAAAACACTTTATTTAAAAAAAAAAATTATCGTTCTTGACTAAAAAATCCGTGTATTTTAAGTTTATTTTTTTGGAGTAATGAAAAACTCACTTTTTTCGGGTGCATGGCAACTCTGAATAAGAATCAAGACTTGTCTCACCTTTCCCCAATAGGCCTAGTATTTATTTTTATTTATTATTCAGCACCACGTTTTACTACCCGTTCGGGTTATATGCTTTAAGTACTAATTACGCTAATGGATTAAGATTTGGGAAGGTTGAATTAGAGAAAGTGAACCCGTATTTGCGGGGAGGGAGAGTGGAAAACCATTTAGGAAAAACCACCCCCAGTTCACCCGACCGAGATTCTAACCTCGATCTCCCCAGCCTCAGCAGTCGGCCCAACAAGACTAGCGCGTTAGCCAACTACGCCACCGAGGCGGGTAATAGGCCTAGTAGGCTACTGGTTTTATTAAACAAGACATATCATTCTCATATTATAATGAATAATATTCATATACAAATTGGCTATAAGTTTATTAAAATATTTTACCTTAAATGACTGAAGTGCAGACTCTACATTCCCTTGGGATTGAAGACATTGGCCTTTTCTGTTGTGTAATTTATACAATAGTGTGGAAGGGTAGCTCATTTCAAATGCCAGGTTGATATCTTTCAAAGCTAACTCATATTTACCCAAAGAAAATAACACAGCCGACCTATTGGCTAATCCTAACGCCAACTCGGTAGTTTCTTCTTTAGCCAAACGTTTCATCTCACTGCTTACTTCATCGTAATTTACAGATAGATAAGGCGCCTTAGCAATGCTTCGTGTATATAATAATAACGCTTTCGAATAATCTTTCTGTTGAAAAGCACAATTTCCCGAGATGCGCAAGCTCTCACTCATTAATGACGATTTCCTATATTCATCATTTCTGATTAACTCACCTAATGGCCATTTGTCCCGAAAAAAAGAAACTCTTGCTTCGTTATTTTTAAGTTTAGAAAATGCTGTATTGTTTTCTATAATCTGAGTTTTTGAATGTGTTGTTTCACAAATTCGCCTTAAATAATCCATTTTACAATAATCCGGTCAAGTTTGGATCTTGGGAAACCCCTAGAATTAGAAACATGTGATACCAGAGTAGCCAACTCTTTAGTCTCAAGCGTTAGTATACGGACTTGGATCTATTTTGCCTGGTGGGATACTTTTCCCTGTAATTACTAGGCCTATGTAAAACAAACAGGCACGTAATTAACAGGGAACGATACTAGAACGTAGGTATGAGTTTACATTATAATCAAAATATATTTTATCGCACCATATACATATTAATTTGACCCCACCGTATTTCATATTTAAATATTTTGTGGAGCGAGGTTTAGTATTTATTATACTCTTTAATATAATATATAGATTCTAAAAAGCACAAAGCCTCAATATCATTGTTCATTTGACCTATTTTTTTCTGCAAGAAAATAATAAAAAATATTGTTACTTTATAAAAGCCCTGGGTGAATTAGGGTCGTCACTTGTTTTTATTAGACCTTAAAACTAACTTAAAACTATCTAAAAAAATTAACAAATAGCTTTAAGATAGAAAAAAATGGGCATTCAACTCATTGTGTTCTGCTATGTTGGAGAATCACTCATTATTTTTCTTAAATGGGGATCCTTATTGTTTTTCTAGTTTAATTTTGTATTTAATAAATTGCGTCTACCGAATATTTGGCAGCCCATTCTTATAGGTTTACTATCAATGTGGCTATTTTGCCCTAAAAAATAATTACTTTGACGCAGTGTATACATTGATTCTCTATAATATAACTGAATGGCCATCTGTGGCTGCCACCATTTTCGAGCTGTTGTATACATAACACTGTTTAAGAGAGAAAGATACTTTCGGGTATCTTTTTCTCACTTAAACACATACAAGGCAATGTGACATTTTAACAGACACTTGACACCGATAATAACCTAACCGATTTTTAGCCAAAGCAAGAAAAATAAATTAAACTAGTATAAAATAAAGTTCATAATTTGAACAGAGATGGCAGTAAGCACAAAGTATAGTACAGAATTAAACAAGAGATGGCAGATAGAGCCTTAAATAGGGAGACAATTGACTTTACAAGGGCAGTCCTTATGTTTAAGGAGCTGCAGCGTATAGTCCAGTATTTATATCACGTCCACAAATGGTGAATTTTATACAGAAAACATTTCTCTTTCACACCATATAGTTTTAAGTAGGCCTTGTCATCCTTGTATATAAGGCCTTAAGGAGAGAGATGAACGGATTTATCATCTAAAATAGCCTTATGATTAAGGTGCTCCAGCGTCTACTCCAGATTTTCTATCACGTCTTCTAATCGTGAATTTTATACAAACAATTTTGTTTTCTTTCATCCCATATAATTACAGGTATCCCTTCTCGTCCTTGTTTTCCAGATATAAGGCTTTAAAGAGGGAGATGATTGGGCTTATCGAATAAAATAGCTGGTGTTAAGGTGCTTCAGGTTCTATTTCAGAATTTCTGGCTAAGATAACATGGTATATTTTATAAAGTCTTACTTATATAATAAGCTAAGTTTGGGGTACCTAATATTGTTTTCATCTCTCTTAATAAGAGTTTATATCTCGAAAATAAGGACAAGGCCTACTTAAAATTATATGGTGTGAAATAGAAATGTTTTTTGTATAAAAGTAATCATTTGTGGACGTGACAGAAATTCTGGACTAGACGCTGGAGCACCTTAAACATAAGGCTATTTTATTCAATAGATCCATTCATCTCCCTCTTTAAAGCCATATATTATCTCGAAAAAGCACATGGTTAGCAATAAACAAAGGAAAAAAATCATAGAGTAAAACGAATTGGTTTATGGATCAAGCGTCCATCAGGTCTTGGTGGGAGGGAATCAGGTGGATTGTCCAACTCACCTTGCAGTTAAAACTATTTCTTAAAGCCTAACTTATTTCACACAATACTGCTTGGAAACCAACAAGTCTCCCAACTTGAGAATTTATGCTCCATAATATATTTATATGCGTAATCCCCGACTAACACAGGGGAGATTATCTTCTATTAATACTATATCACTACGTCATTGGTTTATTGCCAATACATCAATTAAATCTATTGCTGTAAGCACAGGTGCACCCAAATGGTGAGGGGGCAAACAGGTTATATGACCCCCTTTACCCAACACCACAAATAATTTTAATATAAATTTAAATAATATTAAGTATAGCTAAAATATTTAGCATTGAAGATGTGTCTAATGTACAGGCTACATTTTAAGACCAAACTACTGACTTAAGCCTAATATTCAAAAGGTTTACCGTTACACATAAAATTAACAATTGAAAAAAAAACACCTTCTATACCATTTGCATTATTTAATTCTCTTAATCACAATAAAGCAACTACAAATAAGTTAAGTTATAAAAGCATATAATATTCATATATATTCATGACCTTCAGGGGCTAGGGGCTGTTCAACCCCAAACTCGTTCTCTCCATCAACATGTAATTCTCACTAGTACTTGATTGAATGCCTCCTCCAAAGTTTTCGAGTACGAGAAGTCTTCTCTGAGATTGCGAACCACTCGGTACTAGATTGAGCTGCCTTTTTCAAGGCAAACAACCACTGTCTTTTTCAAGACAAAACTGCCTTTTTTAAGGCAAACTGAGCAAATTGCCTAGAGTTTTACACTCTATATCCCGAACACACACACGCCACTAAACTCGGGACAGACTGTCGGTGGTAATTACTGTGGTTGATACCTAACGGTGCCAACGAAGCCACAGTAGACCGTAAAGCGAGACCGGCTACGAAACAATACCTCGTAGTTGGAGTCTGTCTTCCGGGACCACCATACAACACATTCCAAGCCCACCCACACTGCACAGAGGGGGCCAAGTAGCTCTTCCACACTGGCCACTAGCCTGCTTTTCAGGGCTTAGCGAAATGGCCGCCCCCAACCACACCACCACAAAATCACGCGACTCTGACATGTCGTATACTTCGACCGACATCTCAAACATGGAGGCTGATTCAGAGGACAAGGGACCTTCACAATGGCTGACGAACTAGGACCAAACGCAAATTCAGCGAACCACGAAAACAACTTTAACAGTGACAAACAAGTTCGACGCCCTGAAAAGGGCCGAAAACAATACCCCCACACCAGTCGACCAGAGCTCGACAAACAGCCGACCACAACAACAACCACCACACAAAAGATACGTTACCCACCAATAGTGACGCTAGGGACACAAAATTATAACAAAATCACTAAACTAGCCAAGGAAGTAGGGAACGAGATTAAGATCACTTACGTAGCACACGGACTTAAAATTCACACAACGACTAAACAAGACTTTGATCTAGTGCAGCACCTACTCAAGGACATGAGACAGGAGTTCCACACATACACTCTACCTAGTGACAAGCCACTGAAGGTAGTATCAAGGGGCTCCCTCCCAACATGGCAACCGGGACATCCAACAAGAACTAGTGGGACTAGGTTTCCCGGTCACAGACGTCAGACAGTACTCAAGAAAGACCCAAGCAGACAACAACACACAGACTGTAACACTACTGCCAACATTTCAAGTCACTCTCGCCAAGAACACTGACACAACAAACATCTACAAAATAGACTACATAAATCACACGAGGGTCAAAATTGTCCCGTACATACCACCCACCAACACCATCGCACAGTGCCACAGATGCCAGAGATTCGGGCACACAAAAAACAACTGCCAGAATATCCCCGGTGCGTAAAGTGCACAAACTTACACGACACTAAGGACTGCCCCAAAAAAGAAATACCACACCCACCCGGTGCATAAACTGTAGAGGAAGCCACACGGCCAACTACAGTAAGTGTCCCGTCTACGTGGACTTACTCGAAAAGAGAAGGTCCGCGCAAGAACACACACAACAACCAAGACAGGCCACGCAAACAAGTAAACCCACACAAGCACACCTGGCCTCTTCAAACAACTTCCCCCACTTAATAAGTAGGTCACAACAAGTATTCCCACAGGAGGCACGTGACCCCCCTCCCCCCAAGCAGAAAAACATCACAACAAACAACTCCCACCGAAGCTACGCGGCAGCAGTTCAAGGTCAGGGGGCACGCACACAACAAGAAAAGACTTCACACTATCAGACATCAAGGAGATTATAGGCCTCTTAAAGGAACTAAACATCTTCAAAATAATAGCTCACTTCAAACCATACCTTGCCAGATTAGGTCAATGTAATAATGCGACTGAAAAAATGTTCATATTAATAGAAGGGGTGACCGATGACTTTATGACCCAGGATGACTAACGGACCACGGACGCTGACTAAAGACATACTACGTGTTTTTATATGGAACGCGAACGGGATACTCACGCAAGCAAAAGAATTGGAGGAACTCTTCAAAACCTACGGAATAGACATTGCTTTAATAAACGAAACCCATTTAAACCCAAATAAAAACTACATTTCTACGGGTACGATACATACAGGAGTGACCGTCCCAACGGCAGGGGAGGGGGAATGCAGTTTTCATAAAAAATAATATACCCCACTACAGACATAACTACAATAACCTTCAAAACCTAGAAGCAGCAGCAGTGCAAGTAAATACCAAGAGCGGGAGTATCCTATTCGCGGCCATATATAAACCACCGACGAAGACGTTACTGGACCACGACTTAAACACTATCACAGACCGGACACAATCTTTTAGGAGTATAAATACCTTATGTCTTTGTCGGAACTTTAGATAATTTGATTATACAACTACAACATCCAATAAGGTTAAATTATGAATGTCCTCACCAACAGAATGGTTTTTAGGAATCAATCCATGAATTTATCTTTTCACCTGCACCACCTTCCATCTCTCCCCACCCTATCTTCTACTATATGTGTGTATTTTGTGTTTGTCTTTTTTTTTATAGTTGATTGAAGCTGTTTATTTGTAATTTGTAACGAGATAACTGCTCATTTTAAAGACAAATAAAACAAACCAACGTTTACGCTTAGTTACCACACCGTGGCTGACCCGATAATATAAATAGATCTTAATCCTCGAAATTTATAATAGCCTGATGCCAAATAATCTATTCTGAGGGATAACACAAAAATAAATGCAAATATTTATAAACATATTCTTAGGCACGAGAATAACTTCTACCTTAACAATAAAAATAGGAGATTCACAAAAAATTACATATTTGATAAAGGATTAAGGACCTTATAATCTTCTGCTTCAAGAGTTGAAGAGCTGTACTTCATTAGACATGTTCAAGACGATAATAAGATAAGTGTACTATTTATTTAATGATTGAGCCAATGTTTTTGTTCTTATGCAACAGTATAAATGAATAGAGTTTGTTTAACTGTTTGGCTACTTTAGTTTTTTTTTTTTCTTGTTTGGTAGCAATATGTTTATTCGTATATTTTATGCATTTCTCTGACTATTCTTAGCATATTAATCATATTTAAATAAATACTATTACTCCTATTACTACTGTTTACCAGCCTCAGGTTTTCTTTTCTGATGTCAAAATATTTATTTGGTTACTTGTATTATCCTGGAGTTGGTATTAATTTGAAAGGAATATTATTATATTACCACGGTTAACTTTATATCTGACTATTAAACTGTCTTTTCTATGATGTTAATATTTTGTATGTGACAAATAAAGTACCTGTACGTTGATTCAAAAACTTGATTTTTTTAAAAAAATTGTGTCTTTGGTATGATTTTTCAAGTTACAATCCAATACTCTCTCATAAAATAGTTTAGTATTTCTTGCATTACATTTATATATAGGCTGTGGAAAGATTTAAATATTCGTAACCGGAATGTATGCAGATGCTGCTGGTCATATTTATAAATCTTTTATTCAAGAAGAATCTCCTTTTAAAAAAAACCTTCCTCATCTAAAAATGAGACCCAATCCATACTTCAATCCAAAGGTTAGTCATTCACTATTTAAACAATAAAGACTGAGAACCTGTTTTGACATTGTATTTTTTTTTATCAAGGTGATCTACTGAAATAATGGGGGGCGTGGTAATCATTGGAATATGGACAATCATTTTATGTTATGTTTATAGCCTTGAATCAAATGTGTGAATTAGGCCTATCCTACTAAATCTTGAAAATAGAAGCCCTAGTTACTTACAGACACACTTTTAAACAGAAGCCTGGTAATAATGTTCATCTTATTACCATAGTGCTTTAGCCTATTTCCCTTTTCATAATTTCTTGTGGTCCTGTTTATGATATAGGCCCCTAAGCCATATAATCTTTTTAATTAATTTTCTAACTTTAAAATTCCTATGACTCACATATGGAACAAACTAAAGCCTCATAATAGGCTAATTTTAAAATATTTACTGGTTTATTTCATGGGGATGTTAAGCTACACATTAATCCAACATTGAAGTAGTTACAGTATTAAACTCTGTATTAAAGGCTTGTCTAATAGTCGTACCCGCTTGTGGTAGTCGGAATAGTAACATGTCGATTGTCGTGTCGTATTGTAGCTCCTTACAACAAAATGAACTGTCTATACAATGAAATGTCGTAGCAGTAATTTCAACCAATAGGAATTAAGAAAACATAATCAGTCGAAAAATAATAAATCTACTAGACTGTCACAGTTTATACAACTACATATGTAGCTGATTTCAATATAATGATTCTTTTCTGTTTATAAAAAGGAGGATAATTACTTACAGAATCATTAAGTATAATGTCGAAAGCTAACAAAAAAATGAGGCAAAGATCATACATACACCAGCATGGACTATGAATTTGTAATCAAAGTCTTAATACTTACTAATATTTTAAATAATTAAATTTTATATAATTATGTTAAAACAAAAATTGTTTTTAAATAAAAAAAAAGATTCTCATGAAATAGGCAAACTTATCCTAGGTTGAATAAATATTCACTTTAACTGATTTTATTAGCACAACCATATTTATTTTTGATTGACTGAACGTAAGGTGTCACAACGCAAGAAACAAACTATGCTCATCTCCTTCCAACAAGCTATTCGACTTACTAGTGTGATTGCGACATTCATTGTAGACAGTAAAAATTACAACTATGACAAGCGGGTGCAACTCTATGTAGAGTCATTAAGAGATTGGATAAATTCATCGAATTTCTGTTTATATAATTAATCTAAAAAGTTTAAATTAGAATCTGACTCAATGTGTCGTTACATTTTATTGTTTTGAATGTTATTGTGTTATCTTCCTTAGTATATCAAAAGGAGCACTATTTTCCATAATGTTTTTTTTTATAGAATAAGGTAGGGGAACTTGGGATGAGTTTATGAAACTTGGGGGGATGGTGGCCCTAAAAAGGTTTTGGTAACCAATGCCTTAGATGGTTGACTCAATTATGTGTTTTCCTGTGATGAGCAGAAAGCCAAGGCAGTATTTATTAATGATTTTTTTTTATCAACGCTATTTCTGCCTGTTCCGGTTACACACATATATAATTACTCTTAACAGTGTGGAAATAAGGAAGATAGCATTTTAGAGCTAATATACTTGCATTTGTATGGAAGGGGAGGGGGAAACCATTTAGAAAAAATCATCCATAGCTAAGATTGGAACTGTAATCTTATGTGAGCAGCCGGCCAGCCAAATACTAGAATGATCCATAGACCATTTAGCCACTGAAATGGGTTAGTTTTTATATAATTTTTTTATATTTATGAAGTAAAATACACATAAAGTCACAAATTTAACTTTTTTTTTAGGATCCATGCATTTGTGCTCAAGAAGATTTTATAATATTTGCCGAGTTCTCGGAAGTGACTGGCCCATTCCGTTGCTCACGATACCAACATACATTGAGGACAGTGACATTGATCTCAATTCCATTATTTTGAGGATTATGTCTGTTGACTACCAAGCAAACTCAGGGTGAGATCAAAATTTTATTTGTGAAATTTTAACTCAAAATAATAATTCTCTTAGATAAATAATGGTCTGTTTTGTTGAAATTTCTCTTTGGGCAAAACAAAAGACTCAGTTCTATTACCATTATTATTCATGCAAACAATATCAATTAAATATAAACAAACATAATGACTAAATAATTAAGATTTCCTTAGATCACACTATGTATAATTTACACATAGGCCTATCTAGTTTTTTTATCAGGTTGAATCTTACTACCTGTCTAGGTTATACACATAACATAATTTTTTTAGCACCACATCTTACTACCCGTTCGGGTTGTATGCCTTTATACTAATTACATTGATGGGTTAGGGATTAGGAAGGTTTAATTGAGAGGAAGTACACCCACATTGGTGTGGAGGGTGACTGGAAAACCATCCTCAGCACACTTGACCGGGATCGAACTCCAATCTCCCCTTCTTCGGCATAAACGCATAACTGATAATTTCTCTAATGCGGAAGGGATGAGAAGGGAAGCATTTTAGAGGTAATCTACCTGCAGTTGCATGGAAGGATAGATGGGAAAAGTTCAAGAAAAACCACCCTCAGTAGACCTGGTCGGGATTCAAACCTCTATCTCGGGCTGTCATCTGCAGGCAAGTTTAACACCAGAAACCGTTTGGCCTTTGAAGCTACCTAGTTGTTTTTACTGTTGGTTTGTCTCACTTTAGAACGTTTATGCATCATGAATAATTAGCCAAAGCCTATTTTGTACCTATTATTTGTCCTGTTTATTTTATATTACTAGGCCTAGTTCAATTATTTTCATTTTATTACAGTGGTCCATTTACAATGTGTCAAGATGCTCAAGTAGTTCGCCCGGAAGTTCTTCCGGGTATCTATGCGTATGTTCACTACTTCACACTTCAAGACTTGCAGGCGAGAGGTTTTGTGCGGCCATTGTGCATGGCCTACCTCACGCCAGACCGCCTCAAACTGGATTCTATCCTCGTCGAGCTCCGAGAACATTTTCTTCAGGTCAGAATAATGGGGTTTTCATTTAATAGTTACAGCATAGTTAGCAAATTAAAATGGTGGAAATGATTATTATTAATATTTTTATTATTAGCCTATATTGTTATTATGACTGTCTCCCTTTGTGGTCTGGTGGTTAGAATTCCTGGCTATAAATATAGAGGTACCAGGTTTGATTCCTGGCTGTGAGACATTGGGTCTGGAACGGGGTAAACAACTGAGGAGCTACTGGAATGAAAAAATAGTGGCTTTGGTCTAGAAAACTGAAATGATTGGCCGAAAGGTTCGTTAGGTTGATCATATGACACCCTATTTACACATAAGTTGGCATTATCTTCACCACCAGACGGCGACTGCTCGGTCAGTATGGCTCAATTGAATGCTGACGCCATGGAGTAATTAGCGCTTAAGCACACAGATTAATAAGAGGAATTATATATATTGTAATTTTATCTTAATCTCGCAGACCACCCACATCATGAAGTTCAACAATCGACAGTGGTTCATGGAAGGAACTGTGCAAAACGCTTCATAACTTGAAGCAGACGCAAACTAAATATTTTTACTTAAAACAGGTGAGAATATAATAATATCAAGTTATACATTAAGTCCTTGACTTAAAAGGTTTCAAGTAATGTAGGTTCATACACACACAGTTGTGTTGGTCGAGTTTGAACTTACTACTAGCAGTGCCATATGTCAAGTACCATTTTAACCTATTATATGGCATTTCCCGTAAGCTGATGCACAGCTGATATCATCAAGGTTTTGTTTGTAAGTTATATTTGTAAGGTTTCATTTCTTCAAGTTTTTTTTAGTAATATTATTATTAGCACCGCGTCTTACTACCCATTCGGGTTATACCACTTACGCTAATGTGTAATGGTAGGGTGATTGCGAGATGAAATGAGGACCTACAGTTTAACGTGGAATCCGAACCACGTTGGAGGCCTGGCATTCCCCACATTCACAATATGTCTTGTCAGAGGTGAAGGAAGAGTTTGGTAATCAGATAAATCTTTGCCGGAACCGAGGATCGAACCCCGGCCGCCAGCATAGAAGTCGACACCTTACCCCTAGACCACCAGTCACCTTTTTTAGTAATAAGAACGGTGATAAACTTTAATTATCCTTTAAAACAAATATACCATCAAACATACCTAAGCAGCAATCTACTTGTATGATTTTTTAACTTACATGGAAACCTTAAGAGAAAATTAACTGTTTAGGACTTACTGTATTTTGATCAAATGTGTCTTGAATAGGAGCCCAACTCTGGATATCAATTACGCTACTACGATCTAAGACATTTAAATAAGGTTTTAATGACTGATATATTGATGCCGGTTCATTTTGGTTTTTTAATATCTTTATTTACAACTTCCTTTAGAGGAGAAGTAAAGCCCTCGGTCCTAAGTTGAATGTGGTGTGTAAAAGAAAACCCTCAAAGGTTTGTGAAAATACCTTTCCCAGCAAAATTGGTAACTTATTTCACACTTGCTCATAAAATTCACCCTGTTCCTCGGTCAAGTATCGAAGGTTAGCGCTGGGAAGGGTATCCGGCTGTAAAACAAATATGGCAAGTTCACGTGACTTGCCATAGAAATACGTTGACTCAGCATGAGCAGGATATAATAGACCCCTTATAGAAAAAAAGTACTGTAATTATTTACATGTTTGAGTAATTTCTTAATCTAGTGGTTTTTTTTTATGTATGGATGGGTTGAATCAATCTTTTTTCGAATACAAAAATTCATTTCAAATAAATGTCAAATTTGAATCCAAATTAAAATCTTAGAAAATTAAGTCTTGTTTGTGAGAGGTTAATGTAAGCTAATTGGCATTTTTTCTCCCTTACATTTATAATTTTGTTCACATTAATTAATGTTGAAACAATCATTTGCATGCTAATAATTTTTGTTAGTAAGTAGAGCTACTCACTGAGTAACACGAGGTTCTTAGCTCAAGTGTTAAGGTGGTGAATGTTCAGTTCTTTACATTGTAAGTGATGTATTTATTAAAATTGTATTTATTTGATTCCTTGATGTAGGCATTATTGTTATTTAGTATAAGTGAAATTAATTTTCTCTAAATAAAATATTTTGAGTATAATTGAGCCAATAAAACATATCAGAATAAAGCATGTCAAACTAATCCCCCCCCCTCCCCCCCTTAAAATCATTAACTTTTCCACGCAGTGGCCGGGTCAGTTTAGTAAAATGCCTCCATCTTCCTCCACTCCTTCCACCATTCTTCCGCCTTTAATCAATCACTTCTCTTATTCTCCTCTCACCTGAACATTTTCTGTTATCTGCTCCTACCTTCTCTTTCTTGACCTCCCTTGAGGTAATTTTCCTCTTTACTCCATTTCCAACATTTTTTTTTTGTCATCCTCTCTTTTTCTATCTTCATTACATGTCCATATCATCTTAGTCTAGCTTCCTCCACTATCTTATATACTCCCTGTACCACAACTCTTTCCCAGATAACTTTATTCCTAATCTTGTTTCTCCTTGTGCATGCTCCTCCAAACTTCATTTCCATGGCCTCCAATTTCCTAGTCTCTCTTACATTGTGTGCATGTTCCTGCTGCATATGTTACAATGGGTACAAAGTATGACTTGTATAACACTTCCTTACATTTGAAGGACATTTTGTAACGTTCTTATCCCGTTCCTTAATTCATTATTAGAGCTGTAAACAAGCAAACCAAAATGTTCCTGACCGCAGCTGCCTTGCACGTGTTGAAAGTGCGAACAACAACAGTACAGCCACGGACTAATGAAATTGACACAAATACCTTTACTTACTCCAGAAAGTAATGCAACAAAACAGGATCATTACAACTTCTTTCCTTCCATAGCAGGTCTCTTACACACCTATAGAACAACTCTCCCTGCTGTCCTCTTCTCATCACATCCTCTCATCTCATTTATCCTCTCTACTCCATCCAACTTTACAGTTTTACTAGGCCTTATCGTCTTTCTTAAAACATTCTTGCAAAACTCAGGTTGCCCTGTGTTTGGGCAATACAATGTTTTAGTGTGTGTTAAATCCTCCAATAGATATAATATATTTGTTTTACTTAGGGAGTGTCCATAAACTATGTCTTGCTAATTTTTTGTCACCCTTTACCCCCTTGTTACACATTGTCATAATTTTGTGAATACCCTTCTAATATTATGTCATGACATCACACACCCTCTCTCCTTATTTACATAATAATTTTAATTGTAGAGCCTATATTAAAATCCTTTTATTAAAAATGGTTTGCAAGTGTTGGCCAATCTCGACGATCAAAGTCGTTGGGTCAATTGTTTATATGTGTGTAAAGTCGAGTTAATTAACACAGAATGCTGCCCGAAACGTTTAATTGTAATGTGATGTCATGCATTATCTGATTACACCTCTCCCCCTCATCATGCTTGGTCACTTCGAGCACTACTTCCCCCCCTCCCTGATATGCATACATAGATTATGGACAGCCTCGTATATAGTTCAGTCTCACTGTATAGTGTGGTTGATGGTCAAATGTGTCGCAGAGAGAAGAGGAAGGTATTTTGCCTCTGACTCCTGAAGAGAGGATGGAGCTCAATAAGATGGACATAGCCCAGCTGGTCCACCAGTACACAGAGTATGTTCACATGCAACATGTTGTAGAGCCACACCTAGTACGTGAGTTAGCAAATATTCAATATCATATTACCCGCTCTTGTAGATGTGTGGACTAAATGTCGAGTTCAATTAGGGTCGGTCTTATGACTCCTGGATAAATATTTCTCTCTGGTGGATAAGTTAAAAGTATGTCTTATGACTGACTACCAGATAACATTTATCTGCTAGATAAAATGTATTCATCCATCACATTTTTATTGGTAGGTTTAAGTGCCTGATAACTTTTATCTGGAAGTTAAAATGCTCGTTGCTATAGTGACGCTTTTTTTTAAAATGAGGTTTCGCCTATCAGAATCTGTTTTTAGGTTAAAATCTTGGTTCATGTGGTTAGGAAGCACAGGCCTAGGTTATATATTTATAAAAAGTTAGAGCATTTAATTCACACTTTTACAAAAACTGACAAGCTATCTGAGAGTTATAGTTATATAAGAACTAATTATTTAAATGTGAGTACAATAAATTAAATTTTGTTAAACGTTGTACCCAACTATTGCCCACATTTTGGCAGACACCAAAATTAGTACTTGGAAGGCAACTTAGATTCTGCACCCACGTGATGCCAAATGTTTCCTCGCACTTGTTTAGCCGCCATTATTTAACAAATGTTGCGTGATCTTACCACTCGCTAGGTTGTAGCACTATCAGCAGGGCTTTATGCATGCGGGCACCAGTAAAAACAGTACCAACTTTGCGTGTTCTGAATAAAAATATATTTATCTTACAGATAGCTATCTGGCAGATAAATTCAGTTCATAAAATGCATAAAACATTAAAGTGGCTGATAAATTTTATCTGGAAGATAACTTCAACCTCCCAATAGCAATATTTATCCGGTAGTCATAAGACCGGCCATAAGTCTTTGTTTGCCGGGGACTATAAGGTTGGCGTTTGAATCTTGGATAGGTGTGCCAAAAGTGTCCCCCCTCCCCCCACACACACAAATTTATCTGATTTCCAAACCCTTCCTTCACCTCTGACAAGACATCTTGTGAATATGTGGAATGTCAGGCCTCCACCGTGGTTCGGATTCCACGTTAAACTGTAGGTCCTTCATTTCATCTCACAATCACCTTACCATTACACATTAGCTTAAGTGCGTATAACCCGGACGGGTAGTAAGATGCGGTACTAATAATAATGATGATGGTGGTGGTGGTGGTGGTGGCGGTGGCGGTGGCAGTGGCGGTGGTTGTGGTATGCTGCCGTAGATGCAGTAGCTGCAGTAGTAGTAGTAGTGTGTGGTGGTGGTGGTGGTGGTGGTGGTGGTGGTGGTGGTGGTGGTGGTGGTGGTGGTGGTGGTGGTGGTGTGGTGGTGGTGGTGGTGGTGTGTGGTGGTGGTGGTGGTGGTGGTGGTGGTGGTGGTGGTGGTGTGGGTGGTGGTGGTGGGTGGTTGGTGGTGTGGTGGTGGTGGTGGTGGTGTGGGGGTGGTGGTGGTGGGTGGTGGGGGTGGTGGTGGTGGTGGTGGTGGTGGTGGTGGTGGGTGGTGGTGGTGGTGGTGGTGGTGGTGGTGGTGGTGGTGGTGGTGGTGGTGGTGGTGGTGGTGGTGGTGGTGGTGGTGGTGGGTGGTGGTGGTGGTGGTGGTGGTGGTGGTGGTGGTGTGGTGGTGGTGGTGGTGGTGGTGGTGGTGGTGGTGGTGGTGGTGGTGGTGGTGGTGGTGGTGGTGGTGGTGGTGGTGGTGGTTGGTGGTGGGGTGTGGGTGGTGGTGTGTGGTTGGTGGTTGGTGGTGGTGGTGGTGGGTGGTGGTGGTGGGGTGGGGTGTGGTGGTGGTGGTGTGGTGGTGGTGGTGGTGGTGGTGGTGGGTTGGTGGTGGTGGTGGTGGTGGTGGTGGTGGTGGTGGTGGTGGTGGGTGGTGGTGGGTGGTGGTGGTGGTGGTGGTGGTGGTGGTGGGGTGGTGGTGGTGGTGGGTGGTGGTGGTGGTGGTGGTGGTGGTGTGGTGGTTGGTGGTGGTGTGGTGGTGGTGGTGGTGGTGGTGGTGTAGTAGTAATTAATAATAATAATATAATAAAGATAAAAATAAAGATAATGATTATGATAATAATAATAATAATAATAATAATATATTTTTAAAAAGGTTGTACAGTTTAAATAATAAACTGTGGAACATACTCGTGAATAAAAATTAGAGCCAGGACACTCAAATCCTCAATTCTTTGAATCTTATGGTATTCGAGAGATTCCATATTTGTATGAATCTCAAAAACGTATCTCTAATACAGTATTATGAAGGCCTTGTCTTGAAATCACAATTTTAAGCAATTGGTTAGAGTAATTATATAATATAGATTTGTATAACTAGGAAAGTAACAAAATCACAACATAAAAAATACAAAATCATACTAATATAATAATAATTTACTCAAAAAAGTCTCTCTATTTTTTTATTTTTTACTATGAGCGATCCAGATCTTATAAACTAAATAGAGTTTGTCAGGGGTATAACACCTTTTTAATATTTTCTTTTAAATTAAATTTTAAATATTTTCACTATACTAAAATTGTATATTTTAAAAGATTCAAAAGAAAATGAGAATAGAAAAAGAGAGGATGACAGAAAATGTTGGAAATGAAGTATGCCTGCTCGACGATCTCATGGTCATGTTTTGAAGAAAAAATAATTATTTTCAGGTCTTAGTTGATGTTACTATTAAAATATGAACCGGAGACACATTAAGGTGAGCGATTGGGACTTTCTTACTCTCTCACACCTGGGATCATTTGCAGTGCGACGAGGAGAGTCGGGCGTTAGTAAACTCCTGGAAGTGCGAGTTGGTGCTGAAGGAGTCCTCGTTGCCCCAGGTGGAGTCTTTCCTGTCTCGACTGAAACGAGATCGACTAGACAAGGCCGGAGGAAAGGGTCTGTGCGGTGTCTTGGCGCTGAGTCCCTGGGGGAGTGCAGCGGCCCTCTGGAGGATGATATGTGCACTACGTCATTACTGCCACTGCAGTATGGAGCGAGAGCTCACCATGTTTCCGCAGGAGAAGGCACAGGTGAAAGGTTGGAATTAGTATTCTAGAATAAAAAAAAACACTTTTTTAAACGGACCAGCTTATACATTTTAATTTATTGTTAATGTTTTTAACTACTGGCCTCGGTGGTTATATGGTCTAAGGCATTACTCCTACAATAGACAACCGCCAATTACAGGAGTACCTTTGCTTGAATCCTTGTCTGATGGTTTACCTAAATAGTTTTCCATTCACTCTCTGTGCAAATGTGGGTACACATTTCCTAAATTTAATCCTCATTATTACTAACACATTATTGTTATTAGTACATGTGCTAAACCCAAGGTAGGTAATGAGATGCTGTGACAACAAAAATATGCCTAAAATAAAGGGATATGGGAAGCCTTAAGTTTTGACTTTGCTTCAAATCCTTGTCAGCTTTGCCTTCAATTTGAAAATGAGATTCTAAATTTGACAATTGCCAAACCTCTCCAATAATTTAATATTTTTGAAGTTAAAATTCACATTTATATTCAATTTTTGTTATTTAGTGCTTTTATGTACATCATAAATTAATGCTGCAGTGTAATAAAAATCTGAAATAATAATTAAATTACATAATGTTATACTAACTTAATTTATCAGTTTCTGAAAAATGGGGAACATTACGTTTGGCAGTACGTGCATCACAAATAGAAGAATCTGGAAACATATACAGGGTATTGACTGGCATAGCCAATGGGAAGAGACCATTGGGAAGACCTAGACACAGATGAGAGGATTACATATAATGAAATGGACTGGATAGAACTAGCTCAAGATAGGAATAATGTGTAATGATCGAGGTGGACTGGATAGAACTCACTTTAGATAGGGATAGGGTGTAATGATTGAGGTGGACTGTATAGAACTCACTTTAGATAGGGACAGGGTGTAATGATTGAGGTGGACTGTATAGAACTCACTTTAGATAGGGATAGGGTGTAATGATTGAGGTGGACTGTATAGAACTCACTTTAGATAGGGATAGGGTGTAATGATTGAGGTGGACTGTATAGAACTCACTTTAGATAGGGATAGGGTGTAATGATTGAGGTGGACTGTATAGAACTCACTTTAGATAGGGATAGGGTGTAATGATTGAGGTGGACTGTATAGAACTCACTTTAGATAGGGATAGGGTGTAATGATTGAGGTGGACTGTATAGAACTCACTTTAGATAGGGATAGGGTGTAATGATTGAGGTGGACTGTATAGAACTCACTTTAGATAGAGATAGGGTGTAATGATCGAGGTGAATTGTATAGAACTCACTTTAGATAGGGGTAGGGTGTAATGATCAAGGTGGACTGGATAGAACTCACTTTAGATAGGGATAGGGTGTAATGATCGAGGTGAATTGTATAGAACTCACTTTAGATAGGGGTAGGGTGTAATGATCAAGGTGGACTGGATAGAACTCACTTTAGATAGGGATAGGGTGTAATGATCGAGGTGAATTGTATAGAACTCACTTTTGATAGGGGTAGGGTGTAATGATCGAGGTGGACTGGATAGAACTCACTTTAGATAGGGATAGGGTGTAATGATCGAGGTGAATTGTATAGAACTCACTTTAGATAGGGGTAGGGTGTAATGATCGAGGTGGACTGGATAGAACTCACTTTAGATAGGGAATGGTGGCATACTTTTTAAGTGTGGCAATAAATTATCGAGTTACTAATGCTGAGTAAGTAAGTTTTACTAGTATCCATTACTGTTTCCAACCTATGGTCTGGGTCATTATTTTATTCAAGCCACATATTTTCCACTACCTGCTTGCTAGGCATGTCACAGCTTCATATGCCTTATAATCTATCTTAAGACTAGTACAAGCACAACATCCAGTCCCCGGCTGTTAATTCATTACCGTGAAAGAGTGAACTCACATTTCACCATTGATAAATTTTTCAACCATGCTGGGAACGAACCTGCGACCCTTAGCTCAATAGACAGACACATTAAAAACTGAGCTAAGGTATCAGATAAGTAATTATGGTAAAATATAATTTAATTTTGTTTGCAATATTACATTTTATAAACAATGTTTAATATTTAAAGGTATATATATGCAACATTATCATCACCCGAAACCCTTGGTATTATTAAATTTAATTTAAATTCTCAAACTTTTCCTTCAAGAATATTTCATATTTTTTTATTCAACTTCGCTTTGAATTGAAAAAGTGGACTTTGCACACATTTATTAGATTACATTTTAAATGATTTATTGGTTTTCTTATAATTATTTTGGTATTATCATTCTTCTTCTTTCTGTGTCCATGTTTCAGGCGAGGCAAACGAGTCTGTATCAGACTTTGTGGGGCAAGCTCTTAGTGACTCTGAGTACCTTCAGGTTCTCTCGAGTTTAGCCAATCCCAAAGAAAGCTACACCAGTCCTACAAGTAGTGTTCGGAAGAGTTCCACCTTAGTAACGAAGCAGGAGGCTAGCTTTGAGTTGAAACAAAGTAATAGTGGTGACGATCTCAGCAGCGATAGTGTGGCACAGGATGCACTGGAGTATATGGAGGCCAACTATGTGAGTGGGCATTCTAAAATAAAGTACAGACGAATCATACATTTCTGGTTTTCATCTAACATTATTTTAATTTTTTTTCTTAAAAATTATTCGTGAAATAAAGTGAATACATGTTAACTAGTTCATATTTATATGTTTCTGCACCACTAACATCACCTGAGAAGCTTATATCTTTCAATAACCAAGTTGGCACCACTGAAGTCTACTTTTAGTTCATTCTACTTCTTCCTGAGGAAGATGTTATAGTGAAAAGTTTGTAAAGATATGTTAGTGTTTTTATAGAGATGTGTCGAATCCACTGTTTTACAAATCCAAACATCGAATCTAGGAAAAGATTATGAGCATAAGTGGAAATAGGAGTAAAACAGAATATCTTATCTCACCGCATAATCATAGCATTTTTTATGCATACTATTAGGGGAAAAAGTAGGATGCGACCATTATGTGAAATCTACTTTTTTTATTTCTCTTAATAATACTATATTGGCCCGGAAACAATCCTATGTTTTTCTCCTAAAATTACCCTTTCAAAAACAGTTCTCCTATTATATGCACTCCCTAACATTATTTTCCATGGAAAAAATGCCAGATTCCAAGGTATATTTTGTAGCATACTGGGACTATACTGGCAGGTCCAATGCACTCGGCTATAAATAGACTGAAAGACAAAACAAAGAGAGGGGTTTACTATGAGCAAATAAGTCTAGTCAACTCAAGGTCAAACCGAAGAGAGAAATTTCCTCCTCCTCCCTTTTATTCCTTGAGTGCAGCTGCTTTGGCTGGAATAGTGTGGCGAGTATAATAAAAAAAAGAAGCTCAAGGTCAAAACAACTGGTAATTTTTTTTATGCACCTAGCAGAGTTGTGTGGTTTGTAGAAGGGAGTGGGCAGGCAGGCAAAACCAATCATCATAATAATACTCAAATCTTCTTGCATGAGCAACACTTTTGTTTTTAAGTAAAAGCTTAGTAAGAAATTTTATAAACCAAGACTGAAAAAACAGGGTGCGACCATTATATGATGAAACCATTTATACCAACTTTTTGAATTGGAAAACAGGGTGCATCCATTATGCGGTGGTAACCACTATGCAGTGAAATACGGAATAGAAAATACATTAAGAGTTAAATTAATTTGCTGGAGTATGGTTGTTAGTTTGTTATATAATTTGGTCAGGGTTGAGCCAACAACAACAACCAGTGTTAGACAACAGATCTAAAACAAATTCCAGTCCAAAATTTAAAATAAACAAATTTTTACTTTTTTCGAATCTCTAATCCGATATTTTCTCAGATCTTGAATATCCTTTGAAGATTTTAGGGTCCTATTCTAAGTGTTTTACTTTTATTTGTACTTCATTTTCCACAATTATATCATACTTATTTTATGACATATGTTATTATTATTATTATTATTATTATATTATTACCGCGTCTTACTACCCGTTCGGGTTATACGCACTTACGCTAATGTGTAATGGTAGGGTGATTGTGAGATGAAATGAAGGACCTACAGTTTAACGTGGGATCTGAACCACGGTGGCGGCCTGGCATTCCCCACATTCACAAGATGTCTTGTCAGAGGTGAAGGAAGGGTTTGGAAATCAGATAAATCTGTGCCGTGACCGAGGATTGAACCCCGACCGCTAGCACAGAAGTCTGTTTATGACATATGATTTTATTTTCTTCTCTAGATTAACCAGATAATTAAGCTCTAGTTAGCAAAATTCACCACCTGTTGGAGTGCCATAAGCATATTGATGATTGAAAGAGGGATAAAAGGGCAAGGCCCACATACCCACCAGAAAACTGTGGGCCCCAAAGATCACAACTATGTGTATGGTGTGTTTTATTTGTGAACTTTTGGGCCTACAGTTTTCTGGTGGGTGTGTGGGCTCTATTCTCCTTTCAATGTTTAATCTAATATTGCTGTTTGGTGCCATATTTATTTTGCCTACTGATAAATGGTTACAATATGGCGTGGATAGAAATAAAGTTTGGAAAGCGATGGTGGAGACCAAAGTGGAAAGAGGTGTGGTAATGAGAATGAAAAGCATATATGAGGATAACAGGAGTTGTGTTAAGACGGAAAGTGGAAGAGTGGAACACTTCCAAATAAAAAATGGAATAAAGCCGGAGGGGGTATGGGGGTGCCCTTTCACCATTACTATTTGTAATGGTAATAACAAAGTGACAGGAAAACTCAGGGAGGAAAGAATAAATGCCATGATGTTTGCTGATGACTTGATGACAATTATTATTATTATTATTTTATAATAATTTTATAATAAAGGAAATTGATAAAACTAAAGAAATAGGAAAAATAAACTACTAAGAATAAGAATAAATTTGATGAAGAAAGCCCACCTAGGGAAAGAGGAAAGATGTGGGCCACCTCATTTTGAATTATTATTATTATTTGTGATTCAAAGATAAAATGAAGACCCTGTCTCTTATAATAGTGGATTTGATCCATCTCCTAAAAACAGCCTTTAAAACAATCAATGTTTTTTTACATATGTTGTTGGTGACCTGGTGGTTTAGGGTAAGGTGTCAGACTTCTGTGCTGGCGGCCGGGGTTCAATCCTCGGTCCCGGCAAAGATTTAATCTGATTACCAAACCCTTCCTTCACCTCTGACAAGACATCTTGTGAATGTGTGGAATGCCAGGCCGCCACCGTGTTTCGGATTCCACGTTAAACTGTAGGTCCTTCATTTCATCTCACAATCACCCTACCATTACACATTAGCGTAAGTGCGTATAACCCGAACGGGTAGTAAGACGCGGTGCTAATAATAATAATAATAATTTACATATGTTTACAATTGTGAAGTTATTTTTACAGGATTTTTTCATGCCAAGAACAGTTTTTATATAATAAATTTGTGTCATTCTTTGTATTTAAATCAACATGACAATGATTACTGCTAAAAACATGATTGAAACTTGTATAGCGCAGGATTGCCTGAATGAATGCAGAAGCTTCAGTCCTCGGTATTATGTTTCAGTTATCAACTGGCACAGAAGGTAGCAGTTACCACTCTCTCCCCGAGTCTATTAGCCCCTCACCATATACTGCACATGCCGACTCTAACGTCCCAGTAGATGGCAGCAGTGAGGAGGGAAGCGAAGGTTTTGTCGATGTATCAGATGAGTGTGTTAGCGCGGATAGCTGGAGTGAGAACAGTGAAGGGGTAGAGGAGGAGACCGAACCAACACCGGTGTGTGTTTGGGACACAATTCTCTCTTCAACCAGCCAGGTAGAGTAATAGTTCTCTCTTCAACCACCAGGTAGAGTAATAGCTCTCTCTTCAACCAGCCAGGTAGAGTAATTTCTCTCTTCAAGCAGCCGTACATTCATAGTCATATCTTCAACCAGCCAGGTAGAGTAATAGTTCTCTCTTCAACCAGCCAGGTAGAGTAATAGTTCTCTCTTCAACCAGCCAGGTAGAGTAATAGTTCTCTCTTCAACCAGCCAGGTAGAGTAATAGCTCTCTCTTCAACCAGCCAGGTAGAGTAATAGTCATATCTTCAACCAGCCAGGTAGAGTAATAGCTCTCTCTTCAACCAGCCAGGTAGAGTAATAGTTCTCTCTCAACCAGCCAGGTAGAGTAATAGCTTCTCTTCAACCACCAGGTAGAGTAATAGTTCTCTCTTCAACCAGCCAGGTAGAGTAATAGTTCTATCTTCAACCAGCCAGGTAGAGTAATAGTTCTCTCTTCAACCAGCCAGGTAGAGTAATAGCTCTCTCTTCAACCAGCCAGGTAGAGTAATAGTTCTCTCTTCAACCAGCCAGGTAGAGTAATAGTCTATCTTCAACAGCCAGGTAGAGTAATAGTTCTCTCTTCAACCAGCCAGGTAGAGTAATACTCTCTCTTCAACACCAGGTAGGTAATAGCTCTCTCTTCAACCAGCCAGGTACAGTCATAGCTCTCTCTTCATCAAGCCAGGTAGAGTAATAGCTCTCTCTTCAAGCAGCCAGGTACATTCATAGTCATATCTTCAACCAGCCAGGTACAGTCATAGCTCAGACTATATTAAGCTCAAACAGACAACTATAAGTAGGTAGTTTTAGATTCCTACCTATAGTGCATTTAAGATTCAAGTTTGATAAAGATACATTCTAAGATGATCAATGTATAACCATTGTTTTAGTTGATCAGTGCTCAACACTTTTATGCATCTCAAAATGTAATGCTTTTAAAAAAAATATGTTATGCCATAGAAATATTTTATTTATTATATTTAAAATTTGAAAGAAACATTAAAAAATTTTTATCTAATTTTTTAAAAATCCTTGGATTTTAAATATTCTTAATCATTTAAAAGAGCCATTCCTAATTGTCAACCAAACATTAAAAAAAATGTAAACCTAAGTATGCTTTATGTTTTTAGGTCACCATATCCTCAGATTTTTCAAATCATTCAACAAGGCTGCCCATCACATAGTGTACTCTCTCCTGATTGGTCGGACCGTCGTCTTGTGTGGCACAGAGCATTCCATTTGTAAAGTTTCTCTCATCATCACTGCTCTGAAAGCCCTCATACCTGTGAAAGAGGGTGGCAAGCCAAGTGTTATCAGGTATACCTCAGACTAAACAACTTTTTAAATTATAGCACCGTGTCTTACTACCTGTTCGGTTTAAATGCTTAAGTACCAATTATGCTAATGGGCTAGGAATTGGGAAGATTGAATTTAGAAGAAGTGAACCCACATTTGTGTGGAGGGAGAGTGAAAAATCATATAGGGAAAACCACCCCCACTTCACTCAACCATATTCGAACCTCAATTTCCCTGTCCTCGGCAGTTTTGCTCAACATGAAACTAGCGTGTTAGCTAACTACACTCTAATTCATTCACGACCTAAGTTTACCTGGATGACAGCTTGAAATGTTACTAGAAGTAGTCCCTAATATATCACTACACCAACGGCTGACATATATATCTATCACTTTGGATGACTGTAATGAAAACAGATGGTAATATATGAATGTGATAGTTAAACACAGTAATTTCGGCCAATATTACTTATATATTTATTTGAGGACGAACACAAAGTTTATTTATAGTTTTATTCCACTTTAAAAAATATTCATACCACTTTCACAAAAACTTCTAACGAACATAGCTTCAAAATGGCGACTGATGAATTTAAACCATATGTTTGAACATGATGGTAAACAAGTTATTTACAATGATGCAGACACGCAGTTGATGAACATATTTTATTCAGTTAATTATTTCACAATAAGATAAAATAATCATAAAATTAGTTATTGTATGTAAAAAAAAAAAAATGACAATTTTCTCTTTTCCAAGTAAATACGATGTCTGTATTAAAAGGTATGTAAAAGGTATGGTGGCCTATATTCCACAAAATCATTAACGTTCCAAAACGAAGAATAAGTACTTTTAATTATGTTTAAAATATTGTTTCGAGGTGGATAAAAAGAAATTATTTAAAAAAATTTAAATTGTATCAGAAAACGGTTTATGTTATTTTAAATGTAATATAAACAGGTAATCAAAGATCTTTTTATTTATAACAAAAACAGTGATCTTTTACAAGTGTTGGCAACCCAAAACCTAAACATATGATTTTCGAACTGTCATCCACGTAAAAACCTATCGTGAATGGACTTTACCAAGGCAGGTTACCTCAGACTAGCCTTATGCAAAGTCTACTTTATCGATTCAAAGCGAAGTTAATACAATTATATTCCTGTATTTTGCATCATATGATTTGCACTGTGGTTAACAGACCAAGCTATTGGTTTTGAATTTATAATGACCAGGGATTTTTTATTCAGTTTTAGTGATCTTGCCATTGAAGGATGTAGCCTGTAAGTGAATTGTACACGTACTTCAGCGGGGATTCCCACAAAGGTATTATCCTATTGTAGTTGAGGTTTTTTCTCGGATTCTCTTGGGCTTAGGAAGTTTTGGGTAAACACGGATATTTTGGAGATTGGGAGATCATTTAAATGCAACTCTTTGGCGATGAAATTGAAAAGAAGATACTCTTCGGCCAGTGTCCAGTTTTGTTCTACTCTATTCTAGAAGTGTGTGGAATTCCCCCTCCCCCCTTATTTATGTTCTTTGGTTTTCCTCCCCTCGTGATCCCGTCATTCCGTGTTCTGTGGACTGTGCTAAAATCATATAAAAGAGTGGCCGTGCGAGTGGAGAAGCACTCCTGGACGGGCTTCGATAATCACAGGGGGAAGCTGAGGCTTCGGAGATTAATAACAAATGTAAGCAAAATTCTTTTTCGGCACGTAATTTTTTCTTTTGTTTCAAAATTCTTTTTGCCTTGATGAACTTTTATTTTTCTTATAACGTATTAAAGTAGGAGTCTGGTAGAAAATGACTAAGCTCTGTCTTGTTTTAAGATTTTTATAATGAAGAATAGTTAAGTCCTCTTGGCACATTTAATATTATCTTATATGCGCCATTTTTGTGAAATTCCAATGTCGATATATTAGCTCTAATGGTATGACTTGGAAATCTTTTGGACTTAAAATTATCTCAATGTAATGAACTTGATTTATTGAACTCTGACTAGGAAATAGCGCTAGTGATGTTTTTAATAATAATATTTTCTTATGGACTTAATTTATTGGGCGCCATCAGTGTTAGTGTAGAGGTTATTGATAACCGCCATAATAACTTTGATTATTGAAGGTAGTGTTTTGGGCGTTGACAACTAAATGTGGATTGCTCAACTTTATAATCAATATAAAAAATTTGATAGTTTATGTCTAGGGTAAACCGACGTAAGACATAGTTTTCTTTTTGTAGAAATGGAGAGATGTAAAAATAATGATATAAATAAGTTTGATTTTTAGGTAAAGAATATGAGTATTTCGCGGAGATCTAATTCGTGAGCTTTGTATTGTTCTTTCCTGGCTAACAAGTACGCATCTAACTTGTTTTTGTTAACGTAAACTAGTGATGGTGTTCACTAAAATATTTAATACGCTCTCCAAATGAAACCTTGATATTTTGATCACAAAATATTTTATACATTATTTATCCCCTTTTTGGGATTTTCCATATTAATTGTTGTTCATATCTTTTTTGAATATTTAATAAACAAATCCATTTTGTGGATCTTTTCTCCTTACTCTATTTTCCTCTACTTAAGATCCTTAGATGTAACGCTATCCCGCTTCTAAAATATTTGTCTGGTAAATGAATTGGGGGATGTTTTAATATAATATATATTGTTATATTCTTTACTCACTAAGCACACTCTTTCTTTTTGTTGACTAATTTTTTTTTTTTTTTTTTTGTATTTGAACCCTACTAGTTAGGTTTTAGGGTTAGGGATAGGGTTCAAACTAAGAAGGTTTTGACTATGGGAAAAATTGGTTAGGAACATGTAACCACAAAGTTTACAATATAACATTTTTGATAGTATAAAATTATTAACAAAAAATATTCAAACTTTGACCCAGCTTTGAGAATATTTCATATATTTGATTCGAGTTTGCTTTGAATTGAAAAAGTGAACTTTGCACACTATCTCGAAGTTCAAACAAAAGTTTAAAATATTTTTTAAACACTTTATGGTATAGTATTCATACATAAGCTAAGAAGTAAACTAATGGTCTTGTGTCTGGTTAAGTGTGTACTTTTAACCATAGTATGTTGGAATACATCACCAGTGAAGGCTATTTTTCACCAAAATATTATGCCTAGCGGACACTTTTCTTTCTCCCCCTCTACAAAGCACTACGTTTCTGTCCGGTCCTAGAGGTACCTTGGTGTGAATCGAATTCCTCCCACTCAATTCTGTGGTTTGGTGATGATTCCGATACTGATTACCGGCTCTTGCTTTAATATTCTTTGTCAAAGAGAATAAAATGGCTTCATCCATTCAACAAGAAAAGGCAAGATATATATGGTGAATATCATAATTTAATTTATGACTTACACCTTGATGATTGGTAATTCAAGACCTACTCTAGATTGAATCACAAACAGTTTGTGAAAGTATCTTCACATTATAGAGATGGATATCAGGAACGGAGATGAATGATATTTCATAAAAATCGCCAGGTTGGAAAGTATAATGAACCAGGGTGCACTAAATCGATGGTATAGCACATGCTGCATGCGCTACACATAATATTTTGGTGGGAAATAAACTTTAGCAATAATAGCGCAAAACAAATTCCATTTGAAAATCCGCTATTATTTTTTTTTACCACCTTCCCCGACCACATTTTTAGGCTTTTTCGCTCTTGTTCATATAAATTCACATATGCTGTTATAGTTGGTCGGTGCAGAAAGAACATGTTATTTACCTCAAATAAAGAGATAAAGGCTGCCTTTAGAAGATTTTTAATTTTTTTCGCATCTATTACGATTCCCAATCTGTGGCCTTGGTCACTTTTCAATTCAAGTTATATATTTTCCACTACCAGCTTGCTGCGCCTGTCATAGCTTCATATGCCTTATATGATTGCTAACACTTAATTCATTTACGTAGGTTTCATTCTATAATAACTATTTAGTAGGGAGCTGGTAAAACACCACAAAATAATCTAATCCCAAAACTCTAGTTGATAGGGGTGTGGATAGAATATTAAGCACTAAACATTAGAAGCGAGCTGGAATGATATCACAACTAAAGCGATTTCTTTGTTTCATACCAGTGACCTTGATGTTATTTCTTTATAGGTATATTTATTTTTTACAAAATTATGTTGGTGATAGTGAATATAGTAAATTAACATTTACTTACCTGCTTTTTATCTATGCTTACGTTATGGTAGTTACATTACTAGTCATTGTTAAAATTCTGTTTTGTAACGGTTGTAAAATAATTGAATATTGAAATATGTAATATTTGGTAAGATAAAATTAAATCGTTTGATAATCTATTGCAGTCTTATCCTTCCTTCAAAATATGTTGAATATGTCAAGGTTATTGTAGATGTCGAAGCCGAAGGAGATTTGACATTTGACTTCGACTTTGACTTTTTGAAGCTTCACACACCATTACTAGTTGAAAACGGGGTGTTTTATTTCCTTGGGGGATCTCAAAATTTTGGAATCGTTACCTATTACTTACTTTTAAGATGTTCTCACACAACTATAGTACCAATTAAATCTGGTTACAGCCATCTTTATTACATTAACAAGTTTTCTTTTTTTTTCCAGGTGGCATTGTGGTATTTTGGTAACCTCCCACATTGTTAACAATCAAATAATTGGTTTGTGTGTACCAGAAAGGTTATCGGTTTATGATATGATCAGTCATAAAGATAAGGTGAGGGCTTGTTTACTATTGAAAATATAATATATATCTCTAAGTAAAACAATGAAATGAAAAAAACAAACCACAACGAACAATGTAAAGAAGAACACATTTCACACTTTATAGTGCTACAAAGAAATAATGGCTGTCCCAACTTTTGTTGGTGGCAATTGATTTTCTTTAAGAGGCAGCCATTACTTCTTTGTCCAATGGAAACAATTTAAAATGTGCCTTCTTCCAAATATAATTTAAAATATAATCATATTTAATTTAGGGCTATGCTGGTACTGTACTGAATGCTGATCGATTGCCTCATTCCGATCCAATCATCACCAGGCTATTGCATAATCGTTCATCCGTTTCTTCTGTATAAGAGGAAGTGGCAGGGGGGTTATAGTGGTGACTTGTCAGTTTTAAACTGGTAGCAGACAAATCTCTCTTTTGTTTTATTTCTTGGGGAAGGAATTCAGCTGTTAAACTAAGGCAAAGCTTCACACATCCCTCTTCTATATATACTCTTTTTAATGTTTATCAAATTCAGCTTTTAATTTAATTGTATTTTCTGATCCAGCTTAATTTTTTCCCTCTACCACAGAACAGTGTTACAATCCTGAATGTGAAAAGTAAGCAGTTGTTTGGTCCTGCCTATTCTGGCCGACTGTTGGCATCCCTGGAAACAATCCCACAACTTCAGACCTGTGATCAAAGTTTGTTGCTATACCTACAAGTTATCTCCATCACACTGCAAGAGAAAGTTTTCGTGTTGAGAAGTTTAGCTGGCCTTGAGCCCAACACAAACAAGATAAGGAATACCTTGAAACAGATGGATTTAAAAGGATGTGATGGAGAGGTGGTCAAGTATCTTAGTAGCATACTGCCATCTATTGAAATAATCTGACACTAAAATAAACATCCAGGCAAATTAATAAGTTCAAACTATAACCTTAAAATTTAGAAAGATGCAGTAGTGCTGTAATTTTTATTTATTTTTAATATATACAGAGTGTCCAAAAAATAAAATTTAAAATTTCCAGACTTGTTCCTGCCTTTCCAGAGCCAAATTCTAACTTTTTTAATATATAATACTCTGTACTAGCAGAAGAAACCGGTGTTGCATTGCATGGTTACCTCGGGCAACGCTTTTATTTGCTTCAAACATAAACAAAACTCTTCATTTTATTTATTTTGTCTCAGTTTTTAATAGATTAAAAAAACACCAATCAAATATTTAAAATGCTAACACCAAGTTGCACATGTTTGTGCACAGGTGCTACTAATTTTAAAATTTCAGACCTAGGCGTGGGGTAGATATTGCGCAACACTCATAACAGACAAACAAACTTTATTTTATTAATATAAATAAATTATATATAGATAGTCTATATAAATATGAAGTAAATAGCAAACATTATTTTATTAACATCACAACTTGATGTAATAATATTTTTAGACACATACATTTTGGAATTATTTCACTCTATGAAGGTGTTTAAGGATTTCAGCCTAAAGCGACTGGTCATTAGGTAGTGTGATCTAAGCTAGATTTCATTGAGATCATATCGAGAAATGTATAACCCAAACGGGTAGTAAGACGCAGTGCTAAATAAATAAATCATATTAAGCCATTAAACAATAAGTGTACTTCTTTTTAGCCCGCATCTCACTACCCGTTTGGGTTATACAATTAAGTACTAATTACGCTAATGTATTAGGAATTGAGAAGGTTGAATTTAAAGGAAGTGAGCCCACATTTTTGTGGACGGTGAGTGGAAAACCATTTAGGAAAAACCACCTCAGTTCACCTGGCCGAGGTTTGAAGCTCAATCTCCCCATTCTCGACAGTCTAGCTCAACATGAAACTAGAGCGTTAGCTAACTACACCACAAAGGTGAGGGACAAGTGTAAATGAAAGTTGTGTATTTTCTGGTAAATATAAAAATTACATACATTTTATAGAATTACCTGACATTTCCCTGTTTTCTTGGACATCCTGTTTAATTTTCTAGGCTATAGACATAAATCAAGAGAAATCTCAATATTGAATTTGATATGACTGTATGGATATTAAAAAAAATAATTTGTTTAGTTGTAAGTACACATAATAGTTATTTAAACTTTTTAATAGTGTTGGTGTAGAATAACATCTGAACTCTATGAATGGCATGTGGGTTTAAAAGTTGTGGGGCAATACTGACCTTGATAAGTTATTTTTAATTTAAAAAGATGTTGAGAAATACTTTTATTTGTTTGGATAGGAATAGTAAATTTTCCTTCCCTTGTCCTCTCTCACACACCTCACAACTTCTACATCTCACACGCTAGCAAATGTCCTTCCATTATTGTCATATTAACCCCTACACTCCTTCCTTAGATGCAGTAAAAAAAAAGTACAATAATAAAACATATCTACTGGAAGACTGATCCTACCATCTTTTTAGAATATAGTATTTATTTTTACAAGGTATTTTGGTGTATTGCAAAATGGCCTGAAAGTTATCAAATTAACGATGAAAACATGATTATAATATTGTGTGTGTACACATATTATGTGTTTTAATAAAATACCAGCTAAGGGCTTAAGGGTAAGTTGAAGTCCTAGCCTTTTAATTTATTCTTTAAATTGAAAAATGACACATGGACGCTGGAGTTAAAACCAAGACCTTTAACTTAGTATGCCAATGCTCAAACCACTGAGCTATCCACGAGTCCTCACTTTTATTATAAGACAAAGTCCGTGATAGATGCTGCCTTAAAAATATGGTACAACTCCTGAATAACTCAGTGGTTAGAGAATTGGCATACTAAGCCAAAGGTTCTGGATTCAATTCCTGTGTTAAGGTTTAATTTTTCAATCTAAATGTTATGATATTTATACTGCCAATCACTGTGAATAATTACTGGTATAAATCACTGCTCTTTTAAAATCATGGTCACTGTGATCACCGATATCATATAATCAATGTTTTGCCTATCCCTACAATGCTTAGCATGAAAACAAAGTTCGGAAGCTCCCAAACATTTTATTTCTGGTGGTAGGTGGCTACATGGTCCACACCGCACCGCAAAAGTGCAGAGCAATGCTCTCTCGACGATTTGTCCGCACTGTTGCGGTGCGGACTTGTGTAGCCACTTGCATTTAAAAACCTGGATGGCATTCCAACAGAAAAATGCGTTGCGGCTTTTTGTAGCCGGTCCTTGATTGTTACTTGCAAAACAAACAGTTTTAATTAATTTAAACTAGTTGAAAAGTAACACCTGAATACGAAAATCGAACCCCAGTTCTTTGGCTTAGTGCGCTAATGCTCTACCAATGAAGAATGACCCTTAACACAGGACTAATCCTGAATAGCTCAGCGATAGAGCATCAACGCATTAAGCCGAAGGTCTCGGGTTTGGTTCCTGTTTCCAGGTGTCATTTTTCAACTACTAAATTAATTTATAATGTGATCTCTCCATACAACATTTATATGAATACAATGATTTGCAACCTGTGTTTTGCTATTCATCAACAGTTTTAAAGTAACTTAATCATATCACATAATATCAACTTTTATAAAACAATATTTTGGTAGTTTTTGACCATCAAAATGAACACACTGAGTTTCTACCTCATCCTTTTTAAATCGTTAATGTCATTAAACGTTCTTAATGCCATAGATTTAAATAAAATTATAGTGAGCTTGCTAGGAAACAAGACTAAAAATATAATTAAATCAAACTTAAAATAAAGGAAACTATGGATATATTTAATATCAACTTCAAATTTGGAGATAGTCTCTGTTTTATCTTGGAATTTAACCAAAATCAAAGTTTTAACCAAATACTTGCACAAGTTGTGTTGTTTGGAGTTATTTTAAGCTTATTCAAGGTCCTGCATGTATCATTTTATAGCTGCAGACTTTGCTTTCTTATCCTTGATATAGTTCTATATTAAATATATTGGACAAATGAAAAATTTACAGGCTTACCCCACTTTGAGACAAACCGGTTTCCGACATTTCACTCATAAGACATTTTAAAATTGTGACTAATCCCCAAGAATCTGACAGCTGCCTCGCTGGTACGACAGCTTAGCGACTTGACTCTGCCGGCTTTCATGCTTCCTGCTCGATTCAGCTTATTTATAAACACAATATGCTCTTTCTCTGTGTTAAGCTCTTGGATTTTTTTTTTTAGCACCGCGTCTTACGACCTGTTCAGGCTATATGAAGTTTAAGATACTTTTTTCTCTGTGTTTACTTTAAGACTAAAGTGTGGTGAAATCGCATTCATACAATATTTATTTCAGATAAAAATGCCTAATTTATGTCAGTCACTTATGCAATTTCAGTGCAGTGCATCATCAAGCAATTTTAATGATTCCTTAGTGATTAAATTTGATTTACAACAATTATATAGAACCTAATATGTTGCTATAGCTTGGTCTGCTTGTAACTTTTGATTTTGTCAATTATTTTACTTTTTAATTTTGAATTTAATGTTATAAAGAAGCATTTATTTTTATTTTAGGGGTGGGAATAAAACACTGGGATGTAATAATAGTCGAAACAAATAGCCCGAGCGGTTAGTTAAACATGGTACAAAAAAAATAACACCATAACATTTATTTGAGTAATACTAGAGTATAAATAATTGTTAAGATAAAACATATTGATCCATTTTTTTTATGTTAGATAAAAATATAAAAGGAAACTGTTATATGCCTTGACTAACAAGTTTTAGAGTACCATTTAAACGTAACTGAAGTTAATGAAATATTAAATATAATACATTGTACATATCACCAAAAATATAAAAAAGAAATTAAATAGGCTTATGCATTTAATTGACAAAATGTATTTTGTCAATATTGTTTAATGTAAATATTTGTTAATAAAGTATAATTATGATATCTAATAGGCCTACCTAAAGCATGATACGGTATGTCATTAAATAATTTTTTTATCACCATTACCTGTTCAGATTATACGCATAAATGATAACTATTCTATTGGGGTAGGAATTAGGTAGAGAGAATTTTAGAAGTACTCTACCCGCAGTTGCCTGGAAGGAGAGTTAGAAAGCATTTTAGGAAAGACCACCATCAATAGTCTTTGTCTTCAGCAGGCCATTCTAACATAAGAGCAGCGCCTTAAATCATTCATCCACACTGACATAGGTAAATAAATATAAAATTGTAAAAAAAGATGTCATGTGGCTGAGTTATTGAGATATTTTAGGGTATATTAGTTTTTTTTATTTATATTTACAGATTACCTTGTACAATGCTGTTACTATTTAATGACATAAATGTATTCTCCTGTACTGTTATTTAATAAAAAACAAATCATGTTGGTGTACGTTGATTGTGCAAGTGATTACGTCATTTCCATTACCTTTAATTAATTTATGTTGATAGTTTGATATTTTAAAACTTGAACAGTGAGAAAAATAAATACCCATGGACTAATAGGAATAAATACATTTAAAAAACATTTTAAAATTTGTAATTTAAGGGAAGGGAAGACTAGTAGGTAGAAATAAATGTCTCCCTGAAGGAAGATCGAAAAGTGGGCAGAAACAATTTTTTTTTTAAACTTTCTCTTGACTTGTCGAAGAGAGAATTATTGTGATGGCCAAATAAACCAAACTCGAGATTTTGATTAATGTCAATGTTTCATGAGCTTAAACAAACAAAAAAGCGGTTTTTGAGATGCCGTCTCTCCGCGTCTTGGACTAGAGCTAAAACAATTTTTATTGATTGGGCTGAAACTCTGTATCTAGGGTTTTCACAAGGCCCTTAGGTCTTTTTAGAATTAAATATCTAATCCTAAATTTAAGGGTAGTTTTCTGAACGAAAAAAAAATAACATTGATTTTCTCAAAATCCACTATAGCAATTTTTATTAATTTTATTATCTAAGCATTGTTTAACATTACAAACAAAATGATAATTCTCATTTTCCCATGAAAATTACTTAGAGGGCACTTTACATACTTTACATAGGCAGAAAATTTCCTTCATTATATATCCACAACTATTTCGATATGAAATAATTTATCATTGTAAATTTGTAGTACTGTTAAACTTAAAAATATTTTAATCTAGAATTTATTTTTATAAAACTATTAGTTTTTGAGCTACAAGCAAATATATATATGTATTTTATATGGAGGTCCTAGAAATATGAACTTTATTGTTATGATCTTTGGTGGACAGAGATGTTCCTTTTTTCTCAATGTTTCTGCACAGTATATATTATTTCAAATAAACTATTTGAGTAATTAGCAAATGTCTCTATTTTAAGATTAAATAGAGAAAATTTGTGCAATGCTTTATACCTTTTTTTGTCCACTTTAGGGATAATTATTTAGAGGAAATGACCCTACATTTGCATGAAGCGAGAATGGGAAACCGTTTAGAGAAATCCACCCTTGGTGCATTTTACCTAATTAGCAAAAATTAGCCTTTGTATTGACATGTATTTAAAAAAAACAGATTAAAACCATACCCTTGTCAACGGCAATCCATTAAGTTGAGAGAATGACGTCTCAAACTGTGTGATCAATGATCACAGATGTGAGTATTATAACTAAAGCATAGTTGAAGTTTAATATTACGATTTAGCTTACAATAGTGAAAATTTACTTAATCTGTCATTGCTGAAAAAAAAAATCCCGAGATTTATTAATATTGAACTAAAATTAATTATTTTTCAACTTGAACAACCACCTGGGCAGTTATATAACCCGAGTGGGCAGTAAGACATGGTGCTAAAAAACTACTTGGACAGAGTAGTTATAATTTACACACACTTGTAGAAACCCCATAACTCCAACCGGAAATATTTTAACATTAAATCCCTATTGAAACATTAAAATAACAATTGAGACTATACACCCTAGGTGCTCTGAATTTTTTTAAACTTGAATAAGACACTAGCTTAGGCATTAAGGAGGGGTGTGTGTTTGTGTGTGTGTATATACACATAATATATATATATATATATACATACACACTATAATATATATATATATATATATATATATAATATATATATATATATATATATATATATATATATATATATATATGTAGTAGCACCACATTTTACTATTTGAGTTACACACATATATACTTATTAAGTTTCAATGTGTAAGGGATGAAGAAGGTTGAATTTATAGGAAATGTACCCACATTTGTGAGGAAAAAGAGAATACACTTAAGTAAAAAACCACTCTCAGTACACACAACCAAGATTCGAACCCTGATATACTTGTCATCGTCATTCAGGTCCTGCTTCAGTCTAAGGTGTCACACTTGCAGTACACTAGACTGTTAATGACGGAATCGAGGATCGATTCTCAGTCGGGTGTACTGAAGGTGGTTTTTACAAAACGGTTTTTCACACTCTCTCCCCCCGCAAGCATAGGTGCACTTCCTATAAATATAACCTTCCTAAAAACAATTATCGTAATTAGTACATAACCCGAACAATTAGTAAGATACGGTGTTAAGAAAAAAGAAAAAAATATATAAATATTTCATTATGAAGCCTACACCTCATGAATCTCTAGTTATACTAATCCTAGCCATAAATTATACAAGTTTTTTTTGAACTATTATACCTCGTGAAATGTAATGATTTGAAATCATCGAATCACTATTTATAGTTTATACATAGTTACACACTTTTTAAAATTGTACAGTTATTTTTGTTGTTGTCTGAATGACCCCCTTAATAATAGCACAGTGCTGAACAAATGGCTTGTCATATGAATACATAAACATAATATATTTTATAACTTTATTTTTTTTTAAACTGTTGAGTAAGTTTGTTTCAATGAAGAACCAACTACAGCTCTTTCCTTAATGAAAACTTCCTCACGATAACTTTAGAATAAATATTTCGCCGCGTGGGTCGGAGGCAATATTACTAACAAGGTTTCTTTTATGCATGACACTATTTCCTTCAAGCCTTTTTGAGATACGTCCAACGTAGTGAGTGTTATATATCACAAACAAGAAAAAAAAGAGAGCCGAGGGTGGGGTTGAGAACATGAATATTTCATTGCATGAGGTCAGAAGGAGACTGAAGCTCACACTGAATACATCGCTGCCATAAGTTAAGGAAAAACGGAAAAAAAAAATTTAAGGTTTATATTTTTACAGTCTTTATAAAAAAAAAAGTTTGTGGCCAAAATATTATATAAAATGTTGCTTCAGGAGAAACATTTAGGCCTAGTTTAATATTATATTAAATATAGGACGAATGTATTATTATTAGCACCGCGTCTTACTACCCGTTCGGGTTATACGCACTTACACTAATGTGTAATGGTAGGGTGATTGTGAGATGAAATGGAGGACCTATGGTTTAACGTGGAATCCGAACCACGGTGGAGGCCTGGCATTCCTCACATTCACAAGATGTCTCTTGTCAGAGGTGAAGGAAGGGTTTGGTATTCAGATAAATCTGTGCTGGGACAGAGGATTGAGCCCCGGACCCCCAACACAGAAGCCTGACAACTTACCCCTAGATCACCAGCATTCAAAAGATTCGAGGTTTGTAAATATTCCCCAAAAATATCTATACCTATAATACAATCATGAAGATATTAATTTGATACAACAATTTTAAACAATTAGTATCCGTAATTATATATAGACTCGTGTAGTTGTTTAAGTAACAAAATGACCAAAAATGATAAAATTGTTTTAATATAATTGATAAACAATATAAAGAAGAAGAAAACCTTAACTCACTATCACTTTATCTCCCCCCCCCCCCCCAACCCCCGAACGAGGAATCTTTAAATTCAGCACAGAGGCTCCTTTCAGGTCGTAGGCATCCGATAAGGCGTTTCACGAAATTAAACTGTCAAGGGGTGAAATGGTGGTTGAAAAATTGTAGTAAATTTTTTTTTATATGTAAGCTGGAAAGCTAAAAATTTAGCCGACAAAGGGATTGCCTCATATAGCCAAAAAAATATACATATGGAGTTTAAAAATAGTAAAAATAAAAAATATTCTAAATGCTTAGTGCAAAGCTTTATCAAGTATACGGTCTAAAAGGAAGAGTTTGTCTGTCTCTTATAAGCATTGCGTGATATCTACCTCGCAGAGGTCTGGAATTTTAAAAATCCATAGCACCTGTGCACAAACATATGCACAACGAAATAGGAATTTTAAAATCTATTAAAGACTGGGTTGGAAGAATTTAAATGAGATTTTTTTCTCTCTTTCTGTTTGAAGCAAAGAAAAGCGCTGTTTGGTGTAGCCACGTAATTCATTACGTGGCTACCCCGGCCAACGCCGAATACTTCTGCTAGTTTTATATAAAACATATTTTCTAATATCCTATTCTATATCAATCCTTTAGCGGAAGCAATGAAAATACTAGCACAAAATGTGTAACGTTTGGAATACGTGTTTTTTAAAACATTTTTTGTTGTTTTCGTTCTCAATACTACAGGGTGGGATGGAAACAGTTAGACTATCTATGTTGAGGAAAGTGATGGACTACGTGCTGAGGTTTATCTGACGTCCGGTGGAGCTCACCTGAGTGACATTATCTTCAAAAAGGGAAAAAGTGTAGTATGTAGTTTGCTTTTATTTAGCTGGTGATTATTTACTTTTCAATTAAAGTGTTAATTTTCCTGTTACTAATCGTCTAATTGTTTCGGCCACACCTGTATTTCTGGAAACTGCCAATATAGGTCTACATCTGTGTGGTGTAGACAAGGCCGTAGCCAGGAAGAGTTTTGGGGATCCAATCCCCCCGCTAAATTTTATGAACAAAATATATATGGCTTTATTTATGGCTCAAACAATATCAAAATTAAGATACAAATACAAATTAAGGGGCGGTTTTACCATAAAGAGCACTTAAGAGAACTTCTAGAGGCGTTAAATATTAGAAATTTTCCTAGCCTTCGGAATTTTGTAGGTTATTTTACCATGAAAAAAACTTCACAAACCTTCAAAAAGTGTTTAAAATTTAGAAATTTTTCCAAGCCTTCGGCAGCTAGGGGGTTATTTTACCTTAAAATAAAAACACTTCAGAGAGCTTCTAGAAGTGTTTATCATTTAAATTTTTTTCTCTAGCTTCCAGCAATTGGGGATGTGGCCACCAAACCCGCCCCCACCCCCTAAAATTATTGGCTGGCTACGGCCTTGAGTGTAGATACCATGAAGGCTAATTTTTGGCGAAGAAAAGTTGCAGTACGTGGACAACTAAAGAAAAATACTACACAGACAAAGAATAAGCTCTTAAACTAAATGCATACTTGGAAGGACACATGGACACATTACCAATATACAAAACGGACCGACTAAGAAAACCTGATTGTGATCGAGTGATTAATATGTATGAATAATCTATTTTGTATTATTATTATTATTATTATTATTATTGGTACCGCGTCTTACTACCCGTTTGAGTTATACGCACTTACGCTAATGTGTAATGGTAGGGTGATTGTGAGATGAAATGGAGGACCTACAGTTTAACGTGGAATCCAAACCACGGTGGAGGCCTGGCATTCCACACATTCACAAGTTGTGATTAATAATATTATTTTATTATTAGTGAGTAAAAATTGGATTCCAATAGGTATAAATGTGATTCACAATTTAATTTTAATTTCAAACACTATAAAGGCGGCGATAACAGGTAAAGTGTTTATTTCATGCTCTTAGTTTTAATACCGTATGTTTACATATACCGCATTATTTAACAAGTATTTTAGTAATTTTTAAGATAATTTTCAATAAAATGTAGGTGAAAATTATCAGCATGTTTATTACCAGTTAAAAAGTTTAAATTTTGAGTCAAAGGTTTAAAAAAAAACAACTCATCGACGCTTTACGCGAGAATTTGTACTTATGAAATTAAAACAAGAGGTTATAAACCTAGATATAGCCTTCCTCTACCAAATAAAGTATTTTTTTTATTGAGTTACAGTAGAAAATTTTAAGATAATGTGGGATAATTTTATAGGGTTTTATGTATGTTTTCTAGAATTTGTAAAAACCTCCGTTTTTCACACGGCGGCCAGATGATATCCGCTCTAACTACTGGCCACCGTGGAGTAGGGTGGGTCTAAGTGACGTATTCAACTCTGGATGGCTACACTGGAGCGTATGGGATTACTCTGACGGAATGAGTAGGTTGTACGAGGAGAAGGCTTGTGAATTAACAGGCAGTGTACAAATAGTATTTAACTAAGTGAAAATACTAGTTTACAATACAATGGGTACATCAGATAGACTAAACTGAGTTAGGGAGTGTGATCAAAACTTTCCCTTGCATTTTGGTGAAAACAAAATTTAAAATTATCAAACTATTTTATAAGTAATCCAAGATTTCTAAACGCCTGAATCGCTTCTAATTACTCTCCGATGTAGTACCCTTAACATGGGAACATAACTGGTTAAATAAATAACACGACGAAACTCAAAATACACAATTATTGATTTAATAAAAACTGATAATCTTGTATCGCAATTATAAAATACGTTCCCATTTTGTTTTTTTGTTTTTTTTAATACATCCATAAAAACTTTGACATTAATAAATCTGATCTGGTCAGTATTGTAAGAGTAAAAATATATAAGTTAATCGAACTAAGGTCCCGTCAAATTATCCACAGTTATTATTTTGAAGAAACACATAACAATATTTGTAAACTAACATAATATTATGATATTGCGCGTCTGGGCTACACTATTCGTAGCTCAGTAGGGCAAAATATTAACCAGTACTAACGTACCGTTACCCAGGGGATGCCCAATTGTACTAATCGTACATCTTTTCAGTGGAGGCTCTTTCCATGTCCCGATGAGATGAGATGATGGTGATAGTATGAGGGTGTGTAACCAGTGGAAACACTTAAACCTAACTAACCAAAACATGTTATCGTTGGGGTGATTCTACTTTCTGTAAAAAAAAAAACCCAAGGTATCAGCCTGGAATTGAAACTGGTATCTCTAGGATCTTACCAGGTGCATGGCCACAATACTATGGGTTCGAATAAAATTAATACAGGTAATTTTATAGAAGATTTGCGTGTTTATTAGTTCTACCGTAAATCCAACGTTTTAGTTGGAAACCTAAAAATCAATATCCGATGGTTTTTATAAGATTATAAAAGTGTTTCATTCAATTCCGCTTCACATGAATAAGTTTCCAACTTTTAAATTTTAAGTTTTATTGGTTCTAGACACAGGTAATATAATATTGAATGTAAGTATACATTTTTAATTAGAAATAAATAATGACATAGATAGAATATATTATTGAAAGGGAAGATTATGCATTGTGCTACTTAGTGAAGCCAATAATTGTGAGTCGCACTGTCACAAATAACGAACGATGGGACGAAGTATAAAATTGCTGGAGAAATTGGAACTTCTACGCTAGTGAACGTAAACACGCTTATTTGCCGTAGGTGTGTGAATATTATACTTTCGCAGAGACTAGAATTAAAATATAAAATAAACATATTAATTTAAACCTGTTTGGCAAAACGCAATTCCCCCTTCTTTTCTTTTTGCCCACCATTTCCCCGGCTGAAGTTAGAAATAGGCGATACACTTTACCAAATATAATAATGAATATGTAAAATAAACACATAGTAAACCAAATCTGCAATCTTCCTTTCTTCATTTCCCTCCCCCACCCCCGCCTAGCTCTACACACCCACCACACACACACACACACACAACACACACACACACACACACACCACACACACAACACACAACACACACACACACACACACACACACAGGCCCTCCACTGCTCCGAACAAAATTTAAAATTTAATACATGCTATCGAATGTTAGAAGAAAAAATATCATAAAATAAACATAGTAGACCAAACCTTTTTGGCAGGACATATTACACCCACCCCCTGCCCTCTTTACCTCCTCTGCTCTGCCAAAGATAAACCAATAACGATTAAGTTTGACAAAACTCAGTTCCCCCTCCACCCTGCCTTCTTGCCCTCCTTTACCCGGCCAAAATATACCACTGGAAATATATGCTATACGATATGAATGAAAATATAAACTAAAACATATTAAACCGAACTAGTTTTGCATAACTTTATTTCTCCCCTTCCTTTCTCTGTACCTGGAGAAACATTTTATCACTCCACAGTCAGGGAATTATTGGTAGAATTAAGGATTTCTCTGTCTCCGGCCTTGGTCGTAACTATGCACTATTATTTGCGATCATGTATGAAGGGTGGCCTATCACAAGGTTTCATCCAGCCAGCATCGACAAAGTGTACAGTACACAGTTTCCAATCTGGTTATCCGTTTCAATATGGCGGCTGCTCGAAAGATTTCTCGTTTTAATAGCTCATATAAAGTGATCTGAATTTAAAATTATATGCAATCAAACGAGTATATATAGAGTAATTTTTTTACATATATTGTGAGACTTACATCTTAACCCACGTGAACAACGGTTATTCTATATTAACATAATGTACTATTAACTATATAGTATTCGTTAGATTTCTGTCTATTTTGTCACCGAGGGAAAATGTCATCTTCAAATCTAAAGAGAAATTATAGTCAATATTTCAACTTTAAATCCAAAGAGAAATCTTAAGACATTAGTAATGGTAAGAACATGGAAGGAGCGAGCTCTACTGTTCAAAGAACTACTAAGAACTACTAGTAAGGCTGTAATAACAATAAAAACATAGAGGTAGCAAGGTATACTGTTCACAGAGCTACTAGCTATAATGGGTTTAAACTCCCAAAACACCCCATCTTGGAATGACACCTATGACCTGACCACAGCCAAGGTCCACCAACAGATACATTTGATGTCACGTCGTCCCTTGGTTAAACACATAGATGGGAAAGCGCCGTGGCTAATTATTCTACTCCACCCGCGCCGCGCAGAGACCCAACAGGTGGCCTGTATCCTTCCAGCGCAGGCGCCCGGTCACGGACAGATATAGACCTAAACTGATCGACCCCGATTCAGTCCGCAACCCAGGCAGCACCTTGAAAACACGTCTCCGAAGTTTCATCCAGTTTTCCAGGTAAAACACACCTACAACTACTCATGACATGTAACACACACGAGTACAATTGTACTCGCCAATTTGCCGTGTCAGAGATTCAAATATTATTCTATAATTTCAATCCAAACACCAGGAATGTTTTTATAGTAGAAGATTTGACGTGCCCTTTCTAAACATAATCGGACAGTAATTATAAACTAGACCAAATATTGACAGAATACTTAACCAAATTCAATAAACTTGGGTGTGAGTAAATTTCAGAATTGAATTGGATTGAAATAATAAGATCAACTCGTTAAAAAAAAACCCACTAAAATTCTGTATACCTAGCCTAGAATAAAACCAGCGTACTTAAAACATATAGGATATCTCCCTATCTAGTCGTCCACAAATTATAAATATATGTAAGAATGAATATGCATATAAAAATACATTTTTACATTATTACCTAAAATGTTTTGGATAATATATTAGGTTTTTTTCTATCAAGTTCACTCTAATTAATTTTAAAGAAAGAGAGCCTACCTTGATGTATAGCACTACGATGTGGCTTATAATGTAAGGCCATAATTTAATCTTTCAAGTTAAGACTGTCACCTTTCAGGGTAAATGGAATAT
Organism: Timema cristinae; assembly: GCA_039000515.1. Lineage (NCBI taxonomy): Eukaryota > Metazoa > Arthropoda > Insecta > Phasmatodea > Timematidae > Timema > Timema cristinae. The sequence goes on along the minus strand of JBCFYV010002255.1, from coordinate 23,325,338 downwards.
ACAGTGCAGTACCAGTAGAACTTACAAGTCTATTACTGGCTTAACTGCAGGAGGATTTAATTGTACTTCAAACTTAACCCATTTAATTAAAAAATCAATGAATAGAAACAAAGTCACTACACATTAAATAACATAATATAATATAATATTAATTTAATTGTTCAACTTTATATTCTGAAGGTGTTTTTTTAACTGGTGTAAACTATGAAGATTTTAGTGGGAATTATTGTAATGACATTTCTTTGCGAATCTTTATCGACAAAACATATGTATTTTTATATTAAAAACAGTAAATTATTATAAATTTAATATATAATCTCTTTTTATGGCTTTCAAAGAAAAACTTTAATTTTTAAAATTAAAATCTAAATGTTTATGTTTACACATTTTATATTAATTGATTTTTTAAATATACATCACTCAGTTTTAAGTGGGGAAAAATATTTATAAATTGACGTTTTAGATTGGGTTAAAATTTTAAGTAATATTTATTAAGGGTTTGAAATAAAATGAGAACATATCACATAATTTTTCAAAATTAAATACGGCACTAATATAAAAAAATCTAAATATACACTTTTAGCTAATTGTGATAGACTATGCTTTTAATAATTATTTTAATATATTTTTAAATACACAAATTAAAAAAAAATTTAATCCAACCTATTAGAAATACGTTAGAAATTGTAATTGTCAAAATTTATGTGATCCATCGAGCTTTGGTGGCAAGAGAAAATCAAATTAAATATAATAAATAATAAAATGCAAACTTAGAGAATATGACTGCGCAGAAATTCATTTATAAAGTATGACTATTATTATTACCGTATTTGTTGTCAAGAATTTTCTTAATTTTTAACAGTAATATTTCTGATTAAAATCTACTTATTCTATTATACTTAGTTTGTATTTATGTGGAGAAAGAATGATATAGTTTCGAAAGCTTTTCAAATAACGGGTCCCAAACCCAAGTAAAAACTATTTTGAAAATATAAGTTCCCAAATTGGACACAATTTAAACTCTGTGCCGTAGAAAGGAATAGGATCGTTGAGGCGCAGCATGAATGAGGTTATAAATTAATCTGGACCAGGCCTAAAGGATGGATACTGCCCCATATTGATGTATTTATGATTCATATCTATTTTCATTTCTCAAAAAACCTATGTTTCTCGCGTGACACAGGACAATTTGGTTTTAAATTCGGTCATTCTGAGATAAATAATAAGATGTGTGGTGGTAGAACCACCAACGTCAGGGACTATGGGGATTTGGGGACGCGCAACTGCCCCTATGCTGCCCCCCCCCCCCAACATTTTGCCAAATAGGGAATTGAGGGATAGGCTACATCGACTTTGGGGGAAAAAAACATGATCCTGTTTACGATAACTTTTACAACTCAATTAAAACATTAAGATTTTTGTATTAATGTACTGATTACTGAATACAGTAGGCCTACCAGTGTTTAATTCTACAAAAATATTCCCACGCGAGAGTACAGCCAAGGTACAAGTCAAGCGTTGTGCTATGTCCATCAGAACATAATCGATACTGTCGACCTGCACAAAGTGGTAACGATTTTATATCAAACTTTGAATCAGTTTGTGATTAAATGGAAACCAAAGACCTATTATGTTTCTGTTTCTGAATCAAGGTTGGGTAGAACAGGATTTCATTTCATAAACCAGACCTACTATATTAAATGTCATTAGAGTATAAGTGAAAAAATTTACTTTAACTGAATGTATACATTTTTGAGATTCACATTTCAAGGAGTTCAATGTGATAATTTTACCCCTAATTGCAAAACAGCCGACATAAATTTTGGTGATTCCATCATCCTAAAGGTATCTAAAGGTGGATACATTGACAGAATGGATAAAGGAGGAGTTTTTAAGTAAAATGAATACATTGTTTTATAGTGAGAAGAACACGAGAGTTGGGAAGGTAAGGGAAGACATATATTTCTCCCCACCCACCAATAATCAAAAGGTGGTGACGCCAGGGATAGAACCAGGGAAAGGCACGGGAGCATTTCTCTCTCCCCCTGAAAAAAAATTCACCCCTATATTAAATATTCCCCCTTTCCTTTTATATTTATCTCATTCCCCTTCAATACTCTCAAATATACAGCTGAAAGCTTACCTTTGTCAAACAACATTCAAATAAACAGTAAATGTACAAAATTTTGTCAAAATTATTATATTTATTTGAGGTCCGTGATATGTGTGTGGTGGGTTTGAGATGAGTCGACAAAATATGAACTCCATTTTGATCAACAGCTAATCATCTGTAGACTGACTCGATATAAATTACAAATGTGATGACAAGACGTATTGGAAGGTGTTGCTCGGGCAACACTGATAAATGATTTATAGTTCAAACTCAAACGAACTTTTTTCTTTTGTTTTATAGAGTTACCTTCGTTAATTGCACTTATTTCAAAATGTCTTCCTTTCGAGATGTTGTATCTTACACCTTCTAATATTCCTTAAATAACGTTAAGATGTAAGTATAGAGAAAGCGAGTTAAGGGCAGTTTTATAGCAAAACTTTTTTTTTTTGCCTAAATAAATCAAATACTGCTTCAGTAGAAACATAGAGTTTAATTTTCTTCCACATGATGACCTCAACAGATGTTGAATATCTGTCCTCAGATCGGTCTCGATAGTATTGGGGTAAAGTTCTCTCCTCAGGACCCGATGTTCTTGGATTCAAACCCAGCCGGGATTGATGGATTTTTCAAGAGTGATAACAATCTACAGCACATTTTTCTTCGGAGGGAAAGTTAAGTCGTCGGTCCCATTGATGTGCATGGTGAGATCTGAAGTATGTGAAAATACCTTTCAGGTAATGATAGTCCTTTGCTTCGCTATAGAATCATGTGCTGATATAATAGTTGATTCTAAGGACGTAAACCTCAAAAAATAATAATCGTCATTACATTATACTAACGAGAACTTTAACGAAGAGAAAAATTTGTCATTAAATTTCAGGACATCCTTGACCGATATTCTAGAACTGTTGAGGTCACCATATGAAGACAATTAAATTCTTTGGAAGGTTAAACTCTACTGGAGAATTATTTGATTTATTTTGGTAAAACAAGTTTTGATATTAAAATAGCAAAAACAACGCCCTTAACTCGACTTCTAAACACCCCCACCTTAAGTTCCAATTCAGCCCAGTTATACCCCTGGCACACATATAAATATAAGAAATAATGATTTAGTAATGTGTAGAAAAAAAGGACTCAATGAACTACAACCCCCATTAAAAAAAACTTCAAATAATCTTTATAGACATACATTCAACTTTTTTTTGGAGAGACAATTAAATGCTTTTAGAGACTTTTTTTTTTCGGAGAGGACCATTTTAAATAGCTTCTAGGCTCACACAGCTTTCAAAATTTTCCGGTGGAGATTCAAAAATGATAAAATCTAAGAAAAAATAATAGAATTTATCTAAAATATATTTTATTAAAAAAAACCCCAACCTATTACAATAAACAACCCGAATGTCAGAAATGTACTTCAATAAGATAGACGGATAAAATGAAAGGGGATTGGAATCAATTTGCTGTGATTTGTGGCCAGTCTATACACACTCAATTACCGGAAAATTACCTATCAGCTGTATATCAAGTTTATTCAATTGGAAGCCAGGTCTCCACCGTGGTTCGGATTCCACGTTAAACTGTAGGTCTCCATTTATCTCGCAATCACTCTACCATTACACATTAGCGTAGTGGTATACCCGAACGGGTATTTAAGACGCGGTGCTAATAATAATAATATAATATTCCAATTGCCATATTTTTTAAACATCCACAACTTTAAAAATTTTACATTCTGTTTGGTCAGAGCTAATCTGTCGATAGCTCGTACCAGGCAAGACTAACCAATTGAATACGAAAACTCTTCTATGTGTGTCTCCTCGTTCTTTCAGGTCGCACCGTGGTTGAATTCCACTTTGAACTGGTAGGCCTCATTCATGCTCAATACCCTACATTACACATAGCGAAGTGCGTATAACCAACTGATACGAAACGCGTCTTAATAATAAGTAATAATTCCTCGTTCTTTCCTCAGGATATGTTGAGGATGCGGCCACTGGTGTGTGCCTTGGCGCTGATGGCAGCTGTAGTGTCTTGTCTACCAACCTCTCTGCTAGAAGATGCCAAAGAGGCGCAGATACGGACCTCCGCTAACAAAGGTCAGTACAGCTAATCCAAATATTTGTTCCAGATTTTTTTATAGTTTTAATTATTGACCGAGTGTGGTGAGGTTCTATTTTTAAATGGACTATTTGACATTTCCACTGCCTGTCCAGAGCTTTGTTCCACGATACCCTATCAAATTCGTTGACTAATATAACAACATTTGACAGAGACCTTCTTTGAACCTAAGTCAAACGAGTACAAATTAATTTTTAAATATGTCAATTTGTTTAAATATGGTGCTCGCACAAAAGGGGTTTCTTTTAAGAGATTTTATCACACAGACCCAGATCAGCTCCCAGCTGGCGCAAAATATGTGAGGAAAAGGAAAAAGAAAAGAACTACGATATGCCAAAAAATGTGTGCAATTCATTCGTGTTTGAAGGATTACTTGAAATTTTCTGTGGTTAGGAAGGGGGACAAAGCGACAAAATTTCTTGTTAATAACTACAGTATGTCTCTATTATGACAGAATGAAGATTTATGCACAGTGCTTATCTGTGAAGCCATTCTAAAATGGTCAAAAACGACCTTTTCAATGCAGTTTCTATCCCAATATCATTTAATATTTCAACAATGTTCAATATTAGTAACTTATATTAAATCTTAATCTTCATTAATGGTTAATCAGAAATGATCTACATCCAATAGTGTTGGTGTAAATTTACTATTCCTAGCCGACTGTATTACATGTTGATTGGCATGTGATGCACGCTCTTAATAGCTCATTTCAAGGGTAGTACTAATATTAATAATAATATCATTAATTTTCATGACAAAATTATATTTACCATTCTTGATATTTGGTGCTTATTGACACAAATTTGCTTTATTGGAAACTTACTAGATACTCTATAAATTATTGTATTTTATAAGTTAGATTACACTTAATAAATAGCTAGAATAATTGTTAATATTATATACAGGGTGATTTTGAATGATCGTACCAAAATGAAATGAGTGGAAGATGGTGCTCCTAATGACTATATTGATACAAGGGATCCATGGATGTTGATATCTCCGTAAGGACTATTGAATTTCAAACATTTGAAGTGTTGCGTTGAAATACAAGTGAATTTTCCGGGCATACCAATTAACATACACGAGTTTGTTTCGGCTCAGCTGACGCCTGTTTAGGAACCGCTGACGGTAAATCCATTCCGTTGAAGGACGCTATAATAAACTTCTCCTAAAAAAGGGGCATGTCAGCTGTCTTTCTGAATGTTTACTCCTCCATCTTTGTTCTGCTCTTGTGAGACACAAACATGTTGCCTGTGTAATGGAGCATGCTCGCACTAATCATGTTCCCTTTGGTTGAATAAGGCACGCCATTTAAACAGAACCAATACGACCACCTAATGGTAGAATCGGTGGCATGCCAGAGAAGTTGCCTACACTTCAGGCGACACTTCATATGTTTGAAATTCTACGGGGACATCGCCAACATCGCTACTAATATCAATATGTCGCCATACAATTGAAATATATTTATAGAGGACACCTTCCACGATTTAAAATGTCCATTATTAAGAAATGTCCATTAGCTGTAAAAATATATTTATTTTTTAAATAATAATACTTGAACGCGGTTTAATCGATAAGAACCTATATACTGTGATATTAACTACGGTGTGTTGTATGCATGGTAAGTATGACAAGTGAATAAATATTGTATGTAACGTACTGTACACATTGCAATATACACAGAACAATACGCCAACAATTAAAATGGTAACAATAGGCTCATTATGTGTGTACCAGCACAGACTAAACTAATGGGACAACCCTCACGTGGGTTTTGGGAAGACCTTGAAGTACCGAAGTCATTAAGTAAGTTATTTTAGAAACTTTCCCTAGAGCAGTGGTTCCCAAACTTTCTTGACTCGCGAAACCCTTTCATAAATATTTGAGTTGCACGAACCCCTGGTAGATACCATACCACGCATTAATTTTATACCTAATTTTTATTAAATTTAGTTATTAATTGTAACCAAAATGTTTAATATCTTTAAATTAATCTACTATAGCTCGGTAGGTACTTTGGGATGTCCTACCAAATATAATGAAATAATATTGAAACCACTTAAGTAAAAGTCCAAATAATTATACATTTGTTTTAAAAATTAAAACTAAAATTAAATAAGCAAAGTACTGTACTGTAGTAAAATTTTCTTATATTTACTGTCACAATATTATCACATTTCACATGTTTATTTAAAGTGGTACTGGAAATTTCTGCTTTGACATAACTGAAATACCCTCCTTTAATCATAAAATTCTATGCTGATTTAAGTTGAAAAATTGTTAACAAGTTTTTAACACACCTCTTCACGTGACTTAATGAGAAGGATGCTCTTGCTTTGGATGGCACAGAGCTTAAAGTCAGGAACCACAGACGATGAATAAAGTCTTAAGTCACTTTCAGTAATGGACCTGATTCTGTATTTATTTTTAAAATAGGCATATGAAGAAAAAGATTTCTCACTCAAATATGTAGAAGAAAATGGTACTAAATCTTTAATAGCTTTATTCTCTAACAATGAGAATTCCTACCTTAAACCTAACCAGAAACAAATTAATGACAAAGATTTATAGCTTTAATTTAATTCAAAATCAGTGAAAATTTCAAGGAGCTGCTCTTTTTCACTCACGCTTAATGTGGAGGATCTCTAAACGCTGTTTATTACAGGGTATTGTGAATCCAGTTGTTATTATCGCACATGGCTGTAAAATATTCTATGAAGGTTTATCCAAGTCCCTTAAAGTGTTCTATAACCAAGTTATTTACATTTTCGTCCAAATAAAGCTGATTTTCTGCCATGAAGTCATGAAGGGTACCAAAGCACTCCGTTTGATTGCTAATTATTATTATTATTATTATTATTATTAGCACCGCGTCTTACTACCCGTTCGGGTTATACGCACTTACGCTAATGTGTAATGGTAGGGTGATTGTGAGATGAAATGAAGGCCTACAGTTTAACGTGGAATCCGAACCACGGTGGAGGCCTGGCATTCCTCACATTCACAAGATGTCTTGTCAGAGGTGAAGGAAGGGTTTGGTAATCAGATGATTGCTAATTAAACACGTTTCTCAAAAAGTAATTTTTTTTACAAACGACTCGATACGGTCTTGCACAAGAAAAACGTTAATATTCGACCCCTGAAGAGAGGTTTAAACTGTTCTTTTTTGAGAAAATGTCTGCCAAATAGGCCAAAGCCTTGAGCCACATTTGATCTTGCATGCAGTTTGATTTATAAAGGAATGGTTGGTAAGAAAAACGAAAACTTCGTGCATAAGTTCAAACAGTCTTGAAAGAGTTTACCTCGAGATAACCACCTGACTTTAGTGTGAGACGATTAACAGTTGTAAATGTTTCCCATTTCCTTACAAAGTGCTGCAAAAATCCACCACTACAGACATATTTTGGCAAACACCTTGGAAAATTTCGCGAACCCCCAGTGGGTTCTCGAACCACAGTTTGGGAACCACTACCCTAGAGGAAGAAGGCCGGACGCTCAGACCTTGCGTGAGACAATGACATTACTGACATTTCTATTTTAAAATACTGTACATAGGACTGGTATTTTCGATTTTTGTCCGCTGCCTAGAGACTAATATCCATAAATGTGCGTTTCTAAAAGTGTCCTCGTCCGTTATTGGGAAGTTGTTTCATCGAAGGAGTCAATGTTATTTTGCTAGGGAAATTCAAACTGTCCGTTATAGAGAAGAATCTATTATTAAGGGGTGTCCGTTAAGGGATATTTCCCTGAAAGCACCATCGTCCACCCTTTTCACTTTGACACGCTAATTCAAAATCCTCCTGTATATTGATAGATTTGGATGCAAAAAGATGAATTATTTTAAGGGTTGTTTGCACCAGGAAGATACTAGAGGGTTAAATTGATAGTACGGTTATAGGCCCACCCCATTTCCCTATAATTAATAATAATTTTTTCCTTGAATGTGAAGCCAATCAATTTTTTACTATGATACCCGCCTTGGTGGCGTAGTTGGCAAACGCGCTTGTCGTGTCGGGAGATCGAGGTTTGAATCTTGGTCGGGTGAACTGGGGGTGGTTTTTTTCTAAATGGTTTTCCACGCTCTCTCTCCACGCAAATGTGGGTTCACTTCCTCTAATTCAACCTTCTCAATTCCTAAATCCATTAACGTAATTAGTATTTAAAGCGTAAACCCGAACGGGTAGTAAGACTTGGTGCTAAATATTTTACTATGATCCTTCCAACAACTCTGGTGAGCTTCATTGAGTGAACTTTAAATATATCAAAATCACCGAGAAGAGTTTCTGTTAATAACAGGGAAAGTTTGATCCCCTCAAAACACAAGACGTTGCCGTGTACAATAACAAACAAATATATTGTTAGTTTTTTGCTGATAATACTTCAACATTATGCGTTTTTCTGATAATATCTTTCCTGCCTGTTTTTCAGTTGAGACTATCTGGACCTCCTGAGGTTTAGTTGACATTTTTTTTTTTTAGCACCACGTATAACCACCCGTTCAGGTTGTACACATATTACTAATTACGTTAATGTGTTAGAGATGAGAGAAGTTCAATTTAGTGGAAGTGTATCCGTATTCATGTGGAGGGAGGGTGGAAAACATTTAGGAAAGAACACCCTCAGTACATCCGACCGGGATTCTTGGCCCGATCTCTCTATCATCGGAATTATAGACTTTTGTCAGAGTGACGCCTTAGACCATGTGGCCACCAAAGCGGGTTTCAGTTGATAATACATTTTTATCCTGCCTTTAGCTGATCATACTTTGTCCTCATGCTTATTAATTTAGAATACCTGCCTATTTGCATGGTTAATCGCTTAATTTGACTATATAATCAATTATTTTAATAATATTCGTAGTTAATTGTAGGAAGGATAGAATAAACCACAAACATAATTAATTATTAATTTGGAGTGTGGTGAGGCATGCTATCGCACGCACGTGTCTGGTATGACAGGGTTGACGGCAAGCACGGGGTCATTGGTCCCTAAATTGCCCGCTGCGCACGTTTAGTAGTGCGTGGCTACGCTCGAAAGACACAGCCATAATGGTTTAGAGGAGCCTCGCAAGAAGTGTTTGTTCCCTAAATAAGTGGATGCTGAACCCAGACACATAAGTTGAGTTTCCACCTTGAGAAGTCTCTTGAGATATGTGAGGCGAGAGTCTAGTGATGTATGGAGTTCTTAATTTCAATGCATCGTTATAACCAGAACCTCAGTGTGGAAGGGCCTTTAATAAATATTCTTATCTAGCCAATTATGATATTATTTGTATCTCAAACACATTATTATTATTGTAACAAACATACTTTATTGTATCATAATTGATCAGTTTCTAAAGGATTATCTTTTCTGAATTTACTGCGTCTCCACAAAGCCAAAACTAAGGATGCCTATTTTTAAAACCACAAGATTTCAAATATTTCAAATATATTTGAATACGCCTAACCTAAATTTTATCAAGGGGCCTATTATGAGTTTTGGGGTCTTCAGCCTCCCTCTTTCTAAAAAAAAAGGATTATTGACATCTCTGGATATAACTGGTAATATTTAAAAACAAGAGGAGATTATTTGTTTGAACATGATGAAGTCGATACATATAATGATTTTCTCTAGACGAGATCATGCCAATTTAAAATCAATAAATAGAATTCATGAGGTAAAACGTTTCCACAAATTAGACTGGATACAAAACATGTTTCAAAGATTGAACGGTGCACCAAATGATACATTTGAGATCTTGCCAATATATTTTATTGCTATATTGCTTCAGTGGCGCGTCATGGAATGTGCCAAGGGCACGCGGTACCTGTTCAACCTAAACCTGTCGTATATATTCCCACCCACTTGCTCTAGTCTACCAATCACACATAGATTCTGCTCTACATACCTTAAGTAATTGTAATGTATTTCCCACGAGAATGTTTATGTTCAATAGAGTAAGAGAAACCATTCACAGGTGCGGTTTAAATTAACTCTGTTTAACCTGTCAACTCTCCACGACACGGTACTGCATTTCTCAGGTGTGTCTAATTTATGAACGACCAAGACACCTAACACAGTAAACTAATCCCCCCACTGATGGGCGCATGTAACTTTACGAGGGAGAGTTCTGATAGCACTTTTAATTAAGTCACGCCTCCACTGCTTTGAGGACAATTATTATTCTATGAATAAATATCGTCATGTCTACCGCTCTTACTATCCGTTAGGGTTATACGTTTATTTACTAATTACGCTAATGGTTTTAGGAATTAGGAAGGTTACATTTAGAGGTGTACTCCATTTGCATGGAGGTAGAGTGGATTTTTTTTTTTTAAATTACCCTCAGTACAACTGACCGAGATTCGAACCTCTATCTCCCCGTCATCGGCAGTCTAGTCTACTGTGAGAGTAGCGCGTTAATCCATGTGGCCATCGAGGCGAGGGAATAATTCTATGTTCAGAAGTACATTATATTCATATTAATAACCGTTGTTCTCATAGTTTAAGATGCCAGTCTCACAATGTATGTATAAAAATAAACACCTTTGGTACTCGTTAAAATTGGTACACACATTTGACAGTAATCGTGGAACACACTTCCTGACTGACAGATAGACTATACGACAAGTAGTCTAGTTAAAACAGGACCTTGTCACGCTAGGTCATTTACGATAATTGTATCGGATTAAGGAAGATAAAACTTAGAGGAAATCCACCCGAATTTGCGTGGAGGAATAATTGGAAACTAATTAAGAAAAAAAAAAAAAAAACTTCAGTACACCCAATTCGGATTCGAATCTCGACCTCCCCGTCAGTGACAGTACATTCTATTGGGCAAGTAATGCCTTGGATCACACGACCACAAAAGAGGGTGCTCATCAGAATAAATAGGACACATCGTTTTGTGACGGGATGGTACTAGATAAGGGTGACTCCCATCCAGGATACTGTTGTATAAATATACTGCGATAACAACTCTAACGAGGATATGTTCTCGCTGTAGAGTAGATCAATACGACGCCCCACTTGACGTTTCACATTTCCGAGCCGGATGGTAACGAGCGTCAGTCATTAGGAAACAAATGAAGTGGAGTTGGGTGTGCTTTGGGTGCGTTTGACATTAATAGTCAAACCCACTTCAATGGCCGGGTGGTATGAGGCGTCAGTCACTCTTCTGTTGGACTAGACTTCTGATGACGGGACGATCAGGGTTCGAGTCCCAGTTGGTGTTTTTTTCCTTAGTGGTTTCCCAATCTCCTTCTACGAAAATGCGGGTTTATTACCTATAAAATACAGTAGAGTCTCGGAAACTTGACACTCGATAACTCGACATTCCGTGTAATTGACACGTACATGTGCACACATTTGTTGGCACCAGTCATCACAATTCAAGGTCATTCAACTGTATAGTATCTCTCAGTTTGTTTGTGTAACCAAAGTGGAACAGTCGTGCTGTGGTGTTTTCACAAGTGCTGTGTTTCCAATTCAGTAATGTGTTATTCGAATCAATAAAATATTTTATCTACAGTGCTGTACTGCATTTCTGTATATTACATTATATATGTATATATATAAATATATACATATATATACACCATTATACCAACACATAATATATTGTACTGTACTGTGATTCATCCTTGTTTAGTAAACATGACATAGTAAACATACATCTTATGAATTCGTAAAACTCGACATTTCCATAACTCGACACCATCTCAGTACACATTAGGTCGAGTTTCCGAGACTCTACTGTACTTCCTTCCTCATCCCTACCTCATTAGACTACTTATATATGCGTACAAACTGAACAGGTAGTAAGACGCGGGTGCGTATAACCCGAACGGGTAATAAGACGAGGTGCTAATAATAAATAAAATTGTAAGACGCGATATTAAATGAAAAAGAACGGTCAACACTTAGGATTACAAGAGAAACATCCACTTACGACACTTCCCACTTACGACGCTTTTCAATTATTACCACCATGCCCCTGAACTTGAGACGCTTCCTTTCCTCACAGATACGAAACTTTAGCGCGACATGACGCTATCCCTCTCACCAGTGTCCATTGATTCGTATGCTCACCCCTTTCAAAATATAAAGCCTACAGTGTTTATTTTAGTTACAAATATGTTGTCTACTAATCTGTATATGGCGATTGCAATGTAGCACATGCGTCAATAAGTGAAATAAAATGCATTGCTTCGAGTTACGACGGTGGTCTGGAATATAACCTGTCGTAAGTTCGGGGGTGTGTCAGTGTTTCTCTTTTGTTTTCTTTCACTACATTCTATTACTCGTTTGGCTCATACTCCATTAATGGTATCAGCCCACAAGCGAGTTACACCGACAGAGCGACCGTCGTATGTTGGCGAAGATAATGTGGATATAGTGTGCCATGTGGTAAGCACAATTAACCCTACAGCCGTTATTGTCAGTCTTCTAGAGTGGAGCCACTTCTTCTTTAATTCAATTAGCCCTCATTTGTCCTCACGAGGCTAGTTTCAGTATCCGCCTCGGTGGCGTAGTTGGCTAACGCGCTAGTCGTGTTGAGTTCGACTGCTGAGAATGGGAGATCAAGGTTCAAATCTCGGTCGGTGAACTGGGATGGTTCTTCCTAAATGGTTTTCCACTCTCTCTCTCTCCACGCTAATGCGGTTCACTTCCTCTGATTAAACTTCCCAATTCCTAATCCATTAGCGTAATTAGTTCTTAAAGGGTATAACCCGAACGGGTAGTAAGACGCGGTGCTATCTATCTACCTATCTATCTATCTATCTATCTATCTATATATATATATAGTGTTTGACCACGTGCCAACCCACTGATTAACAGATACATTCTGGAAGTGACGGAGATTGAACCCGGGAGCTCTAGATACTTAGTTGGGAACTCTGACCACTTGACCACACAAATGGGGTTAGCATTGAAAAGAAATGTATCTAAATTTGCGTCAAGATAAAAAGTGAAAAACAATTGAAAAAAAACAACAGCTTCCCTACACCGAGCCTGGACTCAGGCCATGTCCGTGGGGCCACCAATGTGGTTTTTGATTAATTAATTTAGCACCACGTCTTACTACCCGTTCGAGTTATACGGTTAAGTACTTATTACTCTAATGGGCGAGGCTCGCATTTTCGTGGAGGGAAAGTGGAAAACCATTGATGAAAAACTATCCCAGTTCACCCAACCGAGATGCGAACCTCGATCTCCCCGTCCTCAGGAGTCTAACTCAACATGAAACTAGCGCGTTAGCTAGCTACGTCACTGAGGTGGGTTGGGTTTTTTTATAGCATAAAGTCATAAACATATTTTTTTACTACAGTGAAATCAACATTAATTATGTATTATGTTCGTTCACAGTTTTTTTTTAAACATTCAAACGATCCGCATCGGTGAGAAAATATCAGTCTTATTTGGTTTGGTTTGCTGGAGCCAGGGCGGTAGGGGTTCAAATCTCTGAGGTGTATTTTTACCAAACGTTTTCCACTCCCACTTCATGCTAATGTATGGTATATTCTCTCTGAACACTACTTTCCTCTTACTGTACTCATTAGAATAATTAAATTTGCATATCCCGGACGGGAAGTAAGATGAATTGGAAGAAAAAAAAAAATCAAAACACATATATTTGTACAGTTTTTTGTTTCAAATTTACTCGGTACCGCTAAATTAATATTTCATAGCTGCTCTCTTAAACAAACATTTTTAGTGAACTTTCATAATATTTTCATTTGTTTTTAAACCAATTAAATATTTTTATTCATATTATACCACAAAAGCACTGAAACATTATTGTTTGTTTTACGTTGTTTATTTAGCAACGACAATATTTTTAGAAAGTTCCCTTGCATTGTGAGTTTTATGATTAGAGAATGTTAACATCAAGTGAGAAGTACAGTCCAATATTCTTTGAAAGAGTCTTTTAGAAAATACAAACATGTATTGGCGATCAACTTAGGTAACATCTATATTATTATTATTATTATTATTAGCAGCAGCACCGCGTCTTACTACCCGTTCAGGTTATACGCACTTAACCTAATGTGTAATGGTAGGGTGATTGTGAGATGAAATGAAGGACCTACAGTTTAACGTGGAATCCGAACCACGGTGGAGGTCTGGCATTCCCCACATTCACAAGCTGTGGTTAATACATGTTTTGTCAGAGGTGTAGGAAGGGTTTGGTAATCAGATAAATCTGTGCCGGGACCGAGGATTGAATCCCGGCCGCCAGCACAGAAGTCCGACACCTTACCCCTGGACCACCTGGTCCCCCTACATCTATATTATATCTCCACATGTTCACCTCGAAGTTGGAATTCAAATTTTTGATGAAATTCTTTTTAATTAATTAAAAACTGAGTCCGAAGAAATAAAATGAAGATATTTTTTTTCTGTCTCTTTGAAACATTTCGTAGCTACCCCGGGCAACGCCGGGTACCTCTGCTAGTTTTATAATATTTTCACCGTTATTTTATAGATATTAATTATATCAAAAAGGTCTCTGTAGATAATCTGATTTGAAGTATGAATACGTGAAAGTAGATCTAGTAGCTTTTCTAGGTTTCAAAGGTGACCTGAAGGTCTAGGGGTAAGGTGTCAGACTTCAGTGCTGGGGGTCCGGGTCAATACTCTGCCCTGGAACATATTTATCTGATTGCTAAACCCTTCTTTCACTTTTGACAAGACGTGTATTAATCACAACTTTTGAATGTGTGGAATGCCAGGCCTCCACCGTGGTTCGGATCCCACGTTAAACTGTAGGTCCTTCATTTCATCTCACAATCACCCTACCATTACACATAAGAGTAAGTGTGTATAACCTGAACTGGTAGTAAGACGCGGTGCTAATAATAATTCTAGCTTTCCGATAGATTTTTTTTTTGTGTAAATTGGACTGTAGTTAAAATATAGGTATAATTATTTACAAGCTGTAAACAAGTTGTGTATATGTGAAAAGTAAATTTCCTTAAACATTTCCCCACAATTTATAGGGAACCGTTGCAATGGAGATTTCCCCCAAGTTTTTCATTTCAATTTAATTTCCCCTAGGGACGTTAATTTCTCATACCCACGTCCCGACTACAGCGCTTGGTGGTTGAATGTTTTACTAACCTCGGTGTTGCCCTGTCTGTTGTAGACCAGACATGTTAATACTTCAACTAAAACCATTACGAATATTCTTCTTCTAGAATTCAAAAATAATTTTTCCTTGTCAGAAAATTTAATCATATATTCATTAGCAATCCATTTCACTGTTGTGTAAATTACTACCAACATATTATTGAGCTTGCATAGTATTTTCTAAAGTAAATAAATACTATTGTTAGTATTGAGGTTTTTCATATCATTTCCAGGCTAATACGGGTCCACTTCCTCTGAGCTAGTCTCCTAATTCCTACCACTCAAAATAAGACTTTAAATTGAGAAGGAAGGGAGTTAGCATTAAGACCTATGTTTTTGTAGATTTTAGAATTCTTTTTAAAATATAAATAATCTAAATATTATATAACTATACTTACATTTTTAAACTTTAAGCATATAATAATCAAAATAGTTTTTACTTACATTCTTTCAAAAGTATCGAGGTATTTTAACATAACCTTTTGTTTTTTTCGATAACTATTGATATGTGTGTGGAAGGTAATGCGTGTTGAGGTAAATAGGCTTGAACATTCTATAACAAAAACCTTTTTGGTCAAAATAAATAAAATATTTCTTCACTGTATACATTTAAATAGTTTAGTTCCCTACACATAGTAATCTCAACAGTTCTTGAACATCTGTCATGGGAATCGGGAAATTAGTCTTTTTCATTAAAAAGTTTTTGTTCAAATGCCATTATTCTTGTAACATATATCTTTAACATGTTATGGTAAGGCGCTATAAGTTGTGCCAAGCCCCCCCTGGACACCGTGGCACAGGGAAGTTTCTAGGTCGGTACCTAAAAACCTTCAACCCCCGCACCCCTAAGGGTGGGATGATCCGGTTCAGTCCGGATACCCAGGGAGACGAGAATTAGCTCCTCTTCTTCCAGTCACTCATTGGTTGGACCGACACAGAAGGACTACATGCCTTCCACCTATCCAGGGAGGCGAGAATTAGCTCCTCTTCTTCCAGTCACTCACTGGTTGGACCAACACAGAAGGACTACGTGCCTTCCACCTCTCATGGGACGGGAAATTAGTCTTTTTCATTAAAAGTTTTGTTACAAATCCATATTCTTGCATTATCTTACCATGTATGGTAAGGCCTATATTGTGCCAAGCCCTCACCTGACACCAGGGCACAGACGTTTACTATCCAGGGTAGCAAAACCTTAGCTCCTCTCCTCTAAGGTGGATACTCGGTTGGCCAACCGGAATTACCCAGGGAGACGAGAATTAGCTCCTCTTCTTCCAGTCACTCATGGTTGGACCACACAGAAGGACTACATGCCTTCCACCTATCCAGGGAGGCGAGAATTAGCTCCTCTTCTTCCAGTCACTCACTGGTTGGACCAACACAGAAGGACTACGTGCCTTCCACCTCTCCAGGGAGGCGAGAATTAGCTCCTCTTCTTCCAGTCACTCACTGGTTGGACCAACACAGAAGGACTACATGCCTTCCACCTATCCAGGAGGCGAGAATTAGCTCCTCTTCTTCCAGTCACTCACTGGTTGGACCAACACAGAAGGACTACGATGCCTTCCACCTATCCAGGGAGGCGAGAATTAGCTCCTCTTCTTCCAGTCACTCACTGGTTGGACCAACACAGAAGGACTACGTGCCTTCCACCTCTCCAGGGAGGCGAGAATTAGCTCCTCTTCTTCCAGTCACTCATGGTTGGACCAACACAGAAGGACTACATGCCTTCCACCTATCCAGGGAGGCGAGAATTAGCTCCTCTTCTTCCAGTCACTCACTGGTTGGACCAACACAGAAGGACTACGTGCCTTCCACCTCTCCAGGGAGGCGAGAATTAGCTCCTCTTCTTCCAGTCACTCACTGGTTGGACCAACACAGAAGGACTACATGCCTTCCACCTATCCAGGGGGAGCGAGAATTAGCTCCTCTTCTTCCAGTCACTCACTGGTTGGACCAACACAGAAGGACTACGTGCCTTCCACCTCTCCAGGGAGGCGAGAATTAGCTCCTCTTCTTCCAGTCACTCACTGGTTGGACCAACACAGAAGGACTACATGCCTTCCACCTATCCAGGGAGGCGAGAATTAGCTCCTCTTCTTCCAGTCACTCATTGGTTGGACCGACACAGAAGGACTACATGCCTTCCACCTATCCAGGGAGCGAGAATTAGCTCCTCTTCTTCCAGTCACTCACTGGTTGGACCAACACAGAAGGACTACAGTGCCTTCCACCTTCTCCAGGGAGGCGAGAATTAGCTCCTCTTCTTCCAGTCACTCACTGGTTGGACCAACACAGAAGGACTACATGCCTTCCACCTATCCAGGGAGGCGAGAATTAGCTCCTCTTCTTCCAGTCACTCATGGTTGGACCAACACAGAAGGACTACATGCCTTCCACCTATCCAGGGAGGCGAGAATTAGCTCCTCTTCTTCCAGTCACTCACTGGTTGGACCAACACAGAGGACTACGTGCCTTCCACCTTCCAGGGAGGCGAGAATTAGCTCCTCTTCTTCCAGTCACTCACTGGTTGGACCGACACAGAAGGACTACGTGCCTTCCACCTTCCAGGGAGCGAGAATTAGCTCCTCTTCTTCCAGTCACTCACTGGTTGGACCAACACAGAAGGACTACATGCCTTCCACCTATCCAGGGAGGCGAGAATTAGCTCCTCTTCTTCCAGTCACTCACTGGTTGGACCAACACAGAAGGACTACGTGCCTTCCACCTCTCCAGGGAGGCGAGAATTAGCTCCTCTTCTTCCAGTCACTCATTGGTTGGACCACACAGAAGGACTACATGCCTTCCACCTATCCAGGGAGGCGAGAATTAGCTCCTCTTCTTCCAGTCACTCACTGGTTGGACCAACACAGAGGACTACTGCCTTCCACCATCCAGGGAGGCGAGAATTAGCTCCTCTTCTTCCAGTCACTCACTGGTTGGACCAACACAGAAGGACTACTGTGCTTCCACCTCTCCAGGGAGGCGAGAATTAGCTCCTCTTCTTCCAGTCACTCACTGGTTGGACCAACACAGAAGGACTACATGCCTTCCACCTATCCAGGGAGGCGAGAATTAGCTCCTCTTCTTCCAGTCACTCACTGGTTGGACCAACACAGAAGGACTACGTGCCTTCCACCTCTCCAGGGAGGCGAGAATTAGCTCCTCTTCTTCCAGTCACTCACTGGTTGGACCAACACAGAAGGACTACATGCCTTCCACCTATCCAGGGAGGCGAGAATTAGCTCCTCTTCTTCCAGTCACTCACTGGTTGGACCAACACAGAAGGACTACGTGCCTTCCACCTCTCCAGGGAGACGAGAATTAGCTCCTCTTCTTCCAGTCACTCACTGGTTGGACCAACACAGGAGGACTACGTGTCTTCCACCTCTCCAGGGAGGTAACCGGAGCTATTTACTTCCACTCACAGAAGTGACCTTGCGATCTCCACTCTTTCCCGTGTGTAGGGGAATGGGGTTAAGCCCATTGAGCGTGGGAAAGTATCTCTCCCCACTACTCGTTTGTAAGATTGGAGGTGCCCATGTTCTTGCCCATCCACTATTAACTGTCCAGATTAGCACTGGAGCTCTAAAACGGCTCACCGCAGGAATGGCGAGGCCCAGAACCCCACCATGCTGCCAATGCCTTCTCTCGTCGGCAATTAAACTCACTGCCCCACAGAGCCCAACACATTTCTGGGCCGCCACCTCGAGCAAGCTCACGACGTGGGCTTTCGGCCCAGCCCTGTATACAACTTATAACGAAAGTAGTCAAATGGAGGCATACCAGTCCTCGGGGCCACCCTGAGCATCTGTAGGTAGCCGATAGAAAATTAAACTAAGCTTATCTACTGAAGTAATATTTTATTTTTTCCACCCACTTTGGTGACCTTATGGTCTAGGGCGCTATCGTGTTAGACTAGACTGCTAATGATGTGAAGATCGTGGTTCGAAATTAGGTCGGGTGTATTGAGGGTGATTTTTTACAAAATTATTTTCCACTCTCCTTCCACGCAGATGTGGGTATACTTCCTATTAAAATATAACCTTTCTCATCCCTAAAAGCCATTACAGTATTTAATACATAAGTGCATAACTCGAACGGGTAGTAAGAAGTGGTGCCAATTTTTCCCCCATAAAAAAAACTGTAATAAAATATGAAGCGTAGTTCTCGGTTCATTTCCACCCTACCTTAATAGCTATGATATTAAACGTAGATACATTAAACTCTTGTTGTATCAAATAAAGCATAACGTGTGTTCCATACAATGTTTGTACAATATATTTATAGCAGCAGCAACAACAACAACAAAAACAACAACTAGTGTTTTGAGGTGCCTGTGACGTCTGACGTAATCTGAACACGGATACTGCATTAGAGAACTTGATTGGACCATATATTGTCAGAACTGAAGTCGAGTGGATTGGAAAGAGCGAGTCCTGTCTGACCCCCCCCCCCCCCTCTAACGCGACAACAGGATTTACTGCTACGCTGGTTTATGGTCATGTCGTAATTCCGGGCGGGGGGGGGGGGGGGGAGTAGTATGAGATAAAGGAAAGGAAAATTGGAAAGAGGAACATGAAAATCCCTACTGTAAACAACAAAATGATTATACTTTGTGTTGTCAAACATAGGGTAGGGCGATTTAAAAATCAACACGCTTCTGAAGTTTTAAAAATTATATGTTTTTAAAATAAAAATACTCTAAATAGCTTCTAATCTAGAGGCATCTAATTTACTAAAATTTTCAGGGGAGAACAATTTTAGATAGCTTCTAGCTAGAGGCATCCAATCATTAAAATTTTCAGGGGAAGACAATATAATATAAGAGAGTATTCAATTTTCCAATTTTTTTTTTAGTCGAAGCCCACTCTAATTATCTTCTGGATGCATCAAATTTAAAAAAAATCAAAGTGAAGACTACTCAAAATAACTTAGAGGCATCAAATTTTTAAAAATATGCCGGGGAAGACCACTTCAAATAGCTTATAGGAAAATTCAAATTTCCAAAATTTCTGGAGAAGTACCACTTAAATAGCTAATTAAGAAGTATAATTAAAAAAAAATAACTCACACAAGGCTATCCCAAATATCTTCTAGGAGTATTCTATTTCCAAACATTCGCCTACGGTCCCTGGGGCCTCATAAGTTTTGGGGTCAAATACCCTCAAAATTCCTTTTTATTCGCTAAGATAATTTCCAACCCCAGACAGATAAGATTTCACCACCACTTTAGTCAAGTAGAAAAAAGAAAGGAAGGCCCGCGCTTTGCCCCTGGTACCGGGTCCGGTTTGAGCACCTGGCGGGCCTGCTAACAACCTTTATTAAGGCGGCCGCCTTGGTAAGCGAGATATTGCCGCGCAGACGTTTAGGTCTAAAGCAATATTTAATTATACGATGCGTTATTTTAAAATGTGGTTCATGTCAAAATAAGATTATTAACTAATTATAAAAATAGCTTTAAATTGTCACAAAATTATTATTTTTTGATTCTAATGTAGTTTAGTGAAACAATAGCCGGAACTATTGTTAATGCATTTTTAGTGAGGATATCACCTCTCCGATATCATATTCTGAAAATTGCAAAATGACACCTGGACACGGGAATCGAACCCGGGACTTTGGCTTAGTACGCCACTGCTCTTACCACTGAGCTATCCAGGATTCGTCCCGTGCCCATGGTCATTCTTCACTCATAGTTTAAGGCAGAGTCTAAGATGGACGTCAGCTTTATAAACACGTGACACACAAGATCACAGCCATCAGACCACGCAGCCATTATCGACTCGGTAGTTGGCAATTTTGCAGCCATTGGACAATTATATATATATAATTGTATAGGATTGCATATATAGTGAAACAATAGCCGGAACTATTGTTTATGCATTTTAGTGAGGATAACACCTCTCCGATATCATATTCTGAAAATTGAAAAATGACACCTGGACACGGGAATCGAACCCGGTACCTTCGGCTTAGTACGCCACTGCTCTTACCACTGAGCTATCCAGGATTCGTCCCGTGCCCATGGTCACTATATATACAATCCTATACAATTATATATATATAATTGTCCAATGGCTGCAAAATTGCCAACTACCGAGTCGCTAATGGCTGCGTGGTCTGATGGCTGTGATCTTGTGTGTCACGTGTTTATAAAGCTGACGACCTCCGCACGTCCATCTTAGACTCTGCCTTAAACTATGAGTGAAGAATGACCATGGGCACGGGACGAATCCTGGATAGCTCAGTGGTAAGAGCAGTGGCGTACTAAGCCGAAGGTCTCGGGTTCGATTCCCGTGTCCAGGTGTCATTTTTCAATTTTCTAATGTAGTTTGTTTGAAACATTTTGTAACTGTCTAATTCTCAGAATATGTTGGTCCATTCACGAAAATGGATAGTAGGAATAATCCTTCCGGGCTATATATTAAAAAAAGTCCGTGGAAGCATATATATATATATATATATATATATATAATAATAATAAACAAGAAAAAGGTAATTTTGAAATGCAAGTCAATGCTGCCCAGGTGCAAAGAGTCGAATTAGTGTGTTTACTCATCAGCAGATAAGGGGAAGTATTATTAGCACATAGACAAGAGGCCCTTGCGGGGGGAACTTTATTTTATTCTCTCGGTTTCTAGTTGGTACATTTGCATCCAAGAGTAATAGTGCTTTGAGTTCATAAGTGCGTCAAGTTGAAATGTAACCCACTTTGCAAAATAGCTTCAAAATCACCAAGTAGGCAACTTCCTTTAAATGTACGGCAACATGAGATAACTTCTTTTAACAAAATAAATACATTGTATTTAATGCACGTGTGTTGTGGATGCAGTAAACACGTGTGTTGCTACTCCAAAAGAGAGGTGTTTGGGCGATTGGAGACCACAGCGAAGAGATGGCTCGTGGGTGAATTGCCCCATTTGCTGCCCCCTCTGTATGTCTATTTGTGGGGCGTATACTCTGGAACATCTTCAAAGCTCTCGGACACTTTTCTTATCCTTCACTATTGAGCAATAGGAATGGGATGGAGACATTTTTTTGACCGTTGTGCTATTTAGGGACGAGTTGAATTTAGTACGGCTCCATTATTTCTGGTTTTTAATAAGTATTTAAAAATAAAAATGGTGGAATATTAGGAAATTTAATAAATGACTCAGATCAAATTGTAAATATTTAAATAATGCCTAAATTTTAAAGAAGAACAATGTATTAAATTAATAAAGTGAATGTCTTACACATTATTATTTAGCACCGCGTCTTATTACCCGTTCGGGTTATACGCTTTTTTAAGTACTAATTACGCTAATGAATTAGGAGTAAGGTAGGTTGAATTAGAGGAAGTGAACCCGCATTTGCGTGGAGGGAGAGTGGAAAACCATTTAGGGAAAACCACCCCCAGTTCACCCGACCGAGATTCGAACCTCGATCTCCCCGTCCTCAGCAGTCGAGCTCAACACGGCTAGCGCGTTAGCCAACTACGCCACCGAGGCGGGTAGTGTCTTAAACAATATTAATTTCAATATCTTGAGGTAAAAACATTAAAAGTAACACCTTCTGTGGGAAAGAGACAATAAATTGATAGGCAGGTTTATTCATAAATCTACTGATAACATTATACATGTTTTACGGGATGACAAGACAAGTACTGCCACGTAATACACTTGAGGTCAGTGACGCCAAATGACGTCGCTACGAGACGTAAAAGTTGGCACCGTGTGCACCTGGAGGGTAGACAACACATGCAGCACGCCGCAACAACCAACATAAGCATCCTCACCCCTCCCTACCCTGACACACACGATGGTCCCAGCAAAACACTTCCACTTCCTCAGTCGAGATGATTCTGCACTCTTTTCTCCAAGGTCGTAGCCAGCCAATAATTTCAGGGGGAGGGGGGGTTTGGAGGGCACATCCCTCAATTGCTGGAAGCTAGAAAACATTCTAAATGATAAACACCTCTAGACGCTTTCTGCAGTGGTTTATTTTCATGGTAAAATAACCTCCTAGCTGCCGAAGAATAGGAAAATTTCTAAATATTTAACACCTCTAGAAGCTCTCTGATGTGTTTTTTTTATGGCAAAATAACCCTCAAAATGCCGAAGGCTATATACATTTCTAAATATTTAACACCTTTAAAAGCTCTCTTATGAGCTTTTTATAGTAACACAGCCCCCTAATTTGTATTTATATCTTAATTTTGATATTATTTGAACCATAAATAAAGCCATATATATTGTGTTCATAAAATTTCACGGGGGGAGGGGGGTTGAACCCCCAAACCCCCTGGCTACGGGCTTGCCATTCTCACTCTATTGTCAGGGCTGACAGCAAAATATTTGATATAATCAGCAATTTTTTTATGAGTATCAGTTGTCAGGCAATTCATTACTGTTACCAATCCCAATTTACTCTACACTCAACTTGTAATATAGACAGAAGATTAATGTGTTGTCTATCCCCCAGGCGCATACAGTGGCCGCCATTTTGTATCGCTGACCCCAAGTCCACTACATTTAACCACGCATAACCTGTTTAATGTTGTCCCTGGAGTTCTGAATACCCTGTATTTGTTTAAAAATATATATTGAAGCACCACGTCCTAATACTCGTTAGGATCATACGGCTATGTACTAATTACTTTAATGTGTTAGGAATGGCTAAGGTTGAATTTGTGGAAGTGTACCAGAATTTGCGTGTAAGGGGAACGGAAAACCATTTAAGAAAATCAACTTCTATAAGCCTGACCGGTATTGAATCACAATCTCCCCTTCATCGGTGGTCTAAGATAATTGTGAAAGTGACGCCTTAGTCCATGCTGCCACCGAAGCAGGACACGTTGAGATGAAAAAACATACATACTATTTTCCATATTAGTTTGCAATATTTTGTATTTTTCTAGCCAAATATTTATGTTCGGTTCATAGTTTGTTGTCTTCTAAAGCACGCAAGATGCACTCAAGTAAGTTCCAATGATGATTTCTAACCATTTACTTCATAAAGTTCGTTGTGGCATGACAATGATTGACATGACTGTCAACATGATCTCAAACAATTATACTACTTTTATACATTTTTTATTTAATATTTATTTTATTCTTATTGGCGCGCCACTTAGTGGCCATAGATTTGCCGTATATCCGCCTCGGTGGCGTAGTTAGCTAACGCGCTGGTATCATGTTGAGCTAGACTGCTGAGGATGGGGAGATTGAGGTTAGAATCTCCCTCGGTGAACTGGGGTGGTTTTTACTAAATGGTTTTCCACTCTACCCTCCATGCAAATGCAGTTTATCTTTCTCTAAATTCAACCTTCCCAAATCCCTAACCCAATAGTTTAATTGGTACTTAAGCGTATAGCTCTAAAGGGTAGTAAGACGTGGAGCTAAATTTTTTTTTTTTAAATTGCCATTCCTGCACTAGGACATAGATGACACTTTCGTCTAATTTGTTTTGTCAAATATAGAGGTTAGTGTTCGAATCTCAATTGAGTTTACTGAAGCTGTTTTTTCCGTACTCCACGTCTTACCAACTGTCAGAGTTAGCCGTTTATCCAAGTTCTACATTTGTGTGAAGGTAGAGTGTGAAATTAATAAGAAAAAACAGCCAGTGCATCTGACCTGGAACAAAACTCCGACCTCCCAGTCAACGTCAAACCAGACATGACGAGACTGATGCATTTTTACACGTACCTACCAATGCGTGTCGAATGTGATTTTAACTGCTGATCCACAATCCTCTTCCAACGTTAGTATAATTAGGCTTCATTTAATTTACTTCCCTTTATCCTTATTACTTAGATTAAGTAATATATTATCCTTGTGCTAAGTGCACGCATGCACGCACGCACGCACGAACACACACAAAGGATACTCTCGCCTCCCGGATAAGGACGCCAAATGTTTCTGACGCCCTCGGAGCTCCACGTATGGACGAGTAAATAAATGACCTATGAGCAAGTGCGCGTGTCAGTCGTATCGATCGCAAGTTTCTAGTAGGTCAGTGACTGTCCTAGACAGAGATGGAGGCCAACAATGTCAGATATCCTTACCGCTTGTTATCTGATCTCTCATTACAAACTGTCGAGAACAGCTGTAAGAACACTTTGATTTAGGGGGATATTTGTTCCACAATATAATGGGATATACAAGCATTTGTTGCGGAACATTGCCGTTATCCAATATTCATTGAAATATATGTCACACGCTTTAGTTGCCGCATGGTCTAAGGTGTCACTTTTGCAATAGACCGGACTGTCGATGACGGGGAGATTGGAGCTCGATTCCGGTTGGACGTACTAAGAGTGGTTTTCCTAAGTGGTTCTACACGCAACTGGGCTTACACGTTCTCTAAATTCAACCTTACCAATCCCTAATGCATTGGAGTAATTAGTAAACACGCGTATAACTCTAAATTGTAGTAAGACACTGTGCTAGGAAGAGCAATAATTATCTAATTAACTATACATTTGGTTCCAAGCGTGTAATTATCTAAGTAATATCATTGTATTTTTCCTCCCCTTATTTTACTTAATTTTTAGTTGCTATGTAATACCTGGCGTGGCTTTAACCACTCAATATAAATAGGCCTAAATGCATTTCGAGGTAAAACAAATATAATTTTAAGGTTGCGTTGCACCCTACTTTGTAAATTAAAGGTGGGATGCAATTTTGCATAGCAGGAATAACAATGAAAGTAACAATTTATTGAGTGAAAATATTAAACAATACATTAGCAGATCAATACAGGTTGTTCATATGGTATTGTTCGTCTAAATAACACATAAGACAAGGGATCAACAGCTTACACGTTGATCAATCACCGAAACAGGATGCAGCTGACTACCAGCCAGGTAGCCTGATCCTTAAAGAGTTGTTTAGATTGAGCTTAACAAATTAAGAGGTAAAGCCAATAAACCTAAGTTTCCTCAAGACACCCTACCCTGATGCTGGCACACATCAATCAAAGAACAGTCATTACCACCATAAGAGGCCGACCACGGGGAATCCACTCAGCAGCAAAATCGATGAAAGGTAGTAGATACCACGCAAAGTGAGATACCCATTCCCTTGTGTGAGCTAATACTCATTAGCTCGGCACAGCGTTAAACAGTTGAACACTTTTACTTTTAATATTTTTCTCACGGCCACTACATTTTTATATGAATAAACTAGGTATAGTTAATTCAAGAAGAATCTCCTAATGATCTGAATTAAAATATTTTAAAACCGACCCAAGAAAGGGATTTGAGCCTCAGACCTTCATCTAAGCAGTAAAGTGGTAATAGAAAGCCAGGAGGCTAGAATATATTCCCGGTAATATTTTTTATCTACGAGTATATCATTGCCTTGCCACATGACAAACAAAATAATATATAGTCTATACTATTTATTATTATTGTTAAATGTTCGTTTTTATTCCCTTTTCACCCGCCTCGGTGGCGTAGTTGGCTAACGCGCTAGTCGTGTTGAACTCAATTGCTGAGGATGGGGAGATCGAGGTTCGAATCTCGGTTAGGTGAACTGGGGTGGTTTTTCATAAATGGTTTTCCACTCTCCCTCCACGCAAATGTGGGTTCACCTCCTCTAATTCAACCTTCCCAATTCCTAATCCATTAGCGTAATTAATACTTAAAGCGTATAACCCGAACGGGTAGTAATACGCGGTGCTAAATAATAATAATAATAATAATCATAATCCCTTTTCATTATTTTATATATATTTTTTCTTCTATGATGACATGTTTCTGTGACTTTTACACCATCTTCAAGTTGTATCTTTATTAGAAAAGATGATTGATTTTACTTCATACTATTGGAAAGTTGCGAACATGTTATCTAGTGAGATGATCAACAAACACGAATATTTAACCATATTATTATTATTATGATTATTATTATTATTATTATTATTATTATTATCATCATCATCATCACCGCGTCTTACTACCCGTTCTGGCTATACGCACTTTCGCTGATGTGTATTGGTAGGGTGATTGTGAGATGAAATGAAGGACTTACAGTTTAACCTGGAATCCGAACCACGGTGGAGGCCCGGCATTCCCGACATTCACAAGTTGTGATTAATACACATCTTGTCAGAGGTGAAGGAAGGGTTTGGTAAAACCATATTATTAATTATTACTACTCCTTACTAAATACACATGAACCTTATTAGAAATATTTAGTAGGGCCTACTAGCTAAATTTTATTTATATTTTGTATTTTAGAAATATTTGAGTCTTCTTTTAAAGTTAGCAACATGTCAATTTTTGAATTCATTTTTCGTTTGGTACAAAGACAAACATGATTTAATAAAGCTAGCTTGATGATGATGTTCACAATTTGGTTAAGCCAGGTAATAAAAAAACTCCGTAAACTGTGTTTAGAAGCATATGAATATTTGTTGTTGTTGGCATAGGCATTTCCGACTCAATCTATTTTCTGTGACACATCATCCTTTGAGTAAATGTTTAGGCAACACTTCATACAGTGGTGCGTTTAGGGCTGTGGACATTCAGGTGATATTTACATGGTTTCTCCCAGGTATTTTGGTCTACATAATTTTTAATTATCTTCTAATTTACTTCCTTTTCTAGATCTTGAGCTAGAAGGGTTACTAAAATGATGGTTTTTATTGTGTGTTACTATATATTTTATTGTAGAGGAATGAAGTGAATAATAGCGAAATGCGTTCGTTTTATACAAGTAACTGCTGAAAAAAAAAGCTATATGTAAAATAAATACATGTTTAATAAAATATATCATTTTGCATTTTTAAGATCTGATTATTACTAATTTCTTTTCTGGTCAATAAATAAAAATTCACACAATATTTACAAATTTTATATATTGAAAACACTTTCATGATTCAATTTTTTTCCCCAGCCAAATGGTTTCTCACACAAATAACACAGATTGAGGAATATAATTTCGAGATTACTTCAAGCAACACATCATTTGACAGGGCTAAAGAGTTTAAAATTTAAGGAAATATTATAATTAGCAATAACAATATTAGATTGAAAAATTAGGAAAATAATACAGTCAGGAAACGCGTGATATTACTCAGTCAGTAAGTTGTTGACATCTCGCCTGCTTTCAAGGAATGTAAAACTTTAAATATATAAAACCAATAATCTTACCGGTTGTTCTCTATAGGTGTAAAATATGATCTTTTAACTTATATGACGAAAACAAATTAAGGGGGCTTTCAAAAACAAAGTGCTTAGGAAGATATTTGGTCCAAAGGGATGAGGTTATTTGGGAGGGGAGGAGGTTACATAACCTCAGGACATTGCTAGGTTAATCAAGTATCGTAAATTACAATAGTCAAGGTATGCGGAGTGAATGGGAGAATCTAGAACCATGTTCAGGGTATTGACTGGCAAACCCAATGGGAGGAGACCACAGGGAAGACCTAGACGAAGATTGGAGGATAACATTATAATTGATCTGAAAGAGATAGTGTGTAATGAAGTGGACTGGATAGAACTAGCACAATATAGGGATAGGATGTAATGATGTGTACTGGATAAAACTAGCTCAAGATAGGGGTAGAATGTAATGAGATGGAATGGATAGAACTAGCTTAAAATAGGGCTAGGGTGTAATGAGGTGGAATGGATAGAACTGGCTCAAAATAAGGATAGGGTGCAATGAGGTTGATTGGATATAACGATCTCAAGATAGGGATAGGGTGTAATGAGATGGACTGGATAAAACTAGCTCAAGATAGAGATAAGGTGTAATGATGTGAACTGGATAGAACTAGCACTAGATAGAGATAGGTGACGTATTTTTGTAAAAGCGACAGTGAATTTTCGAGTTCCTAATATCATAGGGTAGTTAAGTAATTGCTCTCCCAGTAACCCTAAAGCAAAATTCGATCACATTTCCAATAAATTCTACTTAACTCATACTTATCTCATTCTAATTAAATACGCATGGGTAGTAAGACGTGATGCCAAATAATTATAGCTAGTTCAAGACAAAATGCTCGCAGTGATAATAACGTGACTTGAAGATCAATGCTACAAAGTGAAACAAACATTAAGCGGATTGATTTTACTATCTTTCTTAGTTACACACAGTGAATTTACTAGCTACGTGTAAGTACAGTATATTCACTGGTGAATAGCGATACAATTAGAGCCATTTTAACTTGTTTAGATAGCGAGTCTGTGAGTAAAATAGTAAGAGATTTTACTATGCCGTTTAATTACTTCAAACGAATTTATTCATGGAGTGCGAATACACCAAGGAATAGCGAATACAATTGCTTAAATTAATTAAAGGTCCTACAATGGAGACCACTGATAAAGATTTACAGACTTTTAGGAATCCTGGATTATTTAGGAAGGGGTTTGCAATTTTTTATTATTGTTTTAACCAAAATATAGGTGAAAGTTCTTACCAGTTAAAACGTTTAAGCTTCAAGTTAGAATTTAAAAAAAAATGTGATAGCTTATATAAAACTATATAAAACAGTCCCAAATTATCTTAACTAATTTTTTGTGACCTTATTAAAAGCAAAATATGACTTATTTGATAGAGGAAGGCTAGATCTAGCTTTGATTTCGAAGTATACATTTTCTAGTAAAGCACCGTAGATTATTTTGATAAGAAACTTTAAACTTGAAATTTAAAATTTTTTCAAATCGTCAGAAGCCTGCTGAAAATTTTCGCCCAAATTTGGTTGAAAACAATATTTAAAAATATCAAACCATTTACTGAATAATTCGGGATTTCTAAACGGTATGCTTTCAAACAACCAGCGTGTCTTACTACCCATTCGGGCTATACGCTTATTTGTTAGTTACTCTAATATGTTAAGGATGAGGAAGGGTAAATTCATAAAATGTGTCCCCAAATCTGCGTAGAGGGAGTGTAGAAAACCATTTAGGCAAAAACACCCTCAGTACATCTGACCCGGATTCAAGCCCCTCCCTGTCATTGGAAGTCTAGTCTATCGTGAGAGTGACGCCTCAAACCATGCGGCCACCAAGTTGTATGGAGTATGTTTTGGTCTAAAATATCAAGTTAAAGGAAATTTATAATTTATTTGATTATTTTATAAGGATCCCACTTTACCCGCATCAATGGGCATGCGTATTAAACGTAAATCTCATCTTGTTTAGTCTAAGTTTCTGGTAACGGGTAGGTCGGGGTTTGAATCTAGGTTGGGTGTTTTTTCAGTATTATGTCTTACTACCTGTTCAGGCTACACACTTATGTACTAATTACGTTAGTGTGTTAAGGGTGAGGAAGGCTGAATTTAGAGGAAGTATATCCACATTTGCTTGGAGGGAGAGTGGACAACTACCGGGATTCTAACCCTAATATTCTTGTCATCGGAAGTTTAGTCCATCAAGAGAGCTGGATGTTTTTTATACGAATGGTTTGATTTCCCTCTCTCTATTTAGGCAAATAATAACATATTTTCACCAAATTCTATCATCGTCATCCCTGCCCCATTACTTTAATCATATGCGTACAGTGAGTATAACCCAAACGGGTAGTAAGACGTTGTGCTAAAACAATGTAGACAGCCCAGGCGGGTGGTAAAATTCTGTTAGTAAAATTAAATCACTTTTTAACAGCACTGACTGTACCTTTTCCAATATTATATTGCAATCGATGGGTTGCTACGTTTTTCAATTTCGTTTGTTTGCCATCCTCTTTTTTTTTTTATCGTTCCTTGTTGCTGGGATTGAGGATTGTACAATAGGATCAATCTGACGTGGAAATACAT
Source organism: Timema cristinae (assembly GCA_039000515.1). Taxonomy (NCBI): domain Eukaryota; kingdom Metazoa; phylum Arthropoda; class Insecta; order Phasmatodea; family Timematidae; genus Timema; species Timema cristinae. The sequence goes on along the minus strand of JBCFYV010002255.1, from coordinate 23,294,233 downwards.
TTTTTACCTTCTTGAAAGCTAAACATACCACAATAGCTTTTGAATTAATCTTTTTTTCTATTGTAGATTGTATTTTACCTAAAACTGAAAAATGTTTCAGATATTCATATGTTGCCCAGCAGTAAATCATAGAGATTTATTTACTCATACTAGTGTGTATGAAATCATTTCTTAATGTATTTCTACAAGAAAAGTTTAAATTATAAGCTTGAAACCATACACTTGTATGTTTGGGATTCTCTAAGAATAATCTTATTTGTAAGCTTAAATACATAATTTCAACTATGTTTGGGTTTTTATAAGTAGCCTATAATTTTATCCAAGAGCATGAATACATGCACTTTAGTATTTGGATTCTCCATGTATATAATAATAATAATAATAATAATAATAATAATAATAATAATAATAATAATAATAATAAATAATAATAATACTATAAATTGAATATTAACTAAGACTTTAGAACTCAACAACATTTTAAACGAAATAAATACATTTCTTACAAAATAATAATAATAATTATTATTATTATCACCGCGTCTTACTGCCTGCTCGGGTTATACGCACTTACGCTAATGTGTAATGGTAGGGTGATTGTGAGATGAAATGGAGAACCTACATTTTAACGTGGGATCCGAACCACGGTGGAAACCTGGCATTCCACACATTCACAAGTTGTGATTAATACACGTCTTGTCAGAGTTGAAGGAAGGGTTTCGCAATCAGATAAATCTGTGCCGGAAACGAGTATTGAACCCCGGACCCCCAGAATAGAAGTCTGGCACCTTACTCCTAGACCGCCAGGTCACACATCCATGTATAATTGTATCCAAGAGCTTGAATACATGTACTTTCAACTATCTCGGAGTGTGTCCAAGAATAATTTAAGGAAAAGAGTAAATTCAAAGCTAAAATTCCCTATTATATGTATCAAGAAAATATTGAATTTACGTGTTTGATTTGCGTGTATCAAGAACAGGAGATAGTTAACCTACCTCAGTGGCCGCTTGGTCAAATGCGCATGTCTCGTTTTGGACTAACCTGACGAAATGGGGAGATTGGGGTTCGATACCAGTCGGGTTAACTGAGGGTGGCTATTCATAAATGAGTTTCTACTCTACCTCCACGAAAATGCGGGTGCATTTCCACTAAATTAAGCTCGTATAATCTCTAACCCATTAGAGTAATTAGTACATACGCGTATAACCCGAACAGGGGGTAAAACGAGACGCTAAAAATAAAATCAAAATAAAATCTACAGTTCTTGACATTTTCCCCGGATATGAAATATCATTTGTGTCTACGCTTCAAACATGAATAAGATTTAATAAAATGTTATAGTTAAGTTTTTGAACAAATCCTTATCATATTTTAACCTTGAGATAAAGTTCGCACATAAGGAGTACAAGAGGGGAAAGGGGAGGGAAAGTCTACTTGCCAGCCTCCATTCTAGATTATGATTAAAGTACCCTTCAAATGTTTATGTTATTTTGTAATCACTTATTTAGCAAATTTCTAGATCATACACATTTATAAACTATATTCCATTAACGATAGGTTTTTACCTGGATGACAGTTCGAAAATCATATGTTTAGGTTTTGGGTTGCCAACACTTGTAAAAGATCACAGTTTAGTTATAACTGTAAAGATCTTTAATTACCTGTTATATATTACATTTAAAATAACGTAAACTTAAGTTTTCTCGTACTATTTCATTTTTTTAAATAATTTCTTTTTATCCAACTCGAAACAATATTTTAAACATAATTCAAAGTACTTATTTTTCGTTTTGGAACGTTACTGTTTTTGTGTAATATAGTGCACACATCAATATCTTTTAATACAGGCATAGTATTTACTTGGAAAAGAGAAAATCGTTGTCATTTTTTTACATACAATAAATGATTTTATGATTATTTTATCGTATTTTGAAATATTTAACTGAATAAAATATTTTCATCAACTGCGTGTCTGCATCATTGTAAAAAACTTGTTTACCCTTATGTTCAACCATGTGGTTTAGATTCGTCAGTGGCCATTTTGAAGCTATGTTCGTTAGAAGTTTTTGTGAAAATGGTGTTAATATATTTTTTTAAGGGGACTAAAACTATAAATAAACTTTGTGTCCGACCTCAAATAAATATATAAATAATATTGGCCAAAATTACTGTGGTTAACTATCACATTAATATATTACCATCTGTTTTCATTACAGTCATCCAAAGTGATAGATGTCAGCTGTTGACGTAGTGATATATTAGGGATTACTTCTATTAACATTTCAAGCTGTGTAGCTCGTGAATGACTTATAATAAAAAAAAGTGCCTTGTATTCATTTTTCTACTCTAGATAAATACACAGAAAGGCATACAAACAAAATGGTGGAATGTGAGTCATATGGACAAATGTATTTTTACATCCATTTCTGTTTCCAGCCTTTGGCCTAGGTCAGTTTTATATTCAAGCCATATATTTACCACTTGATATTGTCGTAGCTACATATACCTTATAATCTAACTTAAGACTAGGACAGGCACAACATCCGGCCCCTGACCGTTAATTCATCACTGTGAAAGGGTAAACCCACACGTCACCAACGACAAATTTTTCTTCTATGCCGAGAATCGAACCCGGGATATTTAATTTAGTAAGCAAACACGCTACCAACTGAACTAAGGAGAAAGGGGCAGATAACATATTGAATTCTAAAAACAAGGTATTCAGACTTAAGGCTAAATACTGAAAAGTTTTATCTCCCTTTAAATTTTATAGGCAACTTTTGTTCACAGTAAAAATACATTCTATATGATTTGTTTGTAATTTAAATTACAACATATATTTATATTCCATCTATTTGATTTATTAGTTTAGTCTTGGTGATCCAATTTATATCTATACCCGTCAGAAACGTTTGGAATGGAAAATGAATAGATTGAACGATTCGTAAATGCTATAAAATATGTTTTTTATTCACAGGAACGTGATAAACCCAGTTTTTAAATAAAAATAAACACCCCTTTGCTATACAAATAATAATGTTTTATTCCTAGAATATAGAAAACAATCGTGTTAAAAGTAAAACAGTTCATGTTTACTTAATTTATTGTCTGAACGTAATCTCATCCACTTTATTAAATGGTCCTGGATTAGTGTCTATATTAGAATACATTATGCTGTGGCAGAAATCTTTGAGACCTGTTTCGGTGGCTGTATTGTTTAAGGTGTCACTCTCGTGTTAACTTAGGCTGCCGATTAAGCTGTGATAGTGGTTATGATCCCGGTCTGGTGTTCCGATTGTGTAAATTTTTTTTCCACTCTATCTCCACGCAAATGCGGGCACACTTCCTCTAAATTCAACCTTTATAATCTAGCGTCTTGTGTGTTCCCATCCCGGTTGGCGCACTAAAGGGCTTTGAGTCCTGAATATTACAAAAGTCCCGGATGTTGGTAACCCAACAAGGCTATGTATAGCGAGTTTTTTTAGTAGGAATACTCTCTTTAGAAAAATAAACTTTATTTTTTGCTGTTAAAATTAATATTTTATTATTTTAGTATTGTCATTTTATAGGTGTTTATATTATCTACCAAAAGTGACGGTTCCAGCTCACATGATCTGACGTATGAATACGTTAAAGTATTCACAGTAACTTTTCTAGATGTCAGATAAGGCATTTCCTATGAAAATTGAACTGTATATTTAAAAATACAAGTTAAGGATTAATTTGTAAATAAATTGTTTGACGAACAGTACGTATAGAACAATAAAATAAGTCACCATATTTAAAGAAAATTAGAATAACCTGGATAATAAACCAACACGTATGGATAAAAGTGCATATTAAATTGTGCGCATGCGTCAATACATGATATTAAACTATTATTATTATTATTAGCATCGCGTATTGTTACCCGTTCGGGTTATACGCACTTACGCTGATGTGTAATGGTAGGGTGATTGTGAGATGAAATGGAGGACCTACAGTTTAACGTGGAATCCGAACCACGGTGAAGGCCTGGCATTCCACACATTCACAAGTTATGATTAATACACTCTTGTCAGAGGTGAAAGAAGGGTTTGGCAATCAGATTAATTTGTGCCAGGACCGAGGATCTAGCCCGGACCCCCAACACAGAAGTCTGACACCTTACCCCTAGACCACCAGGTCACCCGATATTAAAATATAATTAAATAGGAATAAGCGCTTACCTATAAATGTCAGATAAAAACTAACAATGATTATTATGACACTACCTAGGATTAATTAATTTAACCTCAAGTACAACAACGTTAATTTTATGTTATATTGTGTCAAAAATAGGTTCTAACAAGCGACGTTAAAATTATCTATGTTTACTTATTTCACAGACATATTTTTGTTTAATTTATTTGAGATATTCAACGTCCACTTTTTGAACCGACTGATTATATCATCACACGAGTATATCTATGAGAGAATTTCTATAAGTGAGAGCGAAAGGGTTTACCAATTTTGCCAGGAAAGGTATTTTCACATACCTTTTATGGTTCTTTTAAATGCCACATTCGACTTGGGACAGACTGTTTAAATTTCCCCTCCGAAGCAAATTGTGCTACGGATTTTTAATCACTCAAGAAAAATCCATTGACCCCGGCTGGTTTTGAACACATTAACATTGGGTCCTTAGGCGAACACTTTAACCCAAAACCATTGAGGTCGACTTTTGTAAAGACGTTTAGCGTCTTTCAATATAGTGGGTTATGGTCGTGTGTATTTCTTTTTCTCACTCCTTTGTTTCTGCTTCTGCTCCCTCTCTCTCCTTTGTACTATGTGTATTTTTAAACGGTCCTGGAGACCCAGTATGAGCTATGGGGTGGGTTTTTATGCTTACTTTCCCACCCCCAACCTATGGATAGCAGCCTGCAGCCCGCCAGGCGCCATTGTCATTCTTTGTGAGTTTTTGTTTTACGTCCTATGTCATGTCCGTTTCCGAGAGCCCTTCGGGGCTGGTGTTAACTGTCTGTCCTTTATGTTTCTCATGTTTTATTAATGTTATACTTATATATGTGTTACAAAAATTAATAATAAACTCTTACAAACAAACAATTTTCGGGTTAAAGATAAGAACTTTACCTACCAATGGTCCAAGGAGGTGGTATTGGGTGTGGAAGGGATGTTGTCTGTCCTCCTCAGACATTTTACCTCAATCCATTAGTATTTATTGTTTTGGTGATACTTTAAATAAAATGTGCAATGCAGATCCTTCAACGAACATTGACGATCTCGTAGAGAAATTGCACAACCGTCAATTCCGGCATGTTGAGTTTATATGAAGGTAGCTGCCGACTGTCTCAAAATACAAAGTAGCTGTTCTTAGTACCTGCTATAAGTAGGGACGACGTTCTATTGCAAGGAGAAAACATATTAAGTAGTAGTTCTGTGAACAGTAGACCACGTTCCTTCCATGTTTTTAATCTTTACTGCAGCCATAAGATTTCTCTTTGAATTTCAAGTTGAAATATCTTCTATAATTTCTCCTTGGATTTGAATTTAATTTTTTCCTTGTGCTCCGAGCTAGACAAAAAAAACCCATTAATACTACAGGATGTTTCACTTGGTCTTGGCCCCTGAGCTTCCTTTATAGCTTTCAAAATAATGGACTTAATTTAGTGAAATTTGCAACGGGCATACTTTGGTGTATGAGAAACACGATGATCTCATAGAAAATGTTGAAAGTGGGTGCCATTAGCATCAAGACACGCCTGTACACACCTATCCATGTTATTGAAGGTATCGGTGACCTGGTGGTCTAGGGGTAAGGTGTCAGACTTCTGTGCTGGCGGCCGGGGTTCAATCCTCGGTCCCGGTACAGATTTATCTGATTACCAAACCCTTCCTTCACCTCTGACAAGACAACTTGTGAATGTGGGGAATGCCAGGCCACCACCATGGTTCGGATTCCACGTTAAACTGTAGGTCCTCCATTTCATCTCATAATCACCCTACCATTACACATTAGCGTAATTGCGTATAACCCGAACGGGTAGTAAGTCTTGGTGCTAATAATATATAATAATAATAATAATAATAATAATAATAATAATAATAGTAATAATATTGAAGGTATCCACCAACACATCGGGAGTCACAGCCTCAATTTCCTGCCGATTTTGTTTTCTTGTAGTTCCTTGTGAGTCCTTGATTTGTTGCGATACACTTTCCCTTTCAGCAAGCCCTATAAGAATAAATCTGGTGGAGTAAGGTCAGACGACCTCGGTGGACAAAGTCCCTTAGAAATGACATGATCTTCAAAGAAGGAAACCATTTCAGCCATACCGACATTGGAGGTGTCACAGGTGGTAACATCCTGCTGAAAATAGCCAGTACGGAGTTCTTCGTCTTCCAACTATTTCACAAATACATGGAAGATTCCCATGTAAACTGCGGTATCCACCGCTTTATGGAGGAAGATGTGGTCAATAATGCAACGACGTGACAAAACACATCACACCCCAACTTTTTATCATGAAGAGATGTATCACTAGCCCACATACGTGGGTATTCCAGGAATTGACGTAGGCCTACCTACTTAGATGGAACCACGCCTTGTCGGAGAGCCACGTTTAGTCCAGTATTCTAGAATGTGCATTGACAAACTGTTGGAGCCAATGACAATAATTGAGTCTCTTCTGTTTGTCGAGAGGTTTCAATTCATGCGTAACAGTAACACGATATGCATGCAGATTTGCTTTTGACGTGAATACGTCTTTAAATTTGCTACCATATGGGGGCAATCCAAAAAACCTAATGATAACAAAATCGGGGGATGCAGTTTGGCGTTGTAGTTTCGAATCTATCCTCTACATCCAAAATTAAGTTATACAACTGGATAGCTAAAGGATCAAAGAATACATTACGATACGCGAGAACAGTGATGCATCGCGCGCGGTGGAGCGGGAAGCGCCGCCATTTTGAGGTTATTTTGCTGCGTATCGAGATTTGCAATTAGTATAACTTTTGACTCGGAGAAGCTACGATGTTCGTTTAAGTTTTAATCGTCAGCTGTCGTCAAAATCTATCGATTGTATATAAAACATTAGTTTAAAGTAGTGACAGTGAATATAATAAGATGTTAGAATAAAAAAATACTATCAAAAATCTATCTTATCATTAATAAAGTTATATTGTAACACAATAATTATTGGTTTCCTTGCTTTTATCCTAAATACACAAATAAAAATATTTTATTGAAATTTTTTTTTTAACCCGTTAAATAAACGTATTCACGTACAACACACGGCCGTGTCCATGACACAGCCACACCCCACTTTTATTTTAATGCTCGTTGACATGTGTTTTTGGAATCCCACATCTCCTGCGACAGTTTACGCAAGGACTTCTGTGAGGAGGTCAGCAGTCTGTTTTTAACTTCATGCACCGTTGTTTCTGGCAGTTTCAGACGTGTTTCTTCGTGAACATCCAACAATGCTATCACGGCTTCCATTTGTTCACTAGATACTGAATGGAAGATTTTGTCGATGGTTTTCTAACCCCAAACTGCGCTTTAAATTGTCTCTGACATTCCTTTATTGACTCAGTTTTCCAGTACGTGTGGACAATAAACACGCGCTGTTCCACTGTGTACCGCTACGATTCTGTAACAATAACAATAACAACACAGTCAGATGCGTCACACCAACTGCTGAGGACAGCGAACACGCAATCGGTCTTCACTTCACGCTGGAACCACACACGGTCTAGAGTAGTGCCTGCACCTCGCGTGTCCTTCCATCACCATATGCTTCTCATACATCAAAATATGTTCGTAACAGATCTCACTGAATTGAGTCCATTATTTTGAAAGTTATAAGGGAAACTCAGGAGATGAGAGCGAGTAAAATTATCCTGTATATTCAATAGTGCATTATATTCATAGATGATAACCATGGCTACGGAGTTTAAGACGTCAGTCTCACAATAGAGGTCAAATTAAAAAAAAGTCCCTAGGTACTCTATCAATTGCTTAGAATTTTAAATTCAATTCATTTGAGATAAGCTATTAAAAGAAAAAAAAATTGGAGAACTCTCCAGATTTAAATGAATAACCAGGTTGAAAAACCGTATACATGCATCGTTTGGCCTGGGATTAAACAATATCCTTGATAAATTTTGTTTTTATGTTGGTAGCTGCTATCATGGAACAAACATCCGAGCATACATACGTACATCTAAATGATCAAGTTAAAACAAAACCTGGCTACACTTGGTAAGATATTTTCATTGCGTATTCTTCGACTTTATTACCTTACCTGGAAGAGATGGTTTGTGTTCTTGTCCCATTTGACGATGTCCCGATTTGGCCGGTGTCGTATTTAAGTATGTAAACTACATTAGAGCGTGTCTGAGGAAAGGAAAAGATTAAGAGACGATTTGATTTTACACAAATGTAATAGTGACAAAGTAAAAGGAGGTAGGAAGTAGGTTTGTGAGTGCGACAACTTGTAAATGGTCAACGGGAACTTTCAATTTGTTTTTACCTTTTATTATTATTATTATTTTTATTATTATTATTACTATTCTTATTATTATCATCATCATCATCATCATAATCAATACCGCGTCTTACTACCCGTTCAGGTTATACGCACTTACGCTAATGTGTAATGGTAAGGTGAATGTGAGATGAAATGGAGGACCTACAGTTTAACGTGGGATCCGAACCACGGTGGAGGCCTGGCATTCCACACATTCACAAGTTGTGAGTAATACACGTCTTGTCGGAGGTGAAGGAAGGGTTTGGCAATCAGATAAATTTGTGCCGGGACCGAGGATTGAAACCCGGACCTCCAGTACAGAAGTCTGACACCTTACCCTAGACCACGAGGTCACCAATTTTTTTTCCCAATTATTTCATGCAGAAAGAAAATTATAGTAGGTAAAAAACAAGATGGCATCTATGATCTACAGTCGAAAATTAATATTAACTTTTTTTTTGTGGGGGATGGGGGGTTATGGTGGCCCCTGTCTGCGAGTGCCTTGGGGAGTTGGGCCCTCCCTCCCCCACCCTCTTAAATCTGAATAACAATTGCACGATTTTACCCCAACATGTATAGTATAGCTGTTTGTTTGAACTATGGTATAAACTGGTCTAATATACCGGAGGTTGTGTCGGTCGCTCGGTTAACGTGGGTTGATCCAGTTATTTAATTTGTTACAGTAGCTATAGATAATAACCTGGAGCTATTCAAAGGTTTGCTGTTTGATATTATATTAAAACTAGGAGGGGTTGAAATAGGCCAAGCTTACCAAAGGTTAAACAACAAACTCAAACTAAGAGTACATTATTCTGTTTAGCCCCATTACTCTACCAAGTTTCACTGCATTTTGCTTGTGGTTAGAAGGAAGGATAAAATACCATATTGAGAACTCATCCACCATTTTAGTTTTTTTGAACTAAAAAGTTTATTGCCCCAAACAAACTTGATAGCGTAGTGGTCTACTGAAGAATGAAACAACACAATACAAAAAATAGTACGAAACAAACTTTACCATATAGTGTAATATAGCTTGGAACAACATTTTCAAAACTAGATTTTAAGTAAACTACCCTTAAGTACCTAAGCTTTCCTTATAGAAAAACAATCACATCATCTTGTTAAACCTTCTTTATACATATTACATTCTAAACAGCTTTGTTCAAATAATTTTAATAAAATTAAAGTGAAAACAAATTATTAGTAATATACCTCAAATTATTTTTAATATGAATGTGAGGAATGCCAGGCCTCCACCGTGGTTCGGATTCCACGTTAAACTGTAGGTCCTCCATTTCATCTCACAATCACCCTACCATTACACATTAGCGTAAGTGCGTATAACCCGAACGGGTAGTAAGACGCGGTGCTAATAATAATAATAACAATATTTTTAATTTGTAAAAATGAAACTATTTTCTTATTTATCATACAAAACAATCCCCCAGATACCCATTATGACAAACTATTTAAAGCCATTTTCAAAATATATCAATTTTTTTTTAATTTGTAACAAGTAACCTACCCTTAAATCAATTTATTTTAGAAAAATAAACATATATTATTTATCATGTAGAGTAGATCCCAAACACAAAATTTAAACAAAATTATGAGAAATATTTTCAAAAAATTCCGATTTTTCAAAAATCAACTTTTACATAATTATTTGTTTAAATAAAAACCAATACATATACTGTATATATAATTAACTAATTGTTTGATCCATTATTCGCACAGGTAAGCGGGTAAGCGGATAAGCCGCATAAAAACTATATCAAACGTTCAACATCCGGTGACCAACAATTATAAAGTCTTTGCTTGTACAATCTTGAAATAATTATGGTAATCCCAAGGCAATTATAGCAATCAATAAATTAAAATAGATTAAGCGTTGAGTTTTTTTACCTAACACCCAAACTGAGTGCACCAACGAACGCTATGTTTATCTAGGCACGATAAAGTTTTTTCTCTCTATTAGTCTGGCAATTTAGAGGACACCCCTCTCCCAAATTTGATACATTTCTTGAACCCCTGGTATTAATTTCAACATTTTCCAATTTTTTGTTATCTTGGGTGATCTTTTTACAAAACATGTTCACGTATAAAAAAGTTCATTATCTTCTCATTCCGATAAATATATGTTTAAAAATGTATGTTTGTGTATTTATACATTTTAAAAATATTTATAGTAATTAAAAATATATTTATTCTTGGTAATTGTATAAAAATGACTCAAAATGCTTAAAAATGCCTCAAAATACCTAAACATGACTCAATAACGACCTAAAGATAAACATGTAATAAATTAACCAAATAATGGACTATAAAAAAGTTTCCATAACCAGGAGACCACGAATAAAATGTTTATAGATATAAACATTGTTTGTGATTAAAAAAAAAGTTAGATATCAGCAAAATCCGGGTGCTCCTCATAAATATATCAACCCGTCAAATACCTGACGCCAAATACATATTGTTAATATTCTATTCACTTAAAATCTACAAAGAGAGATTACCATTTCATACTTCAGAGTATACTTTTGTAATCCATTGAAAAGATAAGTAAATATACTAATGTAAAAATAGCTTCTAATATACCTAAATGTCATCTATAACATTTTAAATACATTAAATCAACACTAAAACATTTTCCTTGCTATATAAAGCCTTAGTTCACAAATTTGAGAAACTCTCCACCTGATAGATAACAATTTTATCTACTAAACTCACTCTGAAATATGTAGTGGGTAGTGCGAGAAAAGATATGTTGGCAACACTACACTCACCCTTGTTTGTTTGTTTCTTTTATTTATCCACTTCTACGTTATTCTACTGCTCTTTTATATAACCAACTCAATAACAGCTACGTGGAGCCCCTTCTTTCCCCTCCTTGACAGGAGCTAAGCTATATTTAACCTCGCTCTCACTCTGCCACGTATAGTGGACCCGCCCACACTAATGCATCGTCTATCTATCTATCTATCTATCTATTATTATCTATCTATCTATATGTATCTCTACCTTCACGTCTGCCTCTTGTGTGTCCCGTCTCACGCACCTGACAGCTGAACATCACCATGGAATATCTCTTTCACTGTCTCTCTCTACCAGGTGGTTTATCGAGCGATGGACGAGCTCACCTCTCAACGTCATGTCTCTCAGGCATGCCAACATTGAGAAATTATCTCCAGTACTAGGAAATTTTGTGTTCACCTAAGGAAATATAAATTCTACGGATAAACCTAGCATTTTTTTTTTTTTTTTTCAAATTATGTTCAAGATTAAAATAATAAATACAAAAATAAAATTTAAAGCTGTAATACACCCAGCTGGGACTCAAACACCGACCCCTACGCCACCGACAAAATTCAGGAGAATCAATAAGCAGCTCAATAAACATAATTTGTATTACAGCTTTAAATCTTATTTTTGTATCTATTATTCGTTGATATATGTGGCGCTGGTAGTGGCAGAATCTTGAAACACTTGGATGAAGGTGATTGCTGAAATATGTAGTTAATCATGGCTTATTGATGTTCCAAACATGTTTTAATACGTTAGTTTTTATACAAAGAATCAAGTAAAATACGTCCCAATAGTAGATAAAAAGTTGTTGTAGTGTGGAATGCTCAAATTGCTATAAAAACACTAATAAAGACATAACATTTTACAATTTCATGGTAGGAATGGAGTGAAGAAAAACTAAACAAGTGGTTCAAATAGACAACAGAAATAATAAAGTAGATCTGTTATTATCTATATTTATCTGACTCTTTCTCAAATATGAATTATTAATCCAAGAACTATGTCAAGAATCCAATCCATGTATATTGTTTTAGGCTATATTTGTAAATTAAATAAACTCGGCATATATTATATAACCTTGAAGTTCCTAAATGAATACTCCTAGTCACTATGGTGCTTTGAAAATTCATCTTTGTACCGTGAATTTTTGAGATATAATAACTAATTTATCTTAGTTTTGTTATTGCCAATTTGTAAATTTTGTCTAGCATGGGCGAAACGATAAATAATAAAATACATGAATTTATCATTTTACATCAGTAGCTTACATGACATCGCGCTACTATATGCAATAATATTTTGTCATTGCTTTTTACACTAAATATAATAATTATAGGTCAATTATTAAATGTTGACACATTAGTATAAAACATACAAAATTAGTACTTTCTAGGAAATATCTAACGATTTTGTTCAAAATTGGTATAAAGGGGCTATTACACATGCTCAATAGTAATGTTTGTTTATTTTTCTAAAATAAATTAATTTAATGGTATTTTACTTACGATAAATTATAGAATATTTAAAAAAAATTGACCTTGAAGCTTGAGTTAAAAATGGTTATCTGGGAATAGATTTTAATGATAAATAATATTTTTTTTTACAAATCAAAAATAACTTTTGGGTGGTTAACAAATACATTTTTTTTTAAATTTGAGATTGTAAAAATATTTGAACCATTTGGTTTAAAATTGGTATATAAAGAATGCTTATTGTAATAAACACGATGATGTGTTTATTAGTAAGAGTAAAACTCACTAAGGGTTGTTAAATATATTTCAGCACAACGGTTATTTAATAGATTAATCCAAGACAGTGGTTCTTAACCTTTTCAGTCGTGTCATCCCCTATGACCTAGCCGGGAACCTTTCTTTACCCCTTCTTAAAAAAAAACTTGTTACGAACTAGCAATATTTACTGAGAACATTTTTTTAAAACTAAAACAATGTATGTAAATTTTACAGGTAAAATATTGGTGAGAAGGTTGGTATTGTTGTTTATGTACAATTATTTTTATATATCGAATTGTTGTTCCAGTATAGAAGCATAACTGATAGTTTAATATAGGTAGTATACATAAAACATGTTTTTCTTGTGTTACCCCTATTGATAAGCCACTATAACCAAAAGGGGGTAATTACCCCCAGGTTAAGAACCACTAATCTAAGGAATTGGGATAAAGATAGGTAATCCAAATTATTTTCAAATGTTGGAGAGGTAATGGGAAAACCACAGTGACAAATACGGTTTGCAAAACTACTCCAAATCGACCAGGCTGAGGTTTGAACATTGACCTGTACATCACTAGTAATCTAGTCCCTTGTTAACCCAATTCTCTAGAGTGCTTGACCAACGTTATGGTGTTTTTACTCAAACAAATTATAGACTTAAGAGGTATTATGGTATTTAGCATTGATACATATTTTGCTTTGATAAGTTTCTTTCATACTATAGAATAAACTAACACGGATATTATCAAAATATTTTTGTTTTTATTTCACATTTTACTTTCCACACAAGCTATATGAACATTTAAACTTTTTTTTACAGCCATTACTATTTCCAGCCTATGGTCCGTATCAGTATTTTTTATTCAAGCCATATATTTTCCATTACCGGCTGCTAGGCCTGTCGTAGCTTCATATGCCTTATAATCTAACTTTAGACTAGGACAAGCAAAACAACCAGTCCCTGGCCGCTAATTTATCATTGTGAAAGGGTAAACCCATATTTCACCAATTACAAATTTTTGGCCATGCCGGGAATATAATCCGGTACCCTTAGGTCAGTATACAGACATGTTATTGACTAAGCTAAGGACCTACATTTAGACTATTGTGCTGATTAAACAGGTATAATTCGTAGGGTATCTACTGGCACTTGTGGAGGTTGTGCGGAAAATTAAAAATAAAACCACCCTTATTACATCTAGCATTAATTATAACTCTGGCCTCCTCATTATCCGGTAATCCAATCTATTGATTGAACGACACCTTAGACCAGAAGTTTCAAACTGATTTGTCTATAAGGGCCACATTGAACATGGAAAATAATGAGGGTCCCGCATTCAGCTAGTTCAATATTATCACCAACTTAAATGGGGGGAAAAAAAATCTCAATTTTAAGATTTTAATATTATATAAAAAAAAGTAAAATTAATATTACACAATATGTTAAGACACATCCTATAAAATATTTATTTTTACAAAAAATGAAAAACTTTATACTTGTATCAAGCGTGGGAGAGGTTTTAGATCTCTTGTCAAAGTCGCGTTCAAAATAGATGACAAATGCGTATCGGTAAAAGTGATTTCTCAAATGTTTGTTCCTTATCATGAGTGAAAACACACTTTTGTTCTGACAAATATTGCACCTATTTGGTGCGCAGATCTAACAAATTTTAGGAATCGACCTTTGATGAATAGAGAATAAAATTTTGTACACCAACCTCACTTGCTATGTTTCACTAAATAATCCATTTTCAAATGTCATAATCTCAATCGTTGTATTCCTACAACGTTTATATATATAAAAAAAGAATTGGGCCGAATTGTATGTTGATTCATAAAAAGGTCCGTGGCCCTTACTCCCTTAGACATGCAATACCGATGCGATTATAATATAAATCAAATTGGGTAGTGAACTTTTCGACATAAACGTTTGTGTAGGAATAATTCGAAACTTTCAGAATCGTCTCGTATTCCATTTTACTCCTACAAGTTTCCGACCTCTTAAAAGGAACAAACTTCTTGTCTGAATCCAATTACGAGTCCTACTTTCTCCACTCACTAGAACATCTACACAAGTTTTAATTGACGCCTCAGAACTTGAATCCCTAAAAAATAATATTCACACATTTTGTCATTAGTATTTTAAAATCAGCATATATCCAAATTAAATTTGCTTCTAAGAAGTAAAATTAGTCATGTAATTTGTAAAAATCAACAAATATCACCTTTGGAACGTCTAAATCTATACTAATATTATAAAGAGGAAAGATTTGTTTTTTTTTGTTTGTAATGGATAAACTCAAAAACTACTGGACCGATTTTAAAAATTCTTTCACCAATATAAAGCTACATTATCAGAGATAAATAGGCTATATTTTATTTTGAAAATTTAATTTATTCCTCATAAAAATGTCGATAGTATATTATATAATCATTGGAAAAAAAATTGTTGAAGGGAAAGTGGGGTTGGTGAAGGGGATGGGGGTAGGGTGTGAGGAAAGAGGAATGAGATGAAAATAGGAGGGAGGATAAAAAGAGGGAGGGGGCTATACATGATAGTAGGACTGTATTTAAAAAAAAAAAGTAAAAAAAAGTTTTGTTTTCATATTGACATGATGGATGATTTGAAGCTTTGTTTTACAGGATTCTTTACAATATTTTTTTACGGGGAAGGGGCTAGTAGTAAATACATCTGGTCTCAGAGAGATCTATTTGGTTTTATGATTGTATCCATTAATTCTTTTAAACTATACTAACCTAATCGATAATATTTTATAATGAGAAATAAAATCTAGTTTAATACATACTTAATTTAGCTTGAATTAGTTTAGAAAATAAGTGTTCAATAATTCTAAACAAATATGAACTAGGGTCAGTGAAAATATTGAATTACTACTAGTAAAATGGAATGATGTTATGTTGGGGTTAATTAAACAACATATTGTTAGTTCAATAATTTAATAATTAAAACTGCAAAATATCCAACTCATTCAAAATATCAAATGTAGTTGATAAAGTGTTTTTTATGAAAAAAATACACTTAGTAATCAACGGGTCTGAATGAATTGATCCAACGACATATATAGCTATATATACATTATCATCTGTATATTAGAAGTTTATCAAACACCCGCCTGCATGTATATAAATATATTTAAGTTTGTTAATATTTTTATATATATATAAATATAAATATATATATATATATTGTTTATAAAATTAAAAAAATATAATAATTGCTTTATCTTCCTCTACACAATCATTTGGTCTGTTATTTTAGTTCAGTGTGAAGGCTTTGTAAACTACCTAAATTAATATTGTTAAAGTGCTTTCTTTAATTATATTATCTCTCTCAACATGACTGTATTGTAAACTGCCTAACTTACCCCTGTGAAAATCCTTGCTGGTTATATTACTCTCTCAGCATGGATGTATTATAAACTGCCTAACTTATCCCTGTGAAAATCCTTGTTGGTTATATTATCTCTCTCAGCATGGATGTATTATAAACTGCCTAACTTACCCCTGTGAAAATCCTTGTTGGTTATATTATCTCTCTCAGCATGGATGTATTGTAAACTGCCTAACTTCCCCTGTGAAAATCCTTGTGGCTTATATTACTCTCTCAGCATGAATGTATTATAAACTGCTTAACTTACCCCTGTGAAAATCTTTGCTGGTTATATTACCTCTCTCAGCATGGATGTATTATAAACTGCCTAACTTACCCCTGTGGAAAATCCTTGTTGGTTATATTATCTCTCTAACATGGATGTGTTGTAAATTGCCTTACTTACCCCTGTAAAAGAAATTTGGTAGGCCTACTAAAACAATATAAAATAATATCTTTGTTTAGATCTTAATATATTTATAGTTATAGCGCTTGGCCTTTGTTTTATCTTGTATACAATTTAACCTCTAGCGTACATACTTTAACAAACAAAATGTTTAGCTTTCTACATGGTTTAATTTGTTTCTAATATAATACACATTTCTAATTCACTAAGAAATCCCAACATAATGCATATGGTGGCGGATTTTTTACTAAGCTAATAATCAACTGTTTAACTCAATTATGTATTAGCTATTTACTAATTTGATCGAATATATCCCGCTCTATGGCAATCATACTACTTGCATAATTGTGTTCCATTTTTAAATATTATACCTACATAAAAATAGAGCTTACGACAGTTTATTTTTTAGTTCTACCTAATAAAAATATTGACAATACTTTTTAAACATTGGCATTTGTAAAATCAAAGCTTTTCACTTTGGGAAGAGAAACTCACAATTAATCTCATTGCCTGTCATACCTCGAATTCTTAATCCTGCCTCCTTTTGAGTAAAAACTCCATGTTTTAGTTTAAATTATTTAAAATCTTGTTAGACATCTTAGCTCAGTCGATAGAGTGTCTGTATGCTGAGAAAAGGGTCACGGATTCGATTCTTGATAGGACTGAAAAGTTTATTACTGTGGAAATGTGGATTGCCACTTTCACAATCATGAATAATAATTAACGGTCAAGGGTTGAATGCTTTGTACTGTTCTAAATTTATATTAGTTTAAGTTGTATGTTGATATAATCAGTCGGTTCAGAAAATGCAAGTTAAATACCTCAAATAAAATAATATGTCATTAACTCCCTTTAGGTCCCATCTCACCTTTTGGATGACTCGTAAATTAGGCAATACCTTTCGAACCAGACAATGGAATTGAAATTAGTAAAACCTTTATAACACATTAAAAAAGAAAATAAAAAAATATTTTCAAACGAAAATACCTTTTAAACTAAACCAAATTTCACTGTTGACAAATGAAGAATACTGAAAACAACGCTTAGATAAATTTTCTGGTTCCAATGTAATCGTGTAGTTATCCAATACCCGGTTAATCGGACTTTTTGAGATGGGCTCTTAGTCTGTTGCGAGTTCTTACCCTCTTACCCCCATTAAACCATGTCAGTCAGCATGACCAAACCAACAGGCTTTTCACTAGATGTCAACCCCCTTACAAGTTGACAGACGGTTGACAAGTGTAAGCACTTGACACGTGTCATTACCACATGTAGGACAAGAGGGTGGTGGACAAGAGTCTGTTTGTCTACGTCTGTTAATTGGCTGTCGCTTATTGTCCAAACATGCCGCCTACATTTGTGTCGCCCGTCAGTTTTTCATTTCACAATGTAATGCCGTTGATTGGTTTTATGAGAATTTATCTGTTCCTGAGCAATTCATTATCTCGGGGATATTATTTGGCAGTCTATTTTTTTTAATCTTTCTATTATTTGTGTAGATATATATTGGGCATTTCTGATCTGCTTTGGCATATTATTATACCCATATTTTACCTATACAGACTATTCATATGTTTAAAATACAGATAATTTCAGTTTTTAATTTAATTCTGCTCGATGTCAAAAAGATTATTAGGAGCGTACTCCAACAAATTGGCTTCATTTTCACATTTAATTTAATTAAAAGATAATTTGAGATTGATGATGAAACTGACCCCTTGTATCTATACAAAATATTAATGTTTAGTGATGTTGAAGTCCACCATGACGAATATTTGATTTTCCGAATGGTTGTGCTTTATTTTTATAAAAATTGTACTCTTAATTAAAACAATTTAAAATAATTTTGTTAAGTAGATTTTACTTGTTTTATTTACTCTAAAATTTTTTTTTAAATGTTGAAAATGGAGTGTTGGCGCAGAAATAGCACCCTAGTGGATTAATGTTATTGCCTACCGGCATTAATACATGAAATAATATTTATTTAATAACCTTTAATTAATTACGTCATCTATGGTTTTAAAAGAATAAGACACTGAGGATGTATAAAACTCTCTTAGAAAATTCTATTATGCTTTATTATTTGGATTGAAATATAATGCTAGGTTTTTCTTATATATTATTTCACTTATAACAAGTATTATTCAAAACTCTTCTGAATTGTCAATTTTCCTTGTTTTATTTCAAACTAGTTACACTGATTTAGGGGAGTGAGAAATATATTAGTGTTGATAAGTTTCATTAGAGAAGAAATTGCTCTTATTTTAAAAAAAAACATACTGTCAGTGAACAGTTACTGGATGTATTATTTAAAAAAATTAATATCACAAACCGATAACCACATGATTCAAGTCGTCAGACTCGTAAAATATATGTAAGTAAATGTTAAAATAAATTTAGAGTTAAACATCTTCTGATTTCTTAAAGCATAGAAGCCAGTTGTCATTTTTCTAGGTCCATTGGTTTTGTAGCTACTCAAACCAGTGGTCACGTAGTCTGAGGTACCAGTCTCTCATTACTATATATTTATGTATACAAGTAAAAATAATAATAATACTAATATTAGCACTGCGTCTTACTACCCGTTCGGGTTATACGCTTTAAGTACTAATTACGCTAATGGATTGGGAATTGGGAAGGTTTAATTAGAGGAAGTGAACCCGCATTTGCGTGGAGGGAGAGTAGAAAACCATTTAGGAAAAACCACCCCCAGTTCACCCGACCGAGATTCAAATCTCGATCTCCCCGTCCTCAGCAGTCGAGCTCAACACGAAGTAAAAATAAACTATTAACATTGTAAGACTCTCAACTTGGTGATTTATTTTAAAATATTATTATTATTATTATTATTATTATTATTATTATCACCACGTCTTACTACCCGTTTGGGTTATACGCACTTACGCTAATGTGTAATGGTAGGGTGATTGTGAGATGAAATGAAGGACCTACAGTTTAACGTGGAATCCGAACCACGGTGGAGGCCTGGCATTCCCCACATTCACAAGATGTCTTGTCATTTATTTTAAAAGAGTTTGAACTCTATTGTAAGTTCATCTATCACCGATCAGCTTGTAAGTGTATAGTCAAGTATCTGAAATGCGAGATATTTCCTATGCAATCCGCACCCAGGCTTATAACTGCTGATTCCACTGGGAGAGAATTGCAACTGTGGGAAGCGATGTTGAAACATCACGTGGTTTTGGGTGACACCGGACCACACAGCAATTTTCCGGTGGAGTGCTATCCATGTTTTTTTTAAAATGCAAGTGGCTACACGGACCCGCACCGCAACGGCGCGGACGAATCGTCGAGAGAGTATTGCTCAGCACTTTTGCGGTGTGGTGTGGACCGTGTAGTTAGCCACTTACCACCGGAAATAAATGTTCGGGAGCTTCCGAACTTTGTTTCCATGGTAAAACTAGGCATTTCTTTCACAGCCGTGTCACGTGTGACGCTGTAGTTATTGTTCCCAACATTACGTACAAGATATTATTATTATTATTATTATTATTATTATTATTATTATTATTATATTATTATTATTATTATATATAGCACCGCGTCTTACTACCCGTTCGGTTTATATGCTCTTACGCTAATGTGTAATGGTACGGTGATTGTGAGATGAAATGAAGGACCTACAGTTTAACGTGGGATCCAAACCACGGTGGAGGCCTGGCATTCCCCAACGTACAAGATAAACAATATTATATACAACAGCTTATTGAACAACAAACATTCGTCTTCTTAATTATTAGATAACTTAAATCTTTATTCTTCATAACTAATAGCTAACTTAATTTTATGAAAATAGTTGAAAACCTATGTAAGTAAAAATAAAAACACTAACTCATTTTGTAATATAACTCAGTCTATAAAGAATATAAATAAGAATGGTTAGAAAATGCGGTGTGGCTGATGTGGCCATACCTTAATGCCGTCATTAGAATCTCCTAGTTGGCAGATTCTAATTATTGTGTGTATCCTAGAGTAAAGCTCTGGGCAGTTGGTTCCAGGTAGTGGTTCGAGCAGTTGGTTTTATACAATTGTCAAAGTGTGTATTAAGATGATTCCGTTGAGCGATGGCGTGCCTTACGTGCCATGAGTGCAACCATGCTTAAGACGGTGGTTAGACCATGGTTAGACAATGGTTAAGACAGTGGCGAGAGAGTCTTGATCAGGCAGTTGACAACATAATGGTGATCAAGGATGGGTGAACGTAGGACTCGTCATTACGAGGGCTGTGTACAAGTGTATATTTAATTTAATAAATCTATAGTAGTTTTACGTTCCTGACTTTATTTTAAGCAACCTGGATAGACCTCACACATTACAGAATAATAGCCATCAGTTTCTTATATTTGGTGTAGAAGTGGAATATTAGGCTTGGCCCCCTTACATTTTGATGTAACTGAAGGGGGATCTTTCTTTATACATCGTGATTTGCAGTCATACCTTCACATCCTGGTCATCATAAAGACCCCTTTACATTTGCCTAAGAACGGTAACCCTCACAACATATAATTATCAAGTCTCAGATTTTTATATTCCTTGGTTTTAAAGTTGTCATTCTGTTTAATACGTCAGGCTCGCAATCTATCTAAAAGCGCAAATTATGATAATCTTAAGTACCTAGTGTGCACCTCCCTAGACGGCCCTGCCATGGATACTTTTACAAACCAATACTATACGGGTAGTTGATTAAAGATTAACACTTTCACAAACACAATCTTGATTTAATAATTCAGAAACACAGTCTTTACAAATTCTAACATAGCGAACACAACCGTACCCTATGGTATGATTGATCAGATCGGACTCCAGCATTTCACTGACTTTCAACCTAGGTGTTGCTATCTACTTTTATCCTCGCTCTAGCGGCAAAAGGTTGAAATATAACTTAAACAAATATTTCCTTTTAGATTTAAATTACTATGTGATGACCTGGACATAATTATTATAGTATTGATTAATTAATACAACATTAAGATAAGTATTTCCTTTCAATTCCACCCCAATCCGTGATTACAATAAACAAACAAAATAAATTCAAGTGTTGGCCTTAAACCGGCACATTAGGCTAACGCTTAGTTTCAGTTCTGTATGTTTCTTGATGTTTAAATATTTGGACTAGTGGTAAAATAGTCTAAGGCGTCAGGGATGCAATAAATGTGATTAAAAATAGTCCAAGGTCACATATAACCATATCTGTGCCCTAGGTGCATGTTGTAATGGTTTCTATGGGTATTTATGTATGCGAAGTTTAAGCGTTCTAGTTTTAAAGACTGGTTAACTGTCCACACCAGTGATCACATTGTCTAAGGAATAAATTTCACAGTGAAATGAAGGAAAAAAAGTTTGTGAAAAGCTAATATACTTATTATATTGTTAAAATGTCTTCCATGCCTACACGTGTAGTTTGATCTACACTATATATTATGTCAAAGTGACATAAGTTCAAAGGGTTAAGATTCAAAGTATCTTCTTACTAAGTTAAAGGGCCCGGAATCGATTCCCGAAATGGTTATAATATATAAGTAATTGGTGATATGTGTGTTCCCCTTTTAAAGTAATGAATTAATGGTCGGGGTTGAGTGTTGTGTCTGTCCTATATTTAAATTTGTTTATAAGTCGTGAGTGATATAATCAAAAGGTTCAGAAAGTACACGTTAAATACCTCAAATACAAAATTATCGAAAGTTCACGGCCATAATAATAATAATAATAATAATAATAATAATAATAATATTTAGCACCACGTCTTACTACCCGTTCGGGTTATACGCTATTCACGGCCATTAGAACACGAGATAATCATTAAACCTTAACCACCATTCTATCACTAGCCTCATACCCAACCCAAACTCATTAAAATCAATTTTAACGCTATCCTTCTATCGCGTCTCATCCTACCAAGCGGTTTTGTTTCTTCAGGTTTCCCAACTAAGATTTTGTGTACACGCTGATCATCACCCATGCGAGCCTCATGATCACCCCACCTTAATCTGCGTGGGCCTTGATTGTCCTTAAGGTTCTTGGCCCTCTTGAGTGCAAGTTAAAACCTATTTTGTGAGAATATGGGCGGGAGGGGAAAGGTGTAGCGTGGATTCACAACCGACCAAAGTATCCTTCCACGCACACAAGAACAGATGGGTCACTGAAACCATAGGTGGCGCTAGCTACCGGGCAGGTCTGGCTGAAAAAATCATACGTTTGAAAATACCAGTTTTCTCGAGAACTAGTGAAATTTTTATGTTGATTTTTTCAACACCCCTTCTAAGATAATGTATCTATGTTTATTAATTGTTACATTTTCTTATTTTTTGTTTTGAATCCGGCAATTTTCTATTGAAAAGTGTCAATTTTATCGATATTTGATCACTGTTAAAATTATAGAGAAGGTGTGTTAATAAAATTATAACTTAATGCTTCTATTCTTGAACAAACTGTTTCCGAAAAGAAAATTGCCAAACAATAAAAATTCTTGAAGATAACGGTTTGTTCCCATGGCACTGTATTTCCACGCCAAATGAAAAGAGCCTTGGTATGTTCAGGAATGCATACAAGCCAAAGCTCTTCATTATGTTCATACATCTAGATCCCAAATGTCTTTTTCGTTACGGTATATTATTCTCTAAGAAACTTATTCTCTTGATCCAGTGTGAGAAATCACTCACAGTTACCAGAAATAGCCACAGATTTTCATCAAAAGCTCAAAATAAGTCGTTAACTAAGCAGTTTTAATACACAGGGATCTGACCTATAGTTAAGTTTAGGTTGAAAATGAATATTATAATATTGTTCATCATTATTATATTATAGTCATGGAATGATTCCTTCAAAATTAGTAATATTACACTATGTTTTTATGAAAAAAACTTATTTATGGGTGGTTAAATGATAAATTATCTTTGATTTCATTTTACAAATTACCATAGGTTGGTTGTATGAAAAAAGTAGTTACGATCCATTGCAATGGCGTGTCATTGAGTGTTGACAGGGTAAGTAAAGCTGCTTAGACTGGTAACATTACACGACACGTCAATGTTAACTATTGCATCGTACCACTAATTTATTTTTGTGTGGTTTGTATGGTTATTCAACCAGTCTTATACGACTATTCATTCTGTTATCTTATTTTACAAAGCTCAAATCACGCTTTAGCCAATTCTGGCGCTGTAGCGCACGAACAAAACAACAGGGTCTGTAACTTGATACTGGAATGTAAACTGAGTAAACCACAGGGGAGGAGCTATCTGAGAGGATAAAAATCAATCTCGGTCTTGTGATGACGTCAGACCACTGCCGGGACAGATCACGTGGCATGGGTAGGGGAAAAGGAGGGGGGAGGGGGTGGCGGAAGATCTGCCATAGTCATTCTTGAGTGAAGAGGTAACAAACGTCTCAAGTTAAAATTACGTAAGGAAAAGATGTATACCTTGATTTTACTACGAATTAACATTTGTAGCTTCTTCTAGAAGATACAAACAACCTTTTTGCGGTCAAAATCGATAACATTAAACTGTATTATTAGTATTATTTTATAGTTCACTTGTTTTTATGAAAAGGTAATGCAGTAAATGTAAAAGATAACATATTGGAATAGTGTTATGATGAATGAAAAGCACAGCTGTTTGGCGGTTGCCGACGAAATTGCGCTAATGGTTGAGATGGCCCTGGAGCTTTAGAGGAACACCAAAAAGGTTATGTTACACATCCGTGAAGAGAAAACGGAGGTAATGGACCTTGTCAAATAGGGGAACGAATGAGGGGATTGTAAAGGCAGGAGAGATGAAGCTGGGAATGGTGGAGAAATTCAGGTATCTCGAATGATGGCTCAATGATTGTAACAATATAAAGGAGGAAGCTAACAAAATAATAATGTCTGGAACGACAGGTAAATTTTACTAGTTTTTAGATCTTAATACTTGAATATATTCATAGAAAAAATTATTTAATATGTTACTTGTGCGAAACTTTCCATTTGAAAAATTCAAAATTTAAATCAATATGAATTTATTAGTGGCTGGGTTGGGCTTGCTTTTGTTTACAAAATGCCTCACTATTTGGAGTGCGGATTATCTTCTATATTTAGCTTTTTACTAAATTTAGTCTTGTTGGAGCATAGAAAAATATATGCTGTTGAGAAACTCATAAAAATTTTCTAAATAAGATTCCTTATTTCAGGGTTTTCCATAGGTATTTCAATAAAAAAAATTGTTATTTCTTTCCCCTGAATTTTTTTAGAGTATAATTTTTGACATTTCCATGTTGTTATTTCTCTTTTAAAGAAAATTTGTTGACATTGGCAGTTGTACTTTACTCAAATTTGAAAATAAATAAATATCAATTCTAATTTCTGATGCTATTTTATAGTGTGAAAAACAAATAAAGAATAATATTCTAAAATTGCATCATGGAACCTCAGACAGCTATGGTGGAGCCCAAGCGCTCCATGGAGAGCACAGTTTGAGAAGCGATGGTATAAGGCACCCCAGATGGGTTCTCAATATAGACTTGCTAAACTACCGATTCTAGGGAAGTCAAGGCTCAATAATTCTCAGCTAGGATATCTTCTTGTCCTCTCTCCGTCCATATTCCCTAAGCTTCCCTCATCATCCTTACGCCTTAGTTTAAGCAACTTATAGTTTTAAACTACTAAAAAGTAAGATAGAATCGTACATACAATTTTCAAAAATGGGCTATCGGTAAACTACCCTTAATTAAGGTTTCCTTAGAAAAACTAACAACATAATATTTTGTTAGTAAAAAATGAAACATTCCTGGGATATTAATTTTAAACATAATTATTACAACCAATTAAAAAAAATCAATATTTAAAAAATCAGTTTTCAGTAATCTACCTATCATATATGTAATTATTTAGAAAATCAAACAAACAATGTTGTTCCACTAGTGTACTATAGTAAAGGCCCTATTTATATATTATTGATTTTATTAACTATGATTAGTGTTAAAAATAAATAGAAAGCTTATATTAGTGTAATTAGTTTAGTAGGTAAATTATAAAATATTATTAATAGTATATTTTTTATTTCACTATTATATCTTAATGATGTAAGTTCTTTGTTAAGGATTAAATTATGTGGTTAAATTATTATTATTAATATATACAATTCTATGTAAACATATAATCCAGATATATAATAGAGGTAATGAATATATTTAATTTGATCCTACACTTACATATATAAATAATATTAACAATCTACCAATAAAAATAAGGACACGTGATGTAAGGAGTAATAGACTAGTTTACCGGTAACAGGGAGGCTTAGGTTGTATTCTTGGTGGGTGCATTAAGGATAGTTTATTGCATGTGAATTTTCATTGCATTTTTTTTCCATTCTTTTTTTCCGATGCCAATGGCAGAAAATCTGCTCCAAGCTATCCTTTCAATCCTTACTTGTTGTTGAGTGAACTAATTGAAAGAAAGTATCCTCCTTACCTCTATATGTTTGTCTTAAATGTCCGGGTTGTGTATTTCAGTAAAACGAGCCCAGGAAGTGATCTTGTTTGGCAACCAGCAGAACCGACCTGCCGAGACCAATTACTTCCACAACCCTGATAAGCGAGGTGAGCACTTTGTACAATCTTGTTCTTCTATTACAAGCATTCAACCATGCGCCAGGCACTTTGCGGCTTCGCTTTGAAACTATTAATTTGTTTGTAGAACTTAAAGGGGGTCCCCCACGATAAATGAGAAATTGTCACGCAGACGTTCAGCTCTAACGCAATATTTAATTCTACGATATGTTATTTCAAAATATGGATCTAGCCAAAATAAAGATTCCAAAAGGGCTCTTTTCCCCTTAACAAGCCTATAGTTTGAGTTTTATTAATGGAAAAATAAATGCACCCAAATGCGACATAAACACATTTTAACACTATTTAAGATATTTGTGGAGCTATGAGACTAGTCTGATGAAAAAGGGCTCTAGTATTCCTCTAACAAATACAGTAAATTTATGCTAGGCTCCCAACAGAAAATGTTAGGATATTTGAGAACTAGCAGTGAGTTTCGTAGTTTTATTTCTCTTCTTTCTTTTTTGAAATGACAAAGGATGGTTGTAGGTGATGTTTGATCGTGAGTATTAAGCTTAGACAGAATATAGAAGTAGTTCCAAAAAATGACACAGAACATTGTATTTTGAGCCGTGTGTCCTGAAACAATTGATACTTTCTCGCTAAGGGGGGTGAGCCCATGTCATCTCCTGGATAGCACCTAACTTGGGTAGGTTAATACAGTCGTATCTTAGTTTCGATTTTCTGTATTATAATTTAGAAAACAGTGGAATTTATACCAGTGAAACAATTTTTCATTGTTAAAAAAATACAAGATTAAAAATAATTTATTGTTACATGAAAATGCTATTAAATTTATCCCAATTTTTGCTGTTTTCAATTGAAGAAAGCACTTTGAGCAATTTCTGGTTCGAGCACAATCTTTTATATAATGCCCGTTAATTGGCTGTGTATTTGTATGTGGCGGGGTGTGAGGGGCGTGATAAGGGAGGAGGATGACTTATGAAACGATTACGTGCGAATATTTTCTTTTAGTAAAAAACACACTTAGCTTTGATTATTGTATTTTTTAATATAGCGAGGGAATTATTTCCAAGAGCAATATATATTTTAACAATATAAAGTGACCAGCGCTATTGAAAAAGAGAGAAAAATGTTTAAAAAATCATGTTGATTATTTCTTGATATTTAAATAATAGCAAAAATAGCAAAGATCAAAATCAAAAATGAGTCGTTGCAATTTATTTAGTTGCAATAAATAATCTGGATTTAATATCGTTATTATTATGTGTTCTGTCTTACGACAGGTCTATTACATTTTTCAATTAAATTAGACAGCCAATGAGCCTTGTTTACTGCCCCCTTCTTCAGTTCTCAGTTGTTACATAAGTAAAATCTATTTTAATTGATGCACAGATGTAATACGTGTAGACGGTAAAATTATTTCTATTTAAATAAACCTATCTTAATATTTGTGTGATATTTTATTGTGATTTGGTTTTCATTCTCAACTTTAATCTTACGCGAGGAAAGAAACGCCTCTAGAACTGCTTCGACTAAAATATATTATGACTTAAATACATTATTTATTTTAATCATGTCGACATAACATTTGATTTTTTTTTTCAAAAAAGCCATTAAGCAAAAGTGTTTGATTTGTAATAAATGCCCACATTACGAAGAGGAAGATGAACACAACAAGGTTATAAATGAATAAAAATAATAATATAGTAGTTTTGGAAGAATAAAATTAATTGTTTTTTAAATAAAAATAAAAATTAATAAACAATATCATTGGAATATATATTATTAAAATTTCCTATCCAGGTGAGCTATAGCATTGGTTCCGAATTACCTACCAGTCAAGGACTCCCTCAAGAGGCTCTTTGAGATCAGCAGACCCCCATTTTTTTTCTAATCATTAGAATATTCTATTATATGTATAGAAAATAGCACCCCACATATTAATAATTCATATTAGAAAACCTACAAAACTGGGAATTTGGCACAGTAAATCCGAATCAAATATGTTTTACATACTTTAATTTTTACACTAACTTTAGTTGTAAAAATAAGGAATGTAATAGTAATAATTAACACAAAAAGGTTAATTAGGCCTACATGAAAATGTATTGATTATGAAAAAGTTCAAATGTATTTATTTGGGTCTAGTATTAGTGAGATAAGTGAAAGTTCTTATTTTTTCCCATCACTTCTTGGAGATAAGTTTTAAGCCTGGACACTTTCACTCGAAAATCCGAATGCATATCAAGTCTATATATATATTTATTTTTCATTTAGCACTGCGCAGGTGGTTGAGGAGGAGGGGAAGATTTTTATTGACTAAGATTAGGCCTACAGCTGTTTAATTATAAATTTAACTTTTTATTTTGTTCAATTTTGGTGTCTGTCATGGATCCCTAGGAACAGGTCGTGGACCCTCTTCTGGGAACTACCTAGCTAGAGAATTGATACACAACCAAAATAATATACAAGCTCACCATTTCATACTATTTGTTACGGATATTTACATGTAATTGCATTAATAGGATAGAGATGAGGAAAGTAGATTTTAGAGGAAATGCACTCACCTTTTCGTGAAGGGAACGTGAGAAATCATTTGGGAAATAAACCCAACACACCAAGTCAGGATTCTAAACTTGACCTCTTTGTCACTGGCAAACCAGACATTCTTTAGTTTATGTGTCCATTGGTGTGAGTCAAAAGAATGTATAGTTTTATACAAAGCTATGCAATTTTGTCCTTAAAGTTACATTAATAATAACACCATCATTGTTATCCCATAATGTATACAAATTTATGAAAGAATATTTTCCAATCAACTTAAAAAATTCAAATGTTTTAAATACAAATATTACTATAGCTATAAATAACAAACCAAATAATTTTACAACCAGATTTCTCTTCCTGCTGTCTCTTATTCAATGTATGTTAAAGTATTCTCTCTTCTTCTTTATCTTAATATTTTGATAGGTTTCATTTATATATCAAAGTAATTATCCGACAAAGTGACCCCGATCTAAAAGGGATTATGTTGTTAGTCAGTCTTTTAAACCCACCTCGGTGGCCGCATGGTATAAGACGCTACTCTGGCATGTACTAAACTGCCGAAGATGGGAATGGTCAGGGTTCGATCCCGGTCGGATGTGCTGAGGTTTATTTTCCTAAATGGTTTTCCCCTCTCCCTTAGCGCAAGTTCAACCTTACTAATCCCTAACACATGAATGTAATTAGTACGTAGGCGTTTAAACCAAACGGATACTAAGACCCGGTGCTAAAAATATATGTATTATTAATAATGGATCAAATATATAAATACCCGAACAGGTAGTAAGACGCGGTGCTAAAAAAATAAAAACTATTAATATTGGATCAAATATTTAAATAAGTGTATAACCCGAACGGGTGGTGAGACCAGGTGCTAAAAAAATTATATATTTAGATGTTATTTCTTTATTCAAAAATGGTTATTAGCTTATTTAATTTAATTTTTTAAACACTTTATAATTACACTTTTTTTTAATTTGTCCATAGTGTCTTTGCACTCTAGACGATCACCTGAGTATCAGTTAATACTTGTAAACAATGGCTCAAACAATCTAACCAACTTAATAAGCAGGGTGAGTTTTCAAGAAATACAACAGTATTTACAGTCTAGTTTTCGTAGTATTAACCTTTTCTTGCAGATAGTTGACCTCGTGGTATAGTGGTCAGAGTCCCTGGCTACAGACCTTGAGATCTTAGGTTCGATTCTCAGCTAATACTGTTGGATATTTCTCGAAAGGGGACTGATTCCTTTATTCACCAGTATTTGGTTAGTTAAGCTTGAGTTAGGTTAAGGTATTCATTGGCTCCACCCCGTCATATTCACTGTCTTCTGATCAGGACAAGGAAAGAGGTGCGGGATTAATTCATTCGGCCATCCCTTGGAAGCCGTACATTAGTACTCCCTAATCATTCTAAAAACTGAGCCCTAACATGATGTAACCCAAACATCTATATTTATTATCTGGCAGTTAAAAAAGTTCCGAGATTTATTTTCACATACGTTCAGACATGTTATATACAGCTGTCAACTTTGATAGACATTATTAATACCTATAAAATAACAATAGTAAAATACTAAAAATTTAATAATTGCTTATCCCAAATAATATTGTTGTATTTTCTTAAATTAACTCTACCAAAGTTCTACTACATTTGAAGCTAAGTTTTAAGAACACATTATGTAAAAATATATTCCCGGCATCACCAGCCTCGCAAATTATTACTGTGCTTAAATTCAACTATCACTTATGTTTGTTTTGAAATAAAATAAATGCATGAAGATTGTTTTATCACACACACAATATATTAGGTGTGTGCGAAGCTTCAAAACTTTGACTTGGTTTCGAAACAAACATCAGATTTGACTTCGCTTCGAAACAAATTCCGGCTTCTAAGCTTCGCCAATAAAAAATTTTTGACAGCTAAAATACTTAACATAATATGTTCAATTATTGCCATTCTAAGGTGTTTTATACATTACAAATTAATATGCATATGAAAAGAAACTGAAGTTATTTAATTGTAAGTTGTGATTTGTCATATTAACACGAACTATTACAAACCATTGTGCAATAAAACATTTTCCAAGTAATATTAATTTATTAAGTTATATAAATAACCACAATATAATATTTTTTTAAGCATAAAACAACTAAAAGAAAATATTCTAACCCGATTCAGCTTCGAGATTATCTAATATATTCGATTCAAGTTCACTTCGAATTGGAAAAGTGGACTTTGCACACCCATACACTATATATTTTGTAATGATACTGTTTTGAACTCCTTTCATGTATTTAAAAAGTCATGGATGAAGGTATTTTTCTTTAATGAACTGTATATAAAATATCCTTTCAACACTTCATCCATGGAGAGTCACGCGCTTTTCAGAAGTAATTTCAATATATTGCAACAAAAAACTTTTTCTTTTCTTTAAAAGATCAATTCCGTCGCATTAGAAAGATACTGTGACGCTGGCTCCCTCTACCCAATAGGAAGCCAGCCTACACATCAGATCACCAGGAGTCTTTTTATTAGTTGGTTTTGACATTGGTGACAAGAGGTCCAAGATGCAAGGGGTAGGTTATATAAATATATAAACGCCACTTGTGCGTATGAATAAAATATAGTAACATAAATCTATTCAGTTCGATTCATTACGTAGCTCCTTAAGAGAGTTATAGTAACATAAATCTATACAGCACACGGTACTTAGAATATAAAACATGTAATATCACAGAAAGAAAATCCTTAATTTAACAAAAATCTGTATCATATACTATCATATCTTCAGCACCAAAGGTGGAATTATCGAAATAAGTCGTGTGAAAAATCAAAACTTTTGTTTATTTCATAGGAATAGGGCACATTCGCATCATTAACGTGAAACATTATTATTAATATTAATGTCATAAAAAATTGTCAAAACATTTATTATGAAAGCCTTTGTAACAATAACACAAACATTAAAGTTAGGACATATTACATTTAATATTATCAGGCTCACGAACAAAGTTTTTATATTATTCATTTAATATTTCATTGAACTTAGAACTGATGATATGCATATTTATTTGTATCTTTAGCTGAAAATGAAAAATAGAGGAAACTAGTTTAGTAATTTCCTCTCTCCTTATGTGGCGATGCTTAATGAGAAGCCACCATTTGACGACTAGTTTTGACGTAATTCTACATCATCCTCAGTTTATAGTTCAGGAAGGAAGGAGATGATCCTATCTACATGGTCGTATATTATATCTCCTTACTAAACTTTAAAATTAGTTTCAAAAACCCGATTTACTAAAACCCTAACCTAGATGTATGTCTCCACGTGACGGACACCCTGGTCCTTTCCTTTTCCGATAGCCTGACAAACCAAGACTAAGAAGGTCCATTGAGGAGAAATGGTGACAGCAAAATCAATAATATATATATGTTGGCATTTGAACGATCATAATTTTTCCTAACCTTTTGTGGGTACACTAGATTCGTGACTATACGGCCCGGTTCTCGATGTTAGCAATTGCGTTTTAAAATAAATAACCTGTACATATTCACTAGTAATTAATAAAACAAATCTATCGCAAACATCTCAAACTGTTACACTGGAGACAGAAAAGCATAGCTTGCTATGCATGTGGTTGGTGTATAATACAGTACTATTGGTAGGTGTAGATAGCAGCACTGTTATGATTTGACTGGAAACAGAAGATCTGTCAAGGGAGATGTAGATAGCAGCACTGTTTTGATTTGGCTGGAAACAGAAGATGTGTCAAGGGAGATGTAGATAACAGCACTGTTTTGATTTGGCTGGAAACAGAAGATGTGTCAAGGGAGATGTGCGCGTGGCGTTCCGGCTTTTCCGTTATCCGACACAGAATGCGGCCACTTTAGGCTGGATGATCGCAACGCTAGTGTATTGGTATTTAATTTTAACACATTTTACAATGATTTGTAGCATGGTGAGGTTTTCATCTCACCGAATTAGTAAATAGTCATCTGCGCATCTTTAGCTGTCCGATGATAGATTAATTATTTCAATCAACACCCTTCATGGGAGAGTCAGAATTTTCACCTAAATGTCACTAGAAAAGAGAATAGTACGTGAACACGGGGAAAACATGAGAAAAAGCTTCCAAGCCATCATGTAGTTAGCTTCGTCAGACAGGATAGGTTGGAAATGTCCACCCTTTCCTCAGCTGAGGGCCCTGTGAGTTCTTGGAGAATTGTACGGGGTGTATACATAAAATTAGTAGGACTTGATGTCCAAATATAATAAAAACACGAACGAATAATTATTTATTTTTAACAAATACATACATAGGTTACACAAGCAGCATTATATATAAAATTATGAAAACTTTGTGGAAATTAACTAGTATATACGTCAGAGAAAACTGTCTAACTTTTTATTTATTCTTATATCATTTACGCGCATCTAAACATAAATGCCGATCACATTAGTTTTTTTGTCTCTGTGATTTTAAACTCATCTATCCCCCGAATTGACTACTACCTAATAAATATAAGCACATCACCTTGGACCTCCTAATTAAAATTGATTAGAAATACTATTTTTCTGCTTGCTTGACGTATCAAAGCGGGATAAGGAATCTCTGAGCTGGAGGAGAGAATTACTGTAAATCACGGACACTGTAGTCCCCCGTGTTTCCCGTTGTAGTGGAAAGGGACGACGATGACGACCTGTTGACAACGATGCCCCCCAGCGCTTACCAGGAGGACGAAGAGGAAGCGTTGTCTGCCGGCAAGAGTGTGGCGCAGTACGAAAAGGGCTACAAATACGGTGTCGGCAAGGAGGCCCTCGACAAACACGTGGAGAACGCTCTTCTCAAGTCTGAGCTGTACGGCGAGCCATGTGAGTCACATGCGCATGCGATTATAAAAGATTTCCCCCTTATCCTCCCTCAACCCCCCCCCCCTTTTTTCCACCTGAGCTAGCGTTTAAACCTTTCCCAAAGTGAACTTTTTCTGTGGTGGTGGTAAGGAATGCCCGGATCTTTTTTCAAAACAATAGCTCCCTCTAGAAGCTATGAGTATTTGAAGGTTGATTCAAGCTATAGGCAGATGTTTGGAAGGGGGAGGGGAATATGAAGGGTGTAATTAGTGCAATTGTTGTATATATAGCATCAGTCTAACTACCCATTCAAGCTATACGCATATGTTCTAATTACGCTGATGAATTCAGGTATGAGTAAGGTTGAATTTAGAGGAAGACTACCCGCATTGGCGTGAAGGGAGAGTGTGATACCATTTAGGAAAAAACCACCCTCAGTATATCCGACTGGGATTCGAACCCCGATATACCTGTCATCAGCAGTCTACTATTCTGCGAGAGTGAAGCCTTAGGCCACGTGGTTACAGAATCAGGTGCCATTGTTATAAATATTTCAAAACCATAATGCAAATCAGTTCTAAACTTTTTTTTAAGACGTTAAAATGTGCTATAATTACATTTTAAAGTCTCAAAAACTCTTAATGTCCATCCCTCAATACCAGTGTCGCCAAAAGCAAATTGTTTTTCCTCAAAACTGATATTAAAGCATTCAAGCAATAAATAGTAGAAGGGAAAAATAATAATTAGGGTTGTTGTGAAAATACTAAAATTTTCGCGTTCCAAAAACTCTTTCACTGGGGAGGGACGACCCCGAAAACATGGGAGGAAGGTAGCTCTAACCTGAGAATTAACGAAATACCATGAGCTGGTTCACTCGGATCATATCACAATACGGTCCTGTCCCAGATATTACAGAAAGTAAATAAGTGTACGGCTCCCTATGCAAAGTAGTACGTCTCGTTCTCACCTCTACGGGTGATTAGATGGCTTCAATTCAAAATCGCGTTCTCAATATAAATATGCCCTCTCTAATGGGGATTATTTCTGAGGGGATTCACCTCTAGCTTAATAATAATATAACCAATCATGCTTGGACATCTTCTGTTTCCTATCTTCGCTACAGTTTTTCACATTCTGGAAGAACCTCAATACAATGTAATGTATTAAATATTTTGAGATCAGATGAGCTTGTTTGAAGATTCCTTAAACATCTAGATATGAGCTAGTTAAGAATGTATCCTTATTTGATGTTCCGTCTTTCAGTAGGTCCATTGTTTTGTTCAAATCGGAGTCCTACAGTATGTTCTATTGAAAGATTCCTCTTTTGATAATGAAACTTCATCTTATAGCCTTGTTAGAGGTTATTCATCAGTTACAAGGACTGCGTAGTAAATTGACTAGGCGTTGAACGATAGTTGGGGTGTACTAGAACTACTTGTATGTCTTATTTGGTCAGCTATAATGTATACAATGCATTATATCTTCTGGCATGGGCTAGAGTAAGTTGTTACTTTCATTGATCTGTCTCAGTATGACCAGATATAGTGTTTACAATGCACTGTATCTTCAGGTATGGGCTAGAGAAAGTTGTTACTTTTATTGATCCATTTCAGTCTCACTTATGGCTTTGCCAATTATGAAAGTGGCAGAATTATGAACGATACTAGTAATAACATTCAATGTACAGACAGTCCTTGTAATGAATGGAGTAAAGGTGTCGCTTATAAGGTCAGTTGGTTGATGCATTCCGGGGGCTTGACAGACTGATGTGCAATGCTACCTCCTAGCTCAGTGAGGAAATCAACGTGAAACTACCTCACTAATCATTTATTATCTTTCTGTGTCGTTTACCTATCTATTTATAGGCTTTCATTTATTATTGAACTTGTAATCAAGGCCACTCAACAAATACACCCTTTTTTGGTTAGAAAGACAATCCCCACTCAAGGACTTCCATGGTTCAAACTAATGCTGGTTTGTAACAGTGGAGTTGGCACCCTTGATTCTATTTCTGGACTACGAGAATTCATCCCAATCAAGTTTAAGTGGGTATCTTCCACTCATAGAACTTTCTACTTTCTCATGAGATAAAGTATTGCAATCGTGAACATTTTCAACCTCGTGAAAGTTTTATGAGCCCTGGAACTTAAAAAAATTGGGTCTTAAAATTATTCCCTTACTTATGTTTGCATGTATGTATCTGGGGATACCTCCTAAAGTAGTTTAAAGAATTTTGTAAGGAGAGATAGTATTTGTATGGTTATAAAAAAATTGGCATTAAAATGAGGGTTATAGTCCTAAAATTAAGGGCAGATTTTTTAAAATTTGTAATCTTTCAGAAATGGATATATGAAGCCTGTTTAACATGAAAAATAATACACTGTACACTTTTTTGGAGGGAAGGGGGGTTGTTTAAGGTGGGAATATAGGAAACGCAAGAAAAGGACAATGTTATTTAGGGTTTTATAGCAAAACTTTTCTTTTAGGCAAAAATAAATAAAATATTGATTAAGTATAAACACAAAGCTTAATTTCTTCACATGTTGATTTCAACAGTTGTTGAATATAGCTGTCATGAGAGAAGTGGCATTAGATGAAAAACTTTTTTAATTAAGAAAAAAAAACTGTCATTAAATTCCAGGGCTCCCTTGACAGATATTCAACAACTGTTGATATCACCATGTGAAGAAAGTTTAATTCTATGTTTGTACTGGAGCAATATTTTATTTATTTTGATCGAAACATTTTTTATATAAAACTCCAAAAACCTATTCTACCGTCCTGTACATTCCTGGGTGTTACATGAGAGAGCACTGAAAAGCGTTGTAGACTTTTAGAAACTCCAAATTATTTAAGAAGTAGTTTGATAATTTTTAATATTATTTTCACCAAAATGTAGGCAAAAGTTCTGACCAGTTAAAAAGTTAAAAATTTAACTTCCAAGTGTTTTAAAATATAGTGTTATAACTAACATAAAAGCCCCTATATAACATCCCACACTATCTTAACATATGATATAGTAGCCCTATAAACCATGATTCTATTTGTTAGAGGACGGCTGGATCTAAGCTTATAACCTTTTGATTTAATCTCAGGAGTACAAATTTTTGCGTAAAACGTCGTTATATTTAAGAAAATATGAATGTAAAAAATCAACTTTTTAGCTGGTCAAAATCTCGCTGATAATATTCACTCACATTTTGTTGAAACTATAAACTGAACTGGTAGTACTACATGGTGCTAATAAAAGAATTAAACATTAAAACAGCTACCTGCACCTTTGAGCACGTGATCTATTTATATCAAACGCACCTTATCAGGTTTGCCGGTGAGCGGTAGGTCGGGGCTTGAATCCCAGCTGGATCTAGTGTGCAGTTTTTGCTCTAAATGGTCTTCCATTCTCTTTCCTTGCAAATGAAGGTAATTTTTTAACGCCTGCCTTTATTATCCTTATCTTGTTAGCGTAATTTAATTTGGATGTAGCGAATGCTTGGTTGTAAGACGAGGTGAGGATAAAAATAGATCAAAACAATCCAGCGAATTTTTCCAAAAATTTTGATCATTGTCAAATCACAATAAAGAGGTTATTTTTTTACAGCTAACACTAACTAAATATACTTTAGTTTATTAGTGTATCAATATGCCAACACAGATATATTAAATTTGTCACTTTTAACAAAATATATTTTAATATATTAAATTAATATCAATATCATGACACTATGTTGATGTTGATTACTATATATTTATTTTGAATAGATTTTAAAATGTTCCTCTTGTTGCGATCTCAGTATAAATGGCACCTAATCCGATAATGTTGGAATCACTAAGTTAATAAATGAATTATATAACAGCTTATTGGCTTCAATGTTTTTATTTTATTTATGATTGGTTTCTTTATAACCAATTTAAATTTTACCTACATACATTTGTAAACAATATGTGTGCTTTTAATTCAGTGTTAATTTCAAATTCATCCATTGGTTTGGCCTCACCATTTATCTTTCTTACTATATGTTTGTTTGGAGAAATGGCCCTATTCTTGGCTTAATGGTTGGAAAGGTCCACAATGGATTGATTTAATTCTCACTGAACGTAACAATTAATTTAATATTTGTGTAAATGTAAGTACTCTTATTCAATTAGTGAATATCTATACCAGAGCTGGCAGACCTATACTTTAGCTGCTCAGTTATTAGCGCGTCTTCCTGCCGACTCAAATGTTCCAGGTTTGATTCCTGACGCATAGCGTAAAACAATATATCTGGTTACATTTGGACTTCACAGGGATAAATTAGCGTATCGATTAATTGACTATGTAAATCATAATTGTCTTTTTTAGTACACGAGTTGATTCGGAATGTGTACGATACATTTTTACATCATCACTGTTTCCAACCTTTGGGCTGGATCACTTTTTTACTCAAGCCATATATTTGCCACTACCGGCTCGATAGGCCTGTCGTAGCTTCATATGGCTTGTAATCTAACTTAAGGCTAGGACCGGCACAACATACTGTCTCCGGGCGTCAATTTATCAATGTGTAAGGGTAAACCCATTTTTTTTATTTAGCACCACGTCTTACTACCCGTTCGGTTTATACGCTTAAGGTGCGTATAACCCGAACGGGTAGTAAGACGTGGTGCTAATAATAATAATATACGCTTAAGTACTAATTACGCTAATGGATTAGGAATTGGGAAGGTTGAATTTAGAGGAAGTGAACCCACATTTGCGTGGAGGGAGAGTGTAAATCCATTTAGGGAAAACCACCCACAGTTCACCCGAATGAGATTCGAACCTCGATCTCCCCGTCCTCAGTAGTCGAGCTCAACACGACTAGCGCGTTAGCTAACTACGCCACCAAGGCGGGTTAAACCCATATTATCATCAATGATAAATTTTCGGTCATGCCGGGAATCAAACCTGGGACCCTTAACTCAGTAGACAGACACGCTACCGACTGAGCTAAGGTCTAATGTGCACGATACATACTCCTAAGAAAAGCCAAACAATCCTAAGGATGGTGGCTTATCGCTCTTAGCCACGATAATCAACACAGTTTAGTATTATTATTAGCACCGCGTCTTACTACCCATTCGGGTTATACGCTCGTACGCTAATGTGTAATGGTAGGGTGATTATGAGATGAAATGAAGGACCTACAGTTTAACGTGGAATCCGAACCATGGTGGAGGCCTGGCATTCCCCACATTCACAAGATAACTTGTCAGAGGTGAAGGAAGGGTTTGGAAATCAGATAAATCTGTTCCGGGACCGAGGATTGAACCCCGGCCGCCAGCATAGAAGTCTGACACCTTACCCCTAGACCGCCAGGCCACCGACCACAGTTTAGTAATTTTCAACCTTTGTACGGGGACATCTAGGGTTGCATATCGTATTTATTTAAGACAGCTTTCACACAGGGGTGACCTGGTGGTCTAGGGGTAAGGTGTTGGACTTCTGTAATGGGGGTCCGGTGTTCAAACCTCGGTCCCGGCACAAATTTATCTGATTACCAAACCCTTCCTCCACCTCTGACAATACATCTTGTGAATGTGGGGAATGCCAGGCCTCCACCGTGGTTCGGATTCCACGTTAAACTGTAGGTCCTCCATTTCATCTAACAATCACCCTACCATTACACATTAGTGTAAGTGCGTAATAACCCGGGTAGTAAGACGCGGTGCTAATAATAATAGCTTCCGCACAGGATGGCGCATGAGACATGCAACATTTTTGATGAAACATACAGCATGTGGCATGCAACATGAATGATAAAATATAATGGGACACAGCACATGGCACATGGGGGAATCTAGTCGTGATGGGGTAGTGTTAATAATAGGATCTGATGTTAATAGCTATTATCAGAAAGCGAAAGAAGAAACGACAATTTGGGTTCTCCAATTTATTCAAAATATATTAACTCTTGGTGGTTATAATGATTTATCTTCCGAATTAGCAAAATACTTTCAGAAATTCTTGCTATTTCTTTCCACATCTTCTCCACCACTATGTCTTGGAATAATCCTTCCATGTTTAAACCTAGATTACATGATAGCTTTCAACAATACATATAAAATCAATGTTAAATTGTTGGTCATCCCATATGAGATAGTGTCAGACATTTTCAAATGCAAAGATTGACCGAATCAGCAACAACTAAACGCTTACTGCACGTCATACATTGGACAGCGAACCAGTGTACTCATCACGACGTGGCACGTGTTCCATACAACCACGTGTCATGCTCCTCCAGGTTTATGTGTATCACTTGTTAACATCCGACAGTGAATGTGTCATGTTGCGCGCGTAATGTGTTATGTGTCTGTTTCATCCGGTGTTAAAGTTTGACATTTTAGAGAAACGTGACAATAATTTATAAATGGTGGAATTTTATGTTTTGCCCCATGTTGACCTAATTTAAAGCTAACATAGAGAATACAGCTGTGTTGATTAAAACAAGCCCAGCAGGGCTATTATGACCATGACTTTGCGTCAAAAGTTATTATGGCCGACCGCTTTGCGAACGCAAATATTTTCTTGCCATCTCATCAGCCTAATATAATAATCTCAAAACGTTTTTGTGTGTTTTTCACATAATATAAATTTAAATAGGCATATATTATAATATAGAACAAGAGTAGGGATAGTACGCTTACACTGAATGTTAAAATAATATTTTCTTTGAAACATAACACTATCAAAATGCATTATTATTTACATGCGGTTTTGTTTAGGCCTTGGTTTTTGACGTGAATACGTCTTTAAATTTACTACCATACGGGGGCAATCCAAAAAAACCTAATGATAACAAAACCGGGGGATACAGTTTGGCGTTGTAGTTTCGAATCTATCCTCTACATCCAAAATTAAATTATACCAATGGATAGCTAAAGGATCAAAGAATGAATCAAGATACGCGAGAACAGTGACGCATCGCGCGTGGTGGAGGGGGAAGCGCCGCCATTTTGAGGTTATTTTGCTGCGTATCGAGATTTGCAATTAGTATAACTTTTGACTCGGAGAAGCTACGATGTTCGTTTAAGTTTTAATCGTCAGCTGTCGTCAAAATCTATCGATTGTATATACAACATTAGTTTAAAGTAGTGACAGTGAATATAATAAGGTATTAGAATAAAAAAATATCAAAAATCTATCTTATCATTAATAAAGTTATATTGTAACACAATAATTATTGGTTTTCTTGCTTTTATCCTAAATACATAAATAAAAATATTTTATTTAAAAAAATATAACCCGTTACATAAACGTATTCACGTACAACACACGGCCGTGTCAATGACACAGCCACACCCAATTTTTTTTTTTTCATTTCAAACCGTAGGCAAACAAAATTATGCAAGAGATTTATTAAATAGGTTAAATCTTTCTTACAAATAATGTGACTTGTATCAGCTGTTTGGGGAAATAAAAACACACGAATAATGTTCAGTCGTGAATACCAACTTTCTTGAAATAAATGAGCTAATTTCTAGCCTCTAAGTCTTAAAAGGTAACATTCCTCTTTCTAAATGTTTAATAGTTACTAGTTAGTATGTTTTATTTATTTCCATTCAAACATGAATTTTGAAATCTTATAATTGTTTTTTAATATTATTTTTATTACTATAAGTGAGAATTAGTTTTACCTAAGTGACATGCAAAGTATGTAAAAGTGTTCCTGAACTAAAATATCTGTATCGAGTTTTATATATGAAGATGTAGAAATAACAGATTGCGTGTGAATAAGTTTTTTACTTGAGAACGCGAGATAAGGTTCATGTTCTTACATTGATAGTAAAATGATAGTAAAAAAAACCCTTTTTACCCAAAATAAATAAAATATTTCTTCAATTGGTTCAGCATAATTTTCTTTACACATTAATCTAAACAATTCGTTGTTGAATATTTGTCATGGAAATTGCAAAATTTTAACAGGAAATTTTATCTTAATTTTAAAAAAGTTTATGTTAAAATATCACTATGGTCATGACAAATATTCAACAACTATTGAGATTACTATGTTATTTAGATAATTACGCTGTACCTACTGAAGCAACATTAAAAAAGTATATATTTTATATAATTAATGTCATAAACAATGTAGAAACATGAACTTCAATAATTCGCGTCTAATTCCCCAACCTCTTCCCATTTAATCTAGTAAATTAGTATGAAAAACAGTCGTAAGATTAAGGAAAAAGGTTTTAATATAATTAAAGTCCAACATCTTAGCTCAGTTGGTAGCGTGACTGTATACTGAGCTAAGAGTCCTTGTTTCGGTTTCTGGAATGGCCAAAAAATGTATAATTGATGAAATGTGCGTTTCCCTTTTCACAGTGATAGATTAACGTCCGGGGGTCTGGAAGTTGTGTCTATTCTAGATTTAAGTTAGTTTATAAGTCATATGCTGATATTATCAGTCGGTTCAGAAAGTGCACGTTAAATACCTCGAATAAATGAAATTGAAAAAAATAATTTAAACAAGATCAAATTGGAGTGTTTTAAATAAGTGTTTGTTAATGATGAGAAATGCAACCATATAAATGTTGACGGCCATTAAACTGCTGGTGTGTGTTTCTGTTTTTTCCAGCTTCAGTGAACCAGTACCGGTATTATGGTGGAGGTGACGACCAGAGAGGGAGGGAGGAGGGACTATTTGCGGTTCCAAACAAACGAAGGTGAGGCTGGTTTCCGAACAAACTTTGGGCCAGTTTCATGGTCAGATTGAGTACGCCTTAAGTGCGACGCTATACTAAATACAGGACAACACTTTGCTAGATCAGAATTGAATGGGTTAGTTTTGCAAATGAGACTGGCCCAAAGTTAAATATACCATTTCAGCCCGTGGATAACACATGACTTAGGTAGGTAACACAGATTGAATTAGACACCGCATCGCTATGAGGTTTTATGTATATTTTTTATATCCATAACTGTTTCCAGCCTGAGGCCTGGGTCAG
This sequence comes from Timema cristinae, assembly GCA_039000515.1. Taxonomy (NCBI): domain Eukaryota; kingdom Metazoa; phylum Arthropoda; class Insecta; order Phasmatodea; family Timematidae; genus Timema; species Timema cristinae. The sequence goes on along the minus strand of JBCFYV010002255.1, from coordinate 23,251,443 downwards.
TTTTTTATTCAAGCCATATATTTTCCACTACCGGCTGGTTAGGTCTGTCGTAGCTTCATATGCCTTATAAACTATCTTAAGACTAGGACAGGCACAAAATCCAGTCCCTATCCGTTGATTTATCAATGTGAAAGGGTCAACTTATATTTCACTAATGATAAATTTTTCGACCATACCGGGAATCAAACCCGGGACCCTTAGTTCAGTAGGCAGACATACTACCGACTGAGATAAGGTCAGAAATTTTCTGTATCTTACATAAAAAAAAAGTCTGAATTGAGAACAGTGACACAATTTTACCATACTAAAAAATGTCTCGCACATGGTGCTTCGTAAAATTGACGGAGTTTATATCAGTTTCGTGCTATCTAGCTGTAAGCACCTTCTTCGGGCGTCTAGAATATTTAATATTTATTAATATTATATCTAGTGACTCGAGTTCCGGGAGTATTTGGCTCTCTATTATTATTACAGATATAAGAGACGTAACCAAAGAAAATGTCGGGTTCATTCATACACTGAACATAATATAAACTAATAATAATAATCGACTATTTGCCGCGGTAATGGATCTGCAACAAACTTATGCAAAATTATAGCTTTGCACATAATGTCAAAAGAAAACTACTTTGAATAGTAAATTAAATGTCCAAGAATTGTTCATTCATGATGATTGAGTTTTATAATTCCCATTTACATCAATGTACGACTACTCATCAGGTTTCCACCAGGTCCGGAACCTGACCGGCCAAACCTGATAGCGTGAAAGGGCCTGGTGATGAGTACAGGGTATGTAACTAATCATCACGTGACCTCCTCCACTCTCAATTATCTTCATTTCTTCTTGGAACAAACAATTTACTAGGTACTATGTTTTCGAACAACCTAAATTTCTTCTCTTTATGTCAGGTAGAAGAGGTTTTTTACAACCAGTGTTGTTTTGTAAGTTCTGAGATCTACACTTGACAACAAGCGTATGTTAGCTAGCAACTTACTGACAAAGTAATCGAATGCATTTCCCGACTATTATTTTTCCTAATTTCCCCTCTAATATCACTAATGTTGGTCGCAGACCTTTCTAGAGGGAGGATAAAAAAAACATTGGTGAGCCGTATATTGGTTTCGAGTGAAAGGTGGCACACACAAAAAGACCCTTTAAATACGACCCTGAATCATATTATGCTTAAAAGATGACCTGGTTGTATAGGGATAAGGTGTCGGACCTCTGCGCTGCGGGTCCGTACCGGCACAGATTTATCTGATCGCCAAACCCTTCCTTCACCTCTGACAAGACGTGTATTAATCACAACTTGTGAATGTGTGGAATGCCAGGCCTCCACCGTGGTTCGGATTCCACGTTAAACTGTAGGTCCTCCATTTCATCTCACAATCACCCTCCTATTACACATTAGCGTAAGTGCGTATAACCCGAACGGGTAGTAAGACGCGGTGCTAATAATAGTATTAGTAATAATAATAATAATAATAATAATAATAATAATAATAATACCTGTTCAGGTGGCCACATGGTCTAACGCGCTATTTTCACAGTAAATTAGACTACCAACGACGAGGAAATTGAGTTTTGAATCTCGGTCGGATATATTAAGGTTTTTTTTCCCAAAATGGTTTTACACTCTACCTACAGGCAAATGTGAGTTAATTTCCTCTAAATATAGCCTTACTAATCCCTAAAGCTATTAGCGTAGTTAGTATATAAGCGTACAACCTAAATGGGTAGTAGTAAGACGTAGTGTTAGAATTTTTGTTATACATAATAATGAAAACAATAAAATGTTTCTCAAACTAAAATCGTAGAGACTAAAAACATTTATAACAGTTATCGCTAAGAGTAATGTTGTCATTGTCTCGTATTCCCCTTATTACGTAAACTTGTTTGCCTTACGTCTCTAGCCAAAGCCCTTACCCCGTTTCCATGGATACAAACCCCCCACCGAGTAAAGCCCCTCCTTCGCTTTCAATCTTAATATCTTGATCACGTTGCAAATTGCGCAATTACCAGCAGAAGTTTATCTGTCCTTTTGTTAGGTAAAATGCTCGTGAATACTTTTGACATCGTGATTAATATATTTTTGACATAATTTATTTTGTTAGTTCAACAATTATAACTAGTTACAAAACAAAAAACGGGGGTTTCAAGTTTATTATTATTATTATTATTATTATTATTATTATTAACACCGCATCTTACTACCCATTCGTGTTATACGCACTTACGCTAATATGTAATGGTAGGGTGATTGTGATATGAAATGGAGTACCTACAGTTTAACGTGGAATCCGAACCACGGTGGAGGCCTGGCATTCCACACATTCACAAGTTGTGATTAATACACGTCTTGTCAGAGGTGAAGGAAGGGTTTGGTAATCAGATAAATTTGTACCGGGACAGAGGATTGAATCCCGGACCTCCAGTACAGAAGTTTTGACACCTTACCCCTAGACCACCAGGTCACCCTTTTCAAGCTATAACTAAAAGGACTTGCCTCGGTAGCGTAGTTAGTTATCCAACGCGCTACTTTCATGTTGAGTTAGACTACTGAGGACGTGAAGATCGAGGTTCGAATCTCGGTCGGGTGAACTGGGGATGGTTTTGCCTAAATGGTTTTTCTTTCTTCCGCCACGCCAATGCGAGTTCACCTCCTCTAAATTCTACCTTCCCAATTCCTAACCCATTAGCGTAATTAATACTTAAGTGTATAACCCGAACGGTTAGACGCGGTGATAGAAAAAAAAACTAGAAAGAAAGGAGGTGGAGTTTTAGTGAGAATGTACATTAAATCATTTAGGGAAAACCACCCATATTACACCCAATTAGAATTCGAACCTCCCCGTTTTCGGCAGTTTAATATATCGTGAGAGTGGCGCCTTAGACCATTCGACCAAAGAAACTGGTATGGGTTTTGAAATAATTTAATTTGTGTGTAACATTATAATATTTTAACGTTGTCGTACTTGTCTTTAATTTTGTTTCGAAACTTATATTTTGAAATAAAATATTTAACGTCTAAGATTGTTTACTCAAGACCAGAGAAATATTAAAATAAAAATGTTGCTTAAATTGAATTGTAATTCACATTTGAATATTATTGTTTGTTTACAATTTGTGAAGTTTATTAAGTCTTGTTTATAGAAATATTTTCTAGTGCGTTTTATAAACGAAATTAAAACTGCAAACCTAACTTTTTTTCTAAGTGTTAGTTATTTACGTTACCTTCAAAGCTTGTTGACGGTAGCTCATCCCTCTTTATACATAAAAACACACTTTATTATTATTGACTGTACCGTTATGAGAAAATAAAAACAAAACTTTATATTAACAACGCTATCGTGCCAATAAGAAAATATTTTATTTTGGAAATATCAATACTTTTTTTTTTACTTCGCGTCTCACAACCCATTCGGAATATTCACATATAGCCCATTCGCCACCGGGTGTGTTAACTGACATCTACTCTCATTGTATCCATTCGCCAAGCCATATTATCTGCAAGACCATATATCTATTTGTTGTCTTTTTTGGCAGACAAAACTTCCACTAAACAATTTGTCTTAATTATGATTTTCTCTTCACCGTTTTTACATCTTCTGCTAACTGTTGGTTAGCACCACTCCTATGGTGAATGGACTATATCTACTCTAATAGGGGGGTGGGGGGAGCTACACGCGTAAGTGGGTAGGCGAACCAGACGTCAATGCCGTATAGTCTGGTTTTACAGCAACGGGAAGTTCGGGACTTGACTTACTCATATGTATCCTGTGGATGTTTAATCATTAATATTTTCCCATTCTCACTCGACGCTAATGTAGATACATTCACCTAAATTTACTCACGCCTCGCTTCTACCTCATTAGCGTGATCAAGATTCGTATAGCTTTATAGTAAATAGTACTTGGTGTGAAAGTAAATAAATACCTGAGAAAGTTGTAATTTTAAAGGAAATGTGACTGTTCTTTCGTGGTGAAAGAGTGGGAAACGATTTAATAATTAAAAATAAATCAGCTTTTTTAAACTCCAATATATAGTCAAATTACATAATACAAACAAACACCATTGTATGTGTGTCCACCGGTACGGGTTAGCTGGGCAAGTACACTCCAATTTGAATAGAAATAAACTTTTTTTTTTTGCAAATACAAAAGTTACTGATACAACTTTAATAAGGCGAGATCTCCCTTAACGGACACCTCTGAATAGCGAACGGTTTAAATTCCTCCAGCAATTAATTAATCATAGGAGGGTGACCTGGTGATCTAGTGGTAAGGTGTCAGACTTCTGTGCTGGCGGCCGGGGTTCAATCCTCGGTCCCGGCACAGATTTATCTGATTACCAAACCCTTCCTTCACCTCTGACAAGACGTGTATTAATCACAACTTGTGAATGTTTGGAATGCCAGGCCTCCACCGTGGTTTGGATCCCACGTTAAACTGTAGATCCTCCATTTCATCTCACAATCACTCTACCATTATACATTAGCGTAAATGCGTATAACCCGAATGGGTAGTAAGACGCGGTGCTATAATAATAATAATAATAATAATAATAATAATAATAATAATTAATCATAGGTCCAACATACAAATACTGCGCAGTGCAGCACTTAGATTGTTTTAGTTAATTGACTTGATTCTCACATTATATAGGCTCATATAGATTAAACTGTGTTCAAACAAAAATATATTTTTAATAGTTTAGAAGGGTGACCTGGTGGTCTAGGGGTAAGGTGTCAGACTTCTGTGCTGGCAGCCGGGGTTCAATCCTCGGTCCTGGCACAGATTTATCTAATTTCCAAACCCTTCCTTCACCTCTGACAAGACATCTTGTGAATGTGGGAAATGCCAGGCCGCCACCGTGGTTCGGATTCCACGTTAAACTGTAAGTCCTTCATTTCATCTCACAATCACCCTACCATTACACATGAGCGTAAGTGCGTATAACCCGAACGGGTAGTAAGACGCGGTACTAATAATAATAATAATAATAATAATAATAATAATAATAATAGTTTAGAATTATTTTTCCAAATAGCAGACACTTCTTAATAATAGACTATTTTTAATCCTGGAAGGTGTTGCTATTAAGAGATCTCACTGTAAACTGATTTGTCAATTCATGTTCTGCAGTTCTTAGTTTTGTTGGTATCATCGATATTTGTGGAATAACACTAATAAAGTAAATTAATATTAAGTTTATCTGCTTTGATGGACGAATGGTCTTAAACGTCACTCTCACATATTTTTTTTATAACCGCTTTTTACTAGCCGTTCGGGTTATACTCCCTTTACTAATCACGCTAATTATCTAGTAATTAGGAAGGTTGTATGGATGAAATGTACTCGCATTTGCGTGGAGAGAGAGTAGGAAAACATTTAGGATAAAACGCCCTAATTATATCCAACTGGGAATAAAACCCTGACCTCCCCGTCATCGGCATTCCAGTTTATTGCTAGAGTGATGCCTTAGACCATGCGGCCACCAAAGCGGGTACTCTCACTGGACTGACTGTCAATGACGGTGAGATTGGGGTCGTATCTCGGTTTGGTGCATCGAGGATGTTTTTTTTATTTTTCTAAATGGTTTCCAATTTTAACTCGGCGCTAATGCTGGTAAATTTCCTCTAAATTCTAGTTTTAATCTTTATTACGCCACTAGCGTAATTATCATCCATGCAAATAACCCAAACGGTTAGTGATATGCATTCATTTTTAATTTGTATTTTCTTAAAATTTCTTCTTATCAGAATACAACTATAGGTAGGCCAAATCTATGTTTTATCTTTAATCAGAGAATATGTTGTGACGTTGAAGTGTTTTGTGTACAGTGGCAGCAGCAGTTTCCGTCCCATGGTACCCCACGCGCTACCCGCAACCCAACAAGGGGTCGCCAGACTGAAGAGAGACCTCGAGCTTGACCCTGAAGACGTTCTGGCCCTTTTATCCCTGTGGGAGGCCCAACATCACAACAACTACCCTTACAGGTAGACTTTACCTCTGCAGACACGAGGGGTGTCAATCAATCTGGAGATCCACAACGATGTGGCATGCTGTTAGAGCTATATTTTATTTTGACACCATGTCAGGGCTTTATAATTGTTTTATTACACTGATGGGGAAAATATGAAGAAGGTATAGTTAAGAATTAAATGAAATTTTCCTAATTCTCGTCAAAGGAGATCAAGAAAGTATTTATGGGAGGTGAGGGGGTTGGGCACCTCAGTACATTCAGTAGGTATTCGAACACTTGACGCCTTGTCACCGTCAAGCTAGATTAGATAGTACTGTAGTTTAGCCTACGAGGCCAAATATGTGAGCAATTATGAATTAATTTTAAAATAAAATAAAATAATAAACTTTCAGATGAAAGCTGGAGCAATATAGATATATTTAAATACTGCGTCTTACTACCCGTTCGGGTGTAACCTTGTTATAAATAAAAATAAGCGGATGTTTTGGCTTACCGCTTCTGCCCCAATTGACTCGTCACGACAAGGCTCAACGCAACAACATCACGGCACTACTCATTTCAGACTGACCTGAGGGATCATAGTTCGCTGCTCGCCTCTAATTGTGCCTTACCCAAGAAAATGTGCGCAGGTTGGGTGCGTGCCGACATCTGTGATTGGAAGATAACGGAACTATTGTTCGGCGCGCGTTAGAATTATGCCTAGACTGTGTGAACATGTTCCAGAACAGTGCTACCCCCATTCCCCTCTACCCATCCTTGCTTCCCACGCACTGAGAACACATGACCTCAAGCGTGTGTACATAATGGCGGAATTCTGTAGTGCCAGTACACATTGCACTACGACCGCTTGGTGAGGCACTTTGGTCTTGGATATATTTAGCTTTGTTTATTTCTAAATTCAATTTGGCATCAATCATTCAAAGAGTTGATGATGATGATGATGATGATGATTAGTAATTCTGTTCTCGAATAATGGGCATGGGCATAGTGTCATTTGAACAGAAACTTTTCTCTTATGTTTTTGTACAAATTAAATCATGTCCAAGACAAACACTTAAGATACAATGTTGAGATTACTATTGTTTATAAAATAAAACTAAACGTATCTACTGAAAAATTATTTAATTTATTTTGTCCAAAATAATTTTTGCTATAAAAACTGGTAAAATACTGACCTTAACGTTTATTCCCTTTTACCCCCCCCCCTCCTCCACCCCATCTTAACACAGCGTTTATTCTACAAAGTATACGTGAGGAGGGTATTTCGAGGAAATTCAGCCGCATTAGCTAGGAGCGTGGAGGCGAAAACGACAGACCCTCTGTCGTAAAGTTGTAGCACGGTCGAATACTAGAATGGCGTGATGGGTTTTTTTTCGTGCCACCATAATATCTAAACTTATTGATTTAAAAAATAATCAAATTTACTAAATATTAATGATCAGAGCCACCTTATGGGTCAATATTCCCTGGCCTTTTCTAGATCTTTGCCCCTCTGAAGCCAATTATGATTCATCATGGATCCCCTTTCTTTCCCCTGGTACACGCTGGGGGGGGGGGAGGGGAGGTAGAGATTAAAAACCTACGGCAGCCCTTTTAATATTAACCTATTGTGATGGTAGGGGCTGTTTTTCAGCCGTCAGCTGAGAGATACACTTGAGCTGATAACGTGTTCTCGCACAGATAAGTGGTAGCAAATGGTATCAAGTACACTAAGTACACTAGAGTCGTGATTAACCAGCTCTTCGTACTATCCGACCCGATTTTTGGTGTTAGCAAATGTGTTTGAAAATAAACAAACCGGTACTTATCCCCCAGTAATTAATAAAAAAATCTATCACAAACTGCTTGCAACTGTTATATTGGAGACGGCAAAGCATATCTGCTATGCTTGTGGTTAGCATGTAATACATAAATAATGTAGTCACATATGTTTGGTCGGTGTAGATAGCAGCACTGATTTGATTTGACTGGAAACAGAAGCTGTGTCAAGTTAGGTGTAGATAGTAGCACTCTTTTGATTTAGCTGGAAGCAAAAGATGTGTAAAGTTAGGTGTTGATAGCAGTACTGTTTTGATTTGGATGGAAACAGAAGATATGTAAAGTTAGGTGTAGATAGCAGCACTGTTCTGATTTGGATGGAAGCAGAATATGTGTCAAGCTAGGTGTAGATAGCAGCACTGTATTAATTTGGCTGGACACACAAGCCGTGTGAAGGGAGGTGTAGATAGCACCAGTGTTTTGACTTGCAGGAAACGGAAGATGTGTCAAAGGAGGTATGCGTGAGGCGTGGCTACATGAGGAAAACCCATAATGCAAATTATTTACACTCGTTTTCCGTATTATCCAGCTTTCCCGCTACCCAGTCCGAAATGCTGCCACTTTAGGCCGCATAATCTTAACGAAGGTGTACTTCATTGCTTTTTGAAAACATTAAAGTACACTTAGGGTAGCTTAAAACAAAAATTCTAACAAATACTTTGAAGGGATTATCATATTAAATGTAGAGTCACAAGACAATTCAATTTGTTGTTCATTAATAGATTTTTAGCAAACCCCCATTGGTCTCTTCATGGACCCAGGTTGTAAATCTCTGCCTTTGGGCATTTATTTATTTCTAAATAAATATTTAGTATAATTTTATAACCGCTTCGGTGGTCGCATGGCCTAACGCACTCCTCTCACAGTGTACTAAATTCCTGGTGATGGGGAAATCAAGGTTCGAATCCCAGTCGGGTGTACTGAGGGTGGTTAAAAAAAGGGGGATTCCACTCTCCCTTCACACAAATTCGGCTAAACTTCCTCTAAACATAACTTTCCTCATTCCTTAAACTATTAACGTAATTAGTAATAAGCGTATAACCAGAACGTGTAGTAAGACGCGATGCTAAAATAAAAACGGAGGAGAATATTAAAATAGTGCAAGGCAAGTAAGACACGATTAGTGAAAATATTGTTAATAGGTATAAATTAAAAGGATAAGATTGACATATAATCGTATCATGGTATGGTGACCTTTTCTACCAGGGCCCCTGCTACCAACTGGCCTCAGTACAATGGCTACGAGTCTCCAGATGACTTCGACACTCCTGAGGACGACGGTAACACCGAGGATGAAGAGGAGTCTCCCAACGGTAAGCCATAGATTCTTACTGACCCTATATTGTCAAGGCCAAATCAAGGGAGGATATTTTTGGGGGGTAAAAAACCTCCTAAAGGTATGATTAATACTGTACCTTGGCGTAGTTAGCTAACACGCTAGTCGTGTTTAGCTTGACGTCCGAGGACGGGGAAATCGAGGTTAGAATCTCGGTCGGATGAACTAGGGGTGGTTTTTACTAAAGGGTTTTCCACTCTCCCTACACGAAACTGCGGGTTCACTTCCTCTAAATTCAACCTTCCCAATTCCTAATCCATTAGCGTAATTAGTACTTAAGCGTATAACCCGAACGGGTAGTAAGACACGGTGCTAAGTGAAAAAAAAAAATACTGTACCTTACTCGCTTCGGTGGCCACGTGGTCTAAACTCTAAGTTGTCACTCTAGCGATAGACTCGAGTGGCGATACGGGCAGATCGGGGTTTGAATCCCGGCCACGTGATCTGAGGGTGCTTTTCCTTAAAGGTTTTTCCACTCTACCTCCACGTAAATGTGGGTGCTCATCCTATAATTTCAACTTCCTAATATTTAACAACAAATTAGCGTAATTAGTTCGTATGAATATAACCCGAACTGTCAGTAATATACGGTGCTAAAAAAAGTATTTTCGTGCTATTCCTCAATGCTTGTGGCTTATTGAAGTCATCGCTTTAATGACACCTGTAACTCCCCTACATGCGACACTTTACCTCACTTGGTATCGTTTCTGTATGCTGAGCTAAGGTTCCCGGGTTCAATTCCTGGACTGGCTGAAAAATTTATTTTTGGTGAAATGTGGGTTTCTCCTTTCATAGCGATGTGTTAACGGTCAGGGGTTAGGTGTTGTGTCTGTTCTATATTTAAGTTATTTTATAAGTCGACTTTTTAATATTCCGTTGAGATTATGGAAGGCTTTTATGTGTTCAGGAAATTGGTTAGAGGGCCCAGTGTACCCCTCCAGTGCCACGACTTACCCAGGGGGGCATTACTCCCTCGAGAAGAGGCCCTCCTACTACTACCCTTCTTATCCCGTTCAGAAAAGAGAGGGGCAGTGGGGTACTTTCCCCAAGGATAAGCGCTTCATGGTGTCCAGGAAGAGACAGGTAAAATACCATCTCACTCTCGATTATCCGGGAAATTAGTTAAATTATTACTCTCAAACCCATAAAAAAAATATTGAAGTGCAGTTTTACACATTCTTCATTTAACAGCAGTCAAATTGATGTCACTTTATAATAGATTATTAGTTTCAAAACAATTATTTTTCAAATTTGTTGTATTTTTAAAAATATATCAAAATAGTTTTACTGGTCTTAATTATTATTATTATTTTAAAGTAAAATACAATAAGCCCCACAAAGATACGATGCCTGGACAAACTGTATTAAATTTTCACTTACCTAAACTAAACCCTTATTTCCTTATAAACAACTTTATCTGGCAGTTAGGAAAAACTACCAGATGTGCTTTCATGCATTCATAAGCCAAACCATGTGATATGCATTGTTTAGTAACTTATTACAATACATAAAATCTTATAATGCTGGTATAATACAGCTTTATCAAACCGTATTGGTGAAGTAGGTTTATTAATAACAATTTCATGAATATTAAACTTTAGAAGATGAAATTAAATCAACTATTTAAGTTATAGAAACATTTCTGGGACACAAAACCTTAACTACAAACTCTTTTTTAGTATTTTTTTTCTTTTAAGCTTTTTTTTGCATAATTGCAATATTAGAGATGCTAAGATCCCCGTTTATCTCTATTCCGATTTTCAAGTTCATACTAGAATTTTTAATTCTTGAATATTTCCTATTTCATTAATTATCCACGCTTACAACTTCATATAAAAACATTTGTAACTTTTTTAATATTCTTAAATGTTTGATTTAGTGAGTCTTTATTTGTAGATAAAAATACATGCTTGATATTTTAATTCCTTATTATTTTATAAATTATGTAAAATAATCTTTAATTCTTGGTAAGATGAAAAATTTTATTTTTTTAAATTAAAAATAATTTGTTTTATTACTATTTGTGCAGTTTCTTGCATACCCCATTAGGGAACGGTGTGATTTTGGTGTGTGTGTTTGATTGCATGTATGATTGTATGTTTGTTTGTGTCTTTGTGTTTAGGCTGGTGGGGTACATTCCTTGGCCCAGCTACTCAACTCTGTCCCTCGTAGGGACCCTGGAGTGCCAGTGTACCGCAGGGTTGTGCTATAAACGCAGGTCTGATAAATGTATTTGACGATCTATATTAATCATCATCATCATTACCAGTTTCCAGCCACTGGCCGGGTCTGTTTGTAATACAAGCCTCTCTTAACGTATATTTTCCTCCCACCACCTCTACTTTTCCTCTATGACCCAGTACTTTTCCCTCTTCTCCCACAATTCTCCACACTCCTTCAACCCTCTGTCTCTTGGTCTTCTTCTTGACCTCTACCCCACCTCCCCCCACTTTAATATCCAACATCTTCCTTGGTATATTCTCCTATATTTTCCACACATAGACGTACTGCCTTAGTCATGACTATATCGAAGTTTACCTCAACCAAAACCTTTTCATCCGCTTCGGTGGCCGCATGGTCTAACGCACTACTCTCGCAGTAGATTAGACTTCCGATGACAGTGAGATGAAGGTTTGAATCTCGGTTGTGTGTACTTTTTTTTTTTTTCTTCTTCTAAAGTTGTTTTCCACTTTCCCTCCATGAAATGAGAGTACATTTACTCTAAATATAACCTTCCTAATCCCTAAAACCATGATCTTAATTAACACATAAGAGTATAACCCGAACGGTTAGTGAGACGCGATGCTTAGAAAGAATACCTTTCTGTTTGATATTTATCATCAATTACTCATGTGAAATACATTTTTTTTATAGAACTTTTAAAAATTTAAAAATGTGAATTATTATGATATAAATTTTTGCATTAATAATTACATTCGTGGTTGGTAACATATTTAACATATTTTGTTTATTTGATTGATTAATTAATTATTAATATATATATTTGTGATTGATTTCAGATATAAACAAGAAAACTGGTCATCAAAATACATGATGACTACAGATAATTATTCAAACCTCCCTAATTAATAAGACCAAGTAGTTATTGTAAAAGTATAAGATTGCATAGCAAATAACTTTATTTTAAAAATGTCATCCCACCCCAAGATTTGGAAGGCCATGATGCAAGCTAGGCATATGACTTAAGCTGGTTTTATTTTTTTTAATATTTTTTTGATATCGATATGGGACAAAATAATATATAGTCCATTCTAATTTAAAATAATACATAAGAATAAACATGGAATATTGTGACATAAGCGATACATATATTCAAATTATGTGTTTAACCTCCCCGAAGCTATAGCAAAACAGGGCGAAAAATAGTATTATTTTTAATTTATGTAAAATAGTAAATGCAAATGAACTGTAATGATACTTTTTCATTAAAAAAATTCAAAATTTGTGAAAATTGTGGTGTATCAATACTGCTCCTCCAATATACTACCAAATTCTAACATTGCTTTAAAAAATATATTGATATTCTTTAGCATTGCAGATTATTCATTAGTGTATATTCAACTATGTGTTTTCTTATCATAGAGATAGTAACAATACAACAAATGTTGAACTTGTTAGTTTCTATAACTAATGCGGAAATGATTGAATATATGGGGTACGACAGGGCCAAACTCACATCCATTACACTCGTTAAAAATGTGACATAGTTAATTTGGCATTTCCATTTTTAAACACTTTTAAAGAGATTTTTTTTATTACGCTCTCCGAGAACATGTTAGCTTCTCTTTATTAAAACAAAATGTCTTCTAAAATACCACGATAACTATATCAAATATTCGAGGACTGTTCATAACAGTATTATTTAGACAATTAAATAAAACATAGCTACTCAAGCAATATTTTATTTACTATGGACAAGAACATATTTTGTTGTAAAAACTAAACTCACTCCAGGCAAGATTAAAAAAAATACAATTTAATACAGTTATTGACAATCATTGCCACAATCAACATAAAATTAATGTCAGAAGAGGAGAGTGAATTTCAAGTAATTTCATATTAACTTCCTTGTAGAGATGTTATAAAATAATATGCTAGTGAAAATATCTCCAATGCATTAGTTATGAGTTCAAACCTCCTTGTATTTGCGAGTTAGTCAGGTATGTCAAAAGTTCCGTAAGACCTATCGGATGTTTCCTTGTTATATGGCTTAGTTTTTATTACTTCCGTGGGTTTTGGCAAAGCAATTTTTGTTTGTTTGTTTAATGATACTGTGGATATCAAATTATGACCTTACCTTGCTAAATATCTTTACTGTATACTAGCTCATGTGTTAATGCCTCTTGGGAAAAGATTCCGTTGGTATTTGATTACAAAAGATATTGTCAAATCCATGAATTATAAAGTATTATCAAGGGATTTGATATTTGGAATAAGTGGTTAAACCTCACAATCTAAGCTTTCAAAATAATACGAGTATATTAACACAGAAAAAATAGGTAGTACATAGATTATGATGGAGATGAAAATAATTTTGTCACATATTGTTTTTAACAAATATCTATAATTATAATTTTTGTTATGGTATAAATCGTTATGATGTATAATAATTAACCTCTACACAACATTATAATTTTGTTTGTGAAACATTAAGAATTTAAGCATCTGCTATTATATAATTCAATTCATAACGAGAAGTTGTATTTGATAACTGTTTAGCTGCACTCCTTCCTACATTGGTCGACCCTGTATCTTTGTCGTGTGGCACAACAATGATTTGTAAATAATAGTTTGAAAAAATGTAGATCAATGAAATACATATGAATCAACTTGGTAAATATTTTTATTAAAAACCTTGTTTCCAATTAGTGATAGTTACAAATTAAGATATATAATCATAATAATGTTACTAAGTAGTAGCACAATACAAATTATCCAACAATTAGTAATTTTTAGAGCAACTATCATAGGATTCTTGTGGGTGGAAATTCAAATAAAATACAAACATATTTGTTTACTATGAATATTAATAAAATTCAGGTGCATAACCCGGACGTGTAGTAAGAGGCGCTATAAAAACATTTACTTTATTATTAGTATTATTTCATTGGATTGATATTACCAATTAAAAGTGACAGTTGTAGATCACATGACTCAACGTAAAAATATACAAAAAATTATTTTAGCAACTTTTTTTTAACCTGTTGACAAAGTTTCGTCACATCTAACTTTACTTGTTTCGGTGGCCGCATGGTCTAAGATGTTACTCTCGCAATGGAATAAACTATCTAAGATGGGGAGATCAGGGTTCAATCTAGGTCGGGTGTGCTAAGGGTCTTTTCTGTCTAATTGGTTTTCCAATCTCCTTCAAATCAAATGGGGGTGCACTTCATCTAAATTCAACCTTACAAATCCCTAGCACATTATAGTAAGAAATGATTATCAAATTAACATAATATAGAAATTATTTTAAATTACTTATTTGTAATCTAATAAAGTTTATGTAACACTTGACAATTGGGACTCATAGCAGGGGTTTAATGATTTAATACATTTATTTGGCTTGTAAAAACTATCAAGAAATACAAGAGAAAGCAAGATGGTAAGATTGGAGGGATATTTCCAAACAACCTAAGCGTTTAGTACCAAAGAAGAAGACATTTTATTTATTGCGTAAATATTTAGAACGAGGAGGTATAATCGTATTTGTTTTCACTTTCTCATTTATAAAAAAAAAGATTGTAATATCCAACTCCCCACTCTCCCAATGGCAATTAAAAAAAAATGTTTGGCTAGCTCAATTTTCGACCAACATTATTTGGACTCTTTGGAAGCGTTTTCCTATTACAGAACCCGTGGTTGGTTCACTGAGTCGAAACAGATGCCCAGTCTGTATGGAGAAAGGGTGAGAAAGGTTAAAACAGACTAAATATCAAACTGTAGAAAGCAAGACATTAAAAATACTACAGACCTCTGTATTAAAAAGAAAATTGTTACAATATAATAATACAAGATACTTTACAAGACCAGTATGTTCTGGTTGTACAAAACAACATAATAGTGCGGGTTACTCCATCAGGTGATTTATGTTTCAGTTTTATTATTATTATTTATTATTATTATTATTTATTATTATTATTATTATTATTATTATTAGCACCGCGTCTTACTACCCGTTCGGGTTATACGCACTTACGCTAATGTGTAATGTATGGTTTCTGAGCTTTTAATATTCAGGTTAGGAGCTAATCCACATATCTTCATCAAATAATACATTGGTTTGAAGGCCGAGAAGATATTATTCGTTGAGCAGAAACTATCCATATTTATATAGTGTTCAAATTATCTTACAAAATAATAATAATAATAATAATAATTACTCTATGGCGTTTGCTCGTATCGAATGCCACAGTTTAAGAGTGTAATAGTAATAATTTCAAAGCAACGTTGACTAAATATATCCAAAACTAAAATTGCAAACTGTGGATTTAAAGGATACAAGCTACTTGATATGTTAGTTTATTTTCTAATGTTGTAGATTTGTGTTCTTATGACAAAAGCTCAACTAGAATGAAAATATATATGCCATAGAAAACCAAATGTCAACGAAAGCTTTTAGTAGCAGAGTGACCTGACTTCGTTCAATAATATTGATGCTTTCGTAATTAGTGACACTCTGGTTATTCTTTGGTTAGTAATATTATAAACTAGAAATCAAGTAATTACTTTAAATCTATATACATAAAAGTTTTTTACTGACGAGTATTGTTATTTTTCTCATCTATTTACTAAATACGTTTTCCATTAACTAGAAAGTGGTTTTTCAAAATAATTAAAACAATCGACTAAAAATCCTTTTATTCTCTTTGTTTCTACGTTTCCATTAAAAACAGTTTGCTTTTCTAAAACAAATTTTCAGTAACTTTCAAATTATTAAAAAAGTATATATATATATATTTTTTTTAAGCTTAATCTAATCTGTAAAGGAGTTTTTCTACTTTATTAAACCAGGGGGAATACTAACTAAATGTTCATATAATTAGAAACAAAATATATTATATAATTTATATATTAAATATTATATATATAATTAATAGTTTCGTTAAAGCCATTCCGAGACAGTTAACAGATTCAATGTATGGTTAAACGCCTTTCAAAACAAAACGTTTAGGTTCCAAGCAATTTATAAGAAAGCTTGTTAAACTATGTAACACTGATTAAAATATACTTTTGTGTTGTCGGCTTAGTATTGTATCCAAGCCTATACATCAATTACTATTTTGTAATTATTTAGGGTAAGCCCCTAATTTATTTTGTTTATACTTCATAAACTACACGATCTGCAAATAAAAATATTTTGAAACACAAAACGTGGTCTAGACATGCTGACTTTTTTTTTATGTGGGCTTATTTTATTTAAATGTTGTTTCAGTGTACTGTATGCGTGCGTTTATGTATGTATATTCAAAACTCACACTCTCATCTCCAACAATTCTATCTTTGGTGAGTGTGACGCCTTAAAATGCGTTTCCACGAGTGCATGCATGAACTAAACCAATAAAAAACAAAGTATTTATTCAAATTCTCCTTTTAAAAGTAAGTTTCACAATATAGTGTATTCTTCAACCAATTAGCTAGGTAGTGTTTAAACAGCTTCAACCCCTTTATGTTTATTTTGAATGAATTTACCTTAATTATGATTGATTGAGCAAGTACTTTACTTAGGTACATTGGAAATATTTGCCATTACTATCATAACAATTTTATAGTTAAAACACGAGTACTTAATTAACAAGTAGCCCACTTCAGTGGTCGCATGGTCTAAGGTGCTACTTTCACAATAAACTAAACTGTCAAGGACGGAGAGATCATGGTTCGAGTACGGTCAGGTGTACTGAGGGTGATGAATGGTTTAACACTCTCCTTCCACTTGAATGGAGGTACACTTCCTCTAAATGCAGCCTTGCTAATTCCTAGCACAATAGTGTAATTAGTACATAGGCGTAAAAACCGAACAGGTAGTAAAATTTTGTGCTAAAAAAAACCCTCACCTGATGAAATTAATTCGTATTTAACCTTTTGATCAGTAGAGGAAAATTAATTTTTAAACTTTGATTTAGCCTTTGATTATGCGCGCTCAGTAAAGGAAAATAATTTTTAACCTTTTATTTAGCCTTTGATTATGCGCGCTCAGTAGAAGAAATTAATTTTAAACATTTGATTTAGCCTTTGATTATTTGCGCCGCTCAGTAGAGAGAAATTAATTTTAAACATTTGATTTAGCCTTTGATTATTTGCGCTCAGTAGAGGAAGATAATTTTTGAACATTTGATTTAGCCTTTGATTATGCGCGCTCAGTAGAGGAAAATAATTTTTAACCTTTGATTTAGCCTTTGATTATGCGCGCTCAGTAGAGGAAAATAATTTTTAACCTTTGATTTAGCCTTTGATTATTTGCGCTCAGTAGAGGAAATAATTTTTAACCTTTGATTTAGCCTTTGATTATGCGCTCAGTAGAGAAATTAATTTTAAACATTTGATTAGCTTGATTATTTGCGCTCAGTAGAGGAAGTTAATTTTAACATTGATTAGCTTATTATTGCGCTCAGTAGAGGAAGTTAATTTTAAACATTTGATTTATCCTTTGATTATTTGCGCTCAGTAGAGGAAGTTAATTTTAAACATTTGATTTAGCCTTTGATTATTTGCGCTCAGTAGAGGAAGTTAATTTTAAACATTTGATTTAGCCTTTGATTATTTGCGCTCAGTAGAGGAAGTTAATTTTAAACCTTTGATTTAGCCTTTGATTATGTGCGCTCAGTAGAGGAAATTAATTTTTAATAAATAACCTAACCATATAAAAGAATACAGGAAAGAAAGATACGAATAAATGAAAGTAACAAACACAGTATAACTTTTAACACAGTAACACAGTAACACAGTAACACAGCTTATACTTTACAATGTTACTGTTATAAAAATAGGATATGACTGCTTATTTTGGTTAAATTTAGTAACTAGCCTAATTTTTTTTGACATAGATTAATATCTATCAGAACTATCAGGCGAAATTATGAAACGTTTATCGCAGGCAAACTAAAAATATCAAAAAGGAGGAAACGTTATTTGGCAAATATATATAGGACACATAAAAGGGGGTATAAACTATTTATTTATTTTTAACATCACGTATTACTTACCCTTCATTCTATACGAATTTGTAACAATTACGCTAATGTGTTAGGGATAAAGAAGGTAACATTTTAGATTAAGTGTACCCATATTTGCGTGGATAGACCGAGTGGAAAGCCACCGGATTTGAACCCCGATATCTCTGTCATCGGCAATCCAGTCTATTGTGAAAGGGGCGCTTTTACCATGTGGCCGCCGAAGCGGATAGAGGTGTATAAATGGAACGATTAGCATAAAGGACAAAAACCGGAAATGTAAGGTAGGCTAGTCTTGAAAAGCTAAATATTATTAATAGTATACCCAAATTGTTGAGTGATTCTCTCAATTTTTGGTCTTGTAGTGCCATAAGCATCTAAAGCTCTATACTATTATTATTAGCACCGCGTCTTACTACCCGTTCGGGTTATACGCACGTAGCTCTATACTATAAACGGAAGTCGAGTCCCAAGTTAAGATATTGATTTAACTTCACTTGACGGATATGATAAAATATGGTGTAATACATTACTATATCCTTCTTAATAGAAAATAAATATTAATTCACACAATTCTACAAATAAATACCTCTCAGCTGTACCTTACTTATGATCCATCATTATTCTGCCAAATTTTTTGAAACAAAATTTTCCATCAAAATCTGGTAAATAGCAGTACCTTTAATTAAAATACTATGCTGACAAGTGGATCTATTTTTTCATCGAGATTTGTCAGATATTCGTGTTATTATTTATAAATTCTCTTGTCTACTAGCCCAAATATTTCGAGAGTAGTATTATTAATTACATATTATATGACTTTTGTTGAATTTTTCACCTTGAAATTTGACCTACGGCTGCCTTTTTTTAACGAAATATCATGTTATTTGTCAAATAAACATTTCCCCAAAAATAGTGTTGGCGACAACATCGCTATCACTGAAGTTGATGAAGAGTTACTTTCCCTTCTAAAAATTTTTCTGACAGCTGTGTTAATAATTAAATGTTATTTTATTTATTGAAGATAATTTCTCACTTGAAATTTCACCACCTGCAGTGTTATTAATCACATACTGTGAAATTTTGTTTTAAGGTAATCATCTCGACCACGGAGGTCTTTGATATAAATTAAGCTACTTCTAAAAATAAATACTCACAATATGTCAATTTTGGCAAACTTTCATATTTACATATTTATTATGAAGATCGTTAGCTCAGTTGGAGCGCATTTGGACTATGATCACCAAGTATGTGACCACTACACCAAAGATGGAGCTCAACGTGCCACGGTTCAGGTTGAAGAACCCCCCTGCGCTGAATGTCAATGGACGGTTCAGCACCTGAAGTAAGAACAGCTGAATCTCGTGGCTGGCCTCGGGACCCAAGCTGTCAACAACTGACATCTTTTGCAACAGTGTGACGGAGCGCTGCGCTTCATCCGTGGCGGCACTGGAGCCCAAAGTGACGCAGGAGATTCTCGCCACACTTAAGAAGATGGAGTAAATCGTCGGGGGGAGGATCTTAATAATGATACCCTCTTGAGTTTCGGAGTAGATCTTTAGGTTATTAATCAACCTGTACGACGCTGTGACAATAATAAAAGATCTGACTCCCATGTTCATGAGAATCTGACAACCAAAAGCAGTGTTGATGCTTTCAACTGTGTCCAACAGTTTGTCATAGATTATCCTAAGTTCCAGTAACCGCAAACCTTTGACGGGGGGAATGGTGTTAGTGTAATCGATGACTGTCGAAACTTTATTAGAGGATAACTTCGGCAAGCGGTATCTTGTCCTAGGTTTCATGGAACTCGAGTTTTCATTCGTATGTTTTCCTTTGACCCTGTCTTTTGAATGTCGGCTTCCACCATTATCGAGAAGATACTTTTCAAACTCATAATTCAAATATTTGAAACGGCTTCGAACTAACAGCATCAAGTTCATAGCTAGAAGATCTACAAGTGTATTTATCCCCAAAGGAAGGTGGTAGCCGATAACTATTGAAAACCTTGTATACCACTGCTGGTCCCACAACAAACAATGGTAGAAAGCATTTGGGATCGAAACTGCTAGAAACAACAGAATTTCCAGTACCAGCGTACGTCTTATCCACCAATAGGAGGCTCCAGATATCTTGAGTATTCCATCAACATCAACCACTATATTGATAACGTCAACTAGTCTGTCGCAACGGTTTTTTATCATGAGAATGAGAGAGATGGTTGAGTTTAGTACCACAACAAACACCACAAATATTGGAACTGGCTTCATACTTGAACCTCCTTTCAGTGGCTTTAATATAGTCAGAGCTAGCAACATTTCAATGAAGAAAGCAATGATCATCACTATTAAGATAGCAGTGCATGCAAAGCCAAAATAAGACTTCTTCGACGTTAATTTTGATGGTGATGCTTGAATGATCTTTGGTGCTAAGCCAAATATTTTAAACATGTAATACATTGGTCTTACAGCAGAGAGTAGGTATTTTGGTGAGAGCTCCATTATGTGTATATGTGCAGCTTGCTTTGTGCTAGTATAGAGCCGTTTCAACCCTTTTATAGAGGCTAAAATAACGTGTTCGAATACTGTGTTTAGGTGAGCTTTACACTTAAATTAATAGACTTGTAAAAGGTTTCGATCAATATTACGTTGACTCTTAAGTCATGTGATAAATGATGTATTGTTGAATACGGTTCATTACACTTATGTAGCAGGAACGTGTGTGTTTATTGTGTTACATGCAACAAACATAAAGTATTCTCCAATAATTACAATCGACCCCAAACATTTAACTTTACTTTAATCAATATATATGTAAAGGAAAGACAAGGGAAAAGGGTTAATAGGCTAATGGTTTTTTTTAAATAGAAATACATATTAAATTACATGTTTGATGTAGATAAATGGTGTGATAAATTATTATTGACCACATTATTATATCTGTAGCCTAGGCAATACGAAAATACAGACGTCTACTGAACGTTTATACACAGGGCCAAGTGTATAATTTAAATTATATAATTTAGAAGTATTTATTCTTTACATTAAATTTATACCAATACGCAGCTATTTTTTTAAATAAGTTTTATTAGTTTATGTATTTAAAATAGATTAAAGATCTCTAATACGAATACGCTAACGTATCGTAATGATACTAACCTTACACAATCATTTAATTCCCAGAGAGTTTAAATTTTGTATACATCAAACTTGTCTTGCATTAACTCTAAGGCTATATATTTATTTAAGACCAACGCCTCGTCAACTATCGGCCCCAAAATCTAAAGTATAAATATTATTTCCTTGGTTTTGCCTGGTATCTATGAAGTTACCAGACCAAATTATGTATCCCTACGCCAAACCATATGATCTGCATAAACATATGTTTAGCAGCTGTCACTTTTGAAAGTCAAAACTTAGGTCTATACAAGAAACATATATTGCAGTTTTATATAGTTTTTTGTTTTTATTTATTGTTGTCCTTGATATTTTGATGTTAGGCCTAGTACTAATTATTAATTTTATAAATAATCAATACTAATCAGTTCCAAATAATCAAATAATACATCAAATAATGTTAGAATTGCTAGGGTTAAGTCATTTATTGTAGCCTACCACTTGAATAAGGATTGGATTAGAAAGTAGCCGGCCAACAACAAGGGAAGGAGTGCCAAAACTTGCATGTATAATAAAAGTCTTAGATAAAATATCGAATAATGGATAGTTTCACATTGTCATTCTACTCACAAGGACACGTGAAATCATAACTTACCGACATAATAATAGGAAACTTTTTTAAAAAAAATTATACAATTTAAAAAAAAAAGGGTGGGGGGAAGGAAATATTGACGAACGAGCGATGCTTCATCTACTTGATTATCATATAAGGACGAGCGTGTTTTCGTCAGTCTCGATAGAGACAGCGGTAAGAGTACGCACTGGGTGGAGTACGACGCGACGGGTTGAATATTTTGACAGTTTCGGTGATCTAATACCACCACTTAAACTTGTACAATATCTCAAGATAGTACAGTTCTTCTATAACCGTAAACGATCTCAAAAATACGTTACTGTATTCTGTAGACATCTTTGTCTAGCCTTCCTTAAATACCCGCGCTAATGACAGATTTTGGTAAACATGTCTACGACACTTGAGCTGCCAGGTTGAGTTAAATCTGTCAGAAAGTTGATTTTCACGTTTTACTAGGATAGGAGAATCGTCATGAAAAACGGTTTACAGGACTGTCAATTTATCAACGTTCAATTCCATACCGAACATTGATAAACGTAATGATAATGTCTATTTATATTAATAATATTTAGCACCGCGTCTTACTACCCGTTCGGGTTATACGCTTTAAGTACTAATTACGCTAATGGATTAGGAATTGGGAAGGTTGAATTAGAGGAAGTGAACCCGCATTTGCGTGGAGGGAGAGTGGAAAACCATTTAGGAAAAACCACCCCCAGTTCACCCGACCGAGATTCGAACCTTGATCTCCCCGTCCTCAGCAGTCGAGCTCAACACGACAAGCGCGTTAGCCAACTACGCCACCGAGGCGGGTAATATAATGTATATTGCGGAGGGAAAGAATATATCTTTCCATCGTGTACTTAATATCTGGAATATTTTGATTGAAACTTAAAGAGAGAAGTCTAGAAGATGTGAAACTCTCAATCATCGGTAAGTATATAGAGTTTAGTCTGCCATGTACTGTACGTTCGAATCTCTGATAGTTTTTGAACATGTTGCTCTTCCCAAGGAGAAAACACACATCTCGACAAATACTGTTAATATCTTTCACGTGAATGTGATCGATGTGGAACATAGTTTCGCTGGTGGTTCTTACGTCAATGGAGAACCGAGTCATATACCTTGCACGAATTCAGCATGACTGTTCTTCCGTGCTATAAGATAGTGGAACTACTGAATAATATAATTTACCTTATAGCAACAAAACTAGTAATATATTCTATCTCGGTACGACTAATTGATGAACGAGAAGAGACAATCAACATTAGAAACGAAAACATATCATTACGGTGACATCTGAAATGATGCGTGACTTTAAAAGAACCCTATCTTCCTTTTTTTTCCAAAGGCCCCAGTGGTCCTCCAGTGCAAAAATTTATATTTGGTTGTCCTCCAACACCAACCAACACCTTTAGAAACACTACTTTAAGTCAAGATACCAATGAAGCGGGTCCTTTATTTATGAATAGTGCCTGGGCATTAGGGCTTTTCATACCAAGTGTTCATTAAAATATAGGGGAGGTACTAAAGGGTGTTTTTCCTGGTTAAAAGGGTCAAACAACACTTCTCTGATCCATTTGTCAGTAAGGAGGACCCATGAAACCCCATTAGTTTGGGCATTCCATCTATTTGTATAATTGGTTTATGTAAAAGTAATAGTTTAAGGTCTACCTCAGTGGTCTCGAGTTAAAGTTCTCACTTCAAGACACGATGATCGTGGGTTCAAACCCCACTGACGTAGATTAATTTTTATTCAGCAATAAAAACCTGGGTGACCTGGTGGTCTAGGAGTAAGGTGTCAGACTTCTGTGCTGGCGGCCGGGGTTCAATCCTCGGTCCCGGCACAGATTTATTTGATTTCCAAACCCTTCCTTCACCTCTAACAAGACATCTTGTGAATGTGGAGAATGCCAGGTCTCCACGTGGTTCGGATCCCACGTTAAACTGTAGGTCCTTCATTTCATCTCACAATCACCCTACCATTACACATTAGCGTAAGTGCGTATAACCCGAACGGGTAGTAAGACTCGGTGCTAATAATAATAATAATAAAAACCTGTAGCACAATTTCTTTTGGAGGGGAAGTAAAGACGTCGGTCATACTATAACGATTGTAGCACGTAAAAGAACTTTGGAAGGTATTATAGAATACCTTTCCGGCAAAATTGGTAGGCCTTACTGCACTCGCTCATAGAAATTCAGTGTGTAAGGCATCGGTGAACCACCACACTTCCTGAACTCTCATAATAGATGGGATTCTACCAGATGGTGTGAGCAGCAGTAACCAGTTGAAGGTGTGACTGCATGCCCGGCTCCAGATGGGCAGAAATCACATAAAACTAAACTTCGGGTTGTTGACATAGGAATAATAATAATTTGAGACTAACGGAAGTATTCAAAAAATTTCAATCATATATTAAATAGTAGTTTTAATTCATCAGACTAGAGAACATACATTTATTCTTTAACGTACAGTGAAAGTTTTTAACAAAACACAAACACTATTTAAAATAATTGGTTTACTTAAAGTGATACCCGAACACGTTTAGAAATTTGATTAAATAATGACACAAATTAATTCCTTTCCTACCTGAAAACTGTTCACACTTTCAAAAACGGGAAGTTATAGCATGGCTCTGAAATGAGGAAACAATTTTTTGTACAGTTACAAAAGTTAACTAAGCCATTCGTATATATTCACACGTCAAGCCATGTGATTTACATCTGTCCCTTTTGATAAGCAACATCAATACCAAAAAGCTAATGTTAATAACATAGTCATATGATCAATTTTGAGCATAGCAAAAAATGGTATTTTTAAAAAGTTTTCATCTACAAAAACCTACTTTATTTTGTCCCAAACTATGGATCAATAATAAAATAGAAATACATCAACATTTTTATTTTTAGAATAACATTATATAAATTAACTTACAATATAAGCTGATAATTTATTCTTTCATTATCTTGAAGTACTTTAATTTGAGTTTAAGTTTAAACTGTTTATTTATTCTTTCAATTTAGAATAAAGTTTAAGAATTAATTCTTTGAGGTATATTATTTCGAATTATGTTTTAATAACCGTGTGTTGTCATTTTATATATTTTTAAAAACGTTCTAATTAAATAAACGCTACGATGCCTAATCTTTAATGACAATAGCGTTGCGTTTATAGATACAAGTAATGATTTGTAGGGCTTGCTTATATACACAATTTGATAAAAGCGAAATTATTTTTATTAGAATCTTCGTTGAAATACGTACTTTTGGCCTACAGTCACTGTTATTATATTTAACAAGGTTTTCATAATGTTTAGAGACAAATTTGTCCTGTTCCAAGATAGTAAAAATGTAAAAACACCTCTGGATTTATATGCCTCCCAGATATTATTTTTGACAAGATATGTAAATTGCCCCAAAATTTAAAATTTACAAAATACATTTACGAGGGGGGGGGGGGGGGGTGTACACCGAAAAACTTTCAATCAGTTTTTGAACTGTCAGAAAATGCTAAAATTATCTGAAACCAACAGTTACTAAAGTTACTTTCATGTATTAATATGTGTATATTACACATATAAAAGTACACAATTAGGGAAGTGAGTGCTGAGAATTTGATAAGACTTCATTAAGTAAGGTATTGGTGAGGAATATAAACATCTAGTACTAATAATACTTGTATATAAGGGGTATGAATACCCCCAAAACACCCCTTACAGTATGGTTATGGAGTGGTTTCTTTGAAATGGTCAAGAAAAATAAATATATATTTCTTATACATGTAATATATAATATATGTGATATATTAAATTTATAATATTAGTAAAATATTTATGAAATTTATGTATAGGCCCCTACTATATTTATAATATTTATAAAATATATTATATATATTTTTTAATACATATATCTTGTATTACAAATATAGTACATATATTATAAATTTAATAGACTATATGATACATATTCATGTTATATATTACATATACTATATAATGTATATATTATATATAGTTTATACATAAATAAGTGTATATTTTATATATAATATACATAAATAAATGTATATATTATATATAAGAGAGTTTATATATATTATAAATAAATATATAAATTATATATTAGAAATATATACTAGATGTATATCTTATAAATATAACGACCAACAGACATACATATACCAAGTGCTTTAGTTGTTGTCAGTGAGAAATCCAATTGTGGTATCTTTTGAATGTATAAAATCCCTGAAACAGTTTTCCCTGCCACGCCAAAATGGGTACTCCAGTAAGTTCCAGTTCAGCCGCATTTCTTCGGAGAAGATGTCAACTATGAGTAGACCGTCACCGTCGCCCAGCATAGGAACAGGAGGACTAGACAGGATGAAGAAACCGAGGCGGAAGAACCGGGATCCTTCGCCTCAATCCCAAATTTGATGCGACCTTGAAGGGCGGAATAGACCGGAGACTTGCGATTGAAGTAATTCGCCACGATGTCAACATCGGACGTGGCTGAAAATAAAATAGTAAGCGAGTCGTTACAGAAATTTGATTCTAATTCCGAGCTTAAGTCCGTATCATTGCAGCTTTTTATTAAGGTACGAGAGAACCTTTTGAGCCAAAGAAACTTAAATATAGCTTCAGTAGATATGCCCTATTTAATTTTTAAAGTAATATAGCAGGGTGGGGCTAATGTTCTAGATCTGGCCATTTAACCTAATCTTATATCTGCTCTCCTGGCGTATGGAGGAATTAATTTCTGAAGTGGGGACACCATTAAGGCGAATTACATTATCCCCATTTAAGTCCAAAGCAGACATATCAAAAGGATTTAAAAAAAGATAGTCAAAATAAATTCAATAGAGAAAGAGGGACAAGTCTAGTTATAGTTATCATAAATTAAACAATGGTATTGATATATGGTATACAGAGCCGCTAACAGGTACAGGTCAAGGTAAATTAATAATGATCAATAACAGGACAAGTAGTTTTAGTAGTAGTATATGTTTATATTCCAGAAAGTTTATGTGTAAAGTTTTTAAATTAATTATATAGAAGGCATATTGTAATATGAACAGAGCGGAAAAAGTCCTGATTTATAGTAAAATAAGATATAATGACAAATGTATAAGGAAAGTGAGAAAAAATCTCCCAGATTATAGGACGATACGTGAGAATGATGATGGTGGAAAGCAGAGAGGACCTACAGTTTAACGTGAGCTCCGAACCACGGTGGGGGCCTGGCATTCCATACATTCACGAAGTATGAAAGTGCACACTTTTGTCAGAGGTGAAGGAAGGGTTTGGTAACCAGATAAATCTGTGCCTGGACCTGGAATTGAACCTTTCTTTAACACAGAAGTTTGAAACCTTACCCCTATACCCCCAGGTTCCCACAGTAATATAGTAACCACAATAATTCTTGAAAACGCGGAATTCGACTAAGATTATTTTCTCTTAGTTAAAAATGTTTTTGTACAAATGTCACAATGATTATGGCAAATATTCAAGAACAGTTGTTATTACTATTTGTAGAAAGTTAAATTATATACACGCGTCTTACTACCTATTGGTTATACGCACTACGCTAATGTGAATGTAGGGTGATTGTGAGATGAAATGAAGGCCTACAGTTTAACGTGAAATCCGAACCACGGTGGAGGCCTGCATTCCACATTCACAAATGTCTTGTCAGAGTGAAGAATGTTGCAATCAATAAATCTTGCCGTGACGAGGATGAACCGGCCGCCAGCACAGAAGTCTGCACTTACCCTAGACCACCAGTCACTGTAGAAGTTAATAAATTATCTACTGTAGAATATTTATTATTTGGAAAAAAAATTATAGATCAATACAAGCTAGTTTTGATAATTACGTTAAAGCTGCATCTAATATATTTTTATAAATTTAAAAATGACACCTTGGACTAGGAAATCACACCCAGGACCTTTGTTTTAGTACGCCAATGCTCTAACCACTGAGCTATCAAGGAATAATCCCTTGACCAAGATAAGTATTCACTCATATTTTAAGGCATAGTCTGTGATGGACGTGTGGAAGCCCTTCCGAGTCGAAAGCGGTTGAATTATCTGATTGTTCGTGATCTTAATTGATAGCTCATATGTAGCTGACAATTTTTACACGTCCATCACAGACTCTGTATTAAAATATGAGGGAAGAATTACCCTGGGCACGTGAAGATTCCTGGATAGCTCAGTGGTCAGAGCATTTGCGTACTAATCCAAAGGCTCTGGGTTCGATGCCTGTGTCCAGGTGTCATTTTTTCAACCTAGAGAATAAAATAAAATTTGTTTGTATAAAGTTTAAAAATAAGAAATCTTAACTATCTTTTTTCCTCCATCCCCACAAACCATAGCTCTAGCTATGTCATCTAAGTACTATCACCCCCACTGTTGGTCCAGAGTTCTAAAATCTAAGTACTATCACCCATGTTGGTCAGAGTTCTAAAATCTAAGTACTATCACCCCCAGTTGTCCAGAGTATAAAATCTAAGCATTACTCCATAGACAGAATTTTCGTAATTAAGAGGTCAAGTTTCGAATTTCAGCCCGGGTGCATTGGAAAGTGAATTTACAAATCGTATTTCTCTTAATAGTTTTCCTTTAATATCTCCTTAATAATGCTGGTATATTTTGTGTTAACCACGCTACTCATCCATATTAAAATTATTAGACTTACTAATCTTTGTTTTAAGTGTAATAATTTTAAAAACAACTTGATAGACTTGTAGGAAATAGGGTAGGACGTTTATAAAGCCCTGGCTGAAGTGACCAACACTTTGCTCGCGTGCCCGAATGGAACGTTGCATTCTGGGTACAATTAGCCAATGGCAGCGATATACATTCAATATTGACTTCACCCACTTTGGTGACCACATGGTCTAACTCATTACTTTCGTGTTAAACTAGATTACGATGACGGGGAGATCAAGGTTCAAATCTCGGTCGGGTGGACTGAAGTTTTTTTCTGAAATGGTTTTCCGTTCTCCCTCCATGCAAATGTGGGTACATTTTCTCTACATATAGCCTTTCTAATCCCCAAAACTACTAGCGTAATTAGTGATTAGCGTGAACCCTGAACAGGTAGTAGTAAAACGAGGTGCAAAAAAAAAAATTAATATCCAAGATATTGCTATACATGGAAGAGCTTACAGTCCAATTTTAATAGAAAGAGTCTTTTAGAACATACAAGCATATTGATTTGCGACAAATATTGGTAACATACTGACTATATTAATGTTGTTATTTTATAAGTACTAATATTATCAATAAAAAGTGACAGTTGTAGATAACATAACCTGAAGTGTGAATATATTAAAGTTGATAGATTATTTTTTCCTATGAAAGTTAAACTGTATCTTAAAGAGTCAAAGGTATGAATACAAGCTCAAACATAGTTAATAGAATTAAAACATTCAACATCAGAGCGGTGACCTGGTGGTCTAGGGGTAAGGTGTCGGACTTCTATGCTGGCGGCCGGGGTTCAATCCTCGGTCCCGGCAAAGATTTATCTAATTACCAAACCCTTCCTTCACCTCTGACAAGACATCTTGTGAATGTGGGGAATGCCAGGCCTCCACCATGGTTCGGATTCCACGTTAAACTGTAGGTCCTTCATTTCATCTCACAATCACCCTACCATTACACATTAGCGTAAGTGCGTATAACCCGAACGGGTAGTAAGACGTGGTGCTAATAATAATAATAATAATAACATCCAAGCAAGTGTTTGTATCGGGGTCGACTCAATCTTGTTAGGACAAATGAGGAACTACTTGAATGAAAAAACTAGCAGCTCTGGTTCTAGAAAACTGAGATTAACAACCAGAGGGTTCGTTGTGTGGACTAGATAACACCCTTTATCCGCATAATAAGGTATTATCTTCGCTAGCAAATGGTGGCCACTTGATTTAGAGCCGACGCCATGGAGTTTTTTTTTTATCGTCAGGCAAATTTTAGAAGTTTTTACTCCAAGCGAAGAGAATATGGGGTCATATTTTGAGATTGAATTTTTACATATCTAAGCTGTGCACACCTCTACATAGTTACCTAGTGTGATGATTTTGATTGATTTCTCTTTGAACACCGTGAAGCCGTCACCCCCGTCAACAAGGAAGCTCGGATCAAGATGCTGTACGTCTGGTTGCTCTGAACGGGGCTGTAAGTCGGGACCCTGCAGTCCCCACAGCGGGCCAGCGCTGACACCACCCTCTTCCCACTCTCCTTGGTCACGTCATAGGTCACATACATACCTGCGAATATGTAGAAACAATTTACCTTTACTGCGCATCCACACTTTCTCCGGGAAACGAGAGAGGAAATGTGCTCACATGACAAACTCTAAATCAATCACAATATTTCAGCTCCATCCGCTTGACTTACTCGGCTTGAGTTGGAATAGTTTCAGCTTTGTCAGGTCTGTGAGACAATCTGCTTGGGATACTCAATACAATTTCAAAAATTAAGCAACTCAATCAGTGCGCATGCCTTTTGTAAGGGATTTTTTTTTCCGCGTGTGACAAAAAAAGGGAAATAATTGAATAGTGGATTCCACAGTAAGCTATGCCAATGAAATTAAATGTTACAAAATGTGTTAGTTTGGGAGTTTTATCATCAAGGACAAGACACTTAATTCAAGAAAGCCCAAATATATATTATGTG
This sequence comes from Timema cristinae, assembly GCA_039000515.1. Lineage (NCBI taxonomy): Eukaryota > Metazoa > Arthropoda > Insecta > Phasmatodea > Timematidae > Timema > Timema cristinae. The sequence goes on along the minus strand of JBCFYV010002255.1, from coordinate 23,220,685 downwards.
GTTGCTATTTTACAGCTTGGTTTCCCCCCCTCTACAGACCTCTACTAAATACATTCCCTCCTGTGTGTATTGTAAAAATGCAGATCGAAAATGAATAAAGCTAATATATTCTAATGTAACGCTCTTATCGTGCAATTATTTGACCCAAACGTTCTCAGTGCTCTCCAATTTAGCACCCCTAAGCAGGTTATAGAAACATACGTAGTAAAAAAAGCTTTAATAAATTGGCACTAGACGTAAAGAAGGTTCTCATTATTCATGCTTGTGTGTTGGAAAAAAAAAAGGTCTGTGAGAAACATCAAGGTCATCTAAACAAGCGCTCATTTCTTTTTCTTTCTTTCATGTGTCATGGAACATTTTGTTTATGTGTAATCTATTACCTTACATAACAAAACACTAATCTTGTGCTCATTGTCCCACTGTTTTTATAACACATATTTGTTCTTTCCTTGATGGAAAGATCGTGATTAAATGTGTTCACTTCACGAATTGGGGCCAGTTTTCATAGAGACAAAAAAAAAAAAATTAGGGTGATTCTAAACGTATTAAAAATAAATTAAGTGTTGTTTTTACAGTGAAACTTTCCATATCCAAACCTTAATATCTGAAACCAGCATATCCTGAATAAGCTACCGCATTTTGTATATGTATTTTTTTCAGTAGTTGAATTGCCAAATAAAGGTTTACGTCGGTAAATCGTAAAATGTATGAATCCACAGTAGGTCACACAAAATAATGTATTTATAAGTAAGAATGGATGGTAGTGATGACCGCTTTCTGGAGTTGGAAAATTATAGTTATAGCCCAATTTTCTGGCGAAGAACCTTTTGGAATACTACAATGTAATATGATTCTAATAGTAATAAAAGGTCTTCCAAATGTTTCTTTGTAAGTTCAAATGAACGTGAGTAAGGTAGTCTATATAGTCCATTCACCATAGGAGTGGTGATAGCTGACACCTAGAAGAAGATGTAAAAACTGTTAAAAGAAAAACCTAATCAGAAACAAATTGTTTATTGTGAAACTTTTAACTGCTAAAAGTGACAACAGAACAATATATGATCTGGACGATCATAGAGGTTGGCGAATGGATATAATGAAAGTAATCTGGTAGTTTTTGCTATCTGTCAGTTATCTACCTTAGATGGGGGATAGCTAACTCGCGTCACATTACTGGTTCGATCCATTACAACGTTCAAAGGAATAGTTTTATGACAGAGATGTATTTAAAACAAGGCGTGAAAGGATAGATGAAGGTTAGAAACACCTCTTCCTTCTTTGTAAACACAGTACGTATGTAAATGAAAAGATAATTTTTTTCATTTGTTAACAATATAAGAGCAAAACAAAATGCGTTTGTTTAAGATGGTCTACTGATAGCAAGGTCACTCAGTCACTTCTACACTCGCTACAGTCAAAACAAGAAATTTCATTATATAGACAGATTAAATAAATACATGCTGTTATCTTATTACTGATGATTAATTTTTAAAAACTAGAGTTAGATTTTTAAAATAAATGAATTTGGAATAACGACACTGGGCTTACTATAGATACTATCTGAGGTTCGCGGGAAAATTTAAAAATACTCTTTATTTGATTATCATAGCATAAGTAATTAGGATTTCCAATTGTTTCAATTAGAATAAATGACGTTTATCAAAGGCGAGTTCATAACATGTGAGGTTTTACGTTTGTTTGGACTTTAATTCATGTAATATTTAATTGACTTTATTGAATTATCATAATGCTAGTGTAATTATTTTTATGGGGTCTCCAGCATGTATTTTTCCTGGTGCAAGTTCTCCTTTTGATCTAACAGGTTTTGGAACCTCTGACCTATAACATGACATAAAATATAACATTCTGATTATCAAAATAAAAGTATTTATTTTGTGTTTCAGTAAAAAATAACTTTTTCATAAAAATACTTATCGAGCTACTTATAAATTAAACCCTATTTCTCTTTCACACATTTTATTATCTATACTAATATTATAACGAGGAAAGATTTGTTTTTTGTTTGTAATGGATAGACTCAAAAACTACTGGACCGATTTTAAAAATTCTTTCACCAATATAAATCTACATTATCAGCGAGTAGTATAGGCTAAATTTTATTTTTAAAATTTAATTTATTCCTTATAAAAATGTCGATAGTTTTACACAAGGTATAATATAGCTATATTTATTGACATAATCTGGCTTAGAATTACGTTTCAGAGATAACGTTTCAATTTGAAATCGGGCACCATAGGGGGGTGGGGGGGCCTTATATAAATCTTATACTACAGTGGGCACAGGTAGCGCGGGAGGTGAGCGGGGGGGCAAGTGAGGGCCTTATATAAATCTTATAAACAGTGTGTCATGGGCAACGCCGTGCGGGATAGTCTAGTTTATTGTATAGGCACACATATCATTTGATTGACTTGCAGGACCAAATTACAGAACTACACATTCATTACCTTTCCTTAAAATGGGAGGGAAGAGAACACAAGAAAAGCCAGTGTTTTTGCAACTTTAATAGCAAAACATTTTTTGGCCATAATAGAACAAATAATTCTCCAGTAGAAGCATGAAGTTTAATTTTTTTTACATAATGACGTCAACAGTTCTTGAATATCTGTCAAGGGTGTCCTTGGAATTTAATGACAACTTTTTCTCTTCATTTAAAAGTTTACCATCTAGATCCGCTATTCTCATTACAAATATTCAACAACTAAATAAATCACAATATAAAGACTATTTAAATAAATGTATCAGCTGAACCTCTGTTTGAGTTATTTTGGGCAAAAAAAATGTTGTTTGGCATAAAAAAGTGAAAAAAGACTTTAAAGTATTGTTGCATAGAACATTTATAGTATAAAATATTTGACAAAGCAAGAAAACAAACGCATTCTCGTTGTCTTGGGATAAAGTGTTCGCCTCATAACCCAGTTTTAATGGGTTCAAACGGATTTTTCTTTGAGCAATAAAAAACCTGTAACACAACTTTCTTCAGGGGAAAGCATGTCAATTGTGGCATGTTAAAGAACCCTGGAAGGTATGTGAAAATGCCTTTCCAGGTAAAATTGGTATGCCCTTTCGCTCTTGTTCATAGAAATTCTCGTGTCCTGTTATAATCAGTCGGTTCAGAAAGTGCAGTTTATATACCTCCAATAAATGAAAAAAATTAAAATAAACAAATTCTCTGAAGTACTCCAGGAGATAATACTGTTTCTGTATAAAATGTCACACCTGAGAACTGCAGGAACCCTCCTACTGCCTCCGAAACGTCATAGTTCTTGACGCTATGCTCCAGCATCTCCAACACAGCATCTCCCTTCAGGTCGACCTTCTGCACGGCGTTCTCGAAGGGCAGGACCTCCAGAATATCTGCGCGCGTCACGGTGCCTAAATAAAACAAAACACAGAGGGTTAGCTCATTTCACCGGCTGACTGGCCTCGTGGTGTAGTCGTCAGATCTCATAGCTGCTGACCTAGTGGCTCCGGGTTCAATTGACAGCTGATACAGGGGGATTATTATCGACCAGGACCAGGGTTTGGTTAGTTAGACTTAGGTCAGGTTAATATCTTCATCGGATCACTCCGTCATACTCACTATCAGCATTCCTTCATCTCATCGGGACATGGGATGAGCCTCCACGAAAAGGATGTACGATTAGTATATTCGGGCGTTCCCTGGGAAAAGGCACATTAGTACTGGCTAATCTTTCCAAAAACTGGACTACAAGTTATGTAGCCCAGACGCGACATTAGTATTAGTATTATTTTACCGGCTAATGCTTGATACTAATGGTGATAATTGAATTTTGAGGTGAATCTGTAGTGTATATCTCAAGCAATGATGCACCAAGGTATGAGGTATATTTGCGCCAAGGGAAGATAATATTAGTCCGCCCTTTTTATCCCTTTCCTCTCCAAAACTATTCCGACTATAGAGTATGGTGGCGTGCCCTTTAGTAATAAAACAGTAACTATTATAATACAAGTAGTTAAAACCCGTTATTTGTACGGGAAAATCACAACAAATATATATAAAACGTACTAGCCAAATGATTTTGATGTGTTGGAACATCACTAGAGCAACCCCTCTGTCAATATCTCAGTTTTAAGAATTCTGGTGGTGAGGGATTAAAGCGCTAAAATACTCAATGTGCAATGTTTCAGCTTTAATTGATAAAAAATCTAGCCAGACAGACTTGACGGCAGTGTGCTGAATTTTCCCCTGGGCCACCCCCTTACAAAAAGTGTCAGTTTTAATAATTTTCGGGTTAGCCATAACCCCAAACTAATCATTGTGTGAAGTTTCAACTTTGCGCATTAAAGGAAGGTTTTAGAAAAAACACTGGACAGACAGATGAACAAACAAACATACTACCCATGGCTTTTATTATAAAGATGGTTGTTGGCTTACACGTGACCCATTTCGAGCCTAAATCTTGACATAAAATATACTCAAGATAGATTGTCTTACATTCTCACTTCTGTCCTACTATCAGCTTATCGCCTGAAATCTACATCAGATTAGAGCCCGATCAGTTTTAACGTTGCAGTATTAAGGGGGAGATTTAGGGAGGCGATAAAAGGTAATTGTTTTTGTAGTATTTATAGCAAAACATTTTTAAAATTTAACTTTCTTCACATGGGAATATCAACAGTTCTTGGATATCTGTCTTGAGCATAGCGCCATTAGATGAGAAACGTTTTAAATGAAGAGAAAAAGCTGTCATTAAATTCTAGGATATCCCTGACAGATATTCAAGAACAGATTTTGAAGCCACAACGTAATTAAAATTAAATTCTTATGTTTTTCTGAAGTCATATTTGAAAATAATTTGCTATAAAAAACTACAAAAACACTTTCCTTAACTCGCGCCCCCTATATCCTCACCTTAATTGCGAGAGAGAAAGAATTTAGTTGACTGTAGTCACATAAAAAAATTGGTGTAACACATCTTACTTCCCTTGTGGTATATGCGCATATTTACATTAATGGAATACATTAGTGATGAGAAAGTTCGAATTTAGAGGAAACTTACTCGCATTACGTGAAATAATACTGGATATAAATAAAGGTAAAGAAGAACTCCAGTATAACTTGACGGGTTTTGAAACCCAGGCTCAACGTTAACGGTAGTCCAGTATTATTGCGAGAGTGACACCTTAGACCATTCGACCACCAAAGCGGGTAATATTGATATTTTTTTAAACTATAACTAAGGTAGTATTGATTACACTTGTTGCCAAATTTCGGGAATGTTTGAGCCCTCTACTAACTCTCCCTTTTATCTACGCCTCCCAATAATGTTTCTTCTTTGTCTACACTAATATTTATATTATTATTATTATTATTATTATTATTATTATTATTATTATTATTATTATTATTATTATTAGCACCGCGTCTTACTACCCGTTCGGGTTATACGCACTTACGCTAATGTGTAATTGTAGGGTGATTGTGAGATGAAATGGAGGACCTACAGTTTAACGTGGAATCCGAACCACGGTGGAGGCCTGGCATTCCCCACATTCACAAGATGTCTTGTCAGAGGTGAAGGAAAGGTTTGGTAATCAGATAAATCTGTGCCGGGACCGAGGATTGAACCCCGGCCGCCAGCATAGAAGTCTGACACCTTACCCCTAGACCGCCAGGTCACCCTAATATTATAAAGAGGAAATATTTGATTTTTTGTTTTTTTCTTTGTAATGTATAAACTCAAAAACTACTGGACCGATTTAAAAAAGTCTTTCACCAATATAAAGCTGTATTATCAGCGAGTAACATAGGCTATATTTTATTTTGAAAATTTAATTTATCCCTCATAAAAATGTCAATAGTATATTATATAGTCGTTGGAAAAAAAAGTTGTTGAAGAGAAAGTGGGTTGGTGAAGGGGTCAGGGGTAGGGTGAGGAAAGAGAAATAGCTGTAATGACGAGGAACGCAAAAATAAAAAAGATTAAAATAACATTTGGGGAAACGAGGGGAGTAAATAAAAGTGGAGGAAGCTGAAAAATTAATTTGATTTTAACAATTTGTTTGATTGGTGTAATACACAATTCCTTTCGCGCCTAGAGCAAACAAAATATAGAGGAATGAGATGAAAATAGGAGTGAGGATAAAAAGAGGGAGGGGGCTATACAGTGATGGTTGGACTGTATTTTTAAAAAAATAAAAAAGTAAAAAAAAGTTTTGTTTTTATATTGACATGATGGATGATTTGAAGCTTTGTTTTACAGGATTCTTTACAATATTTTTTTACGGGGAAGGGGGCTAGTCACTTATAAAAACGCTACTGGCCGCTTCCTTGTGGTCACCCCATGTGACCTTACTAACCACCCCCTCGCGACTTCCTGTCCATCCACTTAGAGAACTAAGAAGGCCCTAGAATTCGTTTTGAACTCTCTTCCCCCTATTTCACTTCCAAATGGTGTTTTTCTTAGCACCGCATCTTACTACCCGTACGGGTTGTACGCATATGTACTAATAACGTTAATGGTTATAGATATTAGTAAGATTATATCTAAAGGAAATGTACCCGCATTTGGGTGGTGAGAGTCTGTAAAACTATTTTAGAAAAAAAAACTCTTTCAGTACACCCGACGAAGATTTGAATCTCTAGTTCCCCGTAATCGGCAGTCTAGTCCAACATTAGAGTAGCGCGTTATACCATGCGACCACCGGAGCTGGTATATTATATGGTTTTTAAAATCAAGGATACAGGGGAATAAATGTTACGCTGCACCGAACATCATACTTTCTCACTCTTTTATCTAAACTATTGTTAAAACTCGTAAGATAAGGAAAACGAGATACTATACATTGTTATAGAATTAAAGTGAGGGGAAAAAGAACATTGCATTTCACCAAAGAGCATAAATGAAATAATATTCACTATTACAGAAACATTTTCAACTTTACATCTACCAAAGATCTATTTAAAATAATATACAGGGAGTTTTTCTTGATAAACGGCTAAACTTTGGAAAGTGGTGGTGGATTAAAAAACTAACCCAAAATGTATTTTGGAGATTTGCTCGTTTGAGATTCCTTTTCGCGCAAACAGTCTTTCTACAATGGTCCTCAGGAATGGCTTAGAACTAATTTTCCTGGAAAATGGATGGGTCGTACTGGAACTGTGGCTTGGCCTCTGTTTTCACCTGATTTAACGCCTTTGGATTTGTTTGTATGGGGGAACTCTCAAGCAAATGTGTTTAAGTGCCTGCGATGATAGTGCTAACATTTGCGGATAGAGGGTGTCATGTGGCAAACACAAAGAACCCTCAGGCCGTTCGTCTCAGTTTTCTAGACCGGAGCTGTTATTTATTTATTCAAGTAACTCCTCATTTATCCTCGTGAGGCTGATTGGTACTCCGTTCTAGACCCACTGCCCCATAAAAACAAAAAATTCTGGAAGCCCCGAGAATTGAACCTGAGACCTATGGATCTAACCACTAGACCATTGAAGTGGTTGACAGAGTCATCTATTAACAATAATATAAAGTGCCAGAAGTGCTCATGATTTTTTAATAAATAGCAGCAGTATCTCAATTGGAGTTAGTATTGGACATTCCCCCGTACCCCCCTGTATTATTCAAATGGACATTCCCCCCTTTTTTTCCCTGTACTCTTCAAATGAACATTACCCCTTTTTCCCCTGTGCTCTTCAAATTGACATTCCCCCTTTTTCCCCTGTACTCTTCAAATGGACACTCCCCTTTTTCTCCCTGTGCTCTTCAAATTTGCATTCCCCCTTTTTCCCCTGTACTCTTCAAATGAACATTACCCCTTTTTTACCCCTGTACTTTTCAAATGGACACTCCCTTTTTTTTCCCTGTGCTCTTCCAATTGACATTCCCCCTTTTCCCCCTGTACTCTTCAAACGGACACTCCCCTTTTTTCCCCTTGTACTCTTCAAATGGACATTCCCCCATTTTTACCCCTGTACTCTACAAATGGACACTCCCCCTTTTTTTTTCTGTGCTTTTCAAATTGACATTCCCCCCTTTTCCCCTGTACTCTTCAAACGTCCATTTCGTCAAGACCTGATAATCCATAACGCAACTAGAGCTGAACTTACCAGAGTTTGCAGTGTTCTCGATAGAGTTACGGATACCACCACCATGTTGGATGGCTATAGGAGCGTCTGTCCAGCCAGATCCGCTGTAGTCCAGCACGTTCTGGAAATAAACAGTTTCAATGAATTTGAAAAAAGAAAAAAAGTATCTATTTGCATTCAACAGCTACAGACCAATTTTCATATGAATAATATTTTTCGACAGAAAAGTTACTAGATCGACTTTCACGCATTCTTAAGTCAAGTTATGTTAACTGCAGCTATCACTTTGGAGATACAATCAACACTTTTAAAATAACACCAAAAATAAAGAAAAATGTTATCAATTTTGGCCGTAAGACGTTTTTTCTTCTTCTAAAATTCCCTTCCTATAAAACCTTGAAATCTCACCTTGACGTATCACTCTATAGCCCTATATTGTAAGCTAAGCCATAGTGTAATGATTTAAGGTAGACTTGGTATATTACAAGGTAGGCGAGGGGCAAATAATATATAATGTTAAATAATGATGATTATGATGATAGTAATCAAATAAATAAATATATGATGAATAATATAAATTATAAAATAAGAACTGAACAACTTTAACTATATATGCATATTTTTATTTGATAATCTATTATAATTTATTATTTTTTATTATGTATTATTATTATTATTAATATCCCTATTATTATTACTAACGTGAACACAATCAACTGACTAATTGTATCGGCATAAAACAAAACAATACAACTTAATACTAGAAAAATCACAACACCCAGTCCTCCGGGTGATAAAATATCCAATAACGAGTTTGTGGACGGCCTATAAATAAAACCCGGGACCGCCAACTCGGTAGACAAGCTTGTTGCCAACAGAATTATGATGTATTATATCTATAGGTCTATAATCCAAGAGAACAGTATCAAAGGATATATTCTATATCAATGGTCGCTACTCCCCCAACACGTGGGCCGACACGATGCGTCAGGATGGCTTAGGCAGCGGCAAATAACTGTGGGGTTCGTTTAGATCTTGTTTATTAAAATAGATTAGTTAATATAAGAATATATAAATGTGATGTAGGTTTTTAGAATAAGTTGAAAGAGTTTGGGGGAAAAAAGGTCCTCGTTCTGTCAATGTTCCTACTCACTAATTTTATACCCTGACCAATCTTCGTTGTTATAGCTCTGACTAATGTTGAACATACGGCTGCTCGACTATGCGTGGTTGTTATACAACTCAGACTTTCAAGATAGTTTTGAGAGCCCCCTCCTCCGTAATGAACAGGAACTCAAGCTGAATATTCTCCTCAGAATTTAATGTAGCTCAGCATCTGAGTATGTAAAGCACCTCAAAATATGCCCCTTAACACAACTGGCGTCTTTCCCAACTCCTCTTCTCGAAAAATTCTAAAACTCACTGTTATATGCCACCAAAAGAGGGGTGTTATCCCCTAAGGTAATGTTTACGTCAATACTCTGGTTTGTGCTAGTTGGCAAAACAATCTGTGCTTTAAAACATGACTTGATGCATGTGCTCAACTGATAATGTGAAACAATTTACAGTAACGATTGCGTAGTCTTACGTCATCCTTGCATACTTTTGATTACTAAAGTCTGCAAGTCATGACATTAAAAGAAAATAGAATTATATAAAAGAAGGGTAGAATACTAAAAAAAACTACTTCCTAGTGTACATCAAGGATGACCAAATGTGATGCGTATTAATATATTAAACAAATGAGCCACTGCAAGAATTTATTTTTCGTCATGTTTATCCTAATTTCCGAGCTAGACAGGTTCCTTCTCTACTCCCTTGTGCTACGATTATTAGTAGCCATATGGGCCATCCAAATATTTAACATTAATGGGTCAGAGATTATATAAATATAATATTAGAAAGAATACACCTACATTTTCTTAGATGAAGTAAAAATCATTTAGAAAAAATGCATTACACACAGTTGGGATTTGAACCCCAAACTTTCCATCATCATCAAAACGGAAGATAAAATAGTGACATCTTATTTCATTTGTCCACGTATGCGGCTAACTAGAATAGTTTTTTAAGTGCAGCACGTTGAGGGAGGGGGTGTTACAAATACTTTTTAAGACATACATAAAATTTCAATCAAATAATTCCAAACACAAATTAAATGATTACCTTCTTTAACACGCTTTAAGGCACTTAAAATAAATGATACGACACAATCACACAAACTTTCCCATATGGTATATTATAGCTTTAAAGATGATTTTCAAAAAGAGATTTTGAGCAAACTTCCCTTGAGTACAATTTCCGCTTAAAACAAAAATATCATCTTGTTAATTACGATAATTACCCTTTAGATAAAAATTTTAAGCCAAATTATTCAAAAATGTTTAACAAAAATAAAATTTTCAAAAAAATTAACAATCTGTAAACTAACCTAAAATTATTTGTTTTTAGTAAAAATAAAAACATAATATTATTTATCATTAAAAACTATTTCCAGATTCTCATTTTGAACTCAATATTCAAGGTCATTTTCCAAAATATCAAATGTATATAATTTTTTATTGAGTAAATTATCCTTAAATTAATGTATTTTAGATAAATAAAGATACATTATTATTGGTAATGTAAAATAGTACCACGATACTAATTTATAATCACATTTTTAGAGACATTTTCAAACAAATCAAATTTTACAAAAATTCATCATTTGTTAATGACCATTAAATGAGTTTAAAAAATCCATATAGCTATTTATAATACAAGCAACTCCAAATACCTACTTTGAACTAGATCGCTAAGACCATTTTTAAAATATTTAAATTAAAAAAATAGTCATCAGTAAACTAACCTTTACAGAATTTCACTCTAAAAACAAGTATACTGCTTAAATGTCATGTTCATGTCAAACACTCCCCAGATATACATTTTAATCAAAATCGTTATAGCCATTTTACATAATCACTAATCAGTAAACGACCCTTTATCGTGTTTTTACCCAAAACAAAATTTACATGGTTATTTGTAATGTCAACCTCTCCTATCAAACCTATTTGGAACCAAATCATTAGGACCATTTTTCTTTAAATATTTCAAGTTTTTGGAAAATCATTGATCAGTACTACCCATAAATGATTTATTTATTAACCCAAACATAACTATACATTGTTATTGGTCATGTTAATCAATCTCAAGATATACATTTTGAACCAAATTTTTAGAGCTACTTTCAAAATATTTCGAATTTTCTAAAATTTCCCATCAGTAAACAACTCTTCAACGAATTTTAGCACAAAAACATTTTATTCGGTGCCATTTGTCGTGAGTAGCTAGCAGGGAGTTTCATTCCACTCTGCTGTGATTGGCCAGATTTGGTCACGTGACCACTCCTCCTCGCTCTCTGATTGGCTGTTGGCTTTACCACCTCCTCCCCTTCCCACTCCTCTTCCATCACCCGTACTGCCTCTTTCGGTGGTTCCGGACATGTTAGTTATTGTTCCGGACATGTTAGTTCTTGTTCCAAACATGTTGATTATTTATGTGTGCTAATTGATTTTTTATGTATGGGTAGAATTGGGCTGTTGGAATTTATTTATTTGGGGAACATGCTGTCCACGGAGTCGGGGCGCTCCTTCCATGGCATGTCGGCATGAGGGCACTGCACGAACCTCTACTGACGGCAGCGTAGCGTAGAATGCGACCACTGACCAGCTGGCAGTGGTTTGCCGCCCTTTCAATTTTTACTCACTCCCCACCCTCCTTACATCACCACGTCACCAACCAACCAACTAAGTTACACTGACTGCTCCCTCGCTCTGTTGGACTGCCTTTCACTTCACCCCTGCCCCTCCCCTCATTTTAACATACCCCTTCTCATTGGGGGTAATCAGATGTCAAACAGTAACTTGTTATAAATTTCGAAAGAGGGTGGCAACGACCTTTTTGAAGAGACATGAACCCTCAAGGCCACTTGGTACATCGGTCGTGGCCTTCTGAAAGTCGGAAGTTCAGATGTGCTTACTAAATGCCCACTCTGGGACCAATGATTCGATTTCACCCCACCAGGAGCCTGACATTTAGATGGCGTGCACACTGGGATTCAAACCTCGATATCTTTAGAATGGTCGTACTTCCTGCAACCCCCACCATTTTACCGGTCAACCAGGTATAATGTATAACCGCATTTGCGTCAAATATCAATCACTATGTCACCGGTAGTCTAGTGACGGCTTAGACCACGCGACCATCGATACAATTATAAAATGCATTGTGACAGTAAATTGCTACCCAAGGATCGGCCTCAGTACACACGCACGACAGGAATTCGAACTAAGCTCTTCAGGCCAGCGTGAGATAAGAGATGATTTTGACCAGGCAAATGTGTAACAGCATTTTCCAGGGTTTGAAATGTGAAGTAATTAGCGTTTTTTAACCTCTTAGAGACTTGAACCCCCTCTTACTTAAGTCACAGGGCGAGATGAGTATCTAAATTTGCACGTCATCGACAACTACACCCGAGGAGGGAATTGAACCCTCAAACACCATCTGGATATCTTTGCCCGAATGAGAGAGAGAGACAGAAAAATAAAATTAGTGGTCTAGCCTAATTTGCACTGGGTTTAAATGTGAAAACGGCCAAAGCTATTAATTATGCTTACTCCATCATTGAGACCTGGATACGGGATTCGAGCCTGGGACTTTTGGCACAAAAGTATAGGGCTTGAATTTATAAAATTAATTAGCGTTTGTCGCCTTTGCAGGGACTTGAACCCTTACCTCCTCCGGTCACAGGGTGAGATGTATACACGCATTTGTGCTGCAGGAAAAATAAACATGACTGACGGTCCTTCAAGGATCCCTCTAGCCAGCACCGGAGAAAGACGTATATCCTCAGTGAGAGAGCTAGCGCAAATGACAGGCAACTCTAAATAGCTCGGGATCGGGCAATCAGCGATGCGGAAACATATTGGCCAACGAGAAGCCGCCACCTTTACATGCGGCACACCCATTGAAGTGACTATAAATAGACCTAGAAATCATTATTTTTGGTCATTATAATTAATAACTGCTTCTAGTAAACATCACAATGAGTTTCGACGTGCTGGAAAATTGGTTAAATTCAGGTATGTTTAAAACGTTTTGTATATTTTAATGGTAACTATTTTGCTTATTACGTCTTTAGTGTACAGCGGTATTTGCTTTTTTGACAGACTTTCAAGAAGAAGACGAACCCACGGCTTCAGTTATTCAACCGGTAGAGGAAGCTAGCCAGAACCCGTTGGAGTGTTTATTTTACCAAAACCGGAATTTTCTTGGTGGATGGTGACTGATCCATGGGTAATTAGCATCATGCTTTTAATTTTAGAGAAATGTCCATGTTTTTCCTACTACTATCGTAATTATTATGTATTTATTTAATTTCAGAATATTGGGATCCGTACGAGCTGGATACAGGCCTGAGGGGGTATGTAGCGCCTACAAAGGGTTTAACAGCGTGTGTGCGAGCACCACCTCTTGAAAGCGGTGAGGTGGAGGTGAGTCCGGTACTGAACCCCCCCCCCCCCCCCTAGAAGTGGTCGGTGCTCTAATTAGTGCAACCGTCCTCACGCTGATGGGATGCTTCACCTCCAAAGGATCTACTGACACCACTGGAAATGCTATCCCTGATGTTTGGGGTGAATTTGACCTTAAAGACCAGCTGATATGTAAGTTTGCCATTCTATATTTTATAACCATCTACAAGTAACTATACTATAGCCCCTAGTTTGGAAATAGACCATTTATTACACAAGAAATATTTGCACGCTCTCTTCCCCCAAAATACCGTTGTTTGGCTGCATATCTATTACACCTTTGTCAACAGCCCATTCCCAAGTTTAACCAAAATAGAGAAAATTATAATTTGCGTTTTAGTCCCATTTGCATTGTGCTGGATCAATATTCGGCCGTAACCTTAACTCGCTCGATAGCATTTCTGTATACCAAAATATTGGAACCGGGTACAATTCCCGACACGGTCAAAAATGTTACTTTGGTAAATTATCAGTCAGTGGACAGGGTTTGTGGATTTTATAGTCTTGACATTTTATGAATAAAATAAGTTAACAGAGCTTTAGACAGGAAAACAGTAACGTATATAAATTAAATGGTTTTATTTAATTTCTACCAAGAGAAAACTTGATTCGCACCACTAAAATACCTTATTTAAAGCTAGATTTCTTGAATGATTAGTGTGGTTTGGGAGCCGTAACCTTAACTCGTTCTATATCATGTCTGTATACCAAACAATTGGTACCAGGTTCGATTACCGACACGGTTCGATTCCTGACATGGTTAAAAATGTTGCTTTGATCAATTATAAGGCAGCGGGTAGGGTTTGTGGATGTTATAGTCTTGATATTTTATGAATAAAAAAATTGACCCGTGCTTTAGACTGGAAAACAGTACGGATATAAATTAAATAGTTTTATTTCATTCTAAAACTTAATTCGGACCATTAAAATTACTTTCTAACATAAATATCTATTTTTACCAAATTCGTGTAGACATGTTTTCCCCATTACCTTATTTAAAGCTAGATTTCTTCAATCGTTAGCGTGGTATCGTAAACTTGGCTATTTATCGAAATAACAGATGGTATTTCAAGTCACTTTAGAGTCGAAAACATTTTGTGGGTAAACTTGGTTACTTAACGAAATAACAGATGGCATTGCAGTTCAATTTAGAGGCGAAAAAAGATTTTGCGCTTTGCTGGTCAATTATATGATTGTAAAACGGAAGGTAGTTTAGATCTAGTGTTATAATCTGTTTTAAGTATATACTGGCATAATAATTAACCGGGGAAATTATATTGTTGCCTTAGCCGATTATTTAAAAGAGAGAAAACCCTATATATTTATTTATTTGATGCATGGGTCCCGGGTTCGATTCTCTGGCAGGGGTGAAAATGTAGGTTTTACCTTTCATAGTGATACATTAACTGCCATAACCGTATTTATTACTCACACATTAAGAATGTGGGTATCAGTTAAAGCAATTGTAACAACATATTATATTTTGCGGTATCATTTTAACGCGTAAGTTTGCAGAAAATAATTATATTTCAAGTCTTTATGCTTTTGTGTTTTTTAGTTCAATTGGATGGCGGTTTTTTCCTGAGAAACAGTGTTCCGGTGCCCCCACTGGCCGTGTACTCCCTTCACCCCGCGTCAGCAGCAGCACTGCCTCCGTTTCAGGGAGTGAGGGTTCAAGCCCAAGCTGCGGCGAGGCAGACGGTGTCAACAGTCCTTTATCAACCAGTGGCGACGTCCGGACCATCTTCAGCACCCCAGACAGGAATTAGTGACCCGGTAAACCAGGTTGGTGGAGCTTCGTCCAAGGCGTACCTCTATGAATAGTCGAGGAGAGAATTAAGCAATTGAAGCGTTTCATTTATACTGGTAGAGAAGTTACCGTACATCTTGGTGCTCCACCAAGCAATCATGACGCATTAAGTTGACTTTAAGAACAAATTACTGTTTGCTCAATCGGCTGCAGGACCATGGTGTCAGCACCAATGATCATATCGGCTTACTTTTGAATAGCACGGGCTCGACGTTGAACCCTGTATATATCTCATTTAGGTGGGCACATCAGTTAGACGCTCGAGCCATACTCGATAACGTAAGTCACGTGTTGAAAAGTAATAATTTGTTCCTGAGTACGGCACCAATGTACGTTAAACTCTGCAATTTTAAAGAGCCTTGTGGGAGTGCATGTTATTGTGATAAACTCTCTCCATCTAGTACATATAGCCGTAGTAACAATGGAATCATCAGGATTCAAAATGGCGGAACATTCTGCCTTTCCCGTGGGTTGATTGTCGCCAAAGCTATATGTGATAGTAAAAGAGAGCCAGGATGCATAGACGTGAACACCTTTAAGTAGCTCAAAAAGGGACGTCATATTCAAAAACTCAAAGCAGGGGAACTATGCCGTTATGCCCGTGTGAATCTTGTGAAAGGTGGTGGTGGAATCACTAAACTGAAACAATTTCAAACATACCTCTCCGAATGCAAAATAACAGTGTTCAGGGAACGTAGAGGGAGGCAGATCCTATATGATGGGCCTACTCCTCCCGAACATTCCTTTAAGGGTTACCTTGATTTGTATTTTCACGATGATAAGCAAAACCATTTTGACGTTGTAACATCCTTGACAGCCGCATTTAAATGCTCATACTTTTGCCACGAGTGCCGTGTGCCATTCAACACAAAGAATGAGCACAAATGTGAATCTGTGTGCAAAAAGTGCTACGCTAAAGTGGTCTGAAGTGGAGGTCGAACTGTGACCTGTAAAGACTGCGGGTGCTGGTTTACAAACCAGACATGTTTTGATAACCATAAACATCCCGGTTTTCGCAGAGGCCACATGTTGTTCTGTGATGTCAAAAAGGTTTGTGAGGTCTGTGGGCAATTTTTCAGTTTGGAAAGATCAAATTATTCACACAGTTGTTATGAGACTTTTTGTAGAGTATGCAATACATACCATCCTTTTGGTCATTACTGCTATATGAAGCAAGCCCCATCCAAGCCGTCAATGGAAAAGACAATTTCATGTTTGTGCTCTATGATTTTGAATGCATACAAGAAACGCTTTTTCAAGGTGCGGCCAGCACGTACTTGCACAAACCAAACCTATGTGTCGTGCAGGCGTGTTGCAAGGCCTGCGTACATATAGATGCAAATGACCATCATTGCACCAACTGTGGGGGCGATAGGACTCGCATATTCAAGGGTGATACCACAATGGCCCAATTTTTTTGATTTATAGAACAAATTAAAGCTTCATAATTTAAGGATATCACCTTCCTCGGCCATAACGCAAAATCCTATGATGGAAATTTTATTTTAAAGTATATGATGGAGGTTAAAAAATGGACTGCAGAACTTATAATGAACGGTGGGAAAGTCATGTCCATGCGTTACGGCCCGCTCCACTTTATTGACTCACTGAACTTTCTCCAGATGTTGTTGTCCAAATATCCCAAAACGTTTGGTTTGGACGAGTCTTTGGCCAAGGGATATTTCCCCCATTTTTTCAACAAAAAGAAAACGTGGGGTATAGGGGTCCCTTGCCGCCAAAGGAGGACTACGGCATCGGCGAGATGTCAGTTGAGGGAAAGGAGCACTTTGAGAAGTGGTATGACGCGTTGGTCAAAGAAAATTATGTCTTTGATTTTAAACGCAAGTTGGAACTGTATTGTGTGAAAGATGTAGAGATCCTACGAAAGGCCTGCCTAAAGTATGGAGAAATGCTTATGGAAATAGCAAAGGTGGATCCTTTCAGAGAGGCGTGTACGATCGCAGGAGTGGCCATTTTGGATTTTCGCCGAAGCTGACTTAAGGAGAATACTATCGGTATCATCCCTAACGGTGACTACTGGTGTGCAGACCAACAGTCACTAGTCTCCGTACAATGGCTCTGCTGGGAGTCCCACTGACGTGGTGTCTCTAACTTTCATGCGGGTAACGGCCGTAAGGAATATGTGTTAGGTCGACGTGTAGACGGCGTTGTTAAAGCTGTCAAGCCACCAAACTGGCGCCAGTCATCAGGGAAAACACATAGTGACATCTTTCAAGGTCACGATCTATTCTTGTCCCGACTTGTTTTGTTGACCCGTCAAACTGGCGCCTGTCATCAGGGAAAACCCTTTACCATATAGGGGGTGTGGGTAGGATGTTGCAACACATACCTCTAAGGCGGTGTAGTGAGGGGAAGCGAAAGGGGTCTCAAGGCAGGGGGAACCATCTCTCACACTCTTCGCTAAGTGGCCGGGCAGAGAAGATGGTCCCAGCGTTCACTAACGATGCAGAAGGAGGAGCGCCTTGCACCGTGGACTGTATTCCAATAAGTAAATAAACTCCACTACCCCAATCCTAACCATACATAAAAACTCAATTAGCACACATTAATAATCAACATATCCGGAACAATAACCAACATGTTTGGATCAATTACCAGCAAAAGGGTCAGAAGGGAAAGAGGAGGAGGGAGGGGGTAAAACCAATCAGAGATCGAGGAGTGGTCACGTGACCAAGTCTGGCCAATCACAGCAGAGCGTAATGAAACGCCATGCTCACTACTGAGTTGTCAAACATATCCTATATATGCATTTTAAACAAATCGTTTGAGCCATTTTTTAAATATTTGGAATTAATAAAAACACTTGTCAAGGATCTAGGGTCAACATTAAAAAAATCCTTAGGTATAGCCCTGCAAAATCTTAATATCATGGTTGAACAAAATCTTTTAACTGTTTAGGATCTGTGGTCAGGGACAGACAGATTTAATTGTAAAGTCTACTTTTTTGGGTTAGAGTTCACAAAAAACGTAAGGATGCTTCATAAGTTTGAGATAGTTTTTTCATGATTACAATACTTTCTCTTGATATGAAAAAATAAAATTTTGTACTGTCTAAAACTACTGCAACTATTTTAATGAATGTGTGCAGACGAGTAAATTGAAATGATTGAAAAGGCTCACTTCATCTATCATCGCGTCAGTGATGAGATTTCCCATGTTACACTCTATCAGTCGGCAGTTCTTCCGGTCCCCATCTAGGAGGACCTTGGTTCGACCCACCACGGTGTTTTGGAGAGCTTCAATATCTGTCCGCCAATATTCCAGCTCTTCCAAGATATCTTGTTCTGGAAGAAAACAACGTAATCTTTTTTACTTAAACAAACACACAACATACATACATACATACATACATACATAAATACAAACAAACACACAACATACATACATACATTACATACATACATACATACAAACACACACATACATACATATATACATAAATACAAACAAACACACAACATACATACATACATACATAACATACATACATAGATACAAACACACACCACAACATACATACATACATACATACATACACGCACATACATACACGCATACAAACAGGCATACACGCAAACAGGCATACAAACAGGCATACACGCAAACAAACACACGCGCGTTCACGCACGCACACACACACATACATAAATAACCCTTACGGTGTAGGCAATAAACTGTACATATAGTTAAAAAAACAACAACTCAGTACTTAATCCAACTTCACTAACTTTCTCCATACTTACCTATCCTGGCATACTCCCCTCACTTCAATAACATCCATAGACATACTCAGACATGGTCTTTTATTCTTAAAACTCCTAATGTTTCTCATTTTTATACATTTGTTTACAACATTCAACCACACCTTACATAACCTATGCCTTCCTTTTGAACCACACACCCTAGTTTCATATATTTGCTTTGTCACTCGATCCACACTCATCCTATCAACATGCCCAAACCACCTTTAGACGCTTATTTCCCACTAACCTTTTCAAACTACACTCCTTCACTACCCATTTATTACTGACACTGTCCATCCGAGTTTTTACACATTTTTTTTTAATCTATATCATTCCAACAGCATTCACCTTGCTCTTATGTTTCTCCTGACAAACCTACGTTTCACATCCATGCAATACTGATAGTGTTAACATAATTTTATATACAGCCATCTTTGCCTCTCTCGATAGTACTTCATTCTTTGCAATAGTCCACATACATCCAACTACTCTCCGAGATACATTCACCCGTCTGTCCCATCCTGTCCCATTTTTACGAAGTATTCTGCCAAGATATACAAAATCCTTCACTTGTTCTAGCAGTTTTCCACTATGACACTCCCAAAAACTTTGCTTAGAATACTCAACAAACTCATTCCATATAATTCTTACATTCATTCTTACCACCTTTGAATTTGTATAAAGGAACAGTGACATCATTCTTCCAGGCATTATGAACATCTGAAATCCCAGCACATACATTAAACAACTCACACAATCTGGCAAAAAGTACCATTCCCCCACACTTAAGCATTTCACTGTTTTGTGATCCGATCTACTCCCGCAGCTTTGCCATTATTTAACACTTTCATAACTTTTAACACCTCAGCATAGTTAATTATTTCACTTAACATAACATGTTCCTTATTTTATGCTACTTTCTCGAAGTTTTTGCCATACAATTGCTCAAAATACTCTCTTCATCGCTCTCTTATACTAGTTTTATCCCAGATCATCTCACCATGTTCTTTCTGAATGCCATAGGGCTTTCCTTGCACTACTTTTTACGTTCACTTTACTCTCTTCTAGAAAAGCGTCTTATTTATTTCAAACTAATTTTGCATTCTTTATCCTTCTCTAATTTGATCTTTACTCTCCTTTACTACTTTATTTACATTCATCTTTTCCCCCTTATATGTCCCACCCATTTCGTATGTTCTTTTTCACTCTTCACAGAAATCATTCGCTTGTACGCTTCTTTATTTTCTCTCGCAGCTTATTTCTCTAGTTCATTCCATCATGCATAACTTTCTAAGTGAAAAAAGTAATTAAAAAACTAGGATCTGAACGTTTATAGGTGATCAAGAAGTCAGTATAGTCCCGGGACTAAAATTGGGGCCAAACCGTGCGAAAGGTTGGTAGCCACTGCTCTAATATTATTTTATTTATAATAATACGCTACACATTAATATAGTCAATGTGTAGCCTACACAGCTTCACCCCTCCCCCTGTGTACAGAGGTAATAAATGTAAAGATAATACATATACTTAGCAATACCAAGCAACTTAAACGCATTTAAAATTATTAGAAAACAAATATTGTAGTTTGTTTGTTTATAATAAGATTCTTTACTTGTGTTATTAATTATTTTCTCTTGTCCCCATATTACATTAAAAAAAACATAGTTATGTAGCTCAAACTTTCTTTTCAATATTTGAATTATTCCCATGGTAGTATGCTAAGATATTTGCGCATTTGACTTCAATGACTGAAAAGTGATCACTGGAACTAAATAGTAGCCAGACCTGTATATATTAACCCATGTCTTATACTAACCACCCTTTTTCAAGTTTTTTTCTGCACATAAGTTAACTTAAGACAAAGATGCACCAAGTAGATTTTATACAAATCATTCTTTTCCAAGTATTTATGCACATGAGCTATCTCAAAAAATGGTTCATCAAGTAAAGCTTATACAAATCATTCTTCTCCAAGTATTTATGCACATGAGCTAGCTCAAAAAATGGTTCACCAAGTAGAGCTTATACAAATCATTCTTTTCCAAGTATTTATGCACATGAGCTAGCTCAAAACAACTTGCACCAAGTAGAGCTTATACAAAATACATTCTTTTCCAAGATTATTTAAAATGATTAGAAAACAATATTGTACTAGTTAAAGCTTTACTTTATTAATCATTTTCTCCTAAGTATTTATTCAACATGATGTAGCTCAAAATGTTATCAATATTTAAATCATGTTTTCCAAGATATTATGCGCATGACTTAAGCTGAAAATGACACTTGCAACAAAAGTAGAGACTTATAAAATTCTATATCATTTTCAAGTTTTTTCTGCATATAAGTACTTAAACAATTGCACCAAGTAGAGTTTATACAAATCATTTTTTCCAAGTATTCATGCACATGAGCTAGCTCAAAACAATTGCACCAATTAGTGCTTATACAAATCATTATTTTCCAAGTAATTATAGCACATGAGCTAGCTCAAAACAACTTGCACCAATAAGCTTATACAAATCATTATTTTCCAAGTAATTATGTGCATGAGCTAGCTCAAAACAACTTGCACCAATTAGAGCTTATACAAATCATTATTTTCCAAGTAATTATTGCATGAGCTAGCTCAAAACAACTTGCACCAAGTAGAGCTTATACAAATCATTATTTTCCAAGTACTTATGCACATGAGCTAGCTCAAAAAACTGTTCACCAAGTAAAGCATATACAAATCATTCTTTTCCAAGTATTTATGCACATGAGCTAGCTCAAAACAATATTAGTGATTGGCTGGAGGTTCAATGTGTGCACGTCGAGTGGGTTACCTCGCGTCACGGAGCTGTCGAGAAGAATGGGGTTTCCTTTGTTCGAGATGATCTCCCCATGCTCGTCGAACACCAAGTCGAGTTGACCCAGGTATTTGGTGTAAGCATAGGCCTGAACCACGGGTACCTTCCTGCCTGAAGATTGGGTGACAACGTGGGGGTACAGGCTCTCGGGTACCTCCAAGTCCGGCTGATTACCTGTGGCATAAAATAAAAAGTAAGTTCATCAAAACTATAGCTTGACATTATTACGAATGGACATTTGATGCATCTTTTAGAAATTACAAACATACTCGTATTTATTGCAGTTAACATTGATAAATGTTACTATATTATAAGTGATAATATCTATTAAAAGTGACAGCTGCAGATCACATAACTTGAGGTATGAATACGGAAAAGTAGACCTAACAGTAGTTTTTTTTTCTCTGTCAGAATGTCCATTCCTAAGAAAATTGGGGTGTGTGTACAAGTTCTGAGGGATTGACGAGGCTAGTTCTAATTGATCACCTTAGGAAGAACCTTACCTGACAGTTCAAAATGTAGCTTTAATTTCACCCATTAATACCTCACACCATGTGTAATGTGGTGGACACTTTGGAGAGAAGGTTAACATTCTGGCTACTTTAAGACACTATATATTATAAAAACAAGCTATAGCCAAGTTCTACTGTCCTACAGGTATTTATTTATATGCCTATAGGTTCTGGTTTGATGGTTCAGCTATACTTTTAAATGATCCATAAAAAAAAGAGTTATACCAAAATTGGTATGTACTGTATGTCATTATGATTAGAATTTCTCTCATTGAAAGAAATTGATATTTTTAGGGTTAAATTTTCTTTTTGTATTTTTATTCCTAGCATATGAAAATATATTTAATTAAAAAAATGTATGTTGTTAAATTTTTTACTGTGTATAAATTAACTATTGACTAGATTTATAAAATAAAAATCTTCTTTTTAAAATCAAAACAATTTTTAATTTGAATTAACTAGCTTATACTTTTAAATTTACAAACACCTAGCTATTAACTAATGATACCTAATTTTTACTAACATTTAATAAACAATTAATTAACTGTCAATTAAAATAATTGTTAGATTTAAAGATTACGTTGATTAAAAAAGATCAGGTCCTATGTACTATTTACAATAATGTGTTAGGGATGAGGGCTGTTAAGTTTAAAGGAAGTGGGCTCACATTTTCGTGGAGAGAGAATGGAAAACTGTTTAGGAAAAATAATCCTTAGTGCACCCAACAGGGATTCGAACCCGTATCTCCCCATTATTGGCAGTCTAGTCTATTGCAATAGACTATTGCAGTGCAATTCAGAAAATAGTTTTCTTTGTATGCATTATCTATATTGTTTAAATATTAAGCTGTAATCTTCACACTAAATACTAATTTACACATCTATAGTAATAAAAGGAAGTGTGTGTGTATGTGTGTGTGTGTTCGTGTGTGTGCGATGCCCAGACAAATCTACGGCAAGCATAGATCTGAAATTTTTAACATAGGTAGACGGAAAGGGGGTCCGAATGCACCTCGAAGCAGGATTTTTAAATTTTTTATTAGCTCTTTAATTTATCTATCATTAACAAATTTTTGAAGAAAATATTTTTTATCTGGTTTAGAATTACGTTTCAGAGATAGGGGCACCATAGGGTGAGGGGGTGGGGGCTTATATAATTCTTATACCACAGTAGGTCACGGGCAATGCCGTGCGGGATTGCCAGTCTGGGGGTTACGGTAAATGACGGTTAGTTGTATCATCTTGTGGCCAGATATGCCGTAACTGTGGTTTTTCCCTCACGTTATAGTGGCCCCACAGCTGATCGCCACTGTCAAAAGATAACTGCACTGTCCACACAAATTCGTGAAACACTATATATACTAATAATAATAATAATATTTAGAACCGCGTCTTACTACCCGTTCTGGTTATACGTTTTAAGTACTAATTACGCTAATGGATTAGGAATTGGGAAGGTTGAATTATAGGAAGGGAACCCACATTTGCGTGGAGGGAGAGTGGAAAACCATTTAAGAAAAGCCACCCCTAGTTCACCCGACCGAGATTCGAACCTCGATCTCCCCGTCCTCAGCAGTCGAGCTAAACACGACAAGCGCGTTAGCCAACTACGTCACCGAGGCGGGCTATATATACTAGATATCACCACTGTACAGTAATAACATGACCGACTCTAATATAAAAATAAATTAAATATTTCGGGACTGTTATAATCTGTTGTTACGCTGCATGAAACTCTCTTATTATGTTGGGACCTCTACCTCTAGGTATATACTTGTAATGTTAGAAAAAACCCACCGTCCTTACCTTATGACTCAGGTATCTAAGTCAGGTCGACAAAGCTTATCCACATACCCACTGGATGAATCTAACAAGGAGGAAATGCATAAAAGAATACACTTATAACACTTCAAAATTACACAGGTAACATTGTATTTGAAATGATACAAATCAAAAGATATCTTCAAATTACTGTCGAATATTATTAATGTAATCTATAATGCATGTCATAAAATTACCTTCGCACAAGCATAATAGTTAATAAAAACACCAATTCAGATTGTAGGCGTACTCAACCAACGTCAACTGAGCCTTCAGTTCCTAACCACCTGGTCCTAAAGATACACCTGGCTCTGGTTATACATGCCGACCAGTGGCGGCTCGTGTATAGGCAGTGGGAACTGCAGCGCCCCCAATTTCCACTTTATATTATCGATAACATTTAATATAATGAGTCCTTTTTTCTTTATTTTTGTAGTACAATATATATTCCTTAAGCTTAATGTCACTGCTTCAGTAGCCATCCCCAGTTTATGAAAAAGATACAAAAATCTTTGTATGGAAATATGCTCTTTCCAGTGCCAGTGACGTGGTGTTGGACTGTTGTGCGCATGCGCACATATAAGAGGGGTAGGGAGGAAGGCGGAACTTCCTGGTGGAGAGAGCACTGTTTCTCTCGCAGTGCTGGCCCTGGCATGATGGTGGAAGGAAGTTTTTTTTACTCAGCGTGTGTTGTGCTTAAAAACCGTGTACCTTATTCTTTAATTTGATAAAGTGTAGAATAGTGTAGGATTAGATTATTATTCTGCTTCCAGCTATTCTACTTGATTCTTTTTTTTTTCGGTGATTTTATTTAACAGAAAGACTAAATGCGCTTGCAGTACTTTCAATGAAGAAAAATTTCCTCAAAGAGAAAGAGAAAATTATTGAACTTTTTGCACAAATTAAAACAAGAAGAATGGATTTCATTTTTAAATGAATAGATCAAGCTTGAACTGTAACAATTTAAGTTAAAGTAAGTAAAATTATTTGTTTTTTTTTGTTAAGATTTTATCAAGTTCCTGAATAGATTTTCTTCTTATACATGTTTTTTTTCCTTTTACACAATTTTAAAACAAAAATTAAACATTTTCTGGAGCAGCACCCCCACTAATTTTAGTTACGAGTCGCCACGGATGCCGACCGTTATACCTGTGTATAAGAAGGTGTTAGTGTGCCCTCCGATGACGACATCAATATCGGGCACCTCCGTGGCGATCTGTATGTCCTTCCTGAAGCCAGAATGTCCCAAGGCGATGAGGATGTTTATTCCTTGGTTCTTAAGTTTGTCAGCTTCCAGCTTTATGGCGTCTACCTCATCTATGTACTTGACCTTCTCCGATTTGGACAGTTCCTAAGAGACATTCGAGCTTACATCAGGGGTGCATACACACATGTGTGTGAAGAGGGGAAGGACCCAACTTTTTTTTTTTTTTTTTAAAAAAAAGCTCACTCTTAAGCGGGGATTTCACGACGCGTCCCCGACCACCCGTTCCCGTTCCTGGTCTCGATCTCCCTGTCACTGTTCTCCCCTCTCCACGGCAGAGCGTTGTATTTTCACGACCCGATCTTTTGCGTCCGATCTACTGCTCAGTTCGTTGCTCTTAAAGTTTCAAAATGGCTCCGTATATATCAAAGCAGATAGTTGTTGGTGTTGCATTAACTGCATTGGCCGTGTGCGATAAAGAAAGGAAGAAAAAGAAGATGTGGATGAAGCAGGTATACCGCCAAAGACCTGTATTGAGTCATGCAAGACTTATGGAAGTATTGGATGCTGAAGATCTCCGGAATTTCTTGCGTATGACAGATTCCATAAGATAAAATCTAAAATAAAAAAAATAATAAAAACGCGAGGTGCGAACAAGTGTTTAATATAGATCTAGATCTACACTACGGACAGAGCGATCTGCCTGGTGGAGCATTTCACGTCCCGTTCACCAGGAGAAGCGGTGGGGGCCTGGTCCACCCCCACCCTTCCTCCCTAAATCGGTTGGAAATCTCTCCCGACCTCCCTGCCTGGTCGCCTCCCCAAAACGTGACCAGAAGCACACATTTCACCATCGGATTTCAGGGTCGACGGCGATCGGGCCCGATTTAGAGTCCCTAAATCGGGTCGTGAAATCCCCGCTTTAGTGATAACCGAAGGTAGGGTGGAGGAGGTCTGTTATAGTTTTCAATATTTACTTTACATTTTTATGCAGAGGAGAACATCTGTGATTCGAAAAAACTTTATAGTGTCGGCCTTAACTTTCAAAAATTCTTGCTTTAACCACCGCGTCTTACTGACTGTTCGGGCTGTAGGCATATCTTATAATTAAGTACACTAATTTTTTAGGTATAACAATGGTTAAATTTAAAGGAAGTATAGCCGCATTTGCGTGAAGGGATAGTAGAAAACAGTTTAAGAAAAACCAACTTCCAGGATTCGAATCTTGAGCTCCCTGTTACAGGTAGTTTAGTTTATTGTGAGAATAAACCTTAGACTGGGTGTGTCGTTTGGTCATAAGGAAACCATTGACCATTTAAAATACTGAGAGGGCCACATTAAAAATAAAGGAGAAATATTTTACCCTTCTTAAGAAAACATAGCTCCAAATTAGTAACTTTTACAAAAAAAATTTACAAATAGAAAATTAATATACAAAATATTTAGACTTAGACTATTATTTCAGTGTTGATCAAGGATTACTTATAAAAAATGACCATCTAAAAAAGTTTTGAAATTGATACAATTAAAATTGACAAGACCCGCCTCAGTGACTAACCCGCTAGTTTCATGTTAATCTAGTTTGCTGAGGACGGGGAGGTCAGGGTTCGAATCTCGGTTGGGTGAAATGGGGTGGTTTTCCCTAAATGGTTTTCCACTCTCCCTCCACATAAATGCGAATTCCCTTCCTTTAAATTCGGCCTTCCCAATTCCTAACCCATTAGCGTAATTAGTACTTAAGCGTATGACCCAAACGGATAGTAAGATGCGATGCTAAATTATAATAATAGTAATAATAATAAAATTTGGCAAGCTATAAAATACCATTAAATGGTATATTTATACTTTTAAATTACATAAATTGGGCCATACTTTGTGGTTATTCATCATGGGCCATGGGCTGAACAGGATTATGGGTTCGGCCGCAGGTTTGAGATATTTGCCTTACACCAAAGACTGTTCTTTATCTGTCACTTTTTAAAATTGTGTTTTTATTTATAGCTATAAGGAAACTGAGTAAAAACATAGTGAACTTTTGCTAATGTTGGCTCCTCTACATGTGCAGTACAATGGTTGTATATGTTCTGAAATGTGCTTCATATAGTGATTGGAGTATTTGTTCATATAGGTTACTTCTGTCCACACAAGCACAATACACTTTGTATTATTCAAAGTCTGCAATAACGTTGCTGGTATATACTCTAGTTATATTTCAATAAATTAAATGTCTTGTCAAAAATTCCGTTGTAAAAATATTTCTAAAGTGACACGATTTTTTTTTTCTTTAAAAAATATGCTACACTAGCTGTTTCTAACAAGTCTGAAATCACTATGATGATTTAGTTGTATAACTTTTAAAAAAAAAAACACCACGAAAGCTTTAGATTGAAATCCAATTTTGTAATCTAAAAAGAGATTGATCAAATATTGTATGTCAGTTTTAGATAAGTGATAAGTAGGTTCCAAGCCAAAAGGCACAAGTGTGTTAAACTAATATAAAGCAAAACACTGTCAACTCTTGTAGCCAATGAGCCGAGTGACACCATATTTGGTGTGCAGCGTACCTTAGTGTCAGGCGTGAGGTAGCCGATGACGCCTATCCTTGTGCCGTTCACCACCAGGATGGTGGAGTTGGCCAAGGGGGTTGCTGCCAGGAGAGGTTCCTCGCTGAGATCCAGGTTTGATGCTAGTACGGGGCATGTCACGTTGTTGAGGAAAGGTATAAGACCACTGACACCATCATCGAACTCGTGGTTACCTAGAGACTGGACAAACAAATAAAATATCTTACTATCTTACTAATATTATAAATGCGAAAGTTTGTGTGTTTGGATGTTTGTTACTCAATCACGCCAAAACTGTTGAACGGATTCGAATGAAACTTTGTACGTTGGTAGAGTATGTCCTGGAATAACATATATGACTATTCCCAACCTTTCTTTTTAAATAATAATAAATATATGATTATAATGTGATTGAAATGATGTTATTTAAGAATTTGTGATTTAACATTTTATAATTAAAGTAAATAGTAATTAGTGTGACGTAGTTTCATACTAATAAATAATAAATATGTGATTTTTTTAGCTATATATTTCGAAAAAAATATTATTTCATTTATTTATTTATCTTACTAATTATGAAGGTAAAAATAAAAAATAAAAAATTTATAATTGATAAATTAAATAATATATATTTCTTTTATTACGAAATATTTAAAAGTGAAAATTAAAATACGGCAAAATTATTTACAGCTAGAACTGAGAAAAACTCATAGATATTTGAAAAAAATAAAGTTTGATTTATGACCAAAACAGTTTAGTTAAAAAAAATTTTTTTTATCAATTATTGCGGGCGAAGCCGCGACGGGTAAAAGCTAGTTGTTTATATTTTAGTGATGTAAGCTTTTTTTTTTACACTGTTATTATATTCAATGAATCTTAGCTTTGTAGATATAGTAGTTCGGAATTGATTTATTAATTAATTTAATTCTATAATTTATGAAACTGAGTTTCAATGATAAATTCTTGAATCAATTAATATATTAATTCTGGTGGTATAAATTTTAAGGGGGAAGGGACATCTTGAGGATTCCCCAAAAAGTTTTTGAGTATTTGCTATTCAAAGGATATTTTCTAGATGATCTGCGTAAACCAAATCCGAAATAACGCTAACAATTTCCTAATCCTAGCTTACTTCACCCTAATCATATTAAAGGACTTCAGGATCCAGCCCCATCGTGTAGTGGTCAGTGAACCTAGGAGTCACGGGTTAGATCCTTGGCTGGTACCTTGGTACCTTCCTCTTAATGGGAATTATCACAATAGTCACCAGGGTTGGTGAATTAGGTTTAAACTAGGTTCAAAACCTCCATTATATCACACCTCCATATTCACTATCATCACATCACCTCGTTGCTGGTACATGTAAACACACCCTCCATAAGTGTACCACTAGAGCGGCAAATAGTCTACATACAGGCAAACGAACTGGATGTTATGTCTCTGCCAGTCAGTAATGCCATACGTTAAAAAAAAACTCCGTGAAAGGAAACGTCCAGCAACGGCATATAATAATAATAATAATAATAATCATAATAATAATAATAATAATAGCCTTTATTTATCTGGCGAAGTTAAGGTGCTACACTTCCTTCCATTTAACCAGTGTTGGATACAACATACACTATTACATTTTATTGAAATACAATTTAATAAAAGGAATATTCAAATAAGTATAAAAACATTCGCACGCTCATTCACACACTCATTTAAAGCTCAAGTAGTTTCAAGAACTAAGTTTAACTTATTAGACAAGATTGATTGCTAAACCACACGCTTGAAGGGAGTCTAGGTGTTAGATGACGAGTAGAGTTATCTAGTTTGTTCCAAGCCTGTGATGCCAGAGCAAGCATATATTTGAGATCTTTGCATGTGAATATACATCTGTAGAGTGGATTCTGATCTGGTAGCACGGGTGTGTTTATTCTTCAGAAATAGGAACCGCGAGGAGAAGTACTGAGGCTGAGATGTTGATAATATTTTGTAAAACAATACTAATAAGTGTAACCTTCGCCTTTCATTTATTCTTAGCCAACCCAGTTTATTAAAATAACTAGAAATATGGTCATGCCGCTTTAAGTTAAATATGTATCGAGCACACGTGTTTTGTAGTCGTTGTAGTCGTTCTGCTAGAGCATCTCTCAAGTAACGGTCCAAATTCAGTAGTAGTCTTCTTGTTCCTATAAGAATGGCTTAAGTATTATCAGGGTTCATATATGTTGGTTTTTAATAGTAAATCTTTTTGATAATCAGCTCAAAAGTACAATAGGGACTTATTAATTTAATTAATTTAATTTACTCTTTGTAGTAAAATAATATTTGCAGTACCACCCCTTTTCGTTTTTTACTGGTGAAAATGAGAGAGGAACAATATTGACCATACAAAAAAAAAGAGGGTTTGACGTCCCTCAAGGGTGCATCTCTGACTACGAGTACAATACTGCCAGGCCTAACAGAACATGATATACAGCCCATTCGCCACTGGAGTGGTGGTATCTAACAGGTAACAAACAGATCTTTATTGCAAATATTGGTTGAAAGTCATTAATATTAACTAATGTGGAGATAATAGTAATTTTTCTAATAATACTAAATAATAAAAAATGTTAATAAACGCTTCTAATAATTCTTCTCTAAGCATTAGCGCACAATTGGCTTTTTCGCAATGTATTGAAAAATACACATATATTTTTAAAAAAACTTTTTTTCTCGTGGTTGTGCCAACAAGAGATATTATAGTGCATCAAACAATAAATAGAAAATTATTATACTGACATTGTATCTTGTTATAACTGGCCATCAAAATAAGTCAATGTGTTTTCATTACTTAGAGAAAGAACTATACCAAATATTCGTTTCAAAATTAAACATTTTTATTATTGTAAACAGATGTGCATACACACATATAAACACCGTTTTTATGACGTCAACAGTGGCCCTAGCTTTCTCTGGTTCGCCAACTTAATTTGTGAAAAGAACGCAACCTGTTAGAAGCTCTCGTTTGTAAAGCATTTTTAAGTGAACCACGAAGGCCACTTCCACACAAACAAAAAATACACACATCAAAACGGTTATTTTCATAAGTATGTGTTTCAATATAGTAAAAACGGTTAAAATTAAAACACAATTAAAACAAATAATAGCTTGTTGTTAAAGTTTTTACTTCCAAAAGTAACAACATACCAACATAATTATGATCTTGTAGATCCTTTGGTTTGGCGAATGGATACATGAGAGTAGTCCCTACGTTTGGAAACTTTACTAGCGCTCTTTTAATATCACTTCAGTGGCGAATCGACTTTAGGTATAATTGATGGTTATAGGTGAGTACTATTTAATTCAAGGCAACAAAATAAGACAGTAGTTCTAACTACGCCAGCAGTCACCTGGGAAGAGGATGATACAACACAAGGGCACAGACGAGGTATAGACTAGACACTCCAGCCTTACGAGAGTTGCACTGCACTCCTTGAGCCAGGTTGAGTCTTTGAGCACTGGGGAGTGCTACAGTAGCCCCATGGCTTCTTTGGTGCTGACTCAAACTCACAGCTGACTTCTGAAGTCAACATTTAGGTATATACCTAAATGTTGACTTTCAGAAGTGACAGCTGCTAAACACATGTTTTTGCAGATCATATGGTTCGGCGTAGGGATACGTAACGTTGAATGTATATCTATATGTATGTATATATTCAACATACATAATTTGGTCTGGCAACTTTTTCAAGCCGTCAGCTGTCAGCACCAACGAAGCCATGGGACTACCGTAGCTAGATTTTAATCTATAGTGTACTCGTACCATAAGGTGGAGTGCTAGTGAGCGTGAGTTTAGGTCTGTATTTTTGCAGTTTTTATAGCACAAACATCTTTTGGCCAAAATAAATCAAATATTTCTTCTATAGAAACATAGAGTTTAGTTTTCTGCACATGCTAATCTCAACAGTTGTTGAATATCTGTCATGAGCATCGCGGCGTTTGGTGACAAACATTTCTTTTTATTTAAAAAGTTTGTCACCAAATGCTGCCATGCTCATGACAGATATTCAACAACTGTCGAGATTAGCATGTGCAGAAAACAAAACTCTATGTTTCTATAGAAGAAATATTTGATTTATTTTGGCCAAAAGATGTTTGTGCTATAAAAACTGCAAAACTAATGCACTAAACTCGCGCTCACTAGCACCCCGCCTTAAGTACCAGCAATCTTGCACCCCCCCCCCTCCCCCCTTCAACTCTTCACCTTACACCCTTTCAATGAACAAACCTGTTTACAACTAGACAATTTGCAAACATTCGCTTGATGCTTGAACAAAGAAAGGGTCCATTGTATTCTACGTTTTCTTTGTAAGATACAGTCTGAGTAGGCTCGTTTGGAGGGTTGTTTTTTTTTGTAAAGGGGTGGAGCTTCTAACTCTTGAACATAGCTTTGTGAAAGCTTGTTTATTGCATTAGAGGAAAATGTTTGATCTATTCTCTAGGTAAAACCCTCTTTAGAGTGAATGTTTTTTTTTTTAATATCAGCTTGATAGCGATGTTGTCACTTAGGACCATGTATTGATCCCTGTTTTGGAAGTATTCAAGCTCTTTCAATGAGCGTAGATATTTAAACCTGGAATCTATTGGTCAGATGCGTGGTAGTACACTTTTCCCACCACGGTCTGGTGTGTTTGTGCGCAAGGGGAATTTATTATTATACTCAACTCATCTGCCAGGTACCTACCTACCTAACTACAGATCTACAGACCAGAATCAGATGGGCTTTGCCCAACCGAAACCATGAAGGTTCAAAGTTTGACCAATGTTTTGTTTTAGTTAAAAAACAGTTTGGAAATAATAGCATTTGACTAGAACTATTGTGATTAATTTAAAATATGAAAGGTGTATGCTGACATAGACGTAAATAGCACACTCGCATAGAGTGTGCATAATACGGAATAGCAACAAAAGGAGGGAGCCCAAGGCCGTATATATTTGTCCAGGTGTTATTATTTTTCAACGAATGATTGAATGAATGCTAAATTTCACAAGCAATATAATGATTTCAACTTGAATGAATCGCTACACTTATTAAAATTAAATAAATTGTACGCTGCACTGCACAGACCTTATTTTATATTTTATCTTAAAATACAGACATATACCGGTACTAAAAACTCGTAGTATTTGTGAAGCAAAATAATATACACTGGTGCAGACACACTCTACCAAAGAAGTACATTAAATTATTAACACAAACTGCTTCGTTGACCGCATGGTTTAAGTCAACACGCTCGTGTTAAACTAGACTGTCGATGAAAGGGAGATTTAGGTTCGAATCCCGGTTGGGTGAACTGAGGGTGTTTTTTTTTCAACATTATTTTCCACTCCTACTCCAAGCAAATTCGGTTATACCTCGTCTCAATTCAACCCTTAATCATTCCTAAATCACATAGTAGGCCTACATATGTGTATAACCTGAACAGGTAGTAAGACGTAGTCCTTTTTTTAAATAATAAAAGACAGTGTTAACAGAAACATTGAGAAAAAGGAACATTTTTGTAGGCAAAAAAAAAAAAAATCAATTTCACATTTTAAAGACCTTAATAAAAATATATATATTTGTTTATAGCGCGGAAACTTTTGGTTTTATACAAAATATATTTTAAATAAAAAAATATTTTTTGTAGTGGTACAAATTAACAATGATAAATTATTTTGTATCAAAATAGTTGCGTAGGTATGACCAAAATAAGAATTTTATGCCTATTTAAAGTAGCCTTAAAGTTATTTTCACGGGAAAATTAGAATCATACTTTTATTCTTCTTTTTTCTTTTTGTAATGTTTAAAGATTTCTAGCTACAAAATTTAATCAAAATAGTCCAATCGGATTTGGAGAAAATTATGTTATTTATTTTTGCCCTTCAGTAAACAACCTTTAATTTTAAGCCTTGATATCTAATTCCAAAAACCCCATGGAGGGAACCCTATGTAAGCCTTATACGCCAAATTTTAGTCCTATTAGTAAAATAATTTCAGCTTTAGGCCGAGATACAGACAGACAGAGAGACGGCATTGTGAAGACTTTTTTTTTTTATTTCAGACGGTCATGAAACGTCAACATTTATCAAAATCTCAAGTTTGTGCCGATATTACGTCATCGGACGCCCAGTGTTTCCCATAAACCTCTGCGAGAGCACCTGGCCGAGTCGCGGAGGGTTTTCTCCCGCAGGAAGGAGTAGTTCGTGTGGTTGACGTGAGAATCTAGCATAGTGTATGTGGGCCAGTGTTATCTCGGCAAGTGAAGAGGGTAAACTAACACCCCCCCCCTTTCTCTCCCCTGAATTGGTGGGACGGTTTGAGAGAAAGTTGTACAGAGAAATTGTAAAGGTGATACAGTGAAATAAAAGAATGCTTTACAATACTTTACTTGTACAGTTTCGATTATATTTTACGATCACAATAATTCTGCTTGCGAGGGGTCGAGAGGAATCAAAAATAGTGACTTAGTTGACTTTTATCCTGTATGAAACGACGACTAATATGTGATAACTGTAGACCTTGAATCTCGTTAATTCCTATTGAAACTCTGCCATTGTCACGGTAATTAGACGGTATTATCTAAAGTATGGGATCTCAAAGGTATTCTCTCATGAGAGAACGGAATCAACTAAGCTTTACGTTTGGATGACACTTTGTTGAAATCCTATAATTCATCCCAGATATATAAAATTTTATCTTCCTACAGTTACAGATAAATATTTTATCTCTGGAAACATAAAAAGAGACTTATTCTTTCAGGCTAATTTAATACCGTTAGACAAGAAATCACACATAGTGTGTGGGCGTGATATTTTATTTATTTTTTACAGCAATTCCTTGTAACACAGCGTTATTAATAACCTTGCCTATTTGGTGGTTTCAAAGTATTTTGTAAAATGGGCTGCATCATAAATTTACGCAATTTACCATTCTAAGCACTAACACACTTAGACACCAACGCACAAAATAGAAAGAGAGGAATTAAAACGAGCATTTCTCCCTATGATGCCTCTAGAATATGATCTGATGGCACTTCTCCCTCTTCCTCTGACGAGTATACACACTCATTCAACTATTTTCATCTGAACAGCATTGACCTGGATTTCAAAATTACTTTTATCTTGCTTCCTATTCTAGATATACATATACTTCTCAGGACTTTTTTAATCTAAGTCCTGGCAGGAAGATTCTTACAGGTCATTTTTGTTTTTTTAATTGTAAGACTATTGTTAGAACTATTTAAGAACTATGTTTTTTTTTCCATAGTTTAACCTAATCTTTATAACCCACCGAATAAAAATTAAATACATTAGCCCTAGAAAACTTATTTTGATTTGCCACTACGACACAGGAGGGCAAGTCCTTAAGAGGTGTCTAATTTCACTCCCCAAAAGCGAACTACAAAGGCACAGGATATTGTGCCAAAAACTTTCGATACATCGGAATTTTTTTTAACAATAAATTATTGGTTTTATAATTTTTCTTGAACTTTCATTGATTATATAAATTTATATTTGTACTTTTTTTTTGCTCTTGTATTCATTAATTTAAGCAATTTCTAGTTGAACTAATAGAATATTATCTGAAATTTAGAAACGCTACCAGATCTACTTTCACATATTCATACGCCAAGTCATGTGGTCTGCAGATGTCACTTATCGTTGATAGCATCAATACCAATCAAATATTGTTGTCGGCTACGTCAAATAAAAGTTTGTAGCTATTTTTTATAAGAATATTCCTAAAAAAATTGAACTATAGAACTTAGAGGAAGTGTATCCGCATTTGCGTGAAGAGAGATATAAATACACCATTTAGAAAAAAAAAACACCTTGACACACTCTGCCGAGATTCGAACACTAAACCCTTTTTCACCAGCGAACCGCACAAGACAAAACTGATGCCTTTTCCCACGTGCCCACTGTTGTGGATATTTGTTAAATTGATGAAGTAATGTGTCTTTAATTAATTAATAAAAAACTATCCCATAGAGAGGACTTTTTTTTTTCCTCGGTATCATTTCATCTATCGTAGAAAAACCACACGCAGTCCACAACTTTTAGATGACGCCCCGTTGCCTATGTAGTCGTTCATCATGCAGATAGATGGCAGCACCATTAGGAGAGGTCCCGCAGATAATGATTACACAAGTAGGAAACAATTCATATCAACTTGTGTTAATTTCCCGAGGGACGTCATAGAAGGGATAGTGAGGGGTTGGATTAAAAACAGTATGGTGTCTAATATAATGTTGTGAGAAAGTAGTCGATAATAGTAGAAGTGGTTTTTTTTTTTGCGCCACGTTTTACTAGCCGTTCGGGGTTATACATTTAAAATTTAATCGAAGTTAAATGTTAGATAGAAAAGGACACGAGAAAAGGCCAGTGTTTTTTCACTTTTTTTTAGATGGGAAAAGTTTTAAATGAAGATAAAAAGTTCTAGTTAAATTCCAGGACAACGTTAACAGCTATTCAAGAGATTTTGAGGTTGAGAAAAATTAAATTTTATGTTTGTGACTATTGAGCAATATTTTATTTATTTTGCAAAAAAAAAAAAGTTTTGTCATAAAAACTACAAAACCTCTGGCTTTTTCTCGTATTCCCTTCCATCCTAGCTCAATGAGTTTGAGTAGTAAAAAAAACTGATTAAATAAAGATAGCATTGGAAATTACTACATACAAATTAGTTTAAATAACCCTTGATGATTAAAATTAAGCACAGTAAAATTTAATAAGTTATGATAAAAAAACACATTGTCTTATAGTATGGTTTATAATTAACAAATATAGTTTAACTTCTTGAACAAGTATGTTTTGAAAATAATTTTTGAAATATCAATAAAATAGATTTCAAGAGGGGAGGATGATTTTAATATATTTTTTTTTATAGAAACTATAAATAGAAAAGATGTATGATGTTTACTAGGCGTTGATGAAACCTAGTCGTATTATATCTGGTCTCATATTATAGTGAGCTACTGACCTACTTGTTCCCGGTTCGATCACTGGTTTGTATTGGTGGATTTTTCTCGAAAGAAGGATAATTCCCATGGTCACCAGGGTGAGGTTAATTGGTTAAGGGGGTGACCTGGTGGTCTAGGGGTAAGGTGTCAGAATTCTGTGCTGGCGGCCGGGGTTCAATCCTCGGTCCCGGCACAGATTTATCTGATTTCCAAACCCTTCCTACACCTCTGACAAGACATCTTGTGAATGTGTGGAATGCCAGGTCACCACCGTGGTTCAGATTCCACGTTAAACTGTAGGTCCTTCATTTCATCTCACAATCACCCTACCATTACACATTAGCTTAAGTGCGTATAACCCGAATGGGTAGTAAGACGCGGTGCTAATAATAATAATAATAATAATTGGTTAAGTTCCCACCCCATGATGCGTCCACTAATGCGCTTGTTAGTAGAATGTAGTGGGCACTCTTATAAGACTAGCTGATCCCGTAGATTAGTTTGGGGCACTATCGCTAGGAGTAGCTGGCAATGACGTCACAGAATGTGCATGTGTGGACATAAATTACATAGCAAAGGAAGTGTGAAGTATATGTAAAATTTGCCGTTACCGTTTTGCTAGTTTATTTGTCGTTTAATAGCTTAGAAAACTCACAAAGTATCGCTGAATTATAAACAACTATGCATATGACGTTAACTGTTTACTTACTACTGTGAAGTGACTTTTCGATAGTGCTATGTTTAAATACATGGGATATTCCCGTTTGATTCGCTAAACAATATCATTAATTGCAGCAAGGAACTGTAACGTGGGCTTATATTGATCACTATTTTATCTTTTATTTGAAGGTCAATCAAGTGTCAATGGAATTAATCCGTGATAACAATATTCTG
The DNA here is from genome assembly GCA_039000515.1 of Timema cristinae. Lineage (NCBI taxonomy): Eukaryota > Metazoa > Arthropoda > Insecta > Phasmatodea > Timematidae > Timema > Timema cristinae. The sequence goes on along the minus strand of JBCFYV010002255.1, from coordinate 23,182,655 downwards.
TCAGAATAAGCCGGTATTTACTCTTATTAAACAATCGTTACTTATCCATTTGGAGAAAAGTTTAGGACTATGAATCAATCGTTATTTGTTAGGATCGACGCCACTTTTATCAAATAAAGGATCGAACACATTTACTAGGTGATGAAAATACATTTTTTAACTAGTTGTTTTTTGTAATTTTTTATGAGTATTTTAATATCAGGATTATTAATGATTTATTCTAAGGCATGCGTATTGAGATAGGGGCTCAGAGAAAATTCACCCACGTTTGCCTGAAAAGGAGATGGGAAAACCACAGGGGCAAGTCACATGGAATTTATCTTCAGTTCACCCTTTCAAAATTTGAATCCCGACTTTCCTTGTTAGAGGAAGTACAGTCTGTTACGAGCTTGAAACCTTATACCATGTTGTCATTAATGGGAGTGTTATTAATTTAAACAGCAATTTTACAAATGGACAGAAAGGTTTTTGAACGGTTCATTAACTTAGACCTTAGTTAATTAATTCTCGGAGATGTTCTCTGGATAAATGTAGAGTATATTTGGACGTGCCAATTAGCTAAATTAGCAGTTCTTAGAGTGTGAATTATTGAGTCCTTTAACCAACCTAGTCTATAACTTGCTGCCCAATGCACTATTTAAAGTATTTGGCTCAAAGCTAAAGAAAAAATTTGTCAACTTATTTTAAGGCTTGGCGCTGAAATTGGGTCACAGAAGAGGATAAAAAATTATGTTTTTAAAGATCATTCGTGGGTTCGCCAAATATACATCAAGCTCATACATTTTATTGGCTGGTGACGAGAATGTGCAGGTTCGAATTCCAGTTGGGTGTAATTAAGGTGTTTTCTTAAATGGATACTCCCTCTTACTTCATGCAAGTGTGGGTGTATTTTATCTCAAAAATTTACTTTTTCAACACCATATTAGTGTGGATAAAGTGGGATAGCGCGGATATGTAGTAGGATGAAATTCAAAATAAAACAATATATATATATATATATATAAACCACTTTGGTGGCCGCATGGTCTAAGGCGAGACTCTCACAGTGGACTAAACTGCCGATGACCGGGAAATTAAGGTTCGAATCTCAGTCGGGTGTGCTGAGGGTGATTTTCCCCTCCCCCTCCACGCAAATGCGGGTACAAATCCTTTAAATATAACCTTACTCATCCCTTTAACTATAGCGTAATTAGTACATATGCGTATAACCCGAGCGGGTAGTAAGACACGACGCAAAACCAGAAATTTCTAATCTCGATTTTCGATTTAATGTTTTTAAAAGGTGCATTTTAATTTTAATTAACTCTAGTATTAGTGCACATGTCGAGGTGGATGGAGGGTAAACCATCAGGGCCCCATATACCATTAGCTAGGTACAGTAGCTTACATACATGTTAATTATCAAAAGTATGTCATGTTTGCTTTCAACACTTCGCCAGGATATCAAATAAATTTGAATTTAAGCTCGATAAAAAAACGTACTTTCTCTCGCTTTTATCTTAAAATAGGCATTTAATAAAAACTCGTAAGATTTGTAAAACGAAATGATAGGTCTATACATTGTTGTAGAATCATTACACCAAAGATCATAAATGAAATTATATAACCTGTTACTAACTCAATGGCATTAGAAACTAGGAGCGCTGTTACAGAAAATAGAGAAAAAAGAACATTTTCTACCAAAAAGAAATAGAATCAAATTCATTTTCAAAGAGCTGAATTAAAAAGTATATATATTTGCTTATAGCTCAGAAACTATTTGTTTTATAAAAATATTTGAATAAAAGATTTTTATTTTCATTAGTAGGCCTAATACAATTTTAAAATGCTAAGCTATTTTGCATCTCAAATAGTTACGGAGAAATGATGAAATTTGTAAAATTGCCTGTATTTAAAGTACCCTAAAAGTCATTTTTATATAAAAATAAGAACTGCCATCTTGTTTATAATAATAAACAGTGTCTAGATACAAAATGTAATCAAACTCGGAGCGAATTTTGAGAAAATCTTTTTTTTTTCGCCCTCTAGTGAACTACCCTTAGTTTTAGGGTTATATATCTAATTCAAAAATCCTCAGTGGGACCTTATGAAAACCCCAGGTACCAAGCTTTAGCCTAATCGCTAAAATAGTTTTGGCTCCAGCCCGAGGTACAGACAGACGGCAATGCGAAAAACTACTTTTTTGGTCTCAGAGGGTCATGAAACGTCGATATTAAAACAATTTCGAGTTCGATTTCGATTTATTTTGACGATTTCTTTCGCCGAGGTGTTGAGAGAAAGTAAAAATGACAAAATATTTCTGGAATGCTTGTGTTAGCTTGAGCACTAATGGTTTGATGCCAAAATGAAGTAATTAGGTTCTATTTGGTTTGGTTAACCTTGACATTGCATGACACACCCTCCAACGCATTCATTTATATTAACGGCAATTTTCTTTGACATCGTGGTATATTGCACTTGACCAATCTACAAAACATCTTAAGAGACTTGGCTTTTAAGATTATTAGGTAAAGTTTTGAAAATATGAAACTATTTAAATAAATTATGCGAACAAATCGGTTGTCAATCTTTATTTTATTGAACTGCCCATTTAAATATCCGTTTACATATCCAGTTAAATAAATTACTTTGGCAAGATTTACTAAGGATTTCTTAATAATATCTGTTAACACACCGCTTTTCAAAAGTTGTTTATTTAAATTAACGTGACATTTCAAACATTATGTATTAAACACACTAAACTCATTTTAGAGCGTGAGTAAAACTATATGATACAAATAAAACAGTGAAAGACTCCAAGAGAGAATTATAATGATTAAAAAACAGTGGATTATGTTGAAAGTTACTCTTTAACTGGATACCGGCGCAAAATCTGACGTACAAAGTTTAATTGAATAATTTCTAGATAAATTCCGAAAAGCCAATGGAAAATTTCATTATTTCATTCAACTAATTTTGCTGGCTTATTAATTTACAATACAGCATAGCTATATTGATAAAATTGATAGTACCAAATAATCCGAACCATTTATTAAAAATTATCTAATAAACCTTACACTGATATAATTGATAGTATCATATAATCTGTACCTATGAGTAAGAGGTCAAAGTAATCAGCATGATCTTACCCACTTCGGTGACCACATGGTCTAGGGTTCGCAATAGACTAGACTGCAGATGAAGGGGAAATTTAGATTCAAGAGGGTGTGCACTTTATATACATATATTTTATACATATATAGGCCTATATATAATTTGTAACCTCTTTATATATTTGTAACGTCTCACGTCTTACTATTTTCAGGCTATCCGAAAATTATTATATTATGATGTGTATGTAAATATTATATTATGTATGTATGTATGTATGTATGTAATGTATGTATGTATGTATGTATGTATGTATGTATGTATGTATGTATGTATGTATGTATGTATGTATGTATGTATGTATGTATGTATGTATGTATTATGTATGTATGTATGTATGTATGTATGTATGTATGTATGTATGTATGTATGTATGTATGTATGTATGTATGTATGTATGTATGTATGTATGTATGTATGTATGTATGTATGTATGTATGTATGTATGTATGTATGTATGTATTATGTATGTATGTATGTATGTATGTATGTATGTATGTATGTATGTATATGTTATGTATGTATTATGTATGTATGTATGTATATGTATGTATGTATGTATGTATGTAGTGTAGTATGTATGTATGTATGTATGTATGTATGTATGTATGTATGTATGTATGTATGTATGTATGTATGTATGTATGTATGTATGTATGTATGTATGTATGTATGTATGTATGTATGTATGTATGTATGTATGTATGTATATGTATGTATGTATGTATGTATGTATGTATGTATGTATGTATGTATGTATGTATGTATGTATGTATGTATGTATGTATGTATGTATGTATGTATGTAGTTGTATGTATGTATGTGTTATGTATATATACTTAGACAGGATGGAGACATCGCAACCAATATCTTATCTCTCTTGCATGTGCGATAAATAACAGCATAGTAAAGTAAAGAATGTAAAGCATTTATTTACTCTCCGGGTAACTTGACCGTATCTCTCGTGATATCTGTGTGGACATAAATCAAATACTTTGTGCACTTTCATTTTCGTAACAAGACAAGTTTTACGGGCTTGGCCTTTATTGACACAGTCTGCACCCAAAATGATAAACGAGAAGGAGACAAGGATGCACAGAGGCTGTACCGATTAATGGATAAAGGGGTGACAAAACTAATTGAATCCCTCGTCGTTGGGTTGTATAGTCTGGTAATATTAGACAACAATGTTTCGATTATGATTAATAAATATTGTGATGTTCTTAGCACAACAAGTACACAATCATAACAAATAAATAACCCTATAAAGGTGTTAAAATAATTACTGTCGAGACACACTCTAATAAAATCGGTTGAAGGGAAGAAAATACATTCTTAAAACATTATAATATTAAATCGGAGGATACCTTTTAAAAGATAGCATAGTAGGTAACACAAGTAAAGTTAAGTGTTTTTGCAGTGGTTTTTTTTTTGTCAAAATAAATCAAATAATTCTCCAGTATAAGTATAAAGTTTAATTTTCTTCACACGGTGGTGTCAACAGTTCTTAAATATCTGTCATGAGCATAACGACATTTGATGATAAACTTTTTAAGAGAAAGAAAAAGTTCTAGACAAATTCCACGATGCCCATGACAAATATTTAAAAATCACTATCAATAATCTTTGTTCTCTTATTGACCGACTGAAACTAGATTAAAGATATTGTGTTCGGATGTCAATAGTTAAATATCCCAGCAATTATTTTTTTAGCAACTAGAAAATGTACTCAAATTTGCTTTGAGACAATAGTGGAAAAAACATTTTGGAGAAACCTCCCTCAATAAACCCGACTGAGGTTCTAAACTCAATCTCCCCGTCATCGACAGTCTAGGCTACTGCGAGAGTAACGCCTTAATGCCATGTGGCCACCGAAGCGGGTATAAATTAAATTCATATTACATTATGTAGCCTCCCCGCTATTCAAATGCCACTTCTAACATCGAATACTATTAATTGTTTATTGACACTGTCGTTTTTGCTCACACAGTGTTACTACTCATTATCACAATCCCCTGTAGGCGATTTGTAAGGATGGTTATAGAACAGTGTTGCTCAAAATGTCGTCCGCAGCAAGTGGTCCACATGCTGCAAAAAATCGAAGTTGAAAACCAGTAGTTGTAAAAGATAATTCAAGTACCTGGGAGGTATGCTGACAAAGGATGCCTACTGCACTAAAGAAATTAGGTCGAGGATCGTCATGACCAAGGAAGTTTTCAACAAGAAGAGGTTACTGCTTACCAGCAAGTTTAGTTTGGAACTGAAGGAGAAACTGATAAAATGCTACATTTGGAACATCGCGTTGTGTGGAACAGAAAATTTGACTCTTAAAAAGATGGAAAAGAAATATTTGGAAAGCTTTGAAATGTGGTGCTGTAGAAGACTTGAGAAGATCAGGTAGACAGTTAGGCTGACAAATGAAGAAGTCCTAAGAATAGTGGGTGAAAAGAGAACCATTTTGAATGTGTTTCTTCTCCTTATTCTTATTCTCATCGTCATAGAAGGCAAGGTTGGGGTAAATAAGAGCTTAGGAAAGAGTAGGATTCAAATAATAGATGAAAGAACATTCTGGGACCTTGAGTAGGAGGCAGAGGACAGGGTGCATTGTCTAAGCTCACTGACAAAAGGAATAGTCCTACCGGAAGAAAGAACACCTAATAAATAATAATTTATAGTCGTAGAATTGAAATAAGTTTTTCCTGCATAACTTTTAAACACCCCACTCGTATTCAAAAACCTCTTCCGATGGAACACATATAGTAGCCCCATGGCTTCTTTGGTGCTGACTGACAGCTCACAGCTGACAGCTGACAGTCAACATTTAGGTATATACCTAAATGTTGACGGTCAGAAGTTACATCTGCTAAACACATGTTCTTGCAGATCATATGGCTCGGCGTAGGGATACAAAATTTGGTCTGGTAACGTTTCAAAGCTGTCAGCTGGGAGCTGTCAGTCAGCACCAAAGAAGCCATGGGGCTACTGTAACTACCATTTGGTGGTACTACATCACTAAATACATTTAAAAAACAGTTGCTGTAGAAGTTGTTTGAAGGAAATGGCGAGACTTTTAAGACACATTAGAATGCGTTTTTGATTTTATTTAATGAAAAGTACTAAAAGTCTACAGATAGTCTACAATAAATGTGATGGTTAGTATGTTAACAAAATCTGTAAGCCTAATATTTGATTAATGTTTTGTAAGTAACCCTTATTCTAACTAGTACTTGGTTCAAACCCTCACAATACCCCTATCGGTCTTTGACACGCACCACACATGCTTGTGACTCTTAATGGTCCTCATTACCAATAATTAGCTAAAAGCCGATCCTATGATTAGGGGTGATATACACTTCTTCTTTTAACAGAATGATGGCCCAGGTTGAACTTTACATTCAATACAACGCGTCTGGTTAGGAATCTATGCTGTTGGTTCACTGACAATTTAGTACATCATAACTTAATTGTAAACAGTACACAATTTTAACTGTGTCAAATCCGCTTCGGTGGCCACATGTTCTAAGGCGATACTCTCGCAGTACACTAGAATACCGATGATGGGGAGATCGAGATTCGAATCTTGGTCGGGTTAAGTGAGGACGGTTTTACACCCTACCTCCACGTAAATTTAGGTACACTTCATATAAATATAACCTTCCTCATCCCTAAAACCATTAGCTTAATTATTACATAGGCGTATAAGCTGAACGGGCAATAAGACGCGGTGTTAAGAAAAAAACCTTTGTCAACGATAAAATACCTACAATTTAGCAGAGGGTGTTACATTAATTAATTTAGGTTTATTTAATTAATAAGGACCTAATTGATCATATTTTATTTTGTCCCTACGTCTCACTATTAGTTCAGGTTATACAAAAATGTAATCTACTGATTACGCTAATGTGTTAACAATGAGTAGCGTTACAATTTACGTAGAAGGATAATGGAAAACCATTTTGGGAAAACCACCCATGATATACCAAACTGGGATATAACCCCTATATCCCCGGGGTAGTCTAGTATATCGCAAGAGTAGCGCCTTAGGCCATGCGACCACCGATGCGGGTAAGTTAAAACTTAATGCACAACAAGAAGGAAACTAAGTTAAGCACAGCTGGACTTCCACTTGATATGAACTGGACTTAGTATCCCCCTATCCGGTCACCATGAAAAGAAAAGAAAAATAGCAGGAGAGAATACGAATACCCTTTGATGATTCGCTGAAAAAATGACAACAGTAGGATGCGAATGTGTGCCTAGTGAACAAAGCCGAATGGTTCTCGGTGCCTTTCTCTGTGCCTGAACCTAATTTCTTGTTCACTATTTCTCGTTCGGTTGTGTTCTCTCTAGCTTTACACATTATCATAATGATGTGTGCGTACGACCAGAACAGGTGCTAAATCGCTGTGGGAAAATAAAGAGAGAGATACATTTATGTTTTATTCAGCGTGTTTTAGAGATATAACATTGAAACAATAAACATAATTTCTTAATTAATTCTAAAAATAGCCTTTCATTAAAACACACACAAAACAAATTTATCTTGAAATAGATTTTTTTTTTGTAACAGAGTTTTTGTATTGTATAAAACCTAAGCTTTTGGATTTATTCAAGAAAATGGCAAGTAGGAAATCTTCCTGCGAGGATGTAGATTAAAAATTTCCGTGAACGCATGTATATATCTAGAATAAGGTGACCTGGTGGTCTAGGGGTAAGGTGTCAGACTTCTGTGCTGGCGGCCGGGGTTCAATCCTCGGTCCTGGCACAGATTTATCTGATTTCCAAACCCTTCCTTCACCTCTGACAAGACATATTGTGAATGTGGGGAATGCCAGGCCTCCACCGTGGTTTGGATTCCACGTTAAACTGTAGGTCCTCCAATTCATCTCATAATCACCCTACCATTATACATTGGCGTAAGTGCGTATAACCCGAACGGGTAGTAAGACGTGGTGCTAATAATAATAATAATAATAATAATAATAATAATAATAATAATAATAATAATAATAATAATAATAATAATATATCTAGAATAGGAAACAAAATAAAGGTAGTTTTAAAATGCAAGTTAATACTGTCCAGCCACAAATAGTATAGTGGGTGTGTACACTCGCCATAGGAATAGGGTAGGTGTTATCAGCACGTAGACAAAAGACGTTTCAGGTTGAACTGCTAATTGTATTTCCTCTTTTTTCATTTCATTCATTGGCATCTAAGTGCGATAATACTTTGAGTGTTTAGTGCATCAAGCTTTTATTCAAACCGTTTTACAAAAAGAAAAAAAGGGTGCTCATTAAGTAAGCAAAGTTGTTAAGACGTTATGGAAAATTAAAAGCAGTGTCGATAACGTTAGTCCCAAGTCATGTGATAACAGCTGCCGCGTGCCACAAAATTCCTAACCAGCACGCGTAGCACTTTTAGCTGTGAAATGGTTTCCAAGTAATGATAAAATAAACTCAACCTAGCAGAATCGGTAATTATCCTGATACTATTCATAAAACTGTCTTATCACTACTCAACTCACTTACCTTAGACTTGTTTGCCCAGCCCTCCTTCCTAAAGACAAGATAATATTTTGATACAACAGAAAGAACCTCATATTGAATGTAATCATTTTAATAGCTACAGGATGAGTTGATGAATAATATAAGTGACAATTCAGCGTGACACAAGTTGGTCCACAACATATGAAAAACAAAACATCACAAAATTCTATTCACGTCATTCCATTTTGCTCCATTTGTTCTTATATGTGTTCAAAAGTAATAATTTTGCTCTAAAATTAAGCATTATAAATAATATTAAATGTTAATGTGACAGGCTAACTTGAGCATTCCCTGTACCGTAGCCTTTAGAAAGCCCACCAAATTTTGAACACATTAATGTAACAACAAATTTTGTTTGTTCTACTCGTTTGAGTTTTGTTTGGGCTCATATGTGCTCAATAATGAAAATTTGTGCTATAAAATTAGGCCTTTATAAGATAACATTTTAATGTGGTGCTCCAGCTTGAGCTCAAGTTATCTAAAAGGTCTAGTTTCACAGCACAAAATGTTCATTTTTGGGAAAAAAGGGCCACAACTGGAGCACAAACAATCGAACAGAAAAAAAAAAAATCAGAAATGACGTGGGCCAATTTGAGTTACAGGACCATTCAAAGTGGTCAAGGGCCTTTTATTATTTTTGTGAAATGAAAGTAAACCACCTTAATTGTTCGTTCATTCGTGAAAACTGCTCAGTTGATAAAACTTCCGTAGAAGCTCAATTCATATTAATAGTAGTCAATTAGTTATTCACATGAAAGTATGGAACAAGCATTCTCCCTTTGGGGTCCATCTACAGTTCCATTTAGAATGAAAGAAACCTTTTTGACCATTTATAAAAGCTACTAAAACGATTTGCATACATTCATATGTAAAATCATGTGATATTCAACTATCACTTTTCGTAGATAATATAGATACTTATTGAGTAGTACTAATAAAAAAATGTGTCATTATGTTGAATGTATAAAAATATATTTGTACTGTAGTAATGTCCTATTAGAAACCCAATTAATATTTTCAAAACGAGAATCAATTCCATCTGCATCGATTCTCCTAAATTCTACATTAAAGATGTTCCTCTTTTAGAACTTAAAAAAAAAGACTATACACCAAGGATATGTAGAAAAATTTCAGATCTCAAAGAGATTTAAAGGGGAAGCCACAATTTCAGAAACCAACGATTTATTTCAACAACACAAATTTTGACTAACTTTAATTTTAAAAATATCAAACACTTTTGAGGACTATGATTCTAAACATTTACATATTTTCAATAGCAATGCTATGGTTCCAGAAAACTATTCTAAAATAGCCTAATCAACAGATTTAATTATTTTATGAAAGCTTAAATATAAAGAACGATATAATGAATGGTGAATTAAATATTTAGAAATCTCGAGCTTATATTTTTTAAATCCAAAGACTACAGTAGAGAATTTGTCATTTCAAAATTGACGCAGGATACGTAAACGATCCAACTAGTTTATTTATAAAAATTGTTCTAATAGACGCCCGCTACGCCTCTCCAAGATACCACATACTTCTAGCGACGACGTTTTACGCTCTAGAAACGTCACAGTGGGAACATAATACCCCCACTTTCTCAACATGAAACTATTTATACTATAATATACTTCCTTCATGATAAAAAAAATGGTATGGTGCACAACAAAGACTTTCGCCTTTTATCTTAAAATATACATTTACTAAAAGCTCGTAAGAGCTATGAAATGACATAATAGTGTTGTACAAACACTACACCAAATGTTATAAATGAAATAATATACACTGCTACTTACTCTATGGCATTAGAAACTAGGAACGTTGATACAGAAAAATAGAGAAAAGAGAAACATCTTTGTCGACCAAAGAGCATAAGAATAAAATTCATTTTCAAAGACATGAATTAAAAAGTATATATGTGCTTATATCTCAGAAATTATTGGTTTTATAAAAATATATTTCAAATAAAATATTTTTATCTTTAATAGTACTACAACTTTACAATGATAATTATTTCTTATCTCAAATAGTTGCGTAGATATGATGAAAATTGGAAAATGTCAAATATGTAAAGTACCCTCAAAATCATTTTTATACTAAAATGAGAATTTCTATCTTCTTTATAATAATAAATAGTGTCTAGATACAAAATGTAATCAAAATCTTTTGAAATAATGTTGATAAAATCTTTTTTTTTCTTTTTACCTTTCAATAAACTACCCTTAATGTTATGGTAGGCTATCTATTTCCAAAAAATCCTCGGGGAGACCTTATAAAAAACCCTAGATACCAAGTTTTAGCCCAATGGGTTAAATAGTTTCGGCTCTAGCCCGAGGTACAGACAGACAGACGTCATTGCGAGAACTTTTTTTTTTGTTTCAGGGGGTCATGAAACGTCTACATTAATTTTATCAAATTCTCGAGTTGGATTTTTTTTATGATCACTATACTTTCTCTTGAAGGTGTCAAGAGAAAGTAATACATTAAAAAACTAAATTGTAACACCCAAATGTTTCTAGGGCACAAAGAATTTATCGAACTAGCTCATTGCTGAAAAGAGCACCTAGATTTTATCACACCTAGGATCACAGGGTGGTTGACAACTACGGGCAAAACAAAAATCAGATTATCTACTTGGCTTAAATTAGTATTTAAATTAGAAAGTAGACCCAGTGATACTTGATAAGGAATAAAATTAATAAATTTATCGTGAGCTTACTATTCAGACAGCGTATAACCCAAACGGGTAGTAAGACGCGGTGTTAAATATTATTATTATTATTATTATTACTATTCAGATTAAATTCTCCCAAAATCCACTTTGGTGGCCGCATAGTCTAAAGCTATACACTCATAATAGACTCGACTGCCGAAGACTGGAAGATCGGATTTCAATTCCGGTTGGGTGCACTAAGGGTAGTTTTTTTTACAATGTTTTCCACTCTCCCTGTTTGACTAAACCCCAACATGTTAGTATAATTAGTACATATAAGTAGAGCCCGAACAGGTATTAAGACACGGTGCTGCAAAAAATTACTTCCAACATTCCCTAACTACCGACTTATTTTCATTTATATTGCCCATTTAATTTTAAGTGGTTGAGTTAGTTCACTTTCTCTCAGTGGGGTGCACTTTCTCTCGATGGGGTGCACTTTCTCTCAGTGGGGGCACTTTCTCCCGGTGATAGTACACTTTCTCAGGCAGCATCTGGGTCATCAAGGTGGCCGGAATGTTACCTGCATTTGCATGGAGGGAGAGTGGAAAACCCTTTTAGAAAAAACCCCTCAGAACACCGAACAAGTTTCTAACCCTGATTTCGCCGTCTTGGGCAGTCCAGTCTATTGCGAGAGTGACGTCTTAGACCATTCGGCCACCTAGGAAGGTTTCTACGGGCTCTCCACATATGACATATTTACACTAATGCTGTGATTAGAAATTTATAGTTTAGATTAATTGTACCCGCGTTTGCCTGTAGAGGAAGAGTGAGATACTAATTTAGTTAAAAAATAATTTCGATACACCCATCCAGCTTTTGAACCTTGAACTCCTCATCATCAGCAAACCAAACTAGACGAGATTGAAGCCTTTATCCTCTTAAACATTAATACAGGTTGAGAACCGAGATAATAAAAATAGTCATCGGTAAGTTGGGTGGATACGGAACTGTTCTTACTTTCTCGCACAGAGAAAGTACGGTATTGTGACCAGGAAAGTAATCAACCTAGAAATTATTTTGAATATTGACGTTTTATATGTCCCAAAACAAAAAAAATGTATCTTACAATTCTGTATATCCCTCTGTATTCATGCAACCGATGGATTTGGTTCAAGCTTGATATTTAAATGTTATAGAGTCATACCTTGATACTTTTTTTAAAAATGTGATTATTGCCCTAAACTTAAGGGTAGCATTTTATATTACTCAGTTTTGAAAATTAGAATTTTTTTAAAAATAGCGTGAATTATTTTGTTTAAAATAGGTATGTGTGGAGCAAGTTACATGAGAAATAATTTTTGTTCATTTTTCTATATAAAAAAATCATGATCGATGACTGTTTTTTGAAAATGTAATTATAATATATATATATATATATATATATATATATTATATATTAATACATTTTCAAAAATCAGTCATTGATCATATATATATATTGTTTATAATTTTTAACTTAGTGTTTCATATGCTTATCAAAATAATTAATTTTTCGGGAGAAAACTTGTTTAGAGGTAAAATTACTGAAAACTTATTATTGAAATCTTGCTACGAAATATATTATATTAATATTTTAGAAATTTTTCTAAAAATATGTATTAACTAACGTATATATAATTATATAGTTTATTGTATTATAATAATATAATATTATATACCATACGAGATAGTATCAAAAATTACCTACCACAATTTTTTTTAAATTTAAATTTAATTTATTGAAGGTATTTAACGTGCACTTTCTAAACCGATCGATTATATCAGCACACGACTTATTAATTAACTTATATATATAGAACATACACTATCCAGCTCCCAGCAGGTAATTCATCATTTAGAAAGGGTAAACCCACATTTAACCAACGAAAACATTTTCAGCAATACCAAAAAACGAACCCCTAACCCTTAGCTCAATAGACCTATGCGCTACCGCGTGAGCTAAGGTGCCGGACGCTTTTATTAAAGTAAGTTTCATAGTGTTGGTGCCTATGTAACCATGAACTACTATTAGGCTATTAGTAAATGGATCCTTCTCCCTTAGTGTCCTTTGGACGAACCACTCCCTCATCCCCCCCCCACCCACCCTTTGGCAAACACACATTGCTCAAACAACAATGTAGCGGGCGAATTTGTGTGCATTGGCAAGCAAATCTAGTACTAAGCGGAAGGAAACAATTTACAAGTACAGTCTGGTCAAAACTCACCTCGACTGGCAACATATCACTTCGCTCTTTAAATAGATTGTAATATGTGGTGGAAGTATACTCAAGTTAAAGATCAGTAATTTTTAGTTTTTATATTAAAAAAATATGCTAAAATAAATAAATTTAAATGGTACGGTGCATCTCACAGACTCTCTATATATTTTATCTTAAAATGGAAATATTTACAAAAAAAATCCTAATATTTGTGAAACGAAATAATATACATTGTTGCAGAAACACTCTACCAAGGAGCGTAAATTAAATAATATACACGGTTAAAGAGACATTGAAAAAAGAGAAACGTTTCTGTCCACCAGAAACACAATAAATTTTACGTTTAAAGACCTCAATATATATATATGTATATAGTTATTTATTTACTTATAACCTAGAAACTCTTGATTTTATATAGAAATATTTAAAATAAAATATGTTTATATTTAATTGTATTACAACTTCAAAATAATTAATTTGGGTACACTTCTACTAAATTAAGCCTTCCTAATCACTAACACATTAGTGCAATTGGTACATATGAGTATAATCCGAAACTGTAATAAGACGTGGTGGTAAAAAAAAATTGACTTTTATCTAACAGAAGGTATATTAATGTCTTAATCTAAAGTAATATGGATTATAAAGGTATTTGAGTGGATTAACCTCAGATTTAGCCTTATTAAAGATAGTATAGTTCACCCTTCAGTCTACAGCAAGTGCCGGAGGTAGTGGATACAAGTATTTTGTTTATTAATGTTTAAGAAATATATTTAAACAGATGTTTTTGCCCAAGAATGTAGAGTTCATTGTTTAGTTCCAACTTACAATACAGCTGTGGCGTTGTTTGTGATAAAAGTCATTTAACACGTTTGTTTAGAGCAAACGATTTCTCAGAGAAACATGACAAGGTAAACCTAACGCACATCTACCATTACAACATGAATGATACCATAACACAACACAAATATAAGTGAATGGATAGAAAAGGGTCATTCTAAATATTTTTAAAAAATTAATAATATTTTCAAGAAGTTCCATTTAAGTTATCAGTTTGAATAGTGGGTTAAGAAAAAAACTACATGTCAACAAACGCTTTCTCTCTCCAACCTCCAAGCAGTGTCTCTAGTATGTTTTTATCTCTCTCTCTTACCCACAATCGGTGTATCTAGTCTGTCTGTCTGTTCTCTCTCTCTCTCTCCTACTCACAAGCACTTGACTGAAAATACTAGAAATAGATAAATAGAGACGATAAAAAAATATTAACAGCAGAATTTAAAAAAAATGTTTAGGAAGATTATTTTCCTGGGAGTTCGAGGGGAATGGAGATACAAAAGTTAAAAATAATATTTAGGTATTATAGTGGCCTAGTTGAAACTTGAAATGGTAATGAACTTTTAAATATGTCAATTCATATATTTGTCGACTATTAAATTCTTTCAGTACACAATAAAAGAAAGAAAAAAAACTATGTTTTCTAAGCACATCAACCTACTTGTTTAGTTGCTACTGTAAGCTGAAATTTGATAGGTTGCCAACATACTATTGTATAATGAAAATATAAAGTATTATATTGTGTATTGATGCAGTTGTGCTGACATAAAATGAATCATCTCTCTGGCACGATGTGTGCTTATATTATCTATAAGAATATAGTTGACACATACGTGCATCGTTAACTACTTATCAAGGCTGAGTATATATTCGTGCATAGCACATATATCTAATGGCGAATAAAGCATAGCACATAGTACGCAATAATTTCAAACACATTATTTACAATAATAGCATTCATAATCGATATATAATGAATATTGTAGAATTATCAATATAATTTAACTTTTAACTTTTTAAGGGTTATGGACGAACAGATTTAAGGATAGACCGTCTTTGAACTTAATCTTATCAGTAAAGCGAGAATGTGAGAATAGGCTTTAGCCAATTAAACGCCAGTATGAGCAGCAGATAGAAAATAGATTATGTTATTGTTTGGTATTCCTTGTGGTAGGAATACTTGTTTGATATTAAAACAAATTTCTTCGTTTTGGCGTCCAGGACAAGGATTTTAAAATGTGAATAAAAATAAAGGGGATATATTAAATTTCTGATTCTGTTATTTAGAAGTGTCTGTACTATAATATTTATGACAATAATGAAAAAAGAACCAAATACACATTAACTTTTATTTAATATTAAATGCACCATTTAAATTAAGTTTTAGTTTACAAAAGATACAGTCTAGTTAATGTTAATTTACGAGTGAACCCTTAAGGCGGCCACCTATGTCAGCGAAAAAGTATCAATGGCTGTCAGACCCACGGTTTAAAATGCAATGGTATGTGTCGTTTTCTGGAGCTACTTCTCTATCCTGTCTAAGCTATACTCATTGTCACTCTTCACCCACAACCACCCTTTATCATGTAAATACGAAAGAGGGGTAGGGAAACTATGGAACTTTTTATCTTTGGGTAAGAGAGAAAAGCTTTCTGATAGTTCTAAAATAAACATTTTCTGGTGTAAGTTGCCAAAAAATTACTATATTTGTTAGAGTAAATTTAAATCTAGAGCCCATTTTCATCAAGCCTAGTCTTAATAGCTCCACAAATATGATTAAAAAGTCGTTGAATATGAGATAGTATCACATTCACACATTTGTTTCTATTAATTAAATTCCAACTATAAGGTTATTAAAGAAAACGATTTCTTCTGTTGAAATCTTTCAACTCTAATTTGACGTGAAGCATATTTTGAAATAACGCATCGTAGAATTAGATATTGCTTGTATCTGAACGTCTACAAGGCAATTTCTCGCTTACTGAGGCGGCCCCCTTAAGTAAAATTATTTTTAAAAACCTTATCTAGTATAATAAAGAGGTTAGGCCAATATTTATGAATTAACATCAATCTAAGACTTTAACCACATGTAGATTATAAACCATTGTATTTTTACTATGAAGTGTGCAGGGTATGCAATGCTCATGTTACTAATATTTAAGCTATGAATAGATATAAATGAAGCCTAGCAAAACCCACGTAAGTGGTCACACAATTTAAAGCGTCAGTCTTTGAATATACTGGATTGATCACGGGGATGGAGTGGTCAAATTTTGAATCTCATCTACTTGTACTGAAGGTGATTTTACATCAATAGTTTACCACTATCCCTTCACGCAAATCTAAGTACATTTCTTTCAATTTGTATCTTTGTCATTCCCGCTATATTGTTGTAAGTAGTATTATAACCCGTATGGGTAGTAAGTCTTGTATAAAGATAATAACTAATAAAAATTCATTTGGATATTAGACTGAGAAAATTTAAATTTTAGCGTTCTTATGCGAAAAAATTATCTTATCTATGAGCTTAAATAATGTTTGCTAATTATTTATCCCGACTATTGACGATGTTGCCAACTTGAGGATTTTGAAGCTATTTTGAGAAAAGAGTTAAATCTTAGCTTGACGCGCCTAAGCAGTCTAAGCAGTATCACACTTGGATGTCAATGTACAAAATAGAAAGAGAGGGAAGCTAATGAGCAGTTCCCCCTGCGAGGCTTCTTGTTTATCTGAAGATAACACTTCACCTCTTCCTCTGACGAACTTACACACTCGCTTTACTATTTGTGCCTTGAAAACATTGACTTGATCTTTAAAAAAAAACTGACAAGACATGTATTAATCACAACTTGTGAATGTGTGAAATGCCAGGCCTACACCGTGGTTTGGATTCCACGTTAAATTGTATGTCCTCCATTTCATCTCACAATCACCCTACCATTACACATTAGCGTAAGTGCGTACAACCCGAACGGATAGTAATACGTGGTGCTAATAATAATAATAATATAATAATAATAATAATAATAATAATAATAATAATAATAATAATAATAAACTATAAATCCTACACGATCATTTTCAAGCAAACGGTTATTTGCGAATCACATATAATCCTTTTTTTTTAACAGGAAAACGTGGTTACATTTTGATTACTAGTAACACAGGAAAACGTGGTTTAATTTTGTCAGGATGGGCAAAAGAGGAAGGTGATTGCAGTTGGACGTATGTGTAAAAACTCGTATGGACAGAGTCAGCAATGAATGGGTGTTGAGGGAGTGCGGTTTAAAGGGAATCCAATAGATCAATGTGAAAGAAGCGTCTTACGTTGGTTTGGCTATTTTGGTAGAATGAGTGTGGATCGAATGGCATAGCAAATATATGAAGGTATAGTGTTTAGATCAAAAGGAAGGGGTTGGCCATGTAAGACGTCGTTAAATATTGTATACGAATGTTTGAGAAAGAGAAACATTGAGAGTTTTAAGAACAAAAGAGCATGAATGACTCGGTGTATGGATGTTGTTGAAGCAAAGGGAATATGCAAGGATAGGGAAGTGTGTAGAAAGTTAGTGAGGATGGATTAAGTACGGAGTTTTTTTTTTTTTTTTAGCTTTGTGCAAGTTCTTGTCCACCTCGTGATTAGGTGTGTGTCTATATATATATATGCCTAATATTTATCAAAAATCATGGCGTAGATGAGTTTACAAATGAATATATTAAAACTGTTTTAGTATTCTTTGTAACTGTCAGATAAAATTTAATCTAACGACACAGGATAAGAAGGGTTGATTTTAAATAAATGCATCAAAATACATCTGAATAGAACTGGTAAAACCACTATTGATTAACTCATCCACAGAGTACCTATTCTACTAGATTTTGAAGCTCAGTATAAAGCAACATTTAATATACGGTAAGAACTCTGTAAAATGAGACCTTAAGAAAATTCAACCCACATCTGTGAGCATTTCGACTAAATACTGTAACGCGGGTGCGCGACGCACCTTGTGTGAACGGCGAGTTCTTATCAATATACCGGGGCGCGTTTCTGATAAAAACCAGATTGAAAATACACACGTAGTTTTCAAGATTTTTACTATTAAAAATAAAACAACACATAAACTGGTAGATTTAGATTAACTACAACTAAAAAGTCACCGCATTAAATAATAAGATCAATAATTAAGTATGTAAGTTAATAAAATAATGAGAAAAATATTATGAAATTAAATTAAATAAGTAAATTAATAAATATAAGACATAGTAATTATGTTGATGCAACATTTAGTTAGCAGTATACAATTAAGAGGTTTTTAAGTGATCATGTAGGCAGTAGCGGTTTTTCAGCCTGGGCAATGAAACTTTGTTGGTAAGTAGATCCCAGCCACTAATTTGAGAGTTACCGAAATACACACAATAGAACATAAAAACTTTCAAGTAAAATATTTTATTGTTCCCACGTGGGACTATATAGACATGGCCTGGGGAAAGTTTGCTAAGGTACAGAGAACAATTATTTGACCCATATTTTAGGAAGCGACAAATAAGAGTGTTTTCTCATATTTTTTTTATTTTCCGGAAGCTTCTTTGTGTAGTGTTTTAAATGGTCTTGCAACCAGGGAGTGAGACTCACTACTGGTTTCTGTTTTCACTCAGGTCAGTTATGAAACGGGTTTGTTTAGTTTTTATTTAAAATGTCCAAAGTTTAGTATTTGTGTGGGATAGCAAAAATTGTTTAAAATGTACACCTGTGTAATATTTAAACACATAATTTATAGCCATTGACCATGACTCTCATGTTATAAATTACAAGTAGCATATATTAATGAATCAAATAGCCAAAGCTATTATTATGCATTTTAGTGAGGATTACTCCATCTACAGTAGCCCCATGACTTCTTTGGTGCTGACTGACAGCTCACAGCTGAGAACTGATGGCTTTGAAAAGTTACCAGACCTAATTAGGTATCCCTACACCGAACCATATGATCTGTAAAAACATATGTTTAGCAGCTGTCACTTCTGACAGTAAAAATTTAGGTATATACCTAAATGTTGACTGTCAGAAGTCAGCTGTGAGTTGTCAGTTAGCACCAAAGAAGCCATGGGGCTACTGTAGATATCATATTCTGAAAATTGAAAAATGACTTCTGGACCAGGTTTGATTCCCGTGTCCAGGAGTTATTTTTCCCTGTCAGATACTAAATCTCGCTAGAATATTATCTATCGAAAGTGACAGCTACAAAGTAATGACTTGACGTATGGCTATATGAAAGTAGTTATAATAACTTTTGTGTTACTCTCGTATTCTGTATCCGTACTATACACTGCTTGCACAGCGGAAATAATTGATCACGTGATTCAACCTGTTGAATTGACACCTTTCCAGTCCTCATGGTCAAGTGCTCAGGGAGGTCAACAACAGTTCTCACAGACCCTGGTTTGAACCTGCCCAAGTATAAAATATATTTATTCTAGAATGTGGAGGAGTCATGTTCTCGTGTCTAGTAGTTTTTTTTTAGCACCACGTCTTACTATCCGTTCGGGTTATAAACTCATGTACTAGTTACGCTAATGTTTATAGGGATTAGGGAGGTTAAATTTATAGGAAGTGTACCAGCATTTTCGTGGAGGGAGAGTTGAAAACCAAATTGGAAAAATCTCAGCTACCCGACTGAGATTCGACCCTCGATCTCCCCGCCATCGGCAGTCTAGTCTACTGCGAGAGTATTGCGTTGGACCACGTGGTCACCGAAGTGGGTAGTAGTTAAATTAACGGCGTTAAAGCCGGACTTCCAGTACTAAGTTACTCTGAGTTAAGTCCGCCGCCTATGTGAAAGGAAATATTCTCACACTGCGATACAGTAGAATGTTAATAGGAAGAACCTTTCAGAAAGTACAAACCTATTTTTGGCATTCAACATTGATAGCATTTTTCTATAATATTAGTGTTATTTTATAGATTATTGATAATATACACACCAAAAGAAACAACAGCAGAGAATTATATGCTATATATATATATATATATATATATATATATATTATATATATATATATTATTATATTAATACTACGTCTTACTACCCGTTCGGCCTATACGCAAACCTACGAAATTTTAGAGACCGTGTGTCCACATTTACGTGAAGTCAGAGTCGAATACCATTTATAAAAAAACACCCTCAATACACCTGTCCAGGATTCGAAGCCCGATCTCTCCGCCATCGAAGGACTAGTCTATTGTGAGTGGTGCCTTAGACCATCCGACCATCGAATCAGATTGATATGAGCTAAGGTATCCTTGAAAGTAAATCTAATAACACTTCAGTCCACCTGGCCTAGATTCGAACCTTGACCTACCCGTAATCGGCTGACTAAATAAGACTAGATTTGCGCCACCATCCACGTGACTACAGATGCGGATGTTTATTATATAAATGACATTTATAAAATAAAAAAAATGGCAGTAGTTGGTAAAATATTGACTACTGGTTCCAATATGAGCGGTCGTCCTTGAGTTTAAGGGGGAGACGACAACTTTGGGCGAGTAGGATTGGTGATGGTCATCAGCTATAGTATTTTCATAGAATACCCTTCCTTCCCTGTGTTTGTGTGGTTAGAAGATTTTAGGGAAACTTGGTTTCTTTCCAGATGATGCTGATGAAGAGGCAACCATTTGTAAACGATGGGTCTTTCATCCAATTAAGGTGTTGGTGCAGGGTATGCGAGAAAAGGTAATTGTGTTTGTAGTTTTTATAGAAAAAATATTTGTTTGGTTATTATAAATCAAATATTGCTTTAATACAAACGTAGAATTTAATTTTCTTCACATATTGATATCAACAGCTTTTGTTGAATATCTGTCAAGGATATTATGGAACTTAATGACCACTTTTTCTCTTCATTTAAACAATATTTTAATTACTTTGACAAAAAAAAAGTTTTTATATAAAATCTGTAAAAACCATTAGGCCTTCCTTTTCTCGCGTTCTTTACAATCCAACCTTAGGCCCGGAATGTAAAACTAAGCCGGTCTACATTTATTTCTGAAAATGCACGAGATAATAATTAATGTGATCTAACATATATATAACTAAGGTCATCTGATTATCTAGTCCTCTGGACTTTGAATTGTTTTAAAGCGGCCTAATGACCTAGAACATCAAATGAATACGTGGATAGTACAGTAGATGATGGTTCCTTATTGAGGTAGTTTTGCAGTTCTGCAGACAGTGAGGGGAAAAAGTGAGAAGAAAACAGAAGATCCAGGCCAAGGTCAGTATTCACTACTTTTTTTTTAAGATCGTGACTTACTACCCGTCCAGTTTATAGGCTTATGCACTAAGTACACTTATGGTTTTAGGATTAGGAACTATTTAAAACCTCGAACTTTTCTACCAAGAATGTGTTATATATATATATATATATATATATATATATAATATAATCTTTCAATATATTTATATATATATATTGAAATGGTCTAGTTTGAAAGCCATGGGGAGTTTGGGGTTTGAATCCCAACAGTTTATATGGAGGATGGTGCTTCCCAAAGGATTTTTCACTTTCCCTTAACGCAAATTTTGTTATATCTCCTTAAAATACATCTTTCTCATCCTTGTAACATTAGCGTAGTTAGTATACATGTGACCCAATTCGGTGGTCACATGGTCTAAGGCGTAAATCTCACAATAGACTGAACTACCGATATTTGGGGTGATCGAGGTCAGTTTCCCGGTCGGGTGTATTGAGAGTTGATTTAGCGTAATTAATACATGGGCGGTATAACCTAAACGGGTAGTGAGATGCGGTGAAAAATAAAATATCACTTTTTGTGAAAATGTTTGGCATGAAACCAACTCGGCAGAAATATAAAGTAAACTCACGATGGCGTCAAACGCCAGCAGGTTGATGAACCTTGCGACGATCCTCCACTTGTGGAAGGTGTACCACACGGTCCCTTGGTAGGTGTCCCCGGCATTCAAGAAGAGCACGTTGGGACCCTCCCCTGAGGCCGCACGGGCGCGGGCCTTGCGCACCTCGCTTGCCACACGAGCCATCCCGCCGTAACACCTGCAACAGGAACAATGTCACCTGCAGGCGCAGCAATACAGCTACAATTTCCCCTGGCTGCAATAACCGATAGTTAATTCGTCGGATGTTCATGACCAACAGTTGGCGTATCTGATGTCACTCATGACCAACAGTTAGTTATCTTGTCAGATGGCCATGACATACAGTTGGCCTTGGTAGATGGTAATGATCAACGGTATTGTGTGAGAAGGTCATGTTTGATAGTTAACTCGTCAAACGACCATTATCAACAGTTAGCTTAACTGAGGTCATGGCCAACAGTTATCTTGTCAGGAGGCTATGACCGATAGTTGAGTTACTAGATGGTTATGGCCAACAGTTAACTCGTCAAACGACCATTATCAACAGTTAGCTTAACTGAGGTCATGGCCAACAGTTATCTTGTCAGGAGGCTATGACCGATAGTTGAGTTACTAGATGGTTATGGCCAACAGTTAACTCGTCAAACGACCATTATCAACAGTTAGCTTAACTGAGGTCATGGCCAACAGTTATCTTGTCAGGAGGCTATGACCGATAGTTGAGTTACTAGATGGTTATGGCCAACAGTTAACTCGTCAAACGACCATTATCAACAGTTAGCTTAACTGAGGTCATGGCCAACAGTTATCTTGTCAGGAGGCTATGACCGATAGTTGAGTTACTAGATGGTTATGGCCAACAGTTAACTCGTCAAACGACCATTATCAACAGTTAGCTTAACTGAGGTCATGGCCAACAGTTATCTTGTCAGGAGGCTATGACCGATAGTTGAGTTACTAGATGGTTATGGCCAACAGTTAACTCGTCAAACGACCATTATCAACAGTTAGCTTAACTGAGGTCATGGCCAACAGTTATCTTATCAGGAGGCTATGACCGATAGTTGAGTTACTAGATGGTTATGGCAACAGTTAATCGTCAAACGACCATTATCAACAGTTAGCTTATCTGAGGTCATGGCCAACAGTTATCTTGTCAGGAGGCTATGACCGATAGTTGGGTTACTAGATGGTTATGGCCAACAGTTAACTCGTCAAACGACCATTATCAACAGTTAGCTTAACTGAGGTCATGGCCAACAGTTATCTTGTCAAGAGGCTATGACAGATAGTTGGGTTACTAGATGGTTATGGCCAACAGTTAACTCGTCAAACGACCATTATCAACAGTTAGCTTATCTGAGGTCATGGCCAACAGTTATCTTGTCAAGAGGCTATGACAGATAGTTGGGTTACTAGATGGTTATGGCCAACAGTTAACTCATCAAACGACCATTATCAACAATTAGCTTAGCTGAGGTCATGCCAACAGTTATATTGTCAGGAGGCTATTACAGATAGTTGGGTTACTAGATGGTTATGGCTAACAGTTAACGTGTCAGGCAGCCTGACCAACAATAGCTTATCTGAGGTCATGGCAACAGTTATCTTGTCAGTAAGCTATGACCAACTGTTGAATTATCAGAAGGTCACGACCAAAATGTTCTTGTCAGACGTCATGACCAACTGTTGACTTATCAGAAGGTCACGGACAAAAATGTTCTTGTCAGACGGTCATGACCAACAGTTAGCTTATCAGACGGTCACGACAAACAACTATAATGTCAGATGGCCATGACCAACAATTTTCTTGTCAGATGGTCACGACAAACAACTATCTGTGAACCGTTACGACCAACAATTTCCTTGTCAAATGGTCATGGCCAACAGTGGGCTTATCTAAGGTAATGACACACAGTTGGACTACCAGATATCAGATGGCCTGATCGACAGTTTTATTGACAAGCAACAATAGCATATATCCGAATAGCCGAGCGGTAATTATCACCATGGACAGAAGGTTGCGTAAGATAAGTTTTCTCTAATTACCGCCACATATTATATTGTGCGCCATCAACTTTAGTCCTCGTATTTGTTAGATAGCCTCGCTCAGGCCTGTTGAAACGGAACCAGGAATGGTGTATTTATGGTTAAAAGGTGAAAGCGAGATAACTACAGTTAATTCGCGTTTATTTAGTGTATTTTGAAGTGTACTTTTTGAATTGACTGATTATAACTTATAGGATCACACAATCCAAAATCTAGCTTAATCCTAGAAGGTAAAGCACTAATCTCACATTACCGACACAACGTGATGGTTTCTTTGATCTCACCTATTTTGGAGCTCCAATTCTCATTGTATTCCGGGACAATTTGAACTAGTAATAACAATATTGGAGTGGAAGTTAGGAAAATCAGTCGTGAAAAGCCTGCTATTACTTTGACTGTATGTTGTTAATATCTATCCATTGTCAAGAAAATATAACTAATAATCCAAAACAATAGTTTCACACATTTTGGTTAGGGTTGTGAAATATGGTCTCTTACATTAAATGACGAGAAGAAATTTAGGGTGTTCGAAAACAAAGTTCTTAGGGGGATTAACCGGGTTGGATATTAAATTAACCAGATATCGTATTAGATTGCGGGTTTCTACATTATTCACTTGACAATAAAGATATTGGGATCGGTTTGAAAGTGTTTTAATTTCAAAATAAAATAAAATTTCAATTTTGTATTTTTTTCATAGTATTATAAAACTATCGCACTAGTCTCTTCTTAGCACCGCGTCTTACTATACGTCAGGGTTGTGCTCTTATGCCTAATTACGCTAATGTATTAGGGATGGAGAAGGTTGAGGTTAAGAGGAATTGAACCCGCATTTGCATGAAGGTGGCGGGAGAGGGTGAAACCCATATAAGAAAAACCACCCTCACTAGACCTACAGGGATTTAAGCCCCGATCACCCCGTCATCGTCAGTCAATTTGATGCGATATTGACGCTTTTATCCATTCGATCACCGAAACGGGTTCTCCAAGTCTCAATACCACTGTTTTCTAATGAAGATTCGGGGTTATCACATCTCTATGTGATGTCTGGTTCGAGATGTCTTATCTACCTAAATTATAAGGCATCCCCAGTAGGAGAGGTGGTACCTAACATTTAGGAAAAGTTACCGTGTAACCCATTCACTAAACCATATGATCTGCAGGACCATAATTAATTTGTTACTTTTGGCATTCAAAATATCAACACAATCAAACAATTCGTTTCGTTGGAAAAAATTTTTTCGTTCAAGCGGCTTCTGTGGTTCCCTTAAAAATATGTTTCAAACTAGAGTAGCGTGCTCTTCTGAAATCAAGATGGGGCATCAGGTGAAATAAGGGCGGTTTATGACGTCACACAATCCCTCTTGTCGGTTGTGTTCATGAGCACGTGTTTACAAAATACAACTTTTTGTATGTTGTATGGCTCTCTCTCTCTTTCTCTAGTTTATATAAAGTATTTATTTTGGTGGCCAATTATAAATAGATACAAGTATGAAGATAATAGTTAGACATCTTAGATCAGTAGGTAAAATGCCTCCTGCCTGCTGAGCTAAAGTTTCCGGGCTTGATTCTCAACATGGCTAAAAATTTATCATTGATCAAATATCGAGTTTACCCTTTTACATTGATAAATTGACGGGGGGAAACTGGATGCTGTGCTCATCATATGAAGCAACGACCGGCTTATCAAGTCGGTAGTGGAAAATGTATGGCTTGAATGAAAATAAAAACTAACTAAGACCACAGGCTGGAAACAGTAATGGATTAAAAGAGTAAAGTAAAATTGTAAATATAATATTTTTCATTTATTATTTAATGTATTATAATATATCTTGTTACCACAAGCGCCAAAGAAATTACAAAATAGTTGTATTAATATATTTATATAGTAAACCTTATAACGTATTATAAGACTCGTATGAAAGCACTTTTTACTGATAATATGATATTATTAAGAAAATAACAATTATTTTCAAATGAGCTGACATTAGTCACTTTCAGGGATTGTTTTCAATGCTTGCAATGTTTGTTAACTGTCGTATACTAGTTCTGCTGATGTATATGCTCTACTAGCCCCCTTCCCCGTATAAAAAAAATATTGTAAGGAATCCTGTAAAACAAAGCTTCAAATCATCTATCATGTCAATATAAAAACAAAACTTTTTTTTTTGAAAATACAGTCCTACCATCATTGTATAGCCCCCTCCCTCTTTTTATCCTCCCTCCTATTTTCATCTCATTCCTCTTTCCTCCCCCTCCCCCCCCTTAACCAACCCCACTTTCCCTCAACAACTTTTTTTCCAACACTAATATAATATACTATCGACATTTTTATGAGGAAATAAATTAAATTTTCAAAATAAAATATAGCCTGTGTTACCTGTTCGCTTCAGCATCGGCGTCCGTGCACCTTGAAGACAGAGCGGTCGTCTGCTCGAAGCGCGCATGCATGTCGTTGGTGTGAAGCAGAACGAGCTCAAAGTTCGTGGCGTCGACGCCAGAGGACGTGGAAAACACCGCGAGAAAAACCGTCCCCCAAAACGCACTCCCGGCCATTTTCAAAATCAACTATTGGAACCTATTAGATAAATAAAGTGACGTCGTTCCAAAGAGGATTCAACTCTTTAAACAATTATTGTTATTAATTATTGTTATATTTTATGATTTAAAAAAATTCGTTAAGGTTAACTTATAACTAGGGCTAGGATAGTGATGAGTTAAAAAAAAGAGTTAAACATAATCTTAAAAATGTAAAATAAAATGGTTTAAGGGTGGGATGGGTGGGGATGCGAAAAAAAGGCCAGTGTTTTTGCAGTTTTTATGGCAAACATTTTTTGCTAAAATAAATAAATTATTGCTCCAGTATAGACATAGTTTAATCTTCTACACATATTGATATCAACAGCTGGTGAATATGTGTCATGAGCATAGTGGTATTATATGAACAAGTTTTTAAACGAAGAGAAAAAATTGTTATTAAATTCAAGGACACCCTTGACACATATTCAAGAAATTTTGAAATCACCATGGGAAGAAAATTAAATTCTATGTTTGTGCTGGAGCAATATTTTATTGATTTTGGCATAAAAATAAGTTTTGCAAGAACAACTGTAAAAACACTGGCTTTTTCTTGTATCCCCATCCATCATACCTTTAGGAGTAAAAATACGACCCAAAGGAATAATTATACATCATTGTAATTGAACAGAGTAGCCTGAAAATCCTGCACTAATATAATTTTAAACACATAATGTAGTTTAGAAAATATTTTGGTATATAAAATAATATTTATTTAGGCACTAAAACAATATCCACCCATTTTAAAATGTCACATGATAAGTTTTAAAAGTATCTTAGATATAAAATATTATTTTATATTATTTTTATTATTACTATTATTTTGTAAAATGTGAAATGTTTTATTTTGCTGGTAAGTTAATTTAAAACAATTTTTTTTATATAAAATTCTTCGAAAGCTACACTATATTCCCTAAACATGGTTTGAATCCACCTTAAAACCGCCCTAAATCTGGTTTATACCACCCTAAAATTGCACAAAATATGGCTCAAATACACCTTAAAACCACTCTAGATATTTAATTAAATGTCGAATAAAAAAACAAATCTATTTAATCAGAATAGCTCAAAACATGTTTAGATTCCACTTATAATTAAATTACGACATGTAATAAACATCCTAGCCTTACTTATAACCAAGCAACACCGCCTGTCAGAAATATTTCACACCCTCTTATAAAGATGTTCACGTATCCGGTCATTCGTTCATCGATGTTAGTTCGCGAAGACCCACTACGAGAGTAGCTCTAGTTACACGACTGAGGCGCGTCGCTGTTGCCGGCGGACTGCTGAAACCTCGTGGTGGTGGTAGACACGTTCATTCATTCGCATGAGCGCTGCGCTGCTGTTTTGTTTTTTTTGTTAAATTTGTATCTCAGGTTGTTGCTGAAGGGCATGGTGTCACGGGTGGTCGACCTTACTCGCCTTTCACTTTCATCAAGAAGTTTGTTCACCTTTTTTTTCTTTTTGTCACAATAGATAATCTTGGTTTTAACGATAATCCTGGTCAATTACCCTTTTGGTTTTTAATCGTTTCATTAAGAGGGCCGGACCCGTTTTAGTGATCGAATGATCTAATACGTGCCTTTGATAATAGAGTGGATTTCAGATCACGGGGAGATCGGCGTTTGATCACAGTCGGGTGTAGTGAATGTTTTTTTACTGAATAGTTTAACACAGGCAAAGGCGGGTACACTTCCTCTATAATCAACTTTCCTCGCCCCCTTACACACTAATGTAATTGTCTTTTTTTTATAAAAACCGCGTCCTACTACCCGTTCGGCTTATATACTAATATGCTAACGATTTTAGGAATTATAAAAATTATATTTAGAAGAAGTGCTGCCACATTTGAGAGAAGGGAGATTGAAAACCAATTTTGTAAAAACCACCCTTAGTACCCTGACCGAGATTTTAAACTCGATTTCCCCGTCATCGGCAGTTTAGTCTACTGTGAGAGTAGTGCCTTAGACCATGCGGCACCGAAGCGGGTTGGAATTAGTTCATAAGCGTATAGCCCGAACGAGTAATAAGACATGGTGACCAAAAAAAAAGTCACTGAAGGAACTAAGGTGTCAGTCACGCCTTGTCAAAGTTTTCTGGTGAATGTTTGGTCGGGGTTACCTTCATGAAAATGTATGTACACTTCCTTCAAATCATCTTTTTCTCATTTCTACGGATTCCCACCAAACTTGTAGTACACGTAGACGCCCATAATTATAACTCCCGTTTATATTTTTGAACTTCCATTCTGACACATTGGGTCTAGGGGTGTACTAATTTCAATAAAAGTTGTAGTATAATTTTCGTGAAATATTTGTTTGTGTCTACGAAAAACCAAAAACACATAATCATATTTTGAATAAGAATTTTTATAAATTTGAAGGATTTGTTAAAATTGTTTATGTAGTATATAGCTATATACCTATTAGTTATAAGATCTAAATTCAAAATGACTAATTTTGCAACGATTTTCTTTAAAGGGTGGATAAAGGGAACACGATAAAATGTCAAGTTCTTGCAGTTTTGATGGCAAGCAATTTTTTTTTTGGCATAATAAATCAAACAATTTTCCAATAGAAACATGAAGTTTAATTTTTTTACACATAATAATCCATACAGTTATTTAATATTTGTAATGATTATAATCAACATTTGGCGAGAAACTTTTTAAATGAAGAGAAAAAGTTTTCATCAAATGCTAGGACACCCTTGACAGATATTCAAGTAATGTTGAGATTATTATGGAAATAAAATTAAACTTTATGTTTTTATTAGAGAAATATTTGATTTATTTTACCGAAAAAATGTTTACTGGAAAATCTCTGCAAAAATACTGCCGTTAGCTCGCAATTAATACTCTCCCACCTTAAGATGGAGAATATAGTTATTTTAAATATTGGGCCAAACAAGTTATTTTGTCTTAGGTTCAGAAAATTATCTGGGATATAGTTTGTTTTAATATACTATTATTTGTTTTTTATTTGATCCATTTTTACACCCTCTGTATTATTCACATTTAACTATAGTATTGGTGTAAGGGCGGTACAGTGTGAAACTATTTATGAAAATCTTACCAAAGTACACCAGGCAGAGATTCGAACACCGATGTGGAGGCCCCGGGGATGTCCCAAATTGGAGTTTCCAACACTAAAACAAATAATATTCTTTTCAAGGTTTTGAGATTATCATTTTTACTTTACAAAATTAATTGTTAAAACTAAGTGTTAATGATATTATTTAGATAAGTAAATAGTATAATCATAATAAATTATATTTATATTTCCATATAATATAGCTACTAGATTTCTGCGATCTATGTGTTGTTTATGTTTTGAAAAACAGTCTGAAATATTTGTTTGCCACTCGTTTATTAGCAATTTAGTTAATAAGTAATATTTGGTCAGAAATAAATAAAAATATATATAGTTGGCTAAGTTGTCATTTATTTTAAGAGCTTTCCCTTACTGCAATCTATAGAGCCAAATTAGAATTAATTCTTTTTATTGCAATATTTTGTGGAGGCCCTTGGGCATCAAACTCTGTTGCCCTTCCTTAAATCCAGGCCTAACCCCAAGTATAACTCAAACGTTTTTTTTTAAATCAAAATAAAAAGATCTATTTTCAATAAAATGATCTTTTATTTTATTGTTTTTTGTTCTATGTAAGTACCATGAATTTTTGATAATTTCTCATGTCCCTGAAATAAAACATGACATAATATGTCAACCATGAATAATAGTTTTTTTACTCTTGTCATTTTATCATTGTACTGAGCAACCTGAGCGTGTAATCTTTCTTAAGGTACAAGGTCATTTGAATGACGTTTGTTTCAACTTGCGTGATGTTGGATAGTTACAGATAAGGAGAAACCTTATTATTCAAATAGTAACTACAAAAAATGCCTAAACTTGTTTTTGAGAAAGTAAAATACCTATAGATAATGTGGTATGAAAGAGGACCTCAAAATTTATTGAATATCTGTCAAAGGTGTTCTGAAATCTAATGACAACTATTTGACTAAATTTAAAAGTTTTCTCATTTAATGCCGCTATGATCATGACATATATTCAACAACTGTTATTATCACCATGTGAAGAAAATTAAACTCTATGTTTGTACTGGAGAAATATTTTATTTATTTTAACAAAAAAAAAAGTTTTGTTATAAAAACTGCAAAATCACTGGGTCTTTTATACCGTACCCTTCCAGACCACTTTAAATTTTAATGGGAAGAGCTCTTTAGAATAGGAAAACTTTTTTCTAACAAAATTGATAAGATTTTATCATATTATTAGATTTACTTACCCACTCTGGTGATCTAATTGTCTAAGGAGTCACGCTCGCAATATACTGAACTGTCAATGATGAGGTAGTTGGGTTGGAATCCCGGTAAGGTGTTTTTTCTCTAAAACTGGATATTTACTCTCTCTCTATGCCAATGCGGGTACACTTCTTCTTAATTCAACCTTCGTAACCACTAACACATCAGTTAGTGCGTATTCTCATAACCCAAACGGGTAGTAAGATGCTGTGCTAAAATAAATAATTTTATGTTATCATATAGGTATTGTTTTTATTCATCAAACGTGACTTTGAAGATAACATTACCTGACGTATGAATACGTGAAAATATATTTAGTAATTTTCTTGATAAAAAATATAAGGTTCTTTCTTTTGAAATCGGATTGATCCCTTTGTTTTACCTGAGAGGTATCAAGCTTATCTTGCATGGTTACACTATGGTGCGGCTTATAATATAGGGTCATAGTGCAATATGTGAAGGTGAGACTGCCTCCTTTCAGAGTAAACAGAGTATATATATATATTATTATTATTTATTTATTATTATTATTTTATTATTATTATTATTATTATTATTATTATTATTATTATTATATTATTTAGCAGCGCGTATTACTACCCGTTCGGGTTATACGCTTTAAGTACTAATTACGTTAATGAATTTAGGAATTGGGAAGGTTGAATTAGAGGAAGTGAACCCACATTTGCGTGGAGGGAGAGTTGGAAAACCATTTAGGAAAAACCACCCCCAGTTCACTCGACCGAGATTCGAACCTTGATCTCCCCGTCCTCAGCAGTCGGGCTCAACACGACTAGCGCGTTAGCCAACTACGCCACCGAGGCGGGTTTCACACTATGAAGCGTCAAGCTTGCAGTAAACTGGATCACGCGTGACGGAGAGTTCGAGGTTCGAATTATGGTCAGGACTAAGTGTGATTTTCCCATCTCCACGCACATTCCTCTAAAATATTGTTTTCATACTAAAAGCATATTTTAAGTCGTGTTTAATTAGAAATAAATTGTACAGCGTACCCAACAAACTTATTCTCTCATTTACCTAAAAATTGAGATATTTAAGTGAAACGAAGTAATGTGCATTGCTGCAAAAACAATATAACATATAAAAGCATTAAAAATCACTGTTTTGTTAATGGTTTACCCTAAAGATGGTTTAAATATAAAACAACTATCCCAACGTATGTGTCAATTTTTAAATGACAGCTCTTAAATGTAGCCCTTAGTTTTTAGAAATGTAAAATTAAAAATTTTAAAATTCTAAATCATCATCAATACCAACATCTTCGAAATAATCTCTTTCATTTAACTTTTATTTTATTTAAATCGGTTCAATAGATCTGTGTGACTAGTTTTCTTAATATTGTTGATTTATTATATAAAATGAATTGTTAACTTTGACATGATATAGTACCTACAAGGGGTGAATGCTTTTATTTTAAAAATTCTGTTTTGTTTAAAATCGAGGAATTGATGTCTAAAACAACTGTCGTTTTCTCTAATTGCAACTTTCTCTTGGAATATTTTTGAAATTTGAAACTTTTCCTCAAAACCTTGGTGTATAAGTTTTAATTTAATATATATATATGGGTTGTGTATAACTCCGATAATCAATGCACAAACGAATCATCTTCACGTTTTAAGTAGATAGGTAGCTTAAAAAGAGAGAAATATATATTGAGAGAGAGAGAGAAAGCTACACATTAAAATGAAGCTTGTAGTAAAAAATAAGAACTGTAATAATCATACTATTTCTATTAGTTTAGAATGTGTTTTAAAAAAATATATTTTCAACCTTTCAAAGCAAACAAAATCTTTATTTTCTCATCTTAAAACGGAAAATTGTATTTTCAAAACCTAACCTATTCACTTACCTACCACAACCCCGGCTAAATATCTTTACAATGGCGTCCCCTTTCAATGGACGGCTCCTTTACCACTTTGGTGGAGCAATATTACAAACGAATATATTTCCATTTACCGTTGACACGTATTGTTAATCTTCTCTTTATAATGTCTTAAACGACATCCCGTTTGAAGAACTTTTAATTTTCTAAAGAATATGAGGATTGACCATTCAGTGAACTGAAACAGTTTCCACTGAAATTTGGTTGCATGGTTGGGCCCAAAATTTATTTCGAATTCATTCTCTACTTGCAAAAATATAAAGATTTTCTTGGTAAATCGAGATTCTCAATAAAAGAGGATCAAGGATAAAAGGTTTTTTATATTTTTACATTCCCGAATTTAAAAAAATCACGTTCATCCTTGCTTCCACCATGTCCAATCAATTTGTGTGTTTCAGTGTTTGGACTGGGAAATAAATAATAAAATTAAGAAAGAGTAGGTTATTCAATTAATTTAGAAAAATGTTGATATTCACTTAAGGGAGCACTTAAGATATAATTACATTGTGTATTTATAAATAGAAAAAATTAATGATTTATCTGAATTTTTTATCAATAAATATCGTACTCTTTAGGCCTATAGTTTGGCAGCTGATAATCTTAATTAAATAAAAAATTTATAGTAATCATATTAAAACCTGATTTTAAAATAAAAAGGTATAATATAAAAAAATTGTGAGTATTATTGATTTATTGAAAATCACCAATAATAATTGTTTGAAAAATAAGACAACATATATATAAATTATCTTAATAAAAGCACAGAAACGTTGTGTGACTATTATAATTTAACCACTATTAAATAATTTTCTTGTCTGAAATCTAACTCTAGACCCATCAATATAAACGCATAAAAATAATTAATAACTTGGTTACACATATCTAAAGTAATCTTACTACTCATGAAACATTTAAAGGTTCTAAGTTCCATAATTTTAAAACTAAGTCGCTGACACACAAACAAACTCACAGAGCTTATTTATTTACAAATATACGAATTTGCTACCTAATTAGCTCTTTCACGAATATTTAGAAATCAGCTAGACAACTAAAAAAATTCATTCAAACAAAATAAAAATGTTTATACAGCTGTTTTATTAATTTAATATCGATCAAAAATATCTATCTACATCTACAAATTGATAGTAAGGTTGTATCTTCTTTTTTATTCCCTTTTCCTTATTTTTATACTACCTTTCTTCTATACTCCATTCACGTTAGGAATTACTCTCTGAAAGGTCTTTTTTCCAACCAATATACTACTATATAATAGATTTCTGGTAAGGAAAAGGGCCTTTCAGAAAACAATTCCTACGGACATGTTTTGGTGACTTTTCACCATCTTCAAGTCTTATTTGTATTAAAGATGATTGATTTTACTTCATAGTATTGTAAAGTTTGTGAACATTTTATCTTTTGACTCACATCTAATTCAAATAATGCCAACAGACTTAAGGGTAGTCCTAAGAATCCATATTATATACAATATTCTTCTTGAGAAAAAAAAATGTGTCAAAAGTTCAAATTTTATATTCTTCATTTGACAACCACGAAATTCATTACAGTCTATTATTTTTTTTATTTTTTTAAAATAATTATTTCTCAAGTTTGTCATATTAGTCTTAAATCTAATGTTTTATAAATGTAGGCTACCACACAACCATGTTAATTCTGTTTGTAGTTTTGGCCAGGGGTTTTCCCGTTGAGATATACTAGGAGGGGCTTCATCTACAAATGGCTTACTATAAGTTTAAGCGTTTTAACACAAAAGTTATTTAACGATTGGTCCATATCAGAAAGTTAATTTATAAAAAAATTGCATCCACATCAGCGTGGATAGAAGATGGGAGAACCACCAAATCACATTTGTAAAGTCTCTCCTAACGCACCGTACCGATATTTGAACCTTGACCTCTAGATCCAGTGTATTACAACTCTAACACCTTAGATCGTGTGCCCACTGGTGTGGTATTCCTCCAAGAGGTAGTTTATCATTCTATTTTCAAGAAAATGCTGGCTACTTTGTTAAGCAACCGCCCTCCTATCTTTCTACGGCGAGGTAATTAAATTCACTAATATATATCTGTCACTTTGGAGCACCAAACAACCTTTAAGGTAGGATAGTTGGGGAAAATGGTGTTTTTGTAGTTTTTGTATCAAAACTTTTTTTTAGTCGCTTCAATACAAATATAAGAGTATAATTTTCTTCACATGATAACAATGCTTGAATATCTGTCAAGGGTGTCATGGAATTTAATGACAACTTTTTTTACTTCATTTAAAAAGTTTATCATATAACGCCGCTGTTGATATCATCAACATATCGCACCCTGAATATAAGACTGTCGTAGCTCAAAAAATGTTATTTTAGGGAAACGAGTGTTAAAGATTTTGAATTTTTCAAAGCCTTACTTTAAGTACTAATTTTTAATTAATCAGATTGTCCTAATTCATAATAACATATTTCAATGTGGTCTTTTATTTAGTTTATTTAAAAATTTACATTTCTAATATTTAGCTATTTATTTAAATTTATTTTGAGTTACGGTAGTCTTGCATGATTAAATGCCACTTTTTGTCAAAAATTTGTATTGTATGTAGTAAATGCAATGAAATATAAATGACACAACGTATTTTTATGAACATTTTATTTTAATATGGTGAAAATTATCATAAAATCATAAAAAAAGATAATACTTAATGGAAAATGGAATTCAATTTTCAGTTCTGAATTAAATTCACTTTAAAAAAAATTATTATCATTGTATTTTGTGTCTATGTCCTAAAGATTTAAATTTCTGCTTAAAAATAACGTAGTGGATTAACATTTCATTTTGCAGGCATTTTCATTCACTATCTTCACTATTGCATTCTCTAGTCAATGTTTTAGTATTCGCAGTTGCTAGCAATACCGAATAGAACCTATGGAACTCCGCAGGGATCGCTAGATCTTTACACAAAGAGAGAAGGTCAACCTTTTTCTTTGCTGATATTGGAGGTGGTGTGGAAAATGCTGGCTCTACAATTATTTCATTTATTACCTTCCTTTTCCGCGGCTCTCCTCTCTTATCAGTATCTCCTTGAAGTCTTTGTCATTATAATCTGACTTGTAAAAAATGGTCTCTGGGTACTTCTTTACGAACTTCAAAACCTTAATACTATTCCAATTGAATTTTTTTCTCTGTTGGTATTCAATGTGAAGTTTTTACCTATATCAACACTAAGCTTATTTAAGTCAAAAACATCATTAGTTTGCACTTGGTTGACTACATACAGATTGCCATTCTTTTTTGATAATCCAATAATAGGAACCCATTGTGAAGGAACAAAATGTGGGCTGCTTTTAAGCATTCTTAACTTTTCTTTTTCAATTGTAGAGTGCATGCTGTCGCCTTCATTTTGGGTATGTCCAGTAATAAGGTATTTATGAGTAATTGTATTGAGTTCAAGACGTTAATTGCATACAAATACATTGCACATACATACTGGTTCTTATTCTGACCACAGCAATTGTCTGAATAAAAAACATTTTCTTTACCTGAACATTTTTTAAATAATGAAAAACGAAGCTTCCAATTTCATTCGACCCTCTTTCAGCAATAGCTTCATGCCAAACATAGTAAGTCCCAGTTTTGTCCGCAATATTATAAATAGTGAAATTGTAGGTCCCAAGTTTGCTTTTATAATAAAAGGAAGATACGTTGCCAATATTGGTGTTGGTAGTACTGCTTGCAAGTCGTACATTGCAACTAGTGTTTGTTTTAGAATCACTCTTAGATTCTTCTACGTCTTTTTGCTTTTCTAGCCTAGATAGTTCTTTCTGATTTTGATGGTTTTGGTAAACTTCTTCAATAGATATGTTATTATTAGAGCTTGAGTTTTGGTATTTTTCCCACAAACTGCACTGATCCTTCTTGGGAGTAAATAAACCAATATTGTACTCGGTATTAAACACCTTTGTATATATTGGTAGCTTTGCAAAAGGCTTTTTTTCTGCTATACTTTTTTTCCTTATACAATCTGTATAGTGTGGCAATATTCAAACTTCCATCAATATACTGTCGAGTAGTTTGTGCTCGCAAATAGTGATATTCAATTCTTGGACTAGAGTTTATGTGTCCTCGTATCCCATTCATCACTTCACTGTCAGTAGTTTTCTGATTTCCATGTTTGCCTCTTAGATCTCCCTCCACAACTCCCTGATTCATTTTCTTCATCGCTGTCCTAGTAGTCATATCGCTAATACAAAGTGTTCTTAAAAAGAACGCCTTACAAACCCTTGTTTTAGTGCCATTTATTTCAAAGTAGTATGCATAGTTTGTTGAACGTTTGTTTGCTTTCCTAGCATATCGATATTTTGGCGTTATCGGTGTAATGTCTTTTGTAAGGAAGTCTCATCTGGTTATGTCACCTAGTGCATAATAATTATCTAAGAGTACTCGGCGTTCACTATCGGGAATATTGGTGCCACACTTGGCATTTAAATAAACATGGAGGTTTTATCAGGGTTGTTTTTTGCACTTCTTTTCCTGATGCATTAATAGAAGCTCCCTATGTATTAAGTTTTTGTTTTTTTACATTACGCTGCCATATTGAAAGTTTCCTGATTTTTTTCCTTGAATTCTTTTTCTCCATAACTTCATTATTTACATTAACACCTTCTATTATTGTTTCTTCTGATACTTCATTATTTGATTTCAAAGAAATTATCTTCTCACAAGTCTTGCTTATTATATTATTTTTCAAAGGCACAATTTTTTTAATGCCATCACTATCACTAGAACTATCAGTAGGCTTACTATCCAGTCTGGATCATTGTCACTGTCATAATATATTTCATCATGGCTGCTGGTGTTCTCTTCTACGTCTACGTGTATCTTTGAGTTATTCTTTTTACTTATTCTTGTGGTTCCGAGGCCATCCTATTTATGTGTTGATATTATGACAGCATTTTGTGAGCGAGCTGCAGCACTTATAGATTCATTAACGTTTTCAAATGTCTTTGACGATTGAACAGAAGTCAGCTGACATAATTTGGCTCTATCATGTCCATCCTCTTCATTGGCTAGTGCCATTAAATCATCATCTGAGGTAGTTACAGCATAAGCAGCAGGTGGAGCAGGCATCAGTACTTTCAACTGAAAAAACCCATAAAGATTTTGTGAAAACTTAATACAAAATATATTTATTTTATCATTAATTGACAGTAGATTTTTATAGTATCAGTAGGCTAAAACGAATTTTAAAATTGTCCTTCTATTCAAAACTAAACGCCACATAGGCCTTTGATCTGTTATCTTTGCCCGGAAATTATTTTCAAGTAAATATTTA
The DNA here is from genome assembly GCA_039000515.1 of Timema cristinae. Taxonomy (NCBI): domain Eukaryota; kingdom Metazoa; phylum Arthropoda; class Insecta; order Phasmatodea; family Timematidae; genus Timema; species Timema cristinae. The sequence goes on along the minus strand of JBCFYV010002255.1, from coordinate 23,144,126 downwards.
CAAAACAACCGATCAAGATTTTAAGACAAGATTAATATTAGTAATATCAAACAAAATCAAGACGTTTTTGTCAAAGTATTAGTTGGTAATTTTGCCATTTTAAAAATAATACCATGTTCTTTTCCTCCTCTATGTCTGCTAACGTCATGAACACTTCTTCTTGTGAACTGATTGATGTATTTGTAGAAGTTGTTTTCTCTTCAGTCTAAAACAAAAGTAAGAATAATTGCAAGGCGTATAGCCCGAATGGGCAGTAAAATGCGGTTCTAAAAAAAAAAAAAACAATGCAACATTGCTAACATAGGCGTAATATCAGTTTACACTTTATGGAATCTAAAGAATATAAAACTTTGTGCACAAGCAATAAAATGTGTATTATTTAGTTTTAATTAAGGTTGAAGGGTGACCTGGTGGTCTAGGGGTAAGATGTTGGACTTCTGAGCTGGGGTCCGGAGTTCAAACCTCGGTCCCGGCACAGATTTATCTGATTATCAAACCCTTCCTTCATCTCTGACAATACGTGTATTAATCACAACTTGTGAATGTGGGGAATGCCGGGCCTCCACCGTGGTTCGGATTCCACGTAAAACTGTAGGTCCTCAATTTCATCTCACAATCACCCTACCATTACACATTAGCGTAAGAGCGTATAACCCGAACGGTAAGTAAGACGTGGTGCTAATAATAATAATTAAGGTTGAAGCATAGGTGAGGTTAGGTTAAATATTACTAATATTTACTGTTTTAGTTGCTATAAAAATATATTGACGTTATAATTATATTAAACAATCCTGTCTGTTAGATAATTGTATTTTCCTTGTAGAACATAATAATTAACATATTGTGATATGGTTAGTTAGCCAAACAAATTTATTTCAACTTACCTTATTATATAGTATATTTGAATTATTTAAAGCAAGACAAAGAATAGTAGTTCTTCTTGATGTTTACATCTTCTTTGAAACCATCTTGATTGATTTATACTCCTATTTTTCCATACATAAAAACAAAGTAATATTTCCAAACTAATAACCAGCTGAGAGTCAGACATAAAAGCTACACAGCCCCAATAAACTAACTGTTTTTAGCCAACATAAGGAAAAAAAAGAAACTAAGTGAGAATTTAGTTTTAAATCATCTCATAGAGAGCAGTACAAACAAAATCTAGTTTAAAGCTATCGGACGATATCAAACCACAGAGTAATAGTCAAGTTCAGAAATGCAAGACTGTCACATTTTAAGTTGCAATAGTCTTGTATATAAACCACTAAATGTAGTACATTAAAATCAGTGCAAGACTATCACAACTTAGATCCGACAGTCTTGCATTAATTCATTGTTATAGTTTAAAATTGTAATACTAAATTATCTGCTTTTTAACCCATCAAAAGTAAACCAAGAGATGTGATAGTTTTGCAAAACAAAAATATGAGAATTTCTCGACTTAAGCTATATAAAACCAAAAAATCTATTTTTTTTTTTACAACAGTCTTGCATTCAGGGTGCGATATGAAGAAAATTAAACTCTTAAATTAAAAATGAATCAATATTTTTTATTTTGACCAAAAAAAGGTTTTTCTATAAAAACTGCAAAAACACTTACCTTAATTCGCGTTCGCTATACCTCCACCTTAACAGTGCAATTTATTCATACTTGACTATCAGTGCTTACTCATATATAAGTACATTTCCCTGGAGTCCTACAGACACTTATCACACCAAGGTTGCTACCACCTGGAACCTCCTGATTATAGAGGACCTCTATCGACTTATATGCCACGTCATAATAGCTTCCTTGTAGTCCTCAGCTGAATATTGAATACGAAACATCTGTTATATTTCAGCAGTGGTGAAAGTTTACTTAAGATTAGGATCTAAGAGCTTGTATATACAAAGAAAACAACAAAATTAAAAGGTAGTTTTAAACATAAATTTGTCAATAATTCGTATTATTATGGTTTGAAAAATCAAAAACAAATTTATAATTTACTTATAAAGATTATTTGCTTTTCACGTGATACATATTTCTTTCTTCTACTATAATCAAATAGTTGACCTTGGTAGTATTGGGGTAAAGTTATTACCTCCGGACCCAATATTCGTGGGTTCAAAACCAGCTGGGGCCGACAGATTTTTCTTGAGAGTTAAAAATCCGTAGCACAACTTCCTTCGGAAGGGAAGTAGATACATCTGTCCCATGTCGACTGTGGAATGTAAAATAACACTGCCAGGTATTTTAAATATCTTTAACGGTAGAATTGGTAGGTCCTTTCAGTCTCGCTCAGAGAAATTCTCGTGTGCTGATATAATCAGTCGGTTTAAAAAGTGCACGTTGAATACTTCAAATAAATTTAAAATACACACAAACGAATTTATTATTAGTATTGCTTAGCATATACCAAGGGAAATTTTACAAGATTGATACTGAAGAGCATAAAGTATTTTTACGTCATTTACTGTTCGGTTTAATTAAGGTGAGTTGGAACGGGATTTGAGTGACTGTTAGTATTTTTGCATTTTTCATAACCAAATACTATTTTGATTAAAATAAATAAAATATTGCTCCAGTAGATAACAGTTCGTTTAATTTATTAAATGTAACAATCTCAAAAGTTCTTAAATATCTGTCATGAGCATGGCAGCATTTAAAGAGAGACCTTTTAATGAAACATTAAATATTTGGTTTAAATTCCACGGTGCTACTGACAGATATTCAAGAAAATTGAGATTACAAATTTGTGGAAAATTAAACTAAATGCAATTAAAACTGGAAAAATGTTTATCTTAACACACGGTCCCTTTCCAATTCATCTTAAAGTCTTCCTTCTGGTACCCCTTACAAAAACCGTTTTGGAATTACCCCATGACAAACTTAAATCCGCAAATTACCTAGATGCATTTGGGTGCATTAGATTCCACAATTTAATCAATTATAAAAGCTCTCCTTTGCGCAGTAGGTGTTACGTATGTTGTTTTAGGGTTAAGCTAATTCTTAAGTGGTTTCCTAAATTAAGCTTTGTGTTGTAACGGGCTAAACTGCTTTAGCCCCGTTCAAAAGTAGCGAATAAAAAAGAACGTATATTCTGTTAGTGCCTGCATATTATCAAAAGTAACAATAACAAACTAATGTTAAATACCTCGCCCATAATATATGTCTCTGTTTACATACCAATTGCGCCGAGTCAACCTCAGAGTTCGGTGCCCCAGCTATAACACAATACAGAAAGAAAGCGAGGAGAGCTCCGCTTTCGACCACGATTTCAAACCGACTAACTGCTTCATGGCGGCCTACGACCAGCGTGTCTCGACCGTCTATAAGCTTCGGGAAGATCCCCCTTAGCCTCCTAGAAGCTCCGGAAGATCCCCCTTCCCTTCCTACGCACCAATTCACCACGTGGGCTCTGCCAACTATATATTCGCCTGCTTGCTTGAAGAATGGCAGAACACGTCAGAGACGATTGGGAAACCTCCACCACGCTAACAGGCCACGCGTTTACATCTGGTCTACGTAATCTACATAATCTACATCGGACCTGCGGTCAAGGGAAATGGGTCCCTTGGACAGAAGGAAGTCGCAGGGCCAACCTAATTCAAGGGCTTGATCTCTCGAGTAAACTCCAAGTTTAAAACTCAACTGTTAGGTTTAGTCTATGTCCTCGCAGGATAGTTAGTATAATTAATCATTAGAGATAGAGATGAGGAATATAACGTGTCTATTTTGAGACGCGGTTATGATATCATTGTATGACTAGTTATATAGGATAGGCTGAGAGTAGACTCTCCCTTATTAGGAAAGCAAGGTACTTATACACTTGCGGTGTAGCGCGCCTCTCGCGCCCCAGAGACTGGTCCTTAATGGCCGGTCACGTTGGGATGTTAATCCCATGGCACGTACTATGTGACCATAGGTGCCTTATTATGGTAGCTTGCCAGGGCAGGCGATAGTTCTTGTTATATGGAGGCCGCAGATTCGGGTCTAATTGGGTTTACAAGTCATGGCCTATATTTGAGTTGGGTAGTTAACCAATGGGTCGCATGTTCTATCCATGATTGGCCCGTGGTTGATTCTTAGATTTAATTTTGTAACTCTCTTTAAGAGTACACTGGACGTGAGCCGCCTTTGCCCCTCGGGCGCGGTTGCGGCAGTCATTAGTTTCTTATTTAAGTAAGGTTGTACTGGTCACCCTTCAGGTGCTCAACCAGTGGGACGCGTCCCTTCCAGGACTATCCCGTATGTGTTGTATATTCAAGTACGTTGTTTTTACCCTGTGTAAAGGTTGTAGCTGTTGTGCAGGGCTCTCTATTATAACAGAACTAGAACTTTCCTGATGTACGAACTAATCTTGACTACGCGGCCAACTTACCTAGTTTATAGTATTGTTTATTACGTAGCTTTGTAGTCTGCGTTGTTATTTGGACGTTTCTCGCCCCCAGTTGGCCTAGACTTAGGCAATGCTGCCACTTATCATAGTAAGTTATATATGACAAAGTACTTGCTGAGATTTAGTGCTATATGTTTATATGTCCTTTGGTCTTGTATATTATATCATTAAATTGCATTATCTCCAACCTTCTCTTGTTTTCATCATTTGTAATAACTCACCTGTTTGTGCACCCCCCCAGTGCAGTGTTATAAGGTGTTCATCTACTCCCACAGTAATAAAAACAAAAAACAAAAAATCGAATGACTTACAAATCTTACAAGGTCAGCTATTGTTCAAGACAAAACACTTCAACCTTGACTCAAACATTTGTCGGTTGTCATTGTCATTAAAGACGATTATTAAGCTATAAGAGTCTTATTTCGTTCTTAAAGTTCCTCAAATAAAATTAGTAATTTCCCGAGAACTATGCACTTTACTAATCAGTGTTTCTAGTTGTTTTGGAGATGAAGGCCCAGAAAATGAAAGCTATGCACCCTGAGGGACCACCAGATCCCTGTAAAAATGGGAAGAGGAGGGACGTTTGAGAGCTACGTAGGAAAAAATAACCATTATTTCCAGACAATTCCATTTTACGTCTCTAAATACAAGTCAAAAACTAATTAAATAAATGAAATTTTTGATAAAAACCATAGAATATATTTAATTAGTAGGTCAAATATTCCAAAAATAAACTAAAGCTATCGCTTACAGAATTAATCATTTTGAATTTAGATTTTTAAGGAATAGGTAGGTTATTTGTTTATATAATGTAAAAAACGATTTAAATACATCCTTCAAATTTATAAAAAATAAAACTTATTCAAAATATGATTTTTTTTTTCTCGTAGATACAAACAAGTATTTCACGAACATTACTCTGGCAGCTTTTATTGAACTTAGTACACCCTGGATCCAATGTGTCAAAATGGAGGAATTTCACAAATATAAACAGGAGCTATAATTATGGGTGCTTACGTGTGCTCCAAGTTTGGTGAAAATCCGTAGAAATGATGAAAAGATGATTTGGAGGAAGTGTACATACATTTTTGATGGAGGTAACCTGGATTATACTTTCACCAGAAAACCTTAACAAGACGTGACTGACACCTTAGAGGCTTAGACCATACGGTTACTCTATATTTTATTATTTTTAACATTATAACCCCGTAGGAGTTTTGATAAATAATGGTTCAGTTTCGTTGTCTTAAATTTGCTGCAGATTTCCTTTTATATTGATTTGTATCTCATGATAAAAGAAATACATCATGCATGTTATGGATATTTCAAATAATATTTTGCCTTTAAAATTGTCGTATTATATCTGATCAGCATTCTTTAGTTCATTATTATTAATAGACTTTCAAGGACTACTCTTTGAGAAACACTGAACTAGAATGTCGTGATAACTCGTTTAAATTGTTGTATTTTTTTAGGTTGAATATTTATCACTGGCTGTCTCTCCGAAAAAGGTCCTATCTTGTATTGTCTGCTTTGTTGGTGACGGAAAGTTCGGAGTTCTGCTCTCAAACCGGTGGACGTATATTTTAACCACTTATGGCAACCCAAGGATCTGCATATAACTACACAAATAAGGGTACACTTCCTCCAACTTAAACCTACCTAATTACTAGTAATAAATGAAAATATACACGAATAGCTTGTAAGCAGAAAATGGAAACTAAACTAACGTTCTCTCGCTTGAGTTTCATCATTCAGTTTCAAATAAGGAATGCCTGATGAAATTCAGGTTCGTTGTCTAGTTTAATAGCTTTTGGTATTGTGAAAAGTGGGTGAGAAATTTTAGTAAATGTCTAGGTATTCACGTAACAGGGTAAAGAGAAAATTCGGTTTATTCCTTGGCCCGCATTAGATGTTGGAGTAAAAAAAAATAAGAGCAAAAAAAAGAGTATATGAGATATATTCTAGATATAAATTAATATATGCGTTTATTGGTTTTTAATGCATGAAGGACTAATCGAACCCAATTCAGTGGCCATAGCGTGTATGTCTACTGAGCTAAGGTCCCGGGTCCAATTCCTGTCGTGGAAGGAGGAAAAATATAATTGGTGAAATGTGGGTTTCCCCCTTTCGCGGTTATGAATTAACGGTATTAAGCTGGATGTTGTGTCTGTTCTAGAGTTAAGTTAGTTTATCAGTCGTGTGCTGATATAATCAGTCAGTTCAGACAGTGCACGTTAAATACCTCAAATAAATTCAAACAAATTCTGTGAACAATGTTATAAGGCAGGGGATCCCAACTGGCAGTCCGCGGGCCGCTTGTACTTGCGATGCCTTTTTTTTTTTGTCACCCACGAAATTATCTAGTGTAGTAAAATTATTGAGGTTTTAGCCGCTAAGCGGGAAGTTTTGGCTTGAATAGGAAAAATCCATGAAAGCTCTAAAATATATTAATGTTTAATTTCTTCCTTAAATCTGCTGTATTATATTTACGTATCAAATATAGTATATTTTAGTCAGAAAATTCGTTTAGTATGTAATTACATAATAACTACCACATATTCTTTAATTCACAATTAAATACTTGCTTTTGTTTTTTGCAAAACTTGACAAAAATTGGCCGAATACAATGCGGCCCATGTTGGAAATTCCTGGTTTAAGTTTTCATTCTCGTATTAGACTGGGTTGCTGAGGATGGAGAAATAAGAGCTCTAATCTCAGTCACGTCTGCTGAGGGTGGTTTACCTTAAATGGTTTCCCGCCTTTCTTCTACGAAAGTGCAGTAAGATTGCTTTTAAAATGTTTCCTTCCTCATCCCTACCATGTTAGAGTAATTATCTTATAAGTGTATAACCTGAACAGGTAGTAAGGCATGGTGATTAAAAGAACTTTAAAAAAGAGCTTTTCTTTAGGAAAAAAATGAGATTGCTAAAATTATAGGTATGGGGGAAGTTTTGCTTGACACTAAACACTTCAAATTTAATATTAACTCTTCCTCTATTCACTAGTCTGAATCCCGTAGAACTGAATTATGTCTGAACATATTAAATTTCAATTATTATAATTAGTACCTCGTCTTACTACCCACTTGATTTCAAAATTTAGGACGGGGAACTGGAAGAGCTCGAAATTGATACAGCTATTATATAACACTACTTTTCTCTGTGGTTTTTGTCCCTTTTAACTTTTATATCCTTTATATTATTATATATACATTTTGCCCTCTTTAAAAAATAAATCTTTTCCCTTATTACCCTTTTTATTCCTTTAATCCTTTTTGTCTTGTCGATTACTATTTTTTTTCAAATTTATTTGATTTAATTTTTTCTTTTTTTTTACCTTTTTAACATAAACTATTTCTCCCGGTCAAAGCCGGGTACTTCAATGGAAAAAGTGTAATTATTTTTAAATTAATAAGAGATTTTTGGGTAAAAATGGTAAAAAATTCAAAAAGATACTAGGAGGTAAAAGTGATACAATGTCTAAAACATGACAAAAGGGAAAAAAAATATTTAAAAAGGCAAAAAGGGGTTGAAGTGCAAAAAGCGAAAAAATGTCAAAAGATTAAAAAGTTCAAATAGTTTTTTGAAGAGGGTAAAAGGGATAAACAGGGTAAAGGGAGTAGCTTAAAATGAGTTAGAAATGCTAAAAAAATAATTCATATGCTTTTCACTCTTTTTGCCTTTTGCACGTTTTACCCCTATTTACCATTTTCCTTCTTATTGCTCATTTTTATCCTTTAAATATGTTTTACCCTTTTTTACACACACTTTTTAAATTTTGGTTAGTTTTACTTTTTACCCTTTTTACTAATTTTACCCTAAACCAATATTCCGTACAAAGCATTTATGAATAAATAGTACTCAAATATTATTAATTTTTTCAACATTCTCATTTCATTTTACATTTGTAAAGTTCGTGTTTAATTAAGTCGTGTGCATTTATTACGTTTTTTTATTAATATTTTAAGTAATTTTTTATATAATTTCTTGGTCATTAAGACCCAGGCTATGATTATTATTTTTATTGCACATCTCTAACACTTCAGCATAGCTGTGTTCACTATTATCATTCAACGCAGTCTACTTATGTGCATCAATAAAATGAGCTCAAATTAAAACATTTGTTTCGTGGCCTAAATAAAAATTCTTATATTTTATGCAAAATCCGGTTAGTACTTACATTTTTATAAAATTTGGACTCGATGGAACTGCATCTTCATCTTAAAGAACTTAAAATAAATTTCTCAACTACAGTTGTCCGTAGGTTTGTTTATACAGTATTTACTTAAAAACTTTATAGCTCACAAATAGCATCGAATCAACACAATTATGTTTGTATGAGCTTTATATATTATCAGAATGTAATTTTATTTTTTAAATTTATCTCTACTCACATTCCGATAGCATAAAAAAGTTGTCATAAACAAAATTTTTAGAACAAGAAATATTTTGTTTTCATTTGAATCATAATATCTGGGTAATTTTACGTCAACAAGTTATTTTTACTTTATATGTGCAATCAAACAATATAATATGTGTTATTTTCATAGTTTTGTGTTAACGTATTCTAAAATTTAAAAAAATTCTTGTTCAGTAAGAAATTTGTTCCATAACATTTTTAATAATATTTTTTCTCTAAAGCTTTGTTTATTTTTTGTCAATCAGATAGTCAAAAATCTTCTTCTCGTCAACATAATATGGAAAAAACTACATCAACAGCGAAGTTTTGGAGATAGAAATGATTTATAGCTTAAGGATATAAACGTATCAAATAGCATATTGGTAAATTTTAAAAATTTACATCGAGTCCCTTGTTATATTACAGTATCCAGGTGTCATTTTTCAAAGTTACAAATAAAATAGTTAAGGAGAAAAATATCGCTTTGTATAAATATATGGGCCTATATATTCTGTATCTAAAATAGTTTAACATAAATTGTCAGTCAACATGAATAAAATCGACTTTTATCTCTTCATTTAAAAGTTTCTCGGCAAATTATAATATGCTAATGACAAATAACCAAACCCTGTTGATATTACAATATGTAGAAAATAAACGTTATATTTCTACTGGGGCAATATTTGTTTATTTGTTTTAGCACCGTGTATTACTATCCGTTTGGGTTATACGCTTATGTACTAGTAACACAAATGTGTTAAGGATTAGGAAGATTGAATTTAGATTAAGTGTATCTGGAATGGCAGGGAGGGGGAGTGAAAAAACGTTCAGGAAAAAAAAAAAACTTGGTACACTCAACTGGAGTCGAACCCCGATCTCTCCGTCTTCGGCAGTTTAGTCTATTGCAAGAGTAGCGCTTTTTACCATGCGGGCTCCAATGCAGGTTTGAATAAAACTGTTTTGTATTTAAAAAAAAACTGCAAAAATACTGACCTTTCCTCTCGTCCCCTTATATCCCACCATGGCTGTCAAATAGTGTCCATACGAGACCTCTATCGTAGATCGGCACGTCACCACTTTGAAGAGCCTCTTGAACACGTACAACACATCAATAGGCCACTTATCATTATCAGCACATTACTCTGAGTTAGAACACTAGTGATGCAAACTGTTTGTTAGCTTAGTGTTTTGAAGTTTTCAAGACTGTACTGAGGCTGAACCTCCAGGATCGATCGTAAGTGTAGTTAATTAGGAAGAGGTCCTTTTTTTTTAGGTGGGGTGTTAATTATCTATTAACTTTCCTCACCGGCGTACAAGAGTGGTGCATATTGGTCAAGGTTCACATTTCAAAAATTTTGTTTTCAAAGCTTAAGATAGGGATTTAGGAGACACGACAAAATGTCAATGTCTTTTTATTCAGTTTTTATAGCAAAACATTTTTTTAAATTAAAATATATCAAATATTGCTTCAGTACAGATATAGAACTTAATTTTCTTCACATAATAATCTCAATAGCTGTTATTAAATTTTCAAAGGTGTTCTGGAATTTAATCACAACATTTTTCTTTTTATTTAAAATGTTTGTCATCTAATGAGCTCATGACAGATATTCAACAACCTGTTAATATAATCATGTGTGGAAGATTAAATTATATGTTTCTACTGAAGCAATATATGTATTTTTTTTGCCCATAAAGTTTTGTTATAAAAACTGTAAAAACACTAATGTTTTCTCCCGTTCCCTACATCCCCAACTTAACAGTGCTGTTCTTATTGGTTTTTAAAATAGTTTTTTATTCAAAACCACACAAATTTATTATCAAAAATATTTTTAATAAGTTGTATCTATTTATTCCAATAAAAGCCACCAGTGGACACGTTTATTATTATTAACACCGCGTCTTACTACCCGTTCGGGCTATACGCACTGACGCTAATGTGTAGTGGTAGGGTGATATTGAGATGAAATGGAAGACCTACAGTTTAACGTGGGATCCGAACCACTGTGGAGGCCTAGCGTTCCACACCTTCACAAGTTTTAATCAATACACGTCTGACCAGTGGACACGTGAAATAAATCTCAATCTTGTCTGATCCGGTTTCTTGGGTATCAGGATTGAAGGACGGCTTTCGAGTCTTGGCTGGGTCTATTAAGGTGTTTTTTTTTTAATTATCTCTCACTTTTCCTTCACAAAAATATGGGTACACTTTCTTTAAATATGGCCTTATATATTCTTAATTAATGAGTGTAATTGAAAGTATAGCCCATACATGTAACAAGATGCTACAAGGAAAAAATATATAAAGCACATCTTACTCTAAGGTATAAGCAGTATAGAGGTCGTTTGAAGGTAGTATGTGGGAAGAGGGTGTATAAGCCAGGTTTATAAAGCAAATGAGGAAATTCATATTCATTGGACTCAGTTAGATATGAATATAAAACTTAACGTCATTGTAATACTGATTATTTTCACTGCATAGCTACCTCTGAAGATTTATTTATTAGAAACATACTATAAAACTCAAACAAATAGGCTCAATTTAAATAAAACCATAATAATCGAATATTTTCAGAACATTTGATTTTTTTTATCATTTATATTAAATACTAGTATTATATATATATATATTATATTTATATATATATATATATATATTATATATAATATTATTATATTAGGTATTTTGTCTCACGACAGGTCCATTAATTTTTGTCGGTGAACTTAGACCGGCATGCATCCTGTCCTCTGCCTCCTTCTTCAGCTCCCAGAATTTTATTTCCTTCAAGTCATCCAATATTTGAATCCTCCTGCCTAAGCTCCTCTTTCCCTCAACCTTGCCTTCTATGACAGTTCCTCCTAAGGATGTATACGATCCATTCTTCTTTGTAGCGAAGAATCACCTCCAAAATGGTTCTCTTCTCACCCCACTCCTCTTAGGACTTGTTCATTTGTCACCCTGTCTGCCCACCTGATCTTCTCAAGTCTTCTCCATCACCACATTTCAAAGTTCTCCAAATATTTATTTTCTATCTTCTTGGGGGTCCAAGTTTACGCTCCATAAAGCGCCATGCTCCAAATGTAGCATTTCATCAATTTATTCTTCGCTATAATTAATATAACATCATTAAATAAATATTACTAACTGTGGGTAACCAGATTAAATGTCAAAACAGAATTATCAAGTCTGACTTGCTGATGATGGAGGAGAAGAGGATTGGAGTTTTGAATTCCAGTCGAGTTCTCTAGGGGTGTCTATTCTTAAACAGTTTTCTATTTTAACCCCACACAAATTCGGGTACATCTTCAAGTCGTGCCTTTCTCATCCCTACTCAATATATAAACAAATGCGTGTATCTCTAATGGGTAGTAATATGCGGAGAAAAAATAAATTAAATATATTATAATATAATAGATTAATGTTTGCTGGCAATTTTAAAAATCAATCTTAAAGCTCGAAATTGAAATGGCTTTGTAATTGTACGAATCTACATACAAATAGTAAATTATATTTGGCTTCTTAGAATTGCTTATTGTGCATTTCCATGATCACTTGGAACAGGAAAGGAACTTATTTAATAAAATAAACACAAAACTACAAGCCTTCTCTCCTATATTTACCAAAGTGCCTCTAAAAATAGGACTTACTTCGTTTATCCCAAGACCAGGTTAGTCAACTATTTATATATCATCATTTAACCCGCTTTGGTGGCTGCATGGTATAAGGCAATACTCTCGCAGTAGATTAGACTGTCAATGATGGAGAAACCCAGGTTCGAATCTTAGTTGGATGTACTGAGGTTTTTTTTCCACCATTATTTTCCATTCTTGCTTCACACAAAAGTGGATGGACTTCTTATAAATATAACCTTCCTCATTCTTAAAACCATTATCGTAATTAGTACATAAGCGCATAATCCGAATGGGTAGTAAGACATATCACTAAAAATATATGTCTAACCTTTATTTATAATTTATTTGTTAAATGAGTATCTTAAAAATATATTTGGATGCAATCGTAATCACATGATAGATATTGAAATAACATGATGGTTAGATAGTATACTTTAATACCAAAATGATATGCTAATTTGATTAGATATTTATCGTTTGAATGACCTATATTTCATTACTAGCTTAAGGTGCTTCGAAACTATAAGCGTTGCACTTAACATAATATAAATGTTTAATGTAGTTTATGTCTACTACATCTACTGATCTCAAATGGTAAAGTATTTACAGTAAAATATTGATAAGAAGGATATTTTTTTTAAATTAAAAAACTGGAAAAACAACATTATAAATATTATTTTTATAGGTGTTATTTATTTATTTATTTGAGGTATTTTACAAGCTGCTTTTGAACCAACTGATTATATCAGCACACGAAAATGTCTTATGTTCGATATCTAAAAACCCGCTTCGGTGGCGTAGTGGGCTAACGCGCTAGTCGTGTTGAGCTCGACTGCCGAGGACACCAAGGATGGGGAGATCAAGGTTCGAATCTCGGTCGGTAGAACTGGGGTTGTTTTTCCTAAATGGTTTTCCACTCTCCCTCCACGCAAATGTGGGTTCACTTCCTCTAATTAAACCTTCCCAATTCCTAACCCATTAGCGTAATTGGTACTTAAAGCGTATAACCCGAACGGGTAGTAAGACGCGGTGCTAAATAATAATAAATAATAAAGATAGCTAAAAGGCCTACCAATTTGGCCGGGAAAGGTATTTTAACAGCGTTATTTTACGTGCCATAATTGACATGGGACCAACGGTTTTATTTCCCCTCTGTAAGAAGTTGTGTTACGGATATTCATTACCCAAGAGAAATCGATCGACCTCGGCTGGGTTTGAACCCTCGAGTATCGGATCCTAAGACGAGAACTTTACCCCAAGACCACCGAAGTCAACTTTCATAAGTATTAATACAATATATAAAAACCAACCTTTGCAAATTCCATGACTTGTCATATGAATACATAAAAGTTGTTTTAGTAAATTTTATAACAGTAGGGTAAAATCCTCCTACCGTGATCCAACTAAATAATTGAGGGGTTTTTATTTACTCGCACCCCTCTGGTAAAGGGGTATTATGATCGTCAAAAAAATACAACTAGAGAATTAAATGTATGTCGACGTTTAGTGACCACCTGATCACGATTTTTTTTTTAATTTACTTAAGGATGAAAAGATTTTTAAAAAAATATTTTCTAGAAATCGTATCATATCTATGCACTGTTTTAACACTACAAAGAAAATGAGAAGTCTCATTTTACCAAAAAAAACTAGTTTTAGGGTACTTTATACAAGTAGACATTTCCTATTTTGATCAAATCTCGAAATAGATTAGCATTGTCAAGTTGTGGTACTATTAAAAATATTTTTTTTAAATTTGAAATGTATTTTTATTAAAACAGTAATTTTTGAGATATTGGTAAATATATTTTTTTAAATTGAGATTTGGCACATTGTTTGTTATGTTCTTTGATGAACACAGGTGTTACTTTTCCCTCAATTTGTTTCTGTAACAGTGTATATTATTTCATTTATGGGTGGATTATTTTAGTGTTTTTGAAACTATGAAAATTATTTTGTTTCATATAATGTATCTTGCTAGTTTTGATTAAGATATATTTCCATTTTTAGGCAAAGTATCGAGAAAGTCTGTTCGTCACACCGTACAATTTTTTTTATCTGCTAACAATTTATATATATATATATATATATATATATATATATATATATATAAATTAGCTCCTTAAAAACACCGGCGCAGCCAGGATTCGTTTGTGGTGGGTGTTATTTTCGCTGATCAACCAAGCGGGCTTCATTTGGTTTTCCCCGCGAGAAAATTTGTAAAATTAATTACTTAACTACTGCAAAATCCAAATGCATCAAAAGAAATATAGTAATATCCAAAATAATTTAAAATATATAAAAATTGTCATGATTCTGTAATTATAATGACTATCAAGTTTTTATGAACAAATTTGTATTCATGAATACTACTAGAATATACAAACATGCACGTTTCAATGAATTGTATTTTGCCAATTTTATTTATACAAATATTTTATGAGCTAAAATCTGAAAATTCAAATAAGCATTTTTCCCTAACTCTTAACACACAAAATCACTTTTTAACTAATTCATTTTAGTCTTATGTTAATTTTCCTTTATCATTTTATTTAGCACCGCGTTGGGTTATACGCTTAAGTACTAATTACGCTAATGGGTTAGAAAATGGGAAAATTGAATTTAGAGGAAGTGAAACCGCATTTGCGTGGAGGGAGAGTGGAAAAACATCTAGGAAAAACCACCCCCACTTCACCCGACCGAGATTCAAAACTCGATCTCTCCATTCTCGGCAGTCGAGCTCAACACGACTAGCGCGTTAGCTAACTACGCCACCGAGGTGGGTGACCTTGGCTTAGTATAAAGTTCATCCTCCTCATGTGGAAAAATCATATCTGGCCAGAATTGGTCCATACCTGGGCCAGATATACTCAGATATAACCAGATCTGTGCCAGATATAACCAGAACTGGGGCAGATCTGGCCCAGATCTGAGACATATCTGGGGCTAGTCTGGCGTTTCCAGAACTGGCCAATTCCAGTTCTGGGTCAGATCTGGCATTTTTCCACATGGGTCCGTAACTGACACCTCTAAATGTATGTACATCAATCCCATTAGGTCTATTTTCACTTGTAGAGTTCCTCATGTATGATCTCAACAGTTTTAGGGACGAAAAAAAGAGGTAGGTTGGTAGCGTGGCCTTGGGGGAGGGGGGTCAACCTTGAAACCACCCAACCACCCTTGGCTGCGCCAATGCTTCAAAATATATAATAAATACAAATATATTTTTCGTACTTCAGCCTTTATTATCTTCCCTAATTACTTTCATTACAATAAGGGGGTAGGGATAAGAGAGGGTAAAACTTAGAAAAAGTGTAAACACGTTTGTGGAAAGGAGAAAATTGAAATCAATTATTTAATAAAGCCCAATTCATTACACCCAGCCATTATTTGAACTTTGAGTTGCCCTCCTCTTTCTTAAAGGCAAAATATATTATTATTATTATTATTATTATTATTATTATTATTATTATTATTATTATTATTATTATTATTATTATTATTATATTATTATTAGCGCCGCGTCTTACTGACCGTTCGGGTTATACGCACTTACGCTAATGTGTAATGGTAGGGTGATTGTGAGATGAATTGGAGGACCTACAGTTTAACGTGGGATCCGAACCACGGTGGAGGCATGGCATTCCACAAATTCACAAGATGTGAAGGAAGGGTTTGGTAATCAGATAAATTTGTGCCGGGACCGAGGATTGAACCCCGGACCCCAGCACAGAAGTCCGACACCTTACCCCTAGACCGCTAGGTCACCAAAAGCAGAATAGACACTATGATAGTGACACATTCAACCTTCCATTTCCACTCACTCCCCCTCTATTCCGGGATCTATATCTTCCATATAGCACTGAGTTCTAATTTTTAACAGGAATAATCTTAATTTACAGCTATAAAAGCTACTAGAAACTACTATTTTCACGTATTTACTCATCAAGTCGTTGTGATCTTCAACTGTCATTTTCACAGACAATATCAATCAAATACTATCAATTTTAGCCGCGAAAAAAAAAACTACGTTTTTGTTTTCTAAAAATGTTTCCATTACAAAATCTTACTTAAGTCTCGGCTACATTATACAAGTTTAGGCTTACAGCGGTAGTAGTTCTGGTATCTCAGGAAAGTGTAGAAACAAGCACATCCCACAAATGTGTGAAAGAGATGTTTAATTCTGAAGCGGGATTTAATGAATGACGGTGAAAGGAAACATCAATCGATTCATTCTCAAACTAGTGTCAACACACGTGCCAAACATTTAACGTCCTCTCCTAACGACAGAGTTACTTTCCTCTGCGGGTACCAAAGTCCAAAAGTAATTTAGACACAGAAGCTATAAATGAACAATCTATTTTGAAAAAATATGTGGAAATAGATCTAAAACTTTTATCAAAGTCAACTAACTATACTCTGCCTACAGTAGAAGTGTCACAGCTAGTAAAATCTACCAGGTCTACTTCATGTAGCCAATCTCCAAGCCATATGGTCTGTAAGACCATAAGAATATGTTGATATGGATACATGATATGATGATATAGATACTTTCACCGTACATTTTTTGAGTACGTAAAAGAAGGCGTTAAAATATTTCTATAGGTATTATATATTCCAAAACTTGCAAGCAGGCAATTGGCATTAAAGAAAATATTGGTTCTTGTGAGAAGCGTTAACGGATAAAGATTTTTAAACCAATGCATTTGACCAATTATACATAGGCTCTTCTATACATATTTCAAATAGAAACGTTTTTCTGTTGATACCTTGTCATTGAGTATTCTTACTGACTGACTGACGCCAACCGTTTACAGGTAAAGTTTCAACTAGCCCTGCTTAACCTGGAAACACTCCACGACACGACACTGAAGAGGGTTGATTTCAAATTAATACACCAAAACTCGATTGAGGAAACGTGGAGATGGGATTGGGGGAGGGGGTGAGGCAATACTAGTTGTAGATGACTGGGGATCATTGAACTCTGCTGAGGACAGAACTCCAAGCCCTCAGGGATCAAAGTCAAGTATACCCGCCCAACTCTCACCAAGTTATGACGTTTAAACTTCTACTTGTCTTGCAAAACAAATGATGAGAATTTAGTTAGCTGGAAGAGGTTTCACAACGTTGATTACGTCAGAATAAACCTAGTAAATACTTATTCACTTTGTTATATTCCCCCTCACAAACAGAAATTAAAAAGAGATAAAGAATATGGAAAGTATTTGTGTATATGTGTATGTGTATGTGTGTGTGTGTGTGTGCGTGCGTGCGTGTGTGTCATTTAAAGTGTTGTGAAGTCAGTAAGCAGTGATTTCATTTTGTTGAGTTGTGCTGCGAAGGTCGGATGGAGATGAAAGCGGATGGTAAAATTACGCTGTGAGTAATAAAAAAGGCATTTATTTTAATTTTAATTTTAACATGTATTATAAAGTTTAATTTATAGAGCAAGTAATTACTAATTAATAGGTCCACTAACAAAAATTCTTCAAATAAGTAAAATCTGAGGTTTGAGAAAACTACGAATTTTGAAAACCGCTTATTTTAGGGTTTCACTTATGAAATACACAGTTAACTACGGTTTTTCAGTTTTCTATTGTTTTCCCTTACATTTTCAAGATCTCGATAAAAAAAACGGGATCCTTATTTTCAAATATTAAATATATAGTTTCGTTCCTAGTACTAAAGATTCCTTATTGTCTTTATTGAAGTGAAAAAAAACTATAATATGGTATGAAGGAGGTATTTACTCGCATTGTTTTTGAAAATTCAAGGGTCAAGTTTAATATTATTTGGTTTGTGCATGTAAAGTAGAGCGGTAAATATAATATACAATGAAGCTACATACACTTTAACATTATAGAAAACTTATCTAATTGGAAAATAGAAAAACATTTTTATATATATTATTAAATAAAAACAACCATATCAAAAACCTCTTTTAATTATTGGTTTTTGAATAATTATATCAATTTTCGTTTTAGCTCTACCCTTATGGTTAGTATTTATAATTTTTTGGAGGAATTAATAATAAAACAATACACATTTACTCATTCAGTACCGGGGGAACACCTCAGTACTAAAAATATTTATAGTTTGTATTGAAACTATTATAAATGTAATTCGACCAGGAACATTAATTGTCCGATTAATTGTTATATAAATTAGGTAATATTATAATAATATTGGTATTAGGAACCCAATATCTTAGCTCAGTCGGCAGTGTGTCTGTCTACTGAGTTAAGAGTCCCGGGTTAAATTCTCGGCATGACCGAAAATTTATCATTGGTGAAATGTGGGTTTACCCTCTCACATTGATAAATTAACGGGTGGGGACTGGCTGTTTAGCCTATCCTAGCCTTAAGATAGATTACAAGGCATATGAAGCTACGACAGGCATAGCCGGTGGTAGTGGAAAATATATTATATCTTGAATACAAAACTTAACCCAGGTGATAGGATGGAAACATTAATGTAAAGTAAATTAATAATATTATTAGGTAATACCTTTCATATACACAATAGCATTTAGGTGAGTGAGGGCTTAGTATACAATTTATTACTCGATGAAAACATCCTTCCAGCGTGTGTTTGTTTTATTGTAGAAAGTTCTTCATAAGGATAATTAAAGGCTATTCGTTCTTGCATGTCGTGTGAGCTCGTCTGCTGAGGACGGAGAGATCGAGGTTCGAATCTCAGTCAGGTGAACTGGGAGTGTTTTTTCCTAAATGGTTTTCCACTCTCCCTCCACGCAAATGCGGGTTCACTTCCTCTAATTCAACCTTCCCAATTCCTAATCCATTAGCGTAATTAGTACTTAAAGCGTATAAACCGAACGGGTAGTAAGACGCGGTGCTAAATATTATTATTCGTTCTTTGACAAGTATTTTTCCAAACACCACGAATTCTCGTTTTGTTTATTTAGTTTTATTTTGTTTCAGAGGAGCTTTAAGTATATATTTTATTTCTCTACAGATTTCATCTTGTAGTGACAACTGTTTAGCCGTAATTTCTCCTGCTGCTATTGTTTCTCATAATACTTCAACATTTTCCATGCATACTCAATATAAATAACACAACTAGCTAAACTGCCAGTGACTGCTCATGTATAGACACTGCGGAACTGCAGCATCCCCTATTTCCACTTGATACTATCGATAACATTTAATATAATGAGTCCTTTTTTCTTTAATTCTTTCTTTATTTTTGCAGTACAATATATATTCCTTAAGTTTAATATCAGTACTTCTGTAGCCATCCCCCATTTTATGAAACGATACAAAAATCTTTGTATGGAATTGTGCGCTTCACAGTGCCAGTGACGTGGTGTTTGACTGTTGTGCGCATGCGCACACAGGAATTGGTGGGAAGGAAGGCGGGACTGCCTGGTAGAGAGAGCACTGTTGCTCTCACAGTGCCAGCTCTGGCGTAATGGTGGGAGGAAGTTTTTTTTACTCAGCGTGTGTTGTGCTTAAAAACCGTGTACCATATTCTTGAATGTGATAAAGTTTAGAAGAGTGTAGAATTAGATTATTATTCTGCTTCCAGCTATTATATTTGATTTTTTTTTCGGTTCTTTTATTTAACAGAAAAACTAAATGCGCTTGCAGTACTTTCAATGGAGAAAATTTTTCTCAATTGTCATCC
Organism: Timema cristinae; assembly: GCA_039000515.1. Lineage (NCBI taxonomy): Eukaryota > Metazoa > Arthropoda > Insecta > Phasmatodea > Timematidae > Timema > Timema cristinae. The sequence continues at coordinate 23,124,063 of JBCFYV010002255.1, read as the reverse complement.
AGAGACCAAGGAAAATATTATTGAACGTTTTGCGCAAATTAAAACAAGAAGAATGGATTTCATTTTTAATTGGATAGATCAAGTTTGAACTGTAACAATTTAAGTTAAAGTAAGTATAATATGTTGTTTTTTTGTTAAGATTTCATCAAGTTCCTGAATAAATTTTCTTTTTATACGTTTTTTTTTCCTTTTAACAATTTTAAAACAAAGGCTAACAATTTTCTGGAGCAGCACCCCCATTAATTTTAGCTACGAGCCGCCACTGTAAACTGAGAAAACAAATGTAACACACGTTCTTAACAATTAGAGGATTTCAGGAACTCCCCTGTATCGAAGTTCCATCTCTTCACATAAGATTTAAAAAAAAATAGTGACATCTATGATCCACAGTAAAAAATTGGGTTGTAAAATAACTTTATTAATATAACTAAAATACTTAATTACTATTTTAAATGATAGCGTTATTTTTATCTAAGACACTCTCTCTAGTGTGTATATGTGTTCTTTTATTTGATTACATAAAATCTTGTGCAATAAATTACAGAATTAAAAATATATTTATAAATATAAAATTTGTATTGAAAGTTAATGTAAAAACAAAAAGAAACCAACTACCATTTCCAGAGATTGAATTAAACCAAATGGAAACAAATCCATTTTTGCTCCAATACCCATTATAATTAAACAATATGTTGTCCATAGTTTAAAAGGATATCTTGCATATTGCAAATTTCACTTCTTAAATCTAAGATGGGGCAATCATAGAATTTTAAAATAAAAGAAATAGTCTCTCTAAAACTACTGTAGATCAAAACTAACATTTTGGAGTTGGTTTCTTCTTGCCTAAGTGTTTACCCGTTTACACGCATTAGATCGTGGTGGATTTATATATATATAAAATCTATATATCTATATATAATACAGAAAATTAGAGAACCGTGCCGTTCAGAAACGGCTTTGTGGTTTCGGTTTTTAAAGCTTATACGAGGAGGGTGTGCTCAAAAGTTTCAAATTTCGAGAATATAGAATGGAAAGCCACAATTTTAGAAAACAATTTCTTCTGACAGTAATTTCTCAAATTTACAAAACAAATTTCATTTTTTTAAATACTATGTTTTACTTAGGGGATAGCATATCAAAGTTTAAAAAATTTCAATAGCTAATCCTCAATCTAATTTTTTAATTTCCTGATGTTTTTTCACACACTCTAGAAGTCTCTAGTTGACCTAGAAAGATGAAACTTTGACGCTTAGACCACGATATAGAAACTAACTTGGATGAATTGTCAATTAAGTTTTCGATTTTTTATATTCGATAAAAATAGAATTAATTTAGTTCCCTCTCACGTCATCCGCGCTTACGTAAAAGCTGAGAGAAACTTTTTTTTTACAAACCAAGTCCAACCTTCCATACGCTTTTCAAATGAAGGTAAGGTCGTGTTCGGATGGTTAGTATTACTCGTATTTGCGTGGAGCGAGAGTGGAAAAACCACCCTCAGTACACCCAACTGAGATTAGAGCATCCATCGATCTCCCCGTCATCGACAGTCTAATCTACCGCAAGAATAGCGCATTAGACCACGCGGCCAGTGAAGCGGGTTGGTTTTAATTTAGTTTAGAGTAGTTGTGGCAACACCCTCCTCTGCAACGTAGTTAGCTACCACGATATTTTCGTGTTCAGCTAGACTGCTGAGGACGGAGAGATCGAGGTTCGAATCTTGGTCGGGTAAAAGCTGGGAGTAGTTTTTCCTAAATGATTTTCCACTCTCCCTCCTCAAAAATGTGGGCTCACTTCCTCTATATTTAACCTTCCAAATTCCTTACCCATTAGCGTAATTAATACTTAAGCGTATAACACGAACTGATAGTAAGACGTGGTGCTAAATTGTGGCAAACCAAATTTTCGGTAAGTGCAAACGAGTGGACTACAGAAGACGTTTAGTTAATATTTGTTTTTAAAAAGGTCTCCGCCGCACCACCAGTGGACCTCAGGATGTCTGCAATAGGCGTATCGGCGCTGTGCCTACTATACCTGATCCTCACAATACCAGCTCTCGACGCCGGTGACAGGAGGGCGCAAAGAAGCAAACGTCAGTCAACCGACGCCAAAGACGGACTGTTCGAACTGTCCATCATCCACCTGAACGATTTCCACGCTCGGTTCGAGCAGACAAGTTGGAGATCGGGTAACTGCCCCAAGGGTCAGGAGGGCTCATGTGTCGGGGGTATCGCCCGCCTTTACACGGCCATCGACGAGCTGGTGGCTCAGCGTCCCAACGCCATATTCCTGAACGCGGGGGACAACTTCCAAGGGACGCTCTGGTACACTCTGTTCAAGTGGAACCTCACCCTCGAGTTCATGAACCTGTTACCCCACGATGCGATGGTGAGTCTGGGTTTCGTCAAATCTTTCTAAAATGTATCCTTTCTTACTTGTCCAACCCACCACGAGTAAAGCTGCTAACTGAAATACACTTAAACTAGTTTGGGATCGTGGCCATCACAAATGGGAGGAGAACATTAGAATGGACCTGAAAAAAATATACAGGATTTATAGGGGTGGACTGGATAGAACTAGCTCAAGATAGGGTTAGGGTGTAATGTAGTAATGTGGACTGGATATAACTAGTTCAAGATATGGTTATATTATTATTATTATTATTATTATTATTATTATTATTATTATTATTATTATTATTTATTATTATTATTATTATTATTATTATTAGCACCGCGTCTTACTAACCGTTGGGTTGTACGCACTTACGCTAATGTGTAATGGTAGGGTGATTGTGAGATGAGATGGAGGACCTACAGTTTAACGTGGGATCCGAACCACGGGAGAGGCTTGATATTCCACACATTCACAAGTTGTGATTAATACACGTCTTGTCAGAGGTGAAAGAAGGGTTTGGTAATCAGTTAAATCTGTGCCGGGACCGAGGATTGAACCCGGACCCCAGCACAGAAGTCCGACACCTTACCCCTAGACCACCAGGTCACCAAGATATAGCTAAGTCGAATGCTTTCGTAAGTGCAGCAATGAATTTTTGAGTTCCTAACACCGTAGAGCAAGTAACTGTGATAATGTGTTTGTTCTACTGTTCTTATTTAATAGTTACTAATTATTACCCTCCGTTGTAAATTGGCTGGTAATATGAACGTCCGTGTCCAGGAGTGGTGGCCAATATTTACCACTCTATAATACTGTTGTATTTTCCTCAGACGTTGGGTAACCATGAGTTCGACGACAAATTGGCGGGCATTATCCCCTTCATCAAGGGACTCAACTGCCCGATGGTGGTGGCCAACATTGACGACAGTCTAGAGCCCAGATTCCAAGGGCTCTATAACAAGTCTGTCGTTATAGAGCGGGATGGCAGGAAGATTGGCATTGTGGGCTATATCATCAAAACTGTTGACGTAAGCTGTACTCACAATAAGTATATTATATTATTTACTAGCACAGATATCTGCATTGACGGTAACACGCAATATATTATCATAGCTCAAGTACCCGAAGTAGCCAGATAGCCATGCAATGTGTATTTACTAGCACAGGTACCGGCATTGACCGGGGTACCACGCATGTATTATTTATTAGCACAGGTACCGGCGTTGCCAGGGTAGCCACGCAATTATTATTGACTAGAAGAAGCACCCAGCGTAACTTCCGGCAACTATTTTCTTTGCTTCAAACAGAGAGAAAAAAAAATCTCTTCATTTTAATCTGGAAATATTATGATTTTCTTTTATGTAGGCATTGTTTAGTTTGATCAGAATATTTTTTATTCATTTTAAAAGTTTCTGGCAAAATTCTACTATACTCATGACAAATATTTGAGAAGTGATATTACTATGTATGTGTAAAAGTAAGTAAAATATTATCTACTAACAATATTTGATCTATGTTGGCCGAAAAAAGGTTTATAAAAACTAAAAAAAGACACACTTAAACTCATGTTGGCTTCCATCCCACCTTAAAGAGGCCGCCTCGGTAAGAGAGAAATTACCGCGTGGACGTACAGATTTAATGAAATATTTACTTGTACGATGCGTTATTTCATTTCATTTAGGACCAAATCGGGTTATACGCTTAAGTACTAATTACGCTAAGGGTTTAGGAATTGGGAAGGTTGAATTTAGAGGAAGTGGACCTACATTTTCGTGGAGGGAGAGTGGAAAACCACTTAGGAAAAACCCCTCCAGTTCACCCGACCGAGATTCGAACCTCGATCTCCCCGTCCTCGGCGTCGGGCTCAACACGACTAGAGCGTTAGCCAACTACGCCACCGAGGCGGGTGATGCGTTATTAAAAAAAAATTCACGCCAAAATATTTTAATTTAATTTAGCACCGCGTCTTACTGCCCATTCGGGCTATACGCATATTTAGTAATTGCACTAATGATCTAGGAATTAATAAGGTTTAATTGAGAGGAAGTGCACTCACATTTGTGTGGAAGGAGAGTGAATACCAATTAGGAAAAAAACCTCAGTGCACCTGATTGGGATCAAACCCCAATCTCCCCGTCTTCGGCAGTCTAGTTCAACACTAGAATGGCGCTTTAGACCACGCGGTCACTGACACGGGTTTTACGTATTCATGCGTCAATTCACGTAATCTGTAAATGTCACTTTTGATAGATCTTATTATTACCTATCGAATAATACCAATAATATAGTAAAATATTATAAATTTTGTTGGAAAAAAAAAAGTTGTTATTTAATAAAAGGTACTTTATATGAAAATTTGACTGTACCAAAAACTTGGCATTTGTACAATGGGCTTTCTGGGGTGAACAAAGTGTAGGGAAGAGGTTCATCTGGGTGTTATATAAGAGCTGCATTTTTACTATCAATTTTTCTTCCCTGATGTAACGTGTCGTGCACGTACGACCGCGTCAGTCTCTTTTCTCTGCCGTAACGTGAGTCGCTTATTTGATATTTTATACAAATGAATCCTCCGGTAGCTTCCACTGGGTCACGTGACAACTGGATGCACCCAGGATGACCCGTGGTTCTAGACGATGTTTTCTCGTGTTTCAGGAACTGTCCAGCACGGAGAAGCTGAGGTTCTTGGATGAAGTGGAGTCGGTGCGCTCGGAGTCTGCGCGTCTCAAGAGTCAAGGGGTGGACATCATAGTCGGTCTGTCCCACGCCGGGTACGGCGTAGACCTGGTCGTCGCCGAGCAAGTCCCTGACATCGACGTCATCGTGGGTGGACACTCGCACACCCTTCTGTACACAGGTGCTAGTTCTTAACACCTTCTATCCGTACCGGCGGTCACATGAACTGAGGCGTCAGGATCGCGATGGACTGGCTCGCCGATGAGAAGGAGGTTGAGTTCCGAATCTCGGTTGGGTGCACTGGTGGAGGGCTTTCCCCCTCCTCCCTCCGTGCTCTTGCTCCATTTCCACCGCACCTTACAACCCTTCCGGACTGAATATTAAGGAAAGTGACGTAGTGATGAGGAAGACAGTACTTAGAGGAAATGTATCAGTACTGGTGTGAAGGTAGTGTTGAAACCATTTATGATAAAAACAACCTCAGGGCACCTAACCGGTATTCGAACCCTGGCCTTGGCATCGAGGGCAAAAAAGTCTATGTGAACCTGATAACTAGCCCACGCTCCCGCCGATGCTGGTAGTAACTTAGTAGGAAGAAATGCCTTAGACTGTGCAACCCCTAGGCATTATCTTAAGTTATCACTCTTAAGAATAAGTTCTAAACCGCTTTGGTGGCCGTATGGTCTAAGGTGCTACTCTCATAGTAGAATAGACTGCCGATGACGGGGAGATCGAGGTTTGAATCTAGGTCAGGTGTAATAAAGGTGGTTTTAAAAAGGGTTTTCCAATCTCCGGCCATGCAAATGTGTGTACACTACCTCTAAGTATAGCCTTCCTCATCCATAAAACTACTAGCGAGATTAGTACATATGCGTATAACCCGAATGGGTAGTAAGGCGCGTTGGTAAAAACAAAGTTGCTACTTATTTTGGTATTGAATCTACCTACTAATAAAATAAATAATAATTGCACCTAACCTGTATTTGTGCCAACGGTAACTTTAAATCTTCACCCCAATCAGAATTCAAGCCGAGGTACATTATATTTTAAGTGGCGTTTGGTTCGATCTTGCCGGAAACCAGGGTCCTTTTTTTTATCAATATTTTTCTCCATGGATTGTTGAAAATTATTATTAGAAGACACTTAGATGCCAAGATCTTATAGATATTTTATTAACAATTAGAGGAGCGCAGAACCCGATCTGTCATGGAGGATGTATTAAAAGTCTAGTCTCGATAGTCAACCAATCTCCCGATATATGAATAACTAGACAATCCCGCACGGCGTTGCCCATAACCCACTGTGTTATAAGATTTATATTTTATATTTATTGACATAATCTGGCTTAGAATTACGTTTCAGAGATAACGTTTCCATTTGAAATCGGGCACCATGGAGGGGAGGGGGGGCTTATATAAATCTTATACTACAGTGGGTCACAGGTAGTGCAGGTGGAGGAGCGGGGCAAGTGAGGGTCTTATATAAATCTTATAATACAGTGGGTCATGGGCAACGCCGTGCGGGATTGTCTAGTAAATTATAAAGCATTAGATAAACCTCTCTCTGTGTATGTGTTGAACTAACCTTGACATGACGTCCTTCTCTCAGGCACGCCCCCTGAGGGTGACATTGCGGAAGGGCCCTACCCTACGGTGGTGACCCAGGCCAGCGGCAAGATGGTCCCCATCGTGCAAGCTTACGCATTCAGCAAGTACCTCGGCAACCTGACCGTGTGGTTCGACCAAGAGGGGGAGCCCGTGGCCTGGGAGGGCAACCCCATCCTCATGAATCAATCCTTTCGAGGAAAGTGAGTCACTGTGCCTTTCAAGTATGATCAAGTTTACATTCGACCAAGTGTGTTCTTAACACAAAACATATTGTAAATGTTTGATGGGCATACACTGCCTTCTGTTATATCTGCTTTGGCTTGTTCATATGCTGCCTTCTGGGATAGCTGCTTTCGCTAGTTCATAAGCTGCCTTCTGATATAGCTTCTTTGGATAGTACATAGGTTGCCTTCTGATATAGCTGCTTTGTAATAGTTTTATAGGTTATTTCTGATATAGCTGATTTGTATAGTTCACACGCTAACTTCTGGTATAGTTGCTTTGTATTATTCATAGGTTACCTTCTGATATAGCTGCTTTGGTTAGTTGATAAGATGCCTTCTGATATAGCTGCGTTGGCTAGTTCATAGGTTACCTTCTGATATAGCTGCTTTGTATAGTTCACACGCTAACTTCTGGTATAGTTGCTTTGGATAGTTCATACGCTACCTTCTGGTATAGCTGCTTTGGTTATTCTGGTATAGCTGCTTGGTTAGTTCATAAGCTGCCTTCTGATAAGCTGCGTTGGTTGGTTCATAAGCTGCCTTATGATATTATCTGCTTTGTTTAGTTCATAAGCTGCCTTCTGATATAGCTTATTTGGATAGTTCATACGCTACCTTCTGGTATAGCTGCTTTGGAAAGTTCATACGCCACCTTCTGGTATAGCTGATTTTGCTGGTTCATACTCTGCTTTATGATATAGCTTCTTTGGATAACTCATAGGTTGACTTCTGATATAGCTGCTTTGGCTAGTTCATACGCTTCCTTCTGGATAGCATTGCTTTGGAAAGTTCATACGCCACCTTCTGGTATAGCTGTTTGGCTGGTTCATACTCTGCTTTGATATAGCTTCTTTGATTATCTCATAGGGTTGACTTCTGATATAGCTGCTTTGGTAGTCATACGCTTCCTTCTGATTTAGCTGCTTTGGATAGTACATACGCTTCCTTCTGATTTAGCTGCTTTGGATAGTACATACGCTTCCATTCTGATTTAGCTGCTTTGGATAGTTCATACGCTTCCTTCTGATTTAGCTGCTTTGGATAGTTCATACGCTTCCTTCTGATTTAGCTGCTTTGGATAGTTCATACGTTGCCTTATGGTATAGCTGCTTTAAATATTTAATACGCTGCCTTCTCATATAGTTGCTTTATATAGTTCATACGTTGCATTAATGTATAGCTGCTTTTGGTTTTATACACGATGCATTCTGGTTTAACAACTTTTAAAGATTCATATAAGCTGCATTTAGTTGTATATTTTTTTGAAAATATTATAGACCGCCTCTTTAAATAGCTGCTTTGAGCGATTCGTACGTAGTCTTATAGCAATGGTGGCGGAACCAGTAGGAAGGGTGTAAAGGCAGGAGAATATTACCCCCAATAGAATAGACTTGCCCCCTAAATATTTATTTCACTACCCTCTGATATTCTCGAAAATAACTTCTATAATTGGTATTGAATTTTTCAAATAGTTCAGGCAATGGCATTTTTTTAACGTTGACTTTGTTTGAACACACTAAAGATCTTCTATAGGTATCAAAATTTCATAAGATTTCTGAGGGAGGACCACTTTAAATAGCTTATAAGGGAGTCTAAAAGCAATTCCAGAAGAGGACCACTTTAAATATTTTTAGGCACATCCAATTTTCAAACCCTTGTCGTGGAAGGGTCCCCCGATTTTCATTTAGCTTGAAAGTCAGATTCTCATAAAAAATATATATTCCTGCCTAACCTACCCAGTCGCCCCCTCATCCCCTCCCCCTTCGTTCTCTCCCTCTTAGATAAATAAGGTTCCGCCATCACTGGCTTCTAGTATAATACGGTGCTTGCCAAATATAAATGTGTCAGTGTATGCGACGTGTCTTATCCAGACGGTGGTATTTTGGAGAAACTGTCCCCGTGGATGAAAGAGGTGACGACGAAAGGGGAAGTGTTTGTCGGGACGACCAAGGTGTACCTGAACGCCTCCAGCTACGCCTGCAGCATGGGAGAGTGCAACCTGGGTGACATGTTCACTCAGGCCATGGTAGAGGAGGTCAGCTAGCTATGTATATGTCACCGGTAAAGTGTAAGATCTAGGCGTTATATAAAATGCCCAAGATTTCTATATAATACCAGAGTGGTTTCGGCCAAGTATGAAATAAACGAGCAATGCTGTTGTATTTCATACTTATTTTCAAGTTCTTTGTCTTTTTGAAGTCCTGGAATATGTTGTAATTTTTTTATCCAGTTATATGTAAGTCTTAGATGACCTGGTGGTCTGGAGGTAAGGTGTCGGACTTCTGTGCTTGGGTCCGAAGTTCAATCCTCGGTCCCGGCACAGATTTATCTGATTATCAAACCCTTCATTCACCTCTGACAAGACGTGTATTAATCACAACTTGTGAATGTGTGGAATGCCAGGCCTCCACCATGGTTCGGATCCCACGTTAAACTGTAGGTCCTCAATTTCCTCTCTCAATCACCCTACCATTACACATAATCGTAAGTGCGTACAACCCGAACGGGTAGTAATACGCGGTGCTAATAATAATAATAATAATAATAATAATAATAATAATAATAATAATAATATATGTAAGTCTTGCACCGTTTTCTTGCAGATTCATCTAATTCCTAGGATTTAAGTTGGTCAGGTTAGGTTATTTTAGAATATGGTAGTTAGGTAAGGTTAGGTTAGCTATTGTTCTCGGTAGTATATGACTGGTTATTCTATAAATTTCCTATGAAAAGTATGAAATAGAACAGAAAAATTAATGTATTTAATACTTTGCTAAAACCACTTAGGAATTATATAGAAAATCCTAGGCAACTTATAGAATTCCAGGTTCACACACATTGCCATTAACATAATATATAATCCATACATAAATTACTTAGGGAACAATAAATATTATTAAAAGCAATCAGCACGATAATGTGTTAGAAATGCCAACACTTGAATATAGATTAAATGTACCCGCATTTGTATGGTTAGAGTGTAAAACCATTTATATAAAACGACTCTAAGTAATCCAGACTGGAATGTGACCTCGATCATCTCGTCATCAGAAGTTCAGTATTTTTCGGAAGTGGGCGTGTCAAACTCGTTTAATACTAAGGGCCACATTGGAAATTTAAAATAATTAGGGGACCACATTTTAAGATATCAATTTTTTTTATATTTTAAGTAAAACAATTCCAACTTAATAGTATGCTACTGCAAGAAGACAATAGAAGGCTCCATATTATAATACAAGACAATAAGAAAGTCCCTGTAATTTTTTTTTACTAGAAATTTGAAACCTTTTACATGCAGCAATGATGCGATTGTCTGTCTTTAGCTTTGTGCCAAATTCATCATCATCATCATCATCAACTGTTTCCAGCCTGTTGACTGCTCAATTTAGTAAAATGCCTCCATCTTCCTCTATTTTTCTACCATTCTTCCTCCTTTAATTGCTTCGATTCTTATCCTCTCACTTGAACACTTTCTGTTTTCTTCCCCTCCCATCTCTTTCGTGATCTCCCTTCCGGCCTTTTTCCTACATACTGCATCTCCATCATTCTCTTTGGTGTTGTCTCCTTCTCTCCTCATTACACGCCCATATAATCTCAGTCTTGCTTCCTCTACTATCTCATGTACTCAAACATACTCATTACACGCCCATACCATCTCAGTCTTGCTTTCTCTACTGTCTCATGTACTCTCTCTACTACCACTTTTACCGGATAACTTCATTTCAAATCTTGTTTCTCTTTGTGATATATAACATTCTCCTCACAACTCTATTCCCATGGTCTACACTTTCCTAGACTCTCTTAAATTTAATTTCCATGTTTCTGATACATTTTGTGACAATGGGTACAAAGTACGCCATATACAACACGTCCTTACACTTCAAGGATACTTCTCTTCTCCATAGAATGTCTCCCACACACCTATAGAACAACTCCCCCTGCTGTCCTCTTTTCATTGGATCCTATCTACTTCCACCTTCCGCCTCATTGACGCGTTCATGATAATATGGAGACGATCGAATAAAAAGTCCGTATGGGCGGTGTACCATATGTTTAATTACACTTGCATACAGTTGTGGATCAATATTTGACTCCGGAATCTCCAAATTTATCAACGAATCTATATCGTCGGGCAGTCCTCACTTTTGCCACTTCACAGTAACATAAAACACTTTGCGAGACAAAAAAAAACTATACATGTTTATCAATTTCCTGGGGTTTTGAATTTACAAATTAAATACTGGATTTATTATGTGTTGGTGAAACGCTGATTTATAGTTCAGTAAGTAAACACACGCTAACGTTTTGACAAATTTAAATAGTCGTTTTTATAGTTTTCATATTTATCTTTGAATGAATTACTCTTTGAAATTCAAGTTGAAATATATCCTATAGCTGTTTCTTGCATTTTAATTATATATTTTGTCTTTGGTGACCTTCAAATCGATAAAATGCCGCCTTTTTTAAAAAAACACTTTGGAGCTTACTACTTACCTCTCTGAAGTATTAGCGTAATGAAATATATGCTAAAACTACCTGTATAAATATCCTACAAAATAAAAAGAATTGCATCGCAATCAGTTAAGTGGTTTCATGGATATTAGGCATAAAACATACAAACCTTTGTTTTGCAAGTAGTGAGATAGAAAACAAATGATATAGGGTGTAATATAACATGTGGGACCAACTTCAATGGTAAACAGGAGAAAAAATAACAATTAAATTAGTTAATATGAACATGTGTGCCATTTGACCATGTTTCGGAGTTATAGTCATGTTCTTACCACTAGTGAAGATGTTTAACTTTATAGGAAGTACTCAAATTGGCCTGAATGTAAGCATTGCTATGCAAGGTATTTTTGAAAAAGTGCGGAATTCTAGGACATGACGATTGCAGACTTTCATTCAATAATAACAACAATAATAATCTATTGCATTTTCTAGTACGTGGATAAGGCTTCCAACGGCTCGTGGACATACGTTACAATCGCCATCCACAACGCAGGTGGTTTTCGGTCCTCGATTGAGGAAACCAACAATAATGGTCAGTGTAAAAGGTTTTAATTGATTAAATCAACGATCATGCTTCATTTTAAGTATTTTAATTGATTAAATCAACGATCATAGTCAGTAGTAAATGTTTTAATTGATGAAATAAACTATCATTCTTCATGTTTAGTGTTTTAAGTGACGCAATAAACGATCGTGGTAAGTGGCTAATGTTTTAATTGATTAAATCAACGACCATGTTACATGGTAAGTGTTTAAATTGATTATATCAACCATCATAGTCAGTAGTAAATGCTTTAATTGATTAAATCAACGATCATGGTCAGTATCAAATGTTTTAATTTATTAAATCAACGATCATAGTCAGTAGTAAATGTTGTAATTGATTAAATTCACGGTTATGTTTCATGGTAAATGTTTTAATTGATTAAATCAACGATCATCGTGAGTGTAAAAAAGTTACAAGTTATGTATTGACCTAGAAGAAAATTTTTACAAAAGTGATTATATTGTTTATTTTTCACCTACGTCACTATATACAAAAATAAGAATTTTTCCATATTTGATTTTTTTTTATTGGCAGCAATTTTGAAATCTTTCTAAGATTGATTTATTATAATATTTATCTAATGTAACTTGTCTCGTATTAGACTTAATATATTGAATCTTCCATAGAAAATGCTGCCGTGAAATGAAGTATACTTTGTGCTAAAATTAATTTATATATAATAATTATTTATATCTATCGTATTAGCCTTGTAATTAAAATGTTAAACCTCTGTATAGTAGGATCATTAACTATCATTTTTTGTGGACATTTTTCATGTAGCGACTAATCATCTCTCGCCGATAGGTGAAAGAGAATCTCCCATATTGCCTTTAACATTCAATGCTGTTGGTGCAAGTACATAGAGCAAATACCAAATAGTTTTGCATCCTAACAATCATGCCACCAGCCAGTCTATTTCCCCTAATTATTTTACACTAAATTTCTTACAGAAGTTCTATTTTAAAAGTAAATAAAACATGTTTTAAGATGAGGTCAAAAAAACTATTTTAAAACCCTTTTGTTTCTATATACATTGATAAAATCAACAACCATGATCAGTAATAAATGTTTGAATTGATTAAATTAATTATTGTGCTTTGTGTCAAGTGTTTTAATTGATTAAGTCAAATATAATGGTTTTTTAATTGTTTAGCTCGGCGGATATGGTAAATTTTCTACATAAAATACAAATATGATCACTAAAAATTGTAGATATATCTTTTTGGATTAGTATCACACCTTGTTTAATAGCTCTGGTTTCGCTAGTAGTTTTAAAAACATTAATAAATAGAAACAATGCTTCTAATGAGTTTTATCAAAGATAAAAGTCATCCATTGCTTCTTATAACTTTATAAAGAAACAAGTACTAAAATAAACTCAGCAGATATTTTGTAATGGTCGGATTCATAGTAGTACGACTGTACGCCAACTGTGCTTCGGCCGTGTCGTCTTGGTTTGTCAGCGCACAATCCTGCAAGTGCACATACAGTAGCCCCATGGCTTCTTTGGTGCTGACTGACAGCTCATAGCTGAATGCTGACTGCTTTGAAAAGCTACCAGACCAAATTACGTATCCCTACGCCGAACCATATGATCTGCAAAAACATGTGTTTAGCAGCTGTCATTTTTGAGAGTCAAAATTTAGGTATATACCTAAATGTTGACTGTCAGAAGTCAGCTGCGAGCTGTCAGTCAGCACCAAAGAAGCCATGGGGCTACTGTACAAGGTATACATACACCAGAACAACAGCCTCCAGATTAAAATGGCTACGCTCATTGGGAAAGCTTGAGTCTTTCAACACCAGGATGGCTACGAACAGTGTCAAGTGACAACATCGTTATCAAGCTGACATTTTTAAAAACAGTTTTTTTAATGGTTTTACTTGAGAGGAGACAAAAATTGCCTTCATAGTGTCAATAAACCAGCTTTTATATTATATTAATATTTAGCACCGCGTCTTACTACCCGTTCGGGTTATACGCTTTAAGTACTAATTACGCTAATGGATTAGGAATTGGGAAGGTTGAATTAGAGGAAGTGAAGCCGCATTTGCGTGGAGGGAGAGTGGAAAACCATTTAGGAAAAACCACCCCAGTTCACCCGACCGAGATTCGAACCTTGATCTCCCCGTCCTCAGCATTCAAGCTCAACACGACTAGCGCGTTAGCCAACTACGCCACCGAGGCGGGTCAGCTTTTATAAAATCCTGGTTCAGGTAGCTGCCCTACCCCTTCCCATAAACCAGCCCCAAAACAAGTTTAATCAGACTGAAAATTACAAAGAAAACCTAGAGTAAAATGTTCCTCTTTGTTTTTTGTTCAAGCGTCAAGCGAATACTTGTGAATCGTCTAGTTGTAAACAATCTTAAAATACCGTCAACTAATTACTTATCTGAAAAGGTTTGTTCATTGAAAAGGTGTAAGGCGGTGGGATATCTGTGACCTGAACTATTGAACCTTGGAAGCCTGCTCTCCAGCTTGTAGACCTTACAACAAACAATTTGGGAGTTGTTTTACTTGGAAGTGTTGTAATCACTGAGAAATGAAACTATCACTCCCCAGTGTCCAAAAACTCAGCCTTGCTCAAATAACACAGCGAAACTTCAATAAAGGCGATTGTCTAGTGTATGCCTTCTCTGTGTACAAGTGAGTATTAAGATACAGCACCCAATAGTTGTTTCTCCTATTTATTTATCCTCCGGTAAATGTGAATCCAATTAATAAGCATCCCTCTCTACTCCTATCCTCCATGTTGACGAGTAACACCTGCTGAGAATCCCTTCCTTTACCCAATAAGAACCAACCAGAGAGTGTGAAAGTATGTTATATCTTCTAGAGATCACGTTTAATGACTTGGTGACGTGCACGCCTTTCCTGAACACCATCGACACCCTGGAGCTTCAAGGACGGGACTTGCTCCAAGTCCTGGAGAAGTCCGTCAGTAATCCTTTCAATAGCACTGCCAGTGGCGGCTTCAACGGGAAGGGTTTTCTACAGTACTCAGGTATTCTGCAGGAATATATGCTGGATCAGGTCTTTTGAATGATTCATCTTAATATTCTAGAAAAATAAGCCGCTAAGTATTTAGAAAGCATCACTCTAAAAAAATATTGTAATATTTGTTGTTCTAAAAGTTAAAATATCTATTAATAATTCTGAGTTTACTAAAAGCTCGTTCCAAATACCGGTACTAATAAGTTTTAACTTGTGTGAAAATTGAATATATTATTATTATTAGCACCGCGTCTTACTACCCGTTCGGGTTATACGCACTTACGCTATTGTGTAATGGTAGGGTGATTGTGAGATGAAATGAAGGACCTACAGTTTAACGTGGAATCCGAACCACGGTGGCGGCCTGGCATTCCACACATTCACAAGATGTCTTGTCAGAGGTGTAGGAAGGGTTTGGAAATCAGATAAATCTGTGCCGGGACCGAGGATTGAACCCCGGCCGCCAGCACAGAAGTCTGACACTTTACCCCTAGACCACCAGGTCACCAAAATTGAATATAAAACCATTTATATTCAGTTGAAACTAGCAAAGAAGTTTGATGTGGAAATTTATGAAACACGAGCTAATGAAAGTTTTTTTTTACATTTCTTATAGCAAAACTTTTTTGATCATAATAAATCAAATAATTATCTAATAGAAACATAGAATTTAATTCTCTTTACATGGTTACCTCAATAGTTGTTGAATATCTGTCAAGGGTGTCCTGGAATTTATTGACAATTTTTTACGTTAGTCTATTATTTATTATTATATAGCACCACGTCTTACTACCCACTCAGTTTATACGCTTAAGTAATAATTACGCTAATAGGTTAGGAATTGGTAAGGTTGAATTTAGAAGAAGTGGAACCGCATTTGGAGGGAGAGTGGAAAACCATTTAGAAAAAATCACCCCCAGTTCACTCGACCGAGATTCGAACCTTAATCTCTCTGTCATCGGTAGTCTAGCTCAACACGATACCAGCACGTTATCTAGCTACACCACCGAGGCGGTTTTATGTTAATATGATAATTTAAAAAGTTTCTCACTAAATGCCGGCATGATCATGGGAGATATTCAACAACTGTTGATAGATGTGAAGGAAATTAAACTCTCTGTTTATATTGGAGTAATATTTTATTTATTTTGAACAGAATAATTTTTTGCTATAAAAACTGCAAAAACACCGCTCTTTTCTCGCGTCCCTTACACTCCTTTATTCAAAAGTTATAAATTCTGACATAAAGCACATTATAAAACATAATAAATACTTGGAAAAACCAAACGCGCACACTTCTTTTGTTGCTCATTTGCTCTAGAACCAATTTTCGAAGGAAAAATCTAATTCAGAATATCCAACTGCGATGAATATCAATAGGGGTATATTCTGATA
The DNA here is from genome assembly GCA_039000515.1 of Timema cristinae. Classification (NCBI taxonomy): domain Eukaryota; kingdom Metazoa; phylum Arthropoda; class Insecta; order Phasmatodea; family Timematidae; genus Timema; species Timema cristinae. The sequence continues at coordinate 23,107,716 of JBCFYV010002255.1, read as the reverse complement.
ATATATGAAGCAAATACAAACTTATTGAGCTCTATTTATTGCAAATTACAACCTTTAGATTGTTTCCATATATTCAATGGACAGGCCAATGGATACTTGCACAGGGCAAATCTCTTTTACGTGTTTTGACTTCAATATTAAGCTCAATAAATGCCAAATTGTATACGTAAATTTACCTCACTATAATTTCCCCCAAAAAAATTAAATTTAATGTGGGTTTCGACAGAAATTTTCAAAGTTTAACTCATTTTACTGGCCCACATAGGCGAAACTGATTTGGTAAAAAGAGCCCACACTACAATTAATCTACACTAAAGCGTTGTTTTATACCAGGACATTATCTTAACTCAAATATACACAGTGTATGCTCAGGATTAACGTTATCTGACGTAAAAACTCGAACAAAACACAGCCATTTAATGTGGACTGTTTGTAAACCAATTGTTCACTAAAATGGAACTCAAGCGGTTAGGTCTGATCAGGATAAAAATTACTTGAAACAGAAGTTTACCAGAATTATACAATAATGTGTATAGTATGATTTTGTTAGGAAGAATAGTAAATGTTAGTAAAGTTACTAAAATAATGTTAATATATTCATACATCAAGTCATGTTATCTGCAGCAATCACTTTTTATAGATGTTATCAACACCTATAAAATAACACCAATAATATAGTGCAATGTTGTCAATTTTGGCCGCAAAGAAATATGTTTGAATTTTCTAAACTGTTTTCATGCCAAAAGCAGGCTATATGTCTGTATCTATTACATCATTATAATATAGTAAATTTTAGTTGGATTGAAACATGAAGGATAGATTGATCTGGATTAATATCTCATCAAAAAAATCCACTCCTTATCACTTGACAAAACAATGGTGTAAATAATAAAAAATATTTCATGACCTTTTTTTTATATAACTTATGGTTTTGAAACTATTCTATCACGATTCTTTAGGTTATATTTGTCATAGAACACTTTGAAGATTGACTATAGACCACCGATATTAAGAGAATGTTTCTTGTTAAGAGTATAGAAAAATAAGGAAAGATACAAGTCGCTATGACGTGCATTTTAAAGTCCATTTCAGATTAAATAAGATTTATTAAATCTAGTTTAAATTTGATTTTTTTTCTTCAAAATATTGATTTATTCAAGGTAAGGCAAGACATAATTATCTACATTCTAACAGGTTTTTCTTTTTTGAAGGACCATGTTTGTTCATTGCTAGACCACAAAAATAAAATAATATTTAACTAGACGTGTCACTCTACAACAACAACAAAAAAACTTAATAGTAACGCGGTGCACAAACACTTTCTTCTAATGGTTTTAATAGTGCTAGCTAGTGTGTAGTTAGATATTTACCTCTTGTCAACATGTACAACAATCATTTGTCACCAGCTTCAATGGCCGTATGTTCTAACGCGCTACTCTAGCAGTAGACTGTACTGCCATTGACGGGGAGATTCAAGTTCAAATCTCGGTCGGGTGTTCTGAGTTTTTTAATGATTTTCCACTCTTCCTATATACAAATGCGGGTACACTACCTATAAATATAACCTCCCTAATCTTTAAAACCATCAGCGTAATTAGTATTATTATTATTAGCACCACGTCTTACTACCCGTTCGGGTTATACGCACTTACGCTAATGTGTAATGGTAGGGTGATTGTGAGATGAAATGAAGGACCTACAGATTAACGTGGAATCCGAACCACGGTGGAGGCCTGGCATTCCACCGTAATTAGTACATTAGCTTATAACTCAAATGGGTAGTAAGATGCGGTGCTAAAAAAAACAGTTTGCCTGTTAATTAAATGTTCTGACCAGCTAGTATAATGAATATATTTCAAACATGTTAAGTTTTATTTGTTTCTTTAGTACTTGCTATGTTAACCTCAGTGGTCTTGGGGTAAAATTCTTGCCTCGGGACCCGATGTTCATGGGTTTAAACCAAGCTGAGGTCAACGGATTTTTATTGAGTACTAAAAATTCTTAGCACAATTTCCTTCGGGGAGGAAGTAAAGCATGTAAAATAACTCTGGAAATGATGAGAAAATACTTTTCCGGTAAAATTGGTAGGTCCTTTCACGCTCGCTCATAAACATTCAGTGTGGAAGGCAATAGGTAACCGAGCTTCCCTTGTACGTGGTATTTCTACCAGCTGGTGCGGGCAGGGTTAATCAGCCGCAGGGCTGAGTGCATGCCCTGTTCCGGATGGATAGGAATCACATCAAACCAACCTTTGGGTTGTTGACTTAAGAATAATCTACTACTTGCAGATAAATTCCTCATTCTATTATTCCTTAAACATGCAGCAACACACTTACAAGCTTCATTATATATTCCCTAACAACTTAAAGATACAAGTTTCATTATACATTCCCTAACAACTTAAAGATACAAGTTTCATTATATATTCCCTAACAACTTACAGCTACAAGTTTCATTATATATCCCCTAACAACTTAAAGATACAAGTTTCATTATATATTCCCTAACAACTTACAGCTACAAGTTTCATTATATATTCCCTAACAATTTAAAGATACAAGTTTCATTATACGGCACAGATTTATCTGATTTCCAAACCCTTCCTTCACCTCTGACAAGACATCTTGTGAATGTGAGGAATGCCAGGCCTCCACCGTGGTTCGGATTCCACGTTAAACTGTAGGTCCTTAATTTCATCTCACAATCACCCTACCATTACACATTAGCGTAAGTGCGTATAATCCGAACGGGTAGTAAGACGCGGTGCTAATAATAATAATAAGTTTCATTATATATTCCCTAACAACTTACAGCTACAAGTTTCATTATATATTCCCTAACAACTTACAGCTACAAGTTTCGTTATATATTCCCCAATCACTTACAGGGAATATAGAACTGAACTTGCAATAAGCTATATTCGAAGTCACTTGAAAACTTCTAGATGCAAGTTAAATTCTATATCCGCTCGTACTATAGCACCGGCTCCCTGCTCATTGGCCTCCTCCCTATCCCGATCCGGTCACGTGTTCGAATGCCACGCCACTGGCGGACACTAGTAACTTCATGTTTGCTAACCGTTCTTCTAGACGTGACGTAACAGAGCATCCAATTGCCTCGACGTGTGGGACCACAGTTCATTTTATATCCCCTTACAGTTTACAGTTCCATTGTTTCCCACACAACTTACCACAAGTTCCATTTTATATCCCTTACAGTTACAGTTCCACTTTATGTTCCACACAACTTACACAAGTTCCATTTTATATCCCTTACAGTTTACAGTTCAACTTGTGTTCCCACACAACTTACCACAAGTTCCATTTTATATCCCTTACAGTTTACAGTTCCACTTTGTGTTCCCACACAACTTCCCACAAGTTCCATTTTATATCCCCTTACAGTTTACAGTTCCACTTTGTGTTCCCACACAACTTACCACAAGTTCCATTTTATATCCCTTACAGTTTACAGTTCACTTTGTGTTCCCACACAACTTACCACAAGTTATATTCTATATTCCACAACAGCTTACAACCGCAAGTTTAATTATTTTATCATCCTTTAAAATTTACAGCTACTTTTTTTTTTAGCACCGCGTCTTACTACCCTTTCAGGTTATACGCTTAAGTACTAATTACGCTTATGGATTAGGAATTGGGAAGGTTGAATTTAGAGGAAGTGAACCTGCACTCGCATGGAGGGAGAGTGGAAAACCGTTTAGGAAAAACCACTCCCAGTCCACCCGACCGAGATTCGAACCTCGATCTACCCGTCCTCGGCAGTCGAGTTCAACACGAAACTAGCACGTTAGCCAACTACGCCACCGAGGCGGGTACTTACAGCTACTCTTGTTATTTTAGCACCACCTCATACTACCCATTTGGGCTACATGCATATGTACTAATTACGTTAATGGTTTTAGGGTTTAGGAAGGCTATATTTATATGAAGTGTACCCACATTTGCGTGGATGGAGAATGGAAAACCATTTTGTAAAACCCACACTCGGTACACCCAACCGAGACTCGAACCTTGATCTCCCCGTCATAAGCAGTCTAGTCTACTGCGGGAGTAGCACCTTAGACCATGCGGCCACTGAATCAGGTAGCTGCTCTCGTGTTCTCTAAGAAGTCAGTAGGAGGAGTAATTTGAAGAGAGAATGTAAGACCATCCCACGCATGCGAAGTGTGGTTGTGTTGTCAGGATTAAACGTGGTGTACAACATGACCCGGCCGATAGGCGAGAGAGTGGTGAAGGTTGATGCGCTCTGTGCAGAGTGCCGAGTGCCCCATTACCAACCTTTGAACCTTGACACTTGGTACCGGATTGCCATCAACTCGTACCTCGCGGGTGGGGGAGATGGGTACAAGGTCTTTGAGCAGAATTCCCGCAACCACAACATCGGTAAGTGATGGACAGACTGATTAAAGGATGGGGATGGGGTGGGAAGGCGAGAAAAGGTAGGTGTTTTTGCAGTTTTTCTATATTTTTTTTTTTTGCAAAATCTATCAAATATTTCTTTAGTATAAACATAAAGTTTAATTTTATTCACAAGATGATATCAACAGTTCTTGAATATCTGCCCTGAGCATAGCGGCATTATGTGACAAAAAATTTAAACGAAGATAAAAAAAGTTGTCACTAAATTCCAGGACAACCTTGACAGATATTCAAGAACTGTTGATATGACCACGTGAAGAAAATTAAACTCTTATGTTTCTAATGAAAAATTATTTTATTTTATTTTATTATGGCCAAAAAAGTTTTTCCATAAAAATTTATAAAACACATACGTTTTCTAGCGTTCCCTACACTATCGCCTTAAGCGGACATCCAAAAACATTCAAAAATGTTGTGATCCACTTAGCTAGATCATAGTAAAACCAAGAAAGTTACCTTTCAGGGTAAACGAAGGAAATGTAACACAGGATGTCCAACTTTACCACAATAATCAATCAGAAGTTACCTACATTTGAATGAAACTTTTTATTTTTTGCTTCCAGGTCGATTGGACGTGGAAGTATTTCAAGACTACATTAAGAAGAACAGTCCAATCATTCAAGGGTTGGAAGGACGAATTATTATGTATCAGGATTAAAAATTATGTGTTTTACACGTTACGTTGTGTATTTATAAATAAATAAAGTGATTACTGAAGGTGTCATGTGGTCAGCACAACAAGCCATCTGGTCATCAATTTCACATTTTAGAACTAATCCGCTACTACTCTATTTTGATTCATTTGATATGGAATAGAATGCCACCCACCAGAAAGTATAAGGTCAAATCTTCTTTGCACGGATTTCAATAACCACAATAGCCTTTGCATCTTCAAAATACTTTGAAGGTTAAATAAACTTTTGATATAGTATGAACGTATTTTAAATATCTCCCCAAAAAAAAATTACCTATTTAAACACACAATCCTTTTTAAAACTGTTACTAAACAGTATTTTAACACTTTTTAGTGATTAAATGGCATATAATTATAACATTAACATAGATGGATTCAGCTATATCAGAATAAAAATATATAGGCTGGTGTACTTGTGATTTACCCCCTTTCATCCCCCTCCTCCCCCACACCTTTAAGCTTTTCTATTTACTTAGATGTATTAGGTCGACTTCGGGGGTCTTGGAATAAAGTACTCACCTCAGGACCCTATTATCGTGAGTTCAAACCCAAACGGGGTCAAAGTATTTTTCTTTAGTGATAAAAATCCGTAACACAACTTCCTTCGGAGGGGAATTACAGCCGTCGGTTCTATGTCGACTGTGGCATGTAATAGAAATCTGGAAGGTATTTTTAAAATATCTTTCCCGGCAAATTTGGCAGGCCCTTTCAATCTTGCTCATAGAAATTCTCGTGTGCTGATATAATCAGTAGGTTCAGAAAGTGCATGTTAAATACCTCAAATAAATAAAATAAATATAAAGCGTTTAAGTCTTTATGTAGCCTTTTTTCTTTTACTTTGTTATTATTACATTAATGCGAAATCAAACAGTTGGTTAATTTTTACCTATTTTTAGACAAGCTACTATGTGATTTACATGGGTTTATGGAGCCTCCACAATTTAGGTCAACCCTAGCCCCCCACCCACGCACGCAAATCCGTCACTGACTGGATTAGAGGTTTAACGCGGCTAAAACAAGATTAAAAAGTTATTTTGTTATCCGTCATATCACGTTATCACGTATGATACACTAATGATCACATCAGTCACGATATTGGTTAACATGAAGGTCAAAGACACTTCGAGATATGAAATATTATTATATTGGATCTCAAACATTGGGCTAGATGCAATAAGAATAGTTTTGCTTGATGCGTTTTAAAATGGCTGATAATCGTCAAGTAGGGTTTTTCAAAATGTTTAGTTTATCTGTTTTGGTTTTGGGAATGCTTACCATGGCAGAAGCAATGGAGCCGAAGGATATGGATATCACAGATGGTAAATAAATTTTTTAATATTAGGTATACAAACATAACTAAGCTATGCCGTCAAACTTAACAACATTTGTCATTGTAACATGACCGCTAAATTGATTAAGGTGCTGTACATATAGTAACTTGTACAAATTAGAATTCCGACACTTTATCTGCGTCTGTAATTTGTCTGCTTACTGAGCTAAGGGTCCCGAGTTTGATTACCACCATCATTGATGAAATGTGTGTTTCCTCTTTAAAAGTTATGAATTAATGGCCAAAGGTTGGATACTGTTTGTTATAAATTAAATTAGTTTATAAATAGGGTGCTGATATAATTAGTTGGCTCCGAAAGTGTACGTTAAATCCCTAAAAAATATTCTATATTATATAATTCGAAAAATAAGGATAAATTAATCGATAAATATTTAGGGTGTCTTAATGTTATCGTATTATCAAGCGTAGATATTCACATATTCAAACTAGTGTGCTATGAACGTAGAGGGTAGAACTGAGGGAAAATATGCATTTGCATGAAGGGAGAGTGGAAAATCATTTTGAAATAAAAAAAAAGTACACTGCTCAATATATTCACGAATTTAAAAACAAAATGAGATAAATAAATGATACGGTGCACCACAAAATTTTTCTCCCGCTTTAATCTTAAAATAGGCATTTACTAAAAACTCTTAAGATTTGTGAAACGAAATAATAGAAACACTACACCAAAGATCGTAAATGAAATAATACACACTGTTAGTAATATACACTGTTACTTACTCTATGGCATTAGGAATTAGAAACGTTGTTACAGAAATATTGAGAAAAGTGAAGTATATTGGTCAAACAAATAGTATAAGAATCAAATTCATTTTCAAAAACCTAAATTAAAAAGTATATATATTTGGTTATTACTCATAAACTATTGGTTTTATAAAAAACATATTTCAAATAAAATATGTTTATCTTTAATAGCATTACACCTTTACAATGAAAAGTTATTTCGATTCTCAAAATCTTTAAAGCAAATTTTGAGAATTTTTTCTTTCCTTTTCCCTTAGTTAAACTACTCTTAAATTTAGCCTTAAACTTCTAACTTAAAAAAAATCCTCGGGTGGATTGTATAAATACCTCAAATACCAAGCTTTAGCGATTCAGTAAAATAGTTTTGACTCTATACCGAGGTACAGATAGATGGACAGACAGACGGCCTTTTGAAAACCACTTTTTTATTCCAAGGGCTCATGAATCGTCGACATTTATCAAAATATCGAGTTCAATTTATTTTATTTTGACGATTACAATACTTTCTCTCCAAGGTGTTGAGAGAAAGTAACTATAATTTTTACCACTTAAAAAACATGTTTACTAACAATGTAAACTACTTAATGTTTTGCCTATAAACGGCGTCCAATGTCATAACCATTTGCGCAGAATAACAAAATCGGTGTACCCTTTTGTTTGTCTGTATAGGCAACTCTTCTAGCATGACTACTTTGCGGGTCTGCTCAGCTCAGCTATTAATGTACGCAAAGTAGCTAGATTTGTTTTTTAAAGATTGATTTAGAATAAGGAGATGACCTGTTAAAGGCCGTGCTGGAAAGAAGTCAATAATAAACAAGCCTGAAAGCACTAAAGGAGTATTTGTGTCTTTCTACGGTAATCCCCACATCTGTTCAGCGTGGAGGCACATCGCCAGGCTGAGGTGGTTTGTCGGACCCGGTGTTGCACCTGGTACAACGTGGTCCAGGGTTTGGGCATGAGCTTCAAGTTTCGGAACATGTTTTAGCTTTTACTTTGTCGTTAAAGAAACAAACTCGAATTACTAGCTGGTATTTTAATCTTGTAGGCCTAATTATATTGTAGTAGGTTTTAGTAAGAGGAATTTTTTTTTAAACTTTTTTTTTTTGCTGTAAACTGTATATAATTTTACTATATTATTATAAATTTAATTTAATGGGTATGGATACCATATATTAATAGGGACAGATGTAAATCCTGTGACTAAACATATAAGTTTACGGAAATGGTTTTTGTAACTGCCAAAAAATTCCATCTATTTGAATCTAACTGGTTGAAAAGATCTTAAAATTACATTCATATTATTGAGTAAGATTAATCTTTTGGAGTGTTTCTACTCGAAGAATGAGTATACTTCATTCTATTGGTCAAGATGAAATGAAAATATAGAATTGTAAACCATTTTGGGGAGGGGGCTTGAGAAACCATTTGGGGGAGAGGGGATCTTCAGTACACCCACCTGCGATTAGAACCCTATCGTCCCATCACTGGTAATCCAGTCTAATCCGAGGGTGATGCACCTTGCGACCACATATCCGATTATTATTTCAATGTAAATGTTTTATAAGAAATTGTAGAATATATTATTTTACTAAAGATCTTTGATTGATCGTCAAAGTTAAATAATACTTTCTTGGTTGGTCGAATGGGGTAAGATCTAAGGCATCACTCGATGATGGGTAGATTTGGGTTCAAATTTCGGTCGGGTGTACTAGGGTGTTTTTTCCCTAAATGGTTTTCTACTCTCTCTCCACACAAATCCTCTAAATTCCACGTTGCTTATTATTATTATTATTATTATTATTATTATTATTATTATTATTATTAGCAACGTATCGTACTACCCTTTCTGATTATACACACTTATGATAATGTGTAATGGTAGGGTGATTGGGAGATAAAATGGAGGACCTACAGTTTAGCGTGGGATCCGAACCACGGTGGAGGCCTGGCATTCCACACATTCACAAGTTGTGATTAATACACGTATTGTCAGAGGTTAAGGAAGGGTTTGGTAATCAGATAACTCTGTACCGGGACTGAGGATTGAACCCCGGACCCCCAGCACAGAAGTCCGACACCTTATCCTTAGGCCGCCAATTCACCCAAGTCCTTGCTAATCCCTAACATATTAAAGTAATCAGTACATATGCGTACAACACGAACGGGTAGTAAGACGCAAAGGTGTTGCTTCATATTTCATTTATAAAATAAAATGACCTTCTTAAAGACCTGTTCCAGTTGTCCTTGATCCATTGGAACGACTTTCACGCCCGGTTCGAACAGACGGGCTGGGCCGGGGGTTCGTGTCCCGCCAACGACAACTCCTCCTGCGTGGGTGGGTTGGCCAGGGTAGCCACGGCCATCAAGGACCTGAAGGCGCGGTATCCGCACAGCGTGTTCCTCAACGCGGGGGACGTCTTCCAAGGCACCCTCTGGTACACCCTGTTCCGTTGGAACGCCACTGTGAGGTTCATGAACATGTTGCCGCACGATGCCATGGTGAGTGGTCAGGGGTGGAGAGAGCTGGGGAGCGTCTCATGTACCCTTAGGTTAGCATCGGTGAGGCGGTTAGAAGAATCACTATGAAGAAAAAAATTTAAAAATTTTTTAGCATCGCATCTTAATACCCGTTCGGGTTACTACGCTAATGGTTTTAGGGATTAAGAAAGTCATATATATATGAAGTGTACTCACATTTGCTTGGGGTGAGATTGGAAAACCCGACCTCAGTACAACCAACCGATATTTGAACCTCAATCTCCTAGTCATCGGTAGTCTATCCTACCGCCAGAGTAGCACTTTAGACCACGCGGCCACCGAAGGAGGTTTAAAACACGCTAAAATACATTTAAATTAGTCAAAACTCACCTATTTTAATGACGTGGCCTACTTGATGAATTCGAAGCCATTTTACAAAGCAGGTAGTATCTTAACTTGACGTACCTAAGAATTCTAAGCACTAACACACTTAGACACCAATATACGAAAACATAATACAAAGAAAAGGAAGAAAATGAGTAGCTAGCCCTGCAAGACCTCTTGTATACTGGATGATACCAGTTCCCCCTCTTCCTCTGACGAGTACACACACTCACTCACTCTACTGTTTGTACCTGGACAGCATTGACTTGCATATAAAAATTACCTTTTAGTTTATTCCTATTCTAGATAGACATGTGCTTCCACGGACTTTTCCAATCTACATCCTGACAGGAAGATTTCTACAGTCCATTTTCGTTAGTATATTAGACAGCCTGAGCTGTAGACGATTTAAAAAAAAGTTTACAAAAAAACTCCTTCAAGACCAAAAGTAATTGTGGGACAATATAGGTCTATTTTTATATTTATTTAAGAATCTACAGTACACGTACAATAATGTATTTGTTTTAATATCATATCTTTTAAACCCATCAAGTAAAACATATTAAATACATTAACATGTAAAATGCATCTTGAATTTCCTCAGAAGACAACGTCTTTAAAGGTCAAAATATTCATCATCCATCGAAAGTGAAAATTTCCTAACAAATGAATTTACATATTATGAACATAATTCATATTTAGAAAGTATTTTTAAATGTACAAATAATGTTTTTTCCTTCTGAGTTTATATAACCAATGACGTATCGTGAACTTTTTTAGGGTAAGGTGAACCTGTTAAAACTATACCTGTGATATGTTCTCAATCACTCTGTCCCCATTTGACAATGTATACATAGTTTACTCACATAGGAATGTATTTTAATTTTATACATGATCAAAGAGTTTTCTAACCAGCTTCGTGATATAGAAATCAGACCTAGTGGCCCTGTGTTCGATTCTAGGCTTGTACTTGGGGTGACCCGCCTCGGTGGCGTAGTTGGTTAACGCGCTTGTCGTGTTGAGCTCGACTGCTGAGGACGGGGAGATCGAGGTTCGAATCTCGGTCGGGTGAACTTGGAGTGGTTTTTCCTAAATAGTTCTCCACTCTCCCTCCACGCAAATGCGGGTTCACTTCCTCTAATTCAACCTTCCCAATTCCTAATCCATTAGCGTAGTTAGTACTTAAAGCGTATAACCCGAACGGGTAGTAAAACGCGGTGCTAAATATTAATACTTGGGGTGAGGGGGGAATTGTTCTCGAAAGGGGCATAATTCCAATGGTCATCAGGATTCATTAGTTAGGCTCTAGTTATGTTAAGATCTTCATTGGTACTACTCCGTCATACTCACTACCATCATACCTTCATCTCATTGGAACACGTAAAGAGTCTCCACGGAAAGTACAGTAGCCCCATGGCTTCTTTGGTGCGACTGACAGCGCACAGCTGACTTCTGACAGTCAACATTTAGGTATATACCTAAATGTTGACTGTGAGAAGTGACAGCTGCTAAACACATGTTTTTGCAGATCATATGGTTTGGCGTAGGGATACATAATTTGGTCTGGTAGCTATTCAAAGCCGTCAGCTGTCATCTGTGAGCTGTCAGTCATCACCAAAGAAACCATGGGGCTACTGTACGTACGATTAGTACATTAGGGCGTGTCCTGAGCTACGTCAGTACTGGCTAATCTTCCGCAAAAAGATTGATGTGGCCAGGCACACCATTACTATTATTAATGAGCGTTCTACTCAGGGAATAGGACAATTATTAAGCTCAGGTACAATTCAAACACGCTACGCTTACCCTGGCAACAAGCTACGGCAAGCCACTGGATATGATTATACAGTAGAGTACCATATCAGTTGATTCAGTATCCGTGGTATCAGTTATCCACTGTTTACGACTGCCCATTTATTATTATTATTATTATTATTATTATTATTATTATTATTATTATTATTTATTATCACCGCGTCTTACTAGCCGTTCGGGTTATACGCACTTACGCTAATGTGTAATGAATGGTAGGGTGATTGTGAGATGAAATGGAGGACCTACAGTTTAACGTGGATCCGAACCACGGTGGAGGTCTGGTATTCCACACATTCACAAGTTATGATTAATACACGTCTTGTCAGAGGTGAAGTAAAGGTTTGGCAATCAGATAAATCTGTGCCGGGACTGCAGCACTTATAAAAGTATGCCACCTATCCCTATATTGATCTAGTTCTATCCAGTCCACCTCATTACACCCACTTTTAGGTCCATTCTTATGTTATCCTCCCATCTGCGTCTAGGTCTTCCCAATGGTATCTTCCATTGGGTTTACCAGCCAATATTCTGAATATGGTTTTAGATTCCCCCATTCGCGCTGCATGTTCTGCCCACCGTAATCTAGACTTGACTATCCTACTAATGTCTTGTGATGAGTACGGGGTGTATAACTCATCATTATGTAACTCCACCACTCTTAAGTATCATCATCCCTTTTTGAACTAAATAACTCCCAAAGCACCTTGTTTTCGAGAACTCCAGATTATTTTATTTTTTTGTCAGGTAGGTTAAGAGATTCTAATTTATAAAATAGTTAGTTGACCAAAATACAGTTTTCATGTTTAAAAAAAAACATTTAAGGAAAAGTTTTCTCCTCACAAACAAATGTGGAACGATTTCAGTTTTCGACATGTTTCTCTTTATTTCCAGACGTTAGGTAACCATGAATTCGACAATGGCCTGGAAGGCATCATACCCTTCATGGAGCAGGCCAATTTCCCGATAGTTGTGGCCAACATTGATGACTCAGAAGAGCCGGACTTTCAAGGACTTTACAACAAGTCCATCGTCATCGAGAGAGAAGGCAGGAAGATCGGCATCGTAGGATACCTTCTGAACTCTACACATGTAGGTAACATCTGGTGGGGAATCTCAGGTCGTAGATGTAGGACATTGGTGGGGAATCTCAGGTCGTAGATGTAGGTAACATCTGGTGGGGAATCTCAGGTCGTAGATGTAGGTAACATCTGATGGGGAATCTCAGGCCATAGATGTAGGTAACATCTGGTGAGGAATCTCAGGCCATAGATGTAGGTAATTGGTGAGATCTAGGTGTAGATGTAGGTAACATCTGGTGGGGAATCTCAGGTCGTAGATGTAGGTAACATCTGGTGGGGAATCTCAGGCCGTAGATGTAGGTAATATCTGGTGGGGAATCTCAGGCATAGATGTAGGTAACATCTGGTGGGGAATCTCAGGTCGTAGATGTAGGTAACATCTGGTGAGGAATCTCAGGCCATAGATGTAGGTAACATCTGGTGTGGAATTCTCAGGTCGTAGATGTAGGTAAATCTGGTGGAATCTCAGCGTGATGTGGTAACATCTGTGGGAATCTCAGGTCGTAGATGTAGGTAACATCTGGTGGGAATCTCAGGCCGTAGATGTAGGTAATGGTGAGGAATCTCAGGCTGTAGATGTAGGTAACATCTGGTGGGGAATCTCAGGTCGTGATGTAGGGAACATGTGGGAATTCGGCCGTAGATGTAGGTAACATCTGGTGGGGAATCTCAGGTCGTAGATGTAGGTAACATCTGGTGGGGAATCTCAGGCCGTAATGTAGGTAACATCTGGTGGGAATTCAGGTCGTAGATAGTAACATTGGTGGGAATTCAGGTCGTAGATGTAGGTAAATCTGGTGGGGAATCTCAGGCATAGATGTAGTAGCATTGTGGGAATCTCAGGTCTAGATGTAGGTAACATATGTTGGGGAATCTCAGTCGTAATGTAGGTAACATTGGTGGAATCTCAGGTCGTAGATGTAGGTAACATTGGTGGGGATCTCAGGCATAGATGTAGGTAACATCTGGTGGGAATCTCAGGCCATAGAACACTGTTTGGGGTCATTCATAGGGTATAGCGAGGACTGAGGCTAACGTTGACCGGTGGATGTTGGGTTCAGCTTCGGACATGTGATTAGTAGGAAAATGTATTCATTATTACAGTGGCAGCAGTGTAAAGTGTGGGATATGTTCCTTTGTCTAGTGGCAGCAGTGTAAGATATGTGTTCCTTGCATCTAGTGGCAGCAGTGTAAGTTATGTGTTCGTTTTGTCCAGTGGCAGCAGTGTAAAGGGTGAAATATTTTCCTTTTGTCCAGTAGTGGCAGTGTAAAATCTGTGTTACTTTCATACAACGAAACAGTGTAGAATGTTACTTGCGTTACTGTTGTCCTGTGACAGTATTATAAAGTGTAAAATGCGTGTAGACTTGCCTCTTGCATACATAATATAGGCTTATCGTGTAGTCTAGCCTCTTGCTAACAATATAATTATTGAAGTTTGTGTGTCCGCGCAGACTATCGCAAGCACGGAGAACCTCCGGTTCCTAGGGGAGGTGGAGACGGTGACGCGGGAGGTTTCTGTCCTGAAGGACCAAGGGGCGGACATCATCATCGCCTTGTCGCACTGTGGTCTTCAGGCGGACAGGGAGGTGGCGTCCGTCGTACCAGGACTGGACATCATCGTGGGCGGACATTCACACACTTTGCTTTACAATGGTTAGACCTGGGTTACTGAGGATACAAGGTTAAGGGGTTCATCGTGGGATGATGTATTTCCCACACATCATTGCTTTACAACGGTAAAATCTGGGAGACCGAGGATACAAGGATGGCTTTATAGACAGTGGAGGTTAATCGCTAAAATTAGTGGGGGTACTGATTCAGAAAATTGTTAGCCTTTGTTTTAAAATTGTGTAAAAGGAAAAAAAAACATGTATAAAAAGAAAATGTATTCAGGAACTTGATAAAATCTTAACAAAAAAAAAACTATTTTTTCTTACTTTAACTTAAATTGTTACAGTTGAAGCTTTATCTATTCATTTAAAATGAAATCCATTCTTCTTGTTTTAATTTGCGCAAATTTAAATAATTTTCTCCTTGATCTCTGGATGACAATTGAAGAAATTTTTCTCCATTGAAAGCACTGTAAGCGCATTTAGTCTTTCTGTTAAATAAAAAAAATGAATCAAATAGAATAGCTGGGAGCAGAATAATAATCTAAATCTACATTCTTCTACACTTTATCACATTCAAGAATATGGTACAAGGTTTTTTAAGGATAACACACGCTGAGTAAAAAAAACTTCCTTCCACCATCACGCCAGAGCCGGCACTGCAAGAGCAACAGTGCTCTCTCTACCTGGCAGTCCCGCCTTCTTACCCACCCTCTCCTATGTGCGTATGCGCACACCAGCGAAACATCACGTCGCTGGCACTGTGAAGTGCACAGTTCCATACAAAGATTTTTGTATATTTTTCAAAAACTGGGGAATGGCTACTGAAATACCGACATTAAGCTTAAGGAGTATATATTGTACTACAAAAATAAAGAAAGAATTAAAGAAAAAATTACTCATTATATTAAATGTTATCGATAATATCAAGTGGAAATATGGAATGCTGCAGATCCACATTGCTTATACACGAGCCGCCACTGTTCATAGACATCCATAAATCCAATTTTATTTAAGAAGTATTTTATTATTTCAGAATATGGTTCCACTAAAATGTCGACGATTTCCCTATAGGGTTAAATACCTATAGTTGAAAAGTTTATAGTTGAAAAGAATATAAAAATATTAGATTAGCTCATTTTCAATTAAGTTTCACGTGAAATGTCACAGTTTTGGGATAAAAGTAAAATTGTTATAAACATAACTCTAGCCTCCCTCAAACAAATCAAGTAATTTTTAACAAGCTCACAATTAGAACATAATAAGGTAATGAGAAATTTTTTAAGTGGTTTTAAAACTCCAGAACTACCATTCTCTTGCTGAATAATTTACTAGCCATTGTGAATATATAGATGTGGAAGGATCACGGTAGGACATAAGGATTTTCTGCCATGGAGTGAACAATTCATCACCATCTGGTGAACATAGACTACCTAGTGAGGGTGGTCGGATATTCTACAATAAAGAAGAAATCCTTAAGCAATAAATGTGTAGTTTCCCACATCTGGACACAAGAGGTGGCCCACGGGGTAATAATCGTGATAGTTTCAGGAAAACAGTCGATTGTTTAGGGCTAGAATCATTGAACATTGGTGTGCTCGGTTTTGTGTACCAGGAACGGCGCCAAGAAACGACACGACAGGAGGTACCTACCCCATTGTGGTCCACCAGGACGACGGTCGCCAGGTGCTTATCGTGCAGGCGGGGGCAAACTCCAAGTATCTGGGACACCTTCTGGTCCACTTCGACAGCCTCGGTGAGGTGGTCTCTTGGAGTGGCAACCCCATCCTCATGGACCAGAGCATCGAACCTGGTAAGAAATAATTGTTCCTCATAGTGAAATCCCCATCCTCATGGACCAAAGTATCAAACCTGGTAAGAAATAATTGTTCCTCATTGTTGAATCCCCATCCTCATGGACCAAAGCATCAAACCTGGTAAGAAATAATTGTTCCTCATAGTGGAAGCCTCATCCTCATGGACCAAAGTATCAAACCTGGTAAGAAATAATTGTTCCTCATTGTTGAATCCCCATCCTCATGGACCAAAGCATCAAACCTGGTAAGAAATAATTGTTCCTCATAGTGGAAGCCTCATCCTCATGGACCAAAGCATCAAACCTGGTAAGAAATAATTGTTCCTCATTGTTGAATCCCCATCCTCATGGACCAAAGCATCAAACCTGGTAAGAATAATTGTTCCTCATAGTGGAAGCCTCATCCTCATGGACCAAAGCATCAAACCTGGTAAGAAATAATTGTTCCTCATTGTTGAATCCCCATCCTCATGGACCAAAGCATCAACCTGGTAAGAAATAATTGTTCCTCATAGTGGAAGCCTCATCCTCATGGACCAAAGTATCAAACCTGGTAAGAAATAATTGTTCCTCATTGTTGAATCCCCATCCTCATGGACCAAAGCATCAAACCTGGTAAGAAATAATTGTTCCTCATAGTGGAAGCCTCATCCTCATAGACCAAAGCATCGAACCAGGTGAAAACACGATTGTTCCTTGTTCCCTAAACTCGCACCTTAATAAAAGGTTAATTTCCTGGCAGACCCCGAGATTGTGGCAGAACTGGAGCCGTTCCGTCTAGAAGTTGAGCAACTCGGCAGCATGCCTATAGGCAGGACTAGAGTTCGTCTGTCCCGACCTTGCTCGTTGGGAGAATGCAGTCTGGGCAACATGATCACCGACGCCATGGTGGAGGAGGTATGTTCAGACACGAGCAGCACATGCGCGAGTAGGGATGGGGGGAAAAAAAGTTTCCATACTTTACTAATATTGATATTTTCCTTTCAATACTAGTAGTTTTTTTATTCAACTATTTTTCCGATACTTTTACTGATATTGGTACTCATAATCCAATATCGTATCGGTATCGAAAGAAGCTACTTTTTTTTTGTTAAATTCACTCATGCTAGGATTAAACGTTTACTAATTTATTACTGTGGAGGGGGAACAAATTTCACTGTTTCTCAATTCTAAACTCTCACTCATTTTCTGTATGAAAAGCAACAATCAACTCTAAAATTCAATCTCTTTTGCTCATAAGCTCATCATAATTCATAGTTGTTCTTTCATCTTTGTTTATCAATACACCCTGATGCCTGACCGGTTGACAGGGTGAGTGATGACCAGTCTTACTACCCCTTCCTTTATAAATGAGCACGGCCATCACAAAATAAATAAAATAAGCTTTTGTAGAGCTAAAACATTATAATTTTCAGTGTTTAAATAAATATGAAAGTCCAATTATTGAAAAGTTGAAATTATTATTACTAGATTAAAAACATCCAGATTAAAATTTCTATAGCGATATTTCCTACTGTTATCGATACTTTTCTTTCGATACTAGTACGATATCGATTATTACACCGGTGACCTGGCAGTCTAGGGGTGAGGTGTTAGATTTCTGTGCTGGGGGTCCGGGGTTTAATCCTCGGTAATGGCACAGAGCTTTCTGATTGCCAAACACCTTCCTTCACCTCTGATAAGACGTCTATTAATCACAACTTGAGAATGTGTGGAATGCCAGGCCTCCACCGTGGTTCGGATCCTACGTTAAACTGTAGGTCCTCCATTTCATCTCCCAAGCAGCCTACCATTACATATTAGCGTAAGTGCGTATAACCCGAACGGGTAGTAAGATGCGATGCTAATAATAATAATGATGATTATTGCAATACCTCAACCTAACCCTTTTTAAGTCCTGTCGCATCACCAGACATTGTTATGGTAATCAAACCTTGCAGATTACAGTGGGCAGGACATGCAGCGTGAATGGAAGTATCTAGAACCATGTTCAGAGTATTGACTGGCAAACCCAATTGGAAGAGACCATTGGGAATACCTAGACTCAGATGGGAAGATAACATTATAATGGATTTGAAAGATATAATAATGTATGCTCGATAGATATATTATTGAAATTTGGAACTTTATAATACCATATGTTGGATCATTTTTAGAGTTATTTAGTATAGGTAAAACATACCCTGGAAGTATTTAATTCGAATATCCTTTTAGTATTTTTTTAAAACGAATTAAAAAATTGGACTCAATCAACATATAATATCTCGTTTACATTTTTATTATATATATTAAACATATGCTCCTTTATAAATTGATTAGGCACATGATCATTTTTCCATTGAGGTTCATTCTTCCCGGGGTTATTAACACTAACGATCATTTTCCATTTATGTTCATTCTTCCAGGGTTCTTAACACACACGATCATTTTCCATTTATGTTCATTCTTCTCAGGGTTCTTAACACACACGACCATTTTCCCATTTATGTTCATTCTTCCCAGGGTTCTTAACACACACGATCATTTTCCCATTGATATTCTTTCTTCCTAGGGTTCTTAACACACATGATCATTTTCCCATTGATGTTCATTCTTTCTAGGGTTCTTAACACACACGATCATTTTCCCATTGATGTTCATTCTTCTCAGGGTTCTTAACACACACGGTCATTTTCCCATTGATGTTCATTCTTTCTAGGGTTCTTAACACACACGATCATTTTCCCATTGATGTTCATTCTTCCCAAGGTTCTTAACACACACGATCATTTTCCCATTGATATTCTTTCTTCCTAGGGTTCTTAACACACATGATCATTTTCCCATTGATGTTCATTCTTTCTAGGGTTCTTAACACACACGATCATTTTCCCATTGATGTTCATTCTTCTCAGGGTTCTTAACACACACGATCATTTTCCCATTGATGTTCATTCTTCTCAGGGTTCTTAACACACACGGTCATTTTCCCATTGATGTTCATTCTTTCTAGGGTTCTTAACACACACGATCATTTTCCCATTGATGTTCATTCTTCTCAGGGTTCTTAACACACACGGTCATTTTCCCATTGATGTTCATTCTTTCTAGGGTTCTTAACACACACGATCATTTTCCCATTGATGTTCATTCTTCTCAGGGTTCTTAACACACACGGTCATTTTCCCATTGATGTTCATTCTTTCTAGGGTTCTTAACACACACGATCATTTTCCCATTGATGTTCATTCTTCTCAGGGTTCTTAACACACACGGTCATTTTCCCATTGATGTTCATTCTTTCTAGGGTTCTTAACACACATGGTCATTTTCCCATTGATGTTCATTCTTCCCATGGTTCTTAACACACACGGTCATTTTCCCATTGATGTTCATTCTTCTCAGGGTTCTTAAAACACATATTCATTTTCCCATTGATGTTCATTCTTCCCATGGTTCTTAACACACACGACCATTTTCCCATTGATGTTCATTCTTCTCGGGGTTCTTAACACACACGATCATTTTCCTATTGATATTCTTTCTCTCTATCATTCATACCTGGTTTATCTATACACACGATAATTGTTTAATTGTAATCTAAATTCTTATTTATATTTTCCTTTTAGAGTTCTTTACGTTCACAGCTTACTATATTTACATTGATCCTCTATTTTACTCGTCTTAATTTCCAAATTCTATATTACTAACATAAGTGATCATTTTTTCTTTTTTCTTTAATCTTCCAACCATATTTTCCTTCCTGAGCTGTTTACATATATAGTCATTTTAATTTCTTTATTCAATCTCAATATTTGTTATGTTTCAATGTGTTTTTTTTTCACACATCATTCAAGTTACTGTTTACTGTCTTCTTAAGATATATTAGTAGACTGTATCTGTTCACATTTATGATCAAATTCTTTTTCCTTTTAATGAATTTTTTCAATAATTATTTTCATCTGCGGGAAATGGATTAGTGAGAGGAAATACTCACCAGATCCCTTGTGTCTAGGGTTGAGGATTGGAGGGTAATTATTCAATAAATATTATTCCATAGTGGCTACTTTATAATGTTCATTAAACCACAACAAATATTGTTAAAGAAGTTGCATGCATAATCAAAGTTTCATTTTCCAAAATTTTCTCAAATTTGTGAATTCTGTAACTTGTAAGAAGCTTTAGTTTTTTCAATGAAATTGGTTTGTAACTGGAGTGTCATCATTACAGTTTTATTCAAGTTTTTGTTTTCAGTACGTAGCATTGGCTCCAGAGAATGCATGGACCTATGCAGCAATAGCGATGATGAATTCAGGAGGAATTAGAGCAGAGATTTCGGAACTAAACGATGGAGGTAAAAATGTTAAAACTAAGTTTATAAAGGTTTCAAGTATATAAAATATAATGCTGTTAGTAACACCTGAACATGAGAACTTATACTTAGTTTGCCAATTTTCTATCAATGAGACATCAAGGCTCGTCTATGCCCAGGGCCGAATATATCAACAATTAGTTTAAAACTAGGCTTAACGATAATTATATGAACATCTCTACGTCAGCCCTGTGATCAAGTGGAAAGCTAATCAAGTTTAAACTTTGATAAGGCTGGTTTGATGACAGTTTAATTTTCTCCCGTGCTGTCTATCTTACTGTCGGTCTAAGCTCTTCGCATATTCATACAAATGAGGTAGAGGTGATGGAGGTAAAATTAAGAGGAAAGTGTCCTCACTTTTACATGAAGGTAGCGTGATAAACTATTCAGGAAAATACAGCCTCAGTACACCCGGTCCGGACTCGAACCCCCACCCGTCTAACCAGACAAGACAAAACTGATAGCGTTATCAACTTACCCACCTCTTTTAAATTTAGATATTTGAAGTTATTTAATATGGTCTTAGAATAAGTCATGTGCGGATATCAACTTGTGTTTAAAAAGTGCGCTTGAGCTAATAATAATAATAATAATAACAACAACAATAACAATAGCTTGTGGGGTCATCCATAAGCCCCTTGATTTTATTTTCTTAAACTTTTTTCACTCCTTCCCCTTCCAACTTGTATTACATAGGTTTTTACATCAAGCGTGAATGTCATTATGTCATAGGGAGCTTTTATGTCACTAAAAGTGGTATTCATATGTATTCCTTCTCATGATCCATTAACAGTGCATATCATCGTCATGATCATCATCATTATTATGAACAGTTTCTTGTCACTGGCAAGGTCTGTCTCTCTCCATCCTCCCACAACTTATCTTCCTCCACACTCTCTTTATCCACCTGTCCCTGGGTCTTCCTCTTGGACTCCTACCCACCACATCCTCCTTAGAATCTCCTAGTACTCCATCCTCTTCACATGTCCATATCACCCCAATATTGCCTTCTCTATCTTATCCTGCAGCCCCTTCACTCTTTATATCTCTCACACACTTTAATTTCTACCCCTGTCCATCCTTATCACTCCTAGCCTACTTGTCCAATCTCATAAGGGTACATATACTGAAGATATCTATAAGTATGTTTACTATTGGGGAACATATTAACAATACTATTTGAATTCAACAAAAAGATCTGTGCTATATAGCACTGTGATATACCCACCCTCCCCCCCAAGTAACATATACGGTCTTAAGAACGTGCAAGTTGATATTGTTGAGAAACGTGGTCAAAGAAACTAACAATATGCAAATAATGAATAACCTAATATGAATATAGTTTAATCGTGGTAGGAAGCTAATAAATCAATTTCTTAACATTAATACGTCAAATTATGCTTCTTCTCTTCTGTTGCCAATATTTTGCACTTTTTTCTTCTTTTATTCCATTATGATCGTCTTTGGCGTTGCGTGTGATTCCAGTGATCTTATTCAACGACCTGGCAACAGCCCAACCTTTCCAGAACACTGTTGATACCTTGGAGCTTGAAGGACACGTATTGCTACAAGTTATAGAACTGTCAGCGGCCAGACCCTTCAGTTCCCGCAGTTACCTAATATCCGATCCTGAAGAGCTCACCCGAGACGCTAGGGTGTTCTCTGGATACGGCTTCCTGCAATACTCAGGTGAGTGTGTATAGCGTGTCTATATTTTCATGGATTACTTCATTGGTGATTGTGTATAGTGTGTCCGTATTTCATGGATTACTTCATTGGTGATTGTGTATAGTGTGTCCGTATTTTCATGGATTACTTCATTGGTGATTGTGTATAGTGTGTCCATGTTTTCATGGATTACTTCATTGGTGATTGTGTATAGCGTGTCTATATTTTCATGGATTACTTCATTGGTGATTGTGTATAGCGTGTCCATATTTTCATGAATTACTTCATTAGTGATTGTGGTAGGTGACCTGGTGGTCTAGGGGTAAGGTGTCAGACTTCTATGCTGGCGGCCGGGGTTCAATCCTCGGTCCCCGCACAGATTTAACTGATTTCCAAACCCTTCCTTCACCTCTGACAAGTTATCTTGTGAATGTGGGGAATGCCAGGCCTCCACCGTGGTTCGGATTCCACGTTAAACTGTAGGTCCTTCATTTCATCTCATAATCACCCTACCATTACACATTAGCGTAAGAGCGTATAACCCGAACGGGTAGTAAGACGCGGTGCTAATAATAATAATAATAATTAGTGATTGTGTATAGTGTGTCCATATTTTCATGGATTACTTCATTGGTGATTGTGTATAGTGTGTCCATATTTTCATGGATTACTTCATTGGTGATTGTGTATAGTGTGTCTATATTTCATGGATTACTTCATTGGTGATTGTGTATAGTGTGTCCATATTTTCATGGATTACTTCATTGGTGATTGTGTATAGTGTGTCTATATTTTCATGGATTACTTCATTGGTGATTGTGTATAGTGTGTCCATATTTTCATGGCTTACTTCATTGGTGATTGTGTATGGTGTGTCCATATTTTCATGGCTTACTTAATTGGTGATTGTGTATAACGTGTACATATTTTCATGGATTACTTTATGGGCAAATGTGTGTAGCGTGTACATATTTACCCAGAGTACCCGAGTGAGTGTGTGTAGCAAAATCATTTTTCCTTGTTTTCCTTCAGTACATGGTAGTGTGTGTTGTGTGTGTGTGTGTGTGTGTGTGTGTGTGTGTGTGTGTGTGTGTGTGTGTGTGTGTGTGTGTGTGTGTGTGTGTGTGTAGCATAATCATATTGTCTTGTAGTACTTGGGTGAATGTCTATAGCGTGTCCATATTTGGATGACTGCCTACAGAAATCAGCCACGTGAGTATAGCATGAACAATAATTGCTCCTAAAATCCGCTTCGGTGGCTGAGTGGTCTAACTCACTAATCTCGTGTTAGACCAAACTTCTGAAGACGGGCAGATCGGGTTTCGATTCCGATCGTGCGCAATGGTGGTGGTATTTCTTAAATCGTTTTACACTATCTTTTTTATGAAAATATGGGTGCACTTCCTCTCAATTAAAACATTATTTATCCCTAAGTTATTAGTGTAATTAGTACATAGGCGTATAGTCCGAATGGGTAGCAAGACGCGGTGCTAAGAAAATCTCCTGAGATTTGGGAAAACGTATGCCTTCCCCCTTTCTGAAAACCACATTCAGTATACTCGACTGAGATTTGGGCCTCAATCTCCTCATCATTGGCAGTCTAGTCTATTGCGATAATAGCACCATATACCATACGTCCTACCGAAGCGGATCTTTAATACTTTCCTCCTACCTATATACTCATACTAGCCCCCTTCACCGTAAAAAAATATTGTAAAGAATCCTGTAAAACAAAGCTTCAAATCATCCATCATGTCAATATAAAAACAAAACTTTTTTTACTTATTTTTTTTGAAAATACAGTCCTATCATCACTGTATAGCCCCCTCCCTCTTTTTATCCTCCCTCCTATTTTCATCTCATTCCTCTTTCCTCACCCCTCCCGGCCCCTTCACTAACCCCACATTCTCTTAAATAACTTTTTTTCCAACGACTATACTATCAACATTTGTATTAGGAATAAATTAAATTTTCAAAATAAAATATAACCTATGTTACTCGCTGATAATACAGCTTTATATTGGTGAAAGAATTTTTAAAATCGGTCCAGTAGTTTTTGAGTTTATCCATTACAAACAAAAAAACAAAAAATCAAATCTTTCCTCTTTATAATATTAGTGTATATAGCCTTGTATATATTTGAGACAGGTATCCACGTGACTTACAACATCAGCCTTCCAGCAGGAAGTCGAGTGCAGGAACTATCCATATTGTGCGACGAATGTGACATACCTGAATATCAGCCCTTGAACCTCACCAAATGGTACCGCATCGCCATGGCCTCCTTCTTGGCCGAGGGAGGAGATGACTTTGGTATCATACCACAGAACAGAAGAAACCATAACATGGGTAAGGATCAATGGAGTGATGCGACGCCAGGGTAAGCAGTACTTGCATATCTGGTGGTTGTTCTTATCGCTCATCAGCTCAGAACACATTTTCTGTTTTGAGTGATAAGGAAGAGCAGTGGTAGGGATTGGCTCTTTGGCCAGAATGGAAAAGTAACGTGAGGTCTATATGGATGTTGCTGCAACCTTAAAATTCACCTTTCTAATTCTTAATGACTCAATGTTCGTGGGTTTAAACCCAGCTGGGGTTGACAGATTTTTCTTAAGCGATAAAAAAATACGTTGCACAACTTACTTCGGAGGGGAAGTAAAACCGTTGGTCCCATGTCGATTTTGGCATGTAAAAGAACCCTGGAAGATATATGAAAGTATTTTTCCCAGTAAAATGGTTACACCCTTTCGCTCTTGCTCATAGAAATTATCATGTGCTGATATAAACAATCGGTTCAGAAAGTCCAAGTTTAATATTTCTAATAAATAATAATTCTTAATCCTTACATTATATAGTTTTAAGCCATAGATTATATGAGCTAATACTAGGCCAGAGCATTCTACCAGGTTCGATTTCCATTACTGACGAAATATTAATAGATGATGAAATTCCGCAGTTGATCTTTTATTTTTATTTTTTTTATTTTTAGGATGAATAATCTATGTAGAAGGCACTAGGTGATCTTGTTCGTTTAGAAATAAATTAGTTTGAAAGTCGTGTGTTTATATGATCAATTGTTTCAGAAATTTAACTTTAAATACCAACCATTAATAAGTATCTAGAGCTTACCAATAAGAAATTTAATGATATTTGAATCTGTGTATAATTCTAGTGATTGATCTACACAAATATTTGTATTCGTATTTCAGGACGAGTTGATCTGGACATTTTCTCGGAGTACATTAAGAAAAACAGCCCGATCATACAAGGTGTGGATGGCAGAATAAAAATGATTCAAGCTGGACAGTAATTAATGTTAAAACTGTTATGTCATTGAAATGTATAACAAGCCTTAGGTAAGGCGTCAAATCTCACATAAAACGAGAGCCAATCAAATTGTTGTTTTGTGATGAATTCATGTTAGTGGTGTGAGGCATTCAATTTTACACGGTACACGTTAAAATAAAGAACGTATTATAAGACAATAATATTCGTACGAATAGAATCTACTTTAGAATCACTATTGTAAATATCAAAATGGAATGATTGAGGTCAAGCGAAAAACTGAAATTTAGAATAACTAGACATCCATATTAGGTTAACATAGTGAAATATTTATCATATTAATAGTGTTAGTATTAATATCATCAATACTAATATTTCATACAAATATTTAAAAAATAATTATTATTATTAATGCTATATAATTTTTAATATTAATAATATAGATTTTAATTATAATATTAATAAGATTATTACTATTAATGTTAAAGTATATTATAAAATTAATTTATATTTTAATAATAAGATAAATATTTCACTGAGATATTTATAGTATTAATTTTTTTATTATTAATTATAGTTAATAATATTAATATTGTAAATATTTCACTGTGTAAACCTCATATGAATGTCTAGCTATACTAAATTTCAGTCCCAGACATTAATTACTTTAATTTAATTATGATACCCAAAAAGTATTTTTTAAATAACAAGTTTGTTCCCTTAACTCGTGAACTGTGTGGATATTAAATAATTATATCAGTATTTATAGTTTATGATTACACACTTTTTGAAATTGTCCATTAACTGTTGATGGTCGAATGACCTTAAGAAGAATAACCATAGTGTAATTCGTCAAGGTAAGATATCTTCCAGTGTAAGACAAATGTAATTGTCTTTTATTAGTTTATTGTAACCGTACGGCCTCAATTGGAAGGCGAGTTTGTGTATATTGTATGTTATGATTTGCGAATGACAAAACGAACATTGCGAGGTTATTATGATTATTCTATAAACAGATAAGCTAAAGGAGCTGACCACAAGAGTGTTAAAAATGAAGGGGATTGATGCCCACGGGTATGACTACAGAAAATCAAAGGCTAGGGGTCACTCTGCCTGTTTCGGGGCTACGTGGGCTAAGACGTCGGCTCATCGGTACCAGTCTCAAGGTCTGCCACTCAAACCCAGGAAACCCGGTTAGGTGACCGTGTAGTGACCACCTAGGCCATTGGATAAACCTCATAACACCCCGTTTTGTCACACGCTTCCAAATATTCTTTAAGTTATTTCATTCTAATTTCACTTTCTACATACATTTGTATAGATATAGTAATATTAATAAACTATTTAAACCCAAGTAAACCATATCACCTCCCTTTAACCCAACCACAGACATCCTTACAAATTCCAGGCCCACACACAAAGACCAAGAAAGGGGTGGTGACATTATGTCTATGTGTTACACACTCATGAAGTCTTGTATAAGAGAGAGTCATGATTAAAGATTCATAAAAAAACAATAATATACAGTATGTAATGCCATTGACCAGCCTCGTGGTAAAGTGGTCTTGACTGCTAACCTAGAGGTCCCGGGTTCGATCCCCAACTAGTATCAGGGGAACTTTTCTCGGAAGGAGAATAATTCCCATGGTTACCAAGATTTAGTTAGGCTTATATAGGTTAGGTTAATCTCTTCATTGGCTCCTCCCCCCCTTCGTCATACTCACTACTATCATCGCCTCATGTCGTCGGGACATGGTTAGAGCCTCCACGGAAAGGATGTACGATTAGTACATTCGGGCGTCCCCTGAGCAACATTACATTAGTACTGGCTAATCTTTCCGCAAAGTGTATGAATAATAATGCCTTCAATCAAGGCCGTAGCCAGGGGGTGTTTGGGGGTTCAACACCCCTCTCTCAAAATTTTATGAAAAAGTATATATGGCTTTATTTATGGTCCAAACAATATCAAAATTAAGATACAAGTACAAATTAGGGCGCTGTGTTCCCTTAAAGAGCACTTCAGAGGGCTTCTAGAGGTGTTTAATATTTATAAACTTCCCTAGCTTTCAGCAATTGTGATGTTATGTTGCCAAAAAACCACTTCAGATAGCTTCTAGTAGTGTTTAATATTTCAAACTTTTCCTAGGCCACAGCAGTTAGAGATTTATTTTACCATAAAAAACACTTAAAAGAGCTTCAAAAGGTGTTAAATAATCAGAATTTGTCCTAGCCTCCGGCAGTTAGGAGGTAGTGTTTGCCATAAAAAAAACACTTCAGATAGCTTCTAGAAATGTTTATAATTTAGAATCTTTTCTAACGTCCGGCAATAGGGGGATGTGCCTACCAAGGCCCCCCCCCCACCCCCTGAAATTATATGCTGGCTACGGGCTTGCCTTCAAACCAGTTTAATTCAATTTATTTTAGTTAACCATTGTCGTTACACTCCATATAATATAACTCAAGTATCATCCGTGTGTTATAATAGAGAAAATAAATTACTAGTTAATTACAATATTATTTTGTTAATTTTCGTACGAAGGGGTAAAATATTTATATCTAACTAATTAGGTAATCTGAAAAATATTTTTATACCTTAACCATTAAGTAAACAGTATTGTCCATTTAAGGTAACTTTTTGCAGTTTCATAAATTGTCACTATTTTTGTGAATAGGTTCATATAAAACTAATAACTGTCTAATTCATATCTTGTGAATATATTTACTAATTTTCTCTCTCCTTCTACTGTTGACACTTATGATATCGACATTAATTAGTTAAGAGTGTTCATCATAGCAGACCCTTGCTGCTTTATGTGTTTGTGCGCATGCGCGAGGTATGGGAGTAAAAGGGAAAAGAAAAGGCCTACGATATGCCAGAAATGTGTACAGTGCATTCGTATTTGAATTAATACTGAAATTTTCCGCGGTGACGATGGGGACAAAGCGACAAAGATTATTGTTAATAACTACAATATATCCTTATTATGATAGAATGAAGATTTGTACAGTGTTTATCTATGAAGTAATTATAAAATGGTCAAAAAACGTCCTTTTCACTGCAGTTTTTATCCATATATTATTTAATATTGCAACAATGATCAATATTAGGAACTACTTTTAACTCTTTCTCTCCATTAATGTTTAATCAGAAACGATCCACGTGCAATAGTGTCAGCGTAAATTTACAATTTCAAGCCGACTGTATCACAGAGTTGGTTGACATATTAAGATGTAAAACTTGTGCTATAGTCTAATATGCCATGTTTGGGATTGTGGTAGTAAGTACCATCTTATTCAAAAATGTTGGAAACTCGCCTCCTCCTAACGAGACTTGAGCATTGCCTTGGCCCTACCCAACTCACCCTTTTACCCCCTTTTAAATGAACAAACCTTTTCAGACATGTAACTAGTCGATGTTATGTGAAGATGTCTTACAACTGGATATTTGCACTTTGCAAACATTCCTTTGAAAAAAAAAAGGACTAGGCCTATTCGTTTAAATATTTGGTTTATGGGAAAGGTGAGGGGCCTTTACATGAATCTAATTTTTGAAAACCGGTTTATTTACACTTCAAGGAAATTTTTTGTCTGCTCGCTTGCAAAATCATCCTTAGAATGAACTGGGTTTTTTTTAATGCCTTCTTGGTAGCGATGTTGTCACTTGGGACTCTATGTAATGACCCCTGTTTTGGAAGTATTCAAGCTCTTTCAATGGGCGTAGCCATTTTAAACTGGAAGCTGTTGGTCTGTTGTAAACCTTTTCTGTGAGCCTGGGAAATGGATTAGTTAAGCGTGCCACGTAGATACGCTCTATCATTATCAATATTAACTATTGTCGCCATATGTGCGGCCTCGTCAGCTCGATGGCGTGTAAAACGTGACAGACTTATTAGATTCGCTGGGAGATGCATGTAGAGAAGTTAAGGATCTGGATTGAATGTAACAACTTCTTTTAGAAGGAAAGAACAATCCATTCACCTGCTAACTATACCCTGTCTATGGTTGTAAGAAACATCTGGAAGGTTCTTTCTCCTAAAAAAAAAACACACCACTATGTAGTAGAATTATGTTAGGGCAAAAGACCTTTCAAACATGTGTGTAGGGGTCAAACCAATTGTAATAATATGTTTTGTATATATGTTCAAGCCTTACTAATCAATTAGTTTACAACACAGCCACCTCAGCGCTCAGATTTGTATTCCATCACCTCTACAGTTATTATATTTATATATTTTCTTTATCTATGTATCAGCGTTTGTTAAGTTAAAACCATGACAACAATTAGATTAATTTTCACTGAAAAAAAAAGGTAATCTTATTTGTTTGTAAGAGGTGCGTTGTATGCTACAATAGTTAAAATAAATTTATTTGTATTATTCTGAATGTATTCATAAGTCTTCTCTACATTGAATATGTTTACACTACCGAGGGTATATTCGCAACATTTCCCTCGCTTGAACTTAGGTTTAGAGAATCGTGTGCTAGGTTCTGTTTTCTACAAAGTCCAGAAAAGGTTCTCCCATGAAATACCTGAGAGATTAAAGAAAATATCAACCGAAAAGTGTCCTAATTTCCTCAACATGGTGGAGTATTATTTCCACAACGCCGTCAAAGTGGTTGAACCTACACTCCTTGAAGAGACCAAGAAACTCAACCCTAAAATGTGTGACGAAGAAATCACATCACGGTTCAATATAATAATTGAAATAATTGGTAAACCTGATAGGTTCATAGAATTCTACTTCCCTGTCAAACTTGATAACGGAAAGTTCAAGATGATCAGTGGCTACCGCTGCCAACATAGCACACACAAACTGCCCACCAAGGGAGGTAAGTTGGATGGAAGCGAGGAGCTGTTATCGCTCTAAGAGCCCTTTTATGCAGGCGTTTTGTGCCGCGCGACACACGGCGGCAAAAGCCGTCGCGTTTTCTAAGTCACTGGAAACAAATGAGTCCTTTTATGCTCTGCCGTCCGAAAAACTTGCCGTCGCGTTTTGTAAAACATGCCGTCGTGTCTTACAAAACGCCAGCGGCAAAAGCTGCCCGAAATAATCTAAGTACATGGCGCCTTATGGCTCCATTTATGCGAACGCGCCGCTTTTCTGCCGTCCGCTGTCTAGACATCAGTGCTGCCAACCCTAGCTAGCAGACAAGACTAATTCAGTTGTGTGGAGGTTTCCAAGTGAGATTGTGTCGGTTGAGTAATTGTTTTTTTTTCTAATTTTTCTAAAAAATGGATGATTTAGATATTGAACGTTTTATAGATGAGGTTAAGAAAAACAAAGCAATTTGGGATTCATCATCGGAGGAATACAAAAACAGAAATCTAAAAAAAAGTCAATGGATAGAGGTGTGTACTGTCTTCTACCCCGATTTCGAAGGATTGGATGCCAAGGAGAAAGTGGGTATCGGTAAGTTTGAACTGTATTATTATTATTAGAAAACCTTCTAAATATTTTAATTAATTAATTCTAAGACTAGGAATATTATAAAAAGTGTTGAATTAATTTAAGAAATATTGAATATTTTATCAACGAGTATATTAAATATAATACCGGTAGTTTGAAATATTCTAATATAGTCATTGACAAAGTACTCAATAATTCTTAAATTAATTCGACACTTTTTATAATAATCCAAGTCTTAGAATTTATGTAGTACTATTGTTATTTATTAATACGTTGTCGACGGCGCGTAAGGAGGTATGAAATATAGTAAGTTACTATATTAGAGGGGCATTTCTCAAGGTTCTAATTTATTTGTGATTATCTCTTGTGTGTTATTCTTTTGTTTAAACAATGTTCGAGCAGGTTTGCATATTAATGAATTAATTAAAAGTTACCCGCCTCGGTGGCTGCACGGTCAAACGCGCTAGTCTCGTGTTAGACTAGACTTCCAAGGACGGGGATATCAGGGTTCGATCCCGGTCGGGTGCACTGAAGACTTGAATAAACAATTACAGAGCTATGAATTAACGTCTGAGATATCCCGATTTGATCAAAGTAAAGGGAGAGAGATGAGGAAGGTAGAACATAGAGGAAACGTACCAGCATTTGCGTGTCGAGAAAGTAGAAAACAATTTAGTAAAAATCATAATTATGTCCGTTAGGGATTCAAAGTCTGATATCCCCATCTCTATCAACTTAGTCGAAACTAATTTGACATTTATTATTACCGATGCAGGTTGCTTCATTGGTATTTACTAGGGCTGGGCCGATGCCGATTATTAATCCGATCATCGGCCGATTATTGCATAACCGGCGATTCCGATGATCGGTGTTTGAATCTCCGATTATTTATGCCGATTATTCAAAATGTGTGGGTATATTTTAAGTCCTAAAAAAATAATATTTTATCTCTGCTCTCTCGTATGTGATCTTGGAATAATTAGCTTGTTCTTAGCGACTTAAGTCTGAAATAAACAGCACATCCAACATTCCAAACAAAATATATCAAAATAAATATATTTACCATAGGTCTTTTTCCAATTTATGCACGTTATTAGAAATAAAAATACTCACAAGTAACAAATCTAATAATCATAAAATAAAATATTAGCAGATTGGTGTTGTTTTATTTAGATTTGTTAAAGATGCCCAAAAAATGAAACATCGGATGTAATAATCTCGCACATACGCACATTTTGTTTTAAATGGAAACAGTTTTTAAAATTATTAAAATTGAAAACAAAAATAATCGGCATCGGTGATCGGCCTAATCGGCAACAAATGATCGGCATCGGACTAATCGGCAAAATAGCTGATCGGCCCAGCTCTAGTATTTACCTTACATTCTAGAGTAGTGGTACTCACTACGCGGCCCGCGGAACTTAGTCAGATTTCATGTGGCCCTCGTGTATTTAAAGAAATACGCATATGCGTTGTAATCATTTGCGATAAAAACTAACCAACCCTTATTTATGTTTGTATGTTATACTTTATTTCCAGGAGAAAAGGATGCACTTAACATAATTATTTTGAAGCTTAAATATGTAAAATTTTCTGAACCCCTACCCTCATACTTAAGTCCCAGTTAGTCTATGTTTGGATTTGTGCACGGCCAACTTTTGGATGATTTTGGACCTTAAAAGCTAAGCCGCCTGAACTATAGGTGTAGCTCAATTTTCGCTCGAGTTTGGCTAGCCTATCCTAGTCACTAAAAATGTAATGACTGTTCTATACACAATGAGGTATATTATAATTTATGTTTTAAGCCATGGAACATTTTTTATTCAAATCTCACATCTCAGAAATTACATTGTTTTGAAACATGGATAATTTTTTTTTAACTATTACTCTAGATAGCAGTAACTGCATAGTATTATGTAACGTCGATATGAGCGTTAAAATTAAATTTTAAAAGAATGTAAGAACAAATTAACCTTATCCACAAATGTTGTACTATTCCCAAAGCTAGTTCATATCTTGCTGTCTTGCCAGGGAACTGAACCTTCAGGACTGCTAAAAAAGTTTGCAAACGCATCTCTGTACCTATATGCTGGTTTTTTGCCTCTTTCCAAAGTACGGTCTTCTTCTTCTTCGGGATCGTGTAGTCCAATAATCTCTAAAGTTTCCTGAAAGCTGACACCGTCTCTCTCACGAACATAGTTATGCAATGCACAAGCGGCTTTGATCACAGCCATACAGTTGCAATGTTTCAAGTTTATCGGCCTATGGAATATTCTCCACTTATTTGAGAGGATTCCAAATGCACATTCAACAAATCTTCGAGCTGTAGACAGTCGATAATTGAATATCCTTTGTTTTATTGTCAAGTGATTTCCCGGGTATGGCCGCATAATGTTAACAGAAATCCCAAAAGCTTCATCCCCGACAAAAACATAAGGTAAAGCCCTCAAATCTTCTGTCACTTTTTCTGGTTTTGGAATGTTCAAAGATCCTTCTTCCAAAGCCCGGAAAAAGGTTGAGTTTTGAAATATTGTAGAGTCTGAATCCTTTCCAAAAGACCCGACGTCTATATACAGAAACCTATAGTTACTATCTACTACAGCCAACAAAACAACAGAAAAAAGGTTTTTGTAATTGTAACTCAGTGATCCTGAATGTTCTGGCTTGATAATTCGTACATGTTTTCCGTCGATGGCTCCCAAACAATGAACAAAGTGGCCTCTTTTCTTGAAATCTTCTGCAGTTTGACGCCAAAACTCCTCAGAGAACTGTGGGAATACGTCATTGTATAGTGTAATCCACAAGACACGGCAAGTGTTTTGGAACAATTAAGCTTGCGGTAGTTATTCCAATTCTAAACATGTAATGTAAGTCTGTGTAGGTACATCCAGATCCCAAATACCTGAAACATAAAGACACATCTTAGTTTAAAAGACCTACTATGTAAAAACATAAAAAGAAAGGTGAAGACAAAATAAAAAGAAGATATAACCTACAAAAACTCACAAAATACTTTTCGCTTCTCGGCTTCTTCAGGAGTAAGGAAGAGGCTATAGTAAATTATAGATTCGCAAAACAGTAAATTTAAAATGTATATTTGGATAGCTTGTAAGTTTTCTAATCAATTCTCCTTTTCCAATTTTTTTTATATCTCCTTTTCAGATATTTAGTTTTATATTTTTACACTCATCATTCAAAGTTTTAAATTTGTGTTGGTTTTTATTCCAGGCAAGGAACTACAGGGTAAATGGAAACATATTCGAGATTCTTACGTTCGCTACCACCGAAACAAAAGAACAAAGTCCGGGCAAAGTCGAAAAGATGTGAAAAAGTATGTTTATGCAAGACATCTTGAATTCTTGAATGCAATAACAACTCCACGTCTGACAGAGTCTTCTCTACAACCAGAAGTGGCTGATAACGACAGAGATGGGGAAGATGATGATGATGTTGGTGACGCTTCATCTGGAGGAAACCAAGATGACAATGAAAGGGCTGAGATAGAGCAGAGTCCAAACTATTCTTCTAGTACGTTGCAGAGGAAGAGAAGGAAAAATCTGGAGCAGAAGATTGAAAGTTATATCGACAGCTACCAACAAGAGAAAACTCGCAGGACAGAGGAGCCCAGCTGTGACGATATGGACTTTTTTCGTTCTTTACTTCCACTTATAAAACCTCTTCCATTGCATCAGAGGATAAAGTTCCGAATGGATGTCATGAAACTGGCTCTGGAATGCTCTGAGAGCTATGACAAATCCCGAGCACCAATGATGGTACCCCACGCTTACTCTTTCCAACAGCTTCCACCACCACAATTTTACAACTCGGTTCCACCTGTTCCGCATTTTTCACAGCAGTGTTTGAACGTCTACCAAAAAACCTTCCTTGAAAATCAACCTAACACTCTACCCATTCAATCACAAGCCAATAGTCCTAAAAAGAGCGAAAGATTTGGAGATCGTGCACATGGTCTAGATCAATCAAAACCCATAAGTCCACATGGGAGGTTTCTTCTGTTGGAGACCCAGCAACCAAAAGAGGGAGGCCGTAGCCAAGGAACTAGTCCTGATGGATATTCTCAATCTTCTACTCAAAGTCACGATTCGTTGATGTCTGATTCTGAACCAATTTTTAATCTGCAAGATTTTGAGTAATGATAGTGCTGAATTCTAAATTATTTTGCAATATATTTGTTAGTTCTGATTCTGGTCTCGAAAAAACCTATCATTTTGGTCGAATATAATAAAGATGACACAAATTTCTGAATGATAACTTTTCTGATAATTTACATACTCAATTTTTTGTTTATTTTTCTTTATTTTATAGTAAATTTCGTGGAAGAAAAAACAAAAATAGCTGTTAAAAATATGAATAAATATATATTCATAAATCTTAGTGATTTTTATTTTCTCTTATCACAACTTGTGAATGTGTGGAATGCCAGGCCTCCACCGTGGTTCAGATCCCATGTTAAACTGTAGGTCCTCCATGTCATCTAACAATCACCCTATAATTACACATTAGCGTAAGTGCATATAACCCGAACGGGTAGTAAGACGTGGTGCTAACAATAATAATTTTTTCTCTCAGCCCAGGGTCTGCTCTTGCCCTTTTGCCACCCCTAACAAAGCATGAGAATTCCGCCCTCTCACCTTAATTTTTTTTAAGGCATGAAAATGCCGTCCTCTCGTTTCTAAGAAATAATTGAAAAGGCATTAAAATTCCGACTTCTTCTCTAAAAAAAACCCTCATGATTTATGTATTTAAATAAGACATTTTTAACAAATAAATATAAATAATATATAATAGAAAATACTATCAATATAAACATAAACTATTTGAAATTCATAATCAATCTTGAATTTATAAATTCAAATTTTTTTTCAAAAAGAATAAATTATAATTAAGCATGGAAAAAGCGTGGCACTATTATATGTAAAATGTTGTTCCGTAAACTCAATTTAAACAAAAAATAGTAAAAAAATAAATACAATGTATCTTAGCCCATGCTTCAATTTAATGGGTAATAAATTAATTTTAGAAAACACGCTTAAAAAGTAAATTAAAATATATATACAATATCTCATTTTTGTCACCCCTCCTATTCTTGCGCCCAAGGCAACTGTCTACCGTGCCCGCCGCCTACCCCTTCCCCACCCCTCCAGAGCCGGCCCTGTGACTCTGTATGTCCTTATTAAAAATATTATTTTATATAGACTTACCTGAGCGTTATTGCCAACATTTCCTGTGAAGAAAACGATAATCCTTGCACCAAATCTTGCCTAGTCTGAATGGTTACTTGGAATTTGACCACTAGCTCATCAAACGATGTTACCGACATTCTAAAGTAATTAAAAAACTTGTCGCTATCGTCTCTTAATTTTCCGTAGAGGTTACGAAATGCTCCATCTTCACATCTTGCTAAGTTGATGGGATGAATATCCCATCTTCTTTTCCGTCTTTTCAACATAATGTTACGATACGCAAAATATATGACGCACGGATCCATCTTCAACTTTCCAACACAAAGGTATTGGCAGTACTGGTACGATTTGTCCTCCCCCACTACTATCTTTTTCGACGGGCGGCAAATGCCGCGTGCATAAAATGAACCTACAAAACGCGACGGCTCTTGCCGTCGTGTGTCGCGCGGCACAAAACGCGTGCATAAAAGCAGCCTAAGGGTACGCGCACAGTGAATTATGGAGCTGGTTAACGCTAGTACCGCTCTAATGGTATAAGCTGGGAGCTTGTGAGTTGAATTGTAGGTTTCATACAAAGATGAGCTCAGGTAAGGATGTATTATTTTGTATGGTTAGCGTTCCCAAAAAAAAAAAAAAAAGTGGGTATTCACTACATAAATAAGGGTAGAAAAATGTTTGAGATGTACCACCATCTTTTTACAAAATTTAAGAAGAGAATGATAGGTGTTTTTTTTTTTAAATACTTAAGAATAACGAAATTAATAAGTCAATGTCAATTACTTCACTTTCCACCATATTAAATTCAATGATTTAAATTTAGTTTATAAAATACCATATTTAAAAACAAAGAACTTAATAAAAAAAATCAATTATCTACTTTCGTCACAGAACACGACACACGTCAAAAAGCCAGCCAGCAATGCCAGCGAGCAGTAATACCCAAAACATTCCTGCTAACAGATGAGCGCGAACTACCTTTAAGCAGACACTAGACCAAGCGTTTACTATGCGACGTGTAACTTAGTAAACCAAAATATCCCTGCTTGCAGGTTTCCTCTTGTTGGTGCTTGCAACCAGCAAGCAGGTAACCAGAGTTCACTGTGCGCGTACTCTTAAGGGCAGCGACTGACTTGTAACATAACAGTGTAATACTGTATAACATGAGCATTGTAATTTAAAGTGTAATGATATGGTATTATACATTTCAATAATTTATTATTCACATCTTTATTCAAAATTACGATATTTTAATTGAGAGCGGGTAGTAAGATGTATTTGTGTTAAGTTGTAAAGTTGCAAGGTATGGCGATATCCTTCTACGTCTCTGTTTTGTGGGCAGAAACGCACCTGGATGACCACACCTTTTCTCTTTTGGGAAGCTTCGAGAAGGAAATTTCGCTTGATACACCCCTTCAGGGTACGCATCTCTTCCCTTTCCTTCCTGACGATGAGCGGTGTAGTTAGAGTTCATGACATCTTAATATGTGTTTTAAATTTCACGTGTCGGTAATTATCATGCATATAACGTAATAGTCGGGTTTTTATTAAAATCTACAACGTGTGAAATATCTAGCAAAAAACTGTTTATCTACTTAAAATTAAAATAACTATAAAACACCAGAATTTTTAATATATAAAATAAGACATCATCCCTTTTTAATTATTACAATACAGAACAGCAAGCTTGGCCCCAATTCAATCGTTATATCAAATGTCACCCTAATGGTGGCGTACAAACATTAATATATCAGGCTAACTCTTTTAAACTTTACAAAAGCCAGAAACTGACTTGAGCCGAGCTTTGTAGTGTAATGCTCGTATCGAACCGGAGCACTGTCGAGATGATCAATCAAAGCGAGAACTCAGCGCGCCCAATCAGAAACTAGAGCCGAGCGTTGTAATGTAATGCTGGCAGTGCCCTGTTTTTGTTTTTTTCGTTTCTAAATGAAATGTCGGACCTACAGCGTTTTTTAAATTTATTATAATGTTGTCGATCTTGAGTGTCTAACAAAATAGCTTTCTTCCTATATTGTCCAATAAAAAATAAAGTGTTTTCTTGGTTCCATTCCATTTTATTCTGACACTTGTTGCAAAATGGTAATAGCAACAAAAAATACACGTCTTTCCATCATAGTCCAGGTAAGATAGTTTTTTTCTTAAAATAAATTTACCATCCACTTTCTCAACATTACTATTAGGAGAAAAATTGTATGCATTGAATGTATATACTTTGGACTAAATCAGCTTGTAGCTTTAACGTTAAAAAAAATCATAAATTGCCTAAAACTGGTTTTTTCACTTATAAGGTGCGAAAACTTTTGTTTCTAAAAACAAAAATACCCCGTGGTAGCACTTAAATAGACTAAAAAAAATGAGTCCTGGTCGATTTAAATCGGTTCACAACTTTTTTCAATAAAAAATCAAAACCGCGAAAAATTGGCATTTTTTAATATTTAATTACAAGGGTTTTAATTGTCGTAAGAACTTGTTTCCGGTTGTAAATTGTAGCTCTTGTTGGTGCCTACCCACAATAAAATGTCTTGCAAAAATAATCCTAACCTCTTGTGGAAATCGTGACCATGTAAAAACAGGTGTTCCCGAAAAACGGCTTGGAAGCAGCCAATAATGGTCATAGAGTGATTTTTCAAAGTGCTATTTGTTTGCGAAGAGTTTATCTACAACCCTCATATAATGAAATTTAAGCAAGGTACGATTTAATACCTAAAAACGCGTCTGAAAACCGGGGTGTTTATTGCTTCGGGTGCTCGAGCGTAGGAGAAGTGGTGATGTGGTGAGGGAAGCTTCTCTGAGGCCGGGCTTCGAGCGTTTTAAAGTGGGTTATCTCACCGAAATATTAATAGGGGGCATATTAATAGACGCATAAAAGTGTAGATCACTGTGCTCGGCGCGAGCACCCACACCGGCACTGACTTGTAATGTTACAATAAAAGGGCTTCGGGGGAAAACCCGACAGTCGAATGGAGCAAGCATGTTTCCATCGAACATTGAGAGACTCCGCTCTTTGCTCGCTGCACCACACTGACTATCGTGTTACATTACAATGTTCAGTTACAAGTCAGACGCTGACTTAATGGTTTGGTTCTTACAGAAAGTAGAGGCCTGCTGTGCGATACTGTGCGCAATTCGACTAGTGGTTTTATACAAATTTGATGTGGAGAGACCACTTATGTTCTTGATTTACAGTAGAAAATTATATAACAATAGATGATTCTACAGTATCCTTCGTTCATCCTGAAAAGGAGCAACCTTACCCTGCTTGGTTGCACTATGCTGTA
Organism: Timema cristinae; assembly: GCA_039000515.1. Classification (NCBI taxonomy): domain Eukaryota; kingdom Metazoa; phylum Arthropoda; class Insecta; order Phasmatodea; family Timematidae; genus Timema; species Timema cristinae. Next base: position 23,068,085 of record JBCFYV010002255.1, on the reverse strand, counting down.
GCTTAAATGATATATACATATTATCATAGTGTAATCAGTCAAGTTAAGCCTCTAACCTATTGGTTCCATTATGGTGCTTCTTATTAGATAATTTAAACTCAGTTTACACTAAAAATATAGCAAACCTACCTTGACAGATTACACTATAAAGAAGCTTAAAAGAAAGGATCATAGTGTAAATGTCATGGTAAGTCCGGTGTTATTATTCACTGTAAATTGAGTGAACAGTAGCCCCATGGCTTCTTTGGTGCTGACTGACAGCTCACAACTGACTTCTGACAGTCAACATTTAGGTATATACTTAAATTTTGACTGTCATAAGTGGACAACTGCTAAACACATGTTTTTGCAGATCATTTGGTTCGGCGTGGGGATACATAATTTGGTCTGGTAACTTTTCAAAGCCGTCAGCTGTCAGTCAGCACCAAAGAAGCCATAGGGCTACTGTTCACTCCATTTATGAGCCGAGCTTACAATTTTACCCTTACGTTCTCCTCTATGACCCTATCGTGTAAGTTGTGACATATTGGAAACATACCAGCAAGCCATCTACCTTTCTGGGTGAATGAATTTTACATACTATACAGTCGCTGTTTGAACTAAAATGAAGACACAGTAATAAGTACAGTACTCCATTCACGGTAGGAATTACTCTCTGAAAGGTCTTTTTTCCTACCAATATCTTACTATATAATAGATTTCTGGTAGGGAAAAAGGCCTTTCAGAAAACAATTCCTACGATGAACGGACTTTACGATGAATCCTTTGACGTTCTCCAGCTTGATGAAACAACGGTGCACTAACGGTCACATTTGGGTGTCATCAGCGTTGTGGTGCTAGATTAGTCAAAGCTGAATCTCACTAAATGCAAGGTGTAACAAATATAACGGCGTGTTTTTTCAGAATATTATGCCAAAAGGTGCTAAGGAAGGTTTTCCAACCAACTATAAATAGCAAATTGAATATCATAGGTAAATTTCACACACAATCCCTGACCGTTGAAAGATATTAATAAACAGGAAAATAGCAATTTTAAAAAGTATAATCAAATTCTAAAGAAAATATATCATTCTTTAAAGAAACTAAACATTTTAGTTATTTCTAGCAAAATAAAAATCATAGTTTTGGGTTGACTTGGTTAGAATTTGATAGCCTGAGTTTATTAAATCATCCCGTTTTCGTGCTTCGGTCATAATAAAGGTGGTCACATTACCCGCGGTTTATCACAGTATTTTGATATCAAGATTTAATTTTTTATAAAGCATTCGCATTAATATGGCACAATTAAAAAATATATATAATTTTAAATAATCCGTAGGCTTACAGTATGAACCTTTTTTATATTAATAAAAAATATGAAAGCGGTGTATCGAAATGTGTATGGAATCAGCAAAAAAAAAGGATTAAATTTATAAAGCATAAATCTGTGTTTAAAATAAATGTAAAAGTAGTTTTTAAGTTTTGTTGTTATTATAACGAGCATGCTATATGTAATCTAATCTTGACTATACTGGATTATGTATAGCAGCCACAGGTCTATTAAACATAAGTGCCATTGGAGGAGCATTATCTAAAAATGTATAGGTTGTTATTTTTAAATATCAACATTTTAATTTTCAGTTAGGAGCTTGAACTTTAAACCAGAGTGAAAGCATCTGCAGTTTCCAAAACAAAAATGCAACGTTGCAATAGTGCGTAGATAGTACTTATTATTACGTTAGTTTGTATTCTTATTTACATTTTTAAAATGTCTTTAAGAGATCAATTTTAACTTTTAATAAAATGTGATACTCATTTTTATTTCCTTACGGGCCAGTTATACCACCAGTTGAAATGAGCTTTAGATCAAGTGTAAATAAGCTCTCTGAAAAGAAAGTTATGAGTAGTCCGAATTTCATAGGGAGGACCTTTTAGAAAACACTCAACAAAAATGCAACCCAAATTGATATTATTTTATTATTGATATCCTATAGGTCTTAATAGTATAAAATAGTGACAGTTGCAGATCACATAATTTAACGTATGAGTACATGAAGGTATATCTATAAGTTTTTAATGCCGAAGTCTAATTTTTGATTCTTTGTTTGAGTCACTATTGTCGTGTGCTTGCGAACTAACCAAATCCTGGTGTTAGGATGGATGACTGGTTTTGAAAATATTGTCCCGTTTACAGTATTGAAGTATTTGTTTATTTTTTTCATTTTCTCAAATTGATAACAGTATTGCGGGAAACAAACTTTCAATCTCTCTAACTAGAGGTTGAAATAAGAGTCGTGTGGAACAATATTATTGTACAGTGAATTCACCGGTCAAACTCTCTATCTGAGAGCTGACTGACCCCTGACGTAGCATGACGCTCTCACAGGAATCAACCAATACAATACTAGTAGCCACAATTCTCAGATAAGGTTATTCCTATGAAAACTGAACCATATCCATGAACTGTATTTTCTGTTGTTGAGGGCTCCGCTACGCTCCAGATGTGGGCGTGGATGAGGTGAAAGCGCTAGCGTCGTTGATGACGTTCAAGTGCGCGGCTGCGAGCGTACCGTACGGGGGCGCCAAGGCGGGTCTCACCCTCGACCCGAAGGAGTTCACCGTCAACGAGCTGGAAAGGATCACAAGGAGGTTCGCGATAGAACTTGCCAAGAAAGGGTTCCTCTGTGAGTGTTAATAGCAATCAACAAATTCTTCTAACTTTTGGTGACCTCGCGGTCTAGAGGTAAAGTGTCAGACTTCTGTGCTGGGGTCCGGGTTCAATCCTCAGTCCCGGCCAGATTTATCTGATTGCCAAACCCTTCCTTCACCTCTGACAAGACGTGTATTAATCATAACTTATGAATGTGGGGAATGCCAGGCCTCCACCGTGGTTCGGATCCCACGTTAAACTGTAAGGTCCTTCCATTCATCTCACAATCACCTACCATTACACATTAGCGTAAGTGCGTATAACCCAAACGGGTAGTAAGCTGCGATACTAATATACTACTACTACTAATATATATAATAGTAATATTCTGACTTTCGTTGACATAGAGGCTAGCGGTAGAATTCCAATCGGGTGTACTGATGCGTATATATTTTTTATGGCTGGCCATTCTTTTCGTGCAATCGTTAGTACATTTCCACTCATACCTACCTTCCTCACCTCTAATTAATTAGATGAAATAAGCGGATAATCTGTATGGGTAGAAGAAAGATGTAAAACACGTATAAATACTATATAAATAGGTACCACTTAACCCTAGGCCATCGCCATCCCTATCCCAGAGGAAAAATTATTCATACAACCCAACCCTCATACACAAATCATACATTTAAAACCATTATATACCTAGTCACCACCGAATACCACTGGCATAGCCTAACAGTTTTTTTTTTACGAGTCATAGAACAATACTAGTGCTAGGGTGGATGGATAGAGTATTATCTGCACCTAAACTCCTAGTGAAAATAAATCCTAACAAATCCCCTTCCCCTATCCGGACTTGGACCAAACAATGATCTTCACAAATACCCATAAGGAATCATCATATATGAAAGATCTCCAGCTATCAAAATGATAAGGGGGGGGGGGGGGGGGGGTAATCCATCCTAACCCAAGAGCAAGAGCCGTCATTCAAACCAACCAGATATTCAACAAACAAATAGTGACTAATTAAATATATGTAATTTTTACAGCATCATTTCATCGGTATCATTTCATTTATAATCACCCTCATACCACGGGGGTAATATAATCTGTAACACAAAAAGAAAAATCTGCTAAATACTCTCAAACCTGCTTAGGACTTCTGCTAAGTTGGTGCAAGAGTGGGGAAACATTCAGAAGGTATTAGGCCTAAGCATGCCAATTTACCCTAATATATATATTAAGATATAAATTATAACTATGATACACAGGTCAAAATATATCGATGTATCGGTCGTTTTCTATATATTGAATTGCATTGTTTTGGGTTAGTGAGTTATATATCGGCTACTACTCAAGGTGCATGAGCACACCATTTAAAACTGAACAAAATGTGTCGTGAATTCTTGTCGTCAACTAGGGACAGATGGGGACAAACACTGGATTTGATCTCGATCTTATGTCTCCAGCGTGTTACTGAAACAGTTATTATTTATAAATTACTAGGAAAACCACTATTTTCTTGATAAAATCATAGGTATTGTAGATATCTATTATATTTAAACATTTTAGTAAGCTATTATTTACACTTAAATTAGTGTATCTTGATAAATATTTTAAATTTGCATAAAATAGTAAATTATAATATGTATAGTAAAATGTTTCAAAAATTGGGGCAGTACTGTAGAAGAAAGTGTAAAAACAAAGATAAATGAGAGAGGAAGGCTAGCAAAGGCATTTTTCAGAAGTGTGAGAAGCATGGTTTGGAGTAGGGATATGCCAGACAAGTGCAAGGGAATGATTTACAATGCCCGTTACCTACCAATATTGATATACGCCTCAGAAACGTGGGTTATGAAGGAAAAAGATAGAGACAGAATGCAGGCGAGTGAAATGAGACTTCGGAGAAGCAGGTATCGGTGTGGTCAAATTTGACATGATGTAAAATGAGAGACTAAGAGGAATAGTATAGGAAGAGCCAGACCAGGAAAGGATATAGAAGGTACGACTAGGGTGGTATATCCATGTGAGAATAATGGAAAGGGAAAGGATGCCCAGGAGAATGTTGGATATGAAGGTGAGGTTTAGGAGGCCGAGAGGATGACCAAGGGACAAATGGCTGAAGGGAATAAGGAAGAATGTGGAGGAAAGAGAATAGGACTGGGCCAAGGTGGAGGGACATAGGTGGTGGGAGGAAAAGAGGCGATGTTCCAAACAGACCCAGTCATTGGCTGGAAGCTGTTCATGGTTATGATGATGATAAAATATTAAACTTTGCCTCATCGACTTTTATGAGTAAAAGAATAACAGTAATACCCAAAAGTTTCTCTCTTTCTTGCACATTAGTGGCGGATGACTGGAGGGACATAAACACACCCTTACAACGGACCAAATCGTGACGCTAAAGTTTGTCGTCTGCTTGCTAGCAAGGGGACAGATTTAACGGTTTCTTTCCATGTTCTTGTGTAAAAACTTGTGTTTGGTGAATACAAGTTTTTTAAATATTGAAGTATACTCCACTTGACTGAAGACACATGTACATTAAAGGATATACTATTCAGTTTTAAAGGTAATATTGTACAAATAAAAATAAAATCTAAAATATATTAAAATGTGTAGCTAATACCTATGTTGTTTACATTCTGCCAAGATTACAATACATTTAAAATTATTTTATTAGCTTATTTTAATGGTTTCAGAAACAATAACTAAAGTTCGAAAACAAAATGAAAAATGTGGCTGCAAACTTAATTACATTCGTTTGAATGGCAAACTTTGTATATTAGTTTTAGTTTTAAATTTCATTCAGGTTAGAGGCTTGTATGAAGTAGTTCAATATTACAATATATTTAAAGTTGGCTCTTAGCTTGTATAAACTATTGCTTCCAGAAGCCATATTATATTTAACTTTCGATAACTATAGTGAAATAAGGTAGCTTAAAAGTTAGTTACATGTGTTTGAATAGAAAGCTTTGTGTAGTAGTTTTACATTCAAACTATTGTTTAGGTTATAGGGCTTGTAGGAAGTATTACTATATTACAATGTATTTAAGGTTGGTTGTCAACTTGTATATTGATCTCAGAAACCATGTTATATTTATTGTTCTATAACTATTATGAAATAAGGGTGCTAAAAACCTGATTAATTTTGTTCGAATGACAAACTTTGTATAGAAGCCTTATGTTCAAACGATCATTTAGCTTATAGGCTTATTGGAAGTATTAGTATTTTAGCCTAAACCAACTCATTTGAAGAAACAAGTTATACGTGTTGAACTTAGTTAGCTCTTAAAACCTTTTATTAACTCATTTATTTCATCTAATTAACCATACATTGATATAGCTCATGTACTCATAAAAAATTAGCGAACAATGTCAAAATGCCACATTGTGGTGTATGTGTGTAAGAGAGAAGGAGATACCTGAAAGTTTCCTTCTCTCTTATATAATTTTGTGCAGACGACAGTTCGAAAATCTTAGCCGATGATGTCCATCCAGTTACAGTATATTATAAATATCAATGGCGGATGACAGCTCAAAAACTTGAGCCACAGCCCACAGATGTCCATTCAGTTATATTATAAAGATCATTATTTTGTGCTAACTATAGTTGCAGTATTAAGATGGCTACTGTTCTGTAATGCTGTCCTTTATCACTTTTTACGTCTTAATATTTTAAGCTATTTAAAATAACAGACAAGATTAATAAAAATAGAAATAAATTGACTGGTTTAGGAAAAATAAAGAAATCCCGTTCAATTTATATTGATTCACAAGCTCAAATGAAATATATCATTAGGTTTATCGATATATCAAGTAATAAAATATCGATATAAATATATATGTTTTTGTGAATATTTTTTTTTTTTAATATTGACATATTCCCATCCCTGATTATAAGTTCATAGGTGAAGTGGTGATCTAGGTGTAAGGTGTCAGACTTCTGTGCTGAGGGTCCGGGGTTCAATCCTCGGTCCCGGCACAGATTTATTTGATTGCCAAACCCTTCCTTCACCTCTGACAAGACGTGTATTAATCACAACTTGTGAATGTGTGGAATGCCAGGCCTCCACCGTGGTTCGAATCCCTCGTTAAATTGTAGGTCCTTCATTTCATCTCACAATCACCCTACCATTATACATTAGCGTAAGTGCGTATAACCCGAACGGGTAGTAAGATGCAGAGTAATAATAATAATAATAATAATATAATAATAAAAAATAATAATAATAATATAATAATAATAATAATAATAAATATAAGTTCATAGTTATTATTTTTCCAGCTCCTGCATTGGATGTTCCATCCCCAGACGTGAATACTGGGAGCAGGGAGATGGCGTGGATGGCTGACACATACAGCAAGACTATCGGTAAATGTATTATTATTACTATTAGGTGTTCTGTCTTACGACATGTCCATTCCTTTTGTCATTGAACTTATATTGCCAATGCACCCTGTCCTCGGCTTCTTCCTTCAGTTCCCAGAGTTTTCTTCTTTCCTTGAACAGTTTGAACTGTAACATAGCTGGGGCCTTAAATATTGATAAAGTTAAACACGGAAACTAAACATTGCAAAAATGTGCTATGTCTAAACACACCAACATATCGTGAGGCTTTTTTTTACAAGCTTTTGCCCAGTGCATTAAAAATAATATCAAAACATATTAAAAGTTAATTGCATCAAATTAAACGAAGTTGAAACGTTTGAAAAGTCGACTACGTGCAAATAATGGCCACTTCGGTCGATTTTAATGAGAAATAACGATATCAAAACTAGACCGATTTTTACTCAATAGTAAACATCGTCGTTAATGGCAATCATTATCCCTGAAATCATTGCACTATTACAATTTTATCTTTAATATTTCTATAAACAAAAAACATTTCCCTGGTCATAAAATGTATTTCAAATAACCAAAGACCATTGGTAAATAAGAATAAAAACTGTAAAATGTTTGCATTTATGTACACGCCGTTCACGCTGAAAGGTAGAACTCTTAATTTGACGGCATACACTCTGGCCCTACTTTTAAGCAATGCTATAGTGTTAACATATAAGGTACCCTTTATACCTTCCAGGATATACAAGGGGTATAATATATTTAAATAAAAACATTTTCTAGTCTCATGTAAGGTTTTATTTTTCAAAAAGATATTTGAGTTTGTGAAAAGCACACAATCAGTATCAGAAATGATTTTTAAAATAATTTTGTGTTTACGTGTTGCGGTTTGGCAAACCTGTTGGCAAAATTATATTATTTTCTAAACGGTTACTATTAAGTATTTTATAAGTAGCTTGCTAAAAAAAAAAAGATGAAATTATTATTTGTTCCATTATAAAATCTACTTACTGTTATCTTCCAATGTAAAGTCAAATTCTTTTCCTCTCAGTCAACACCTTTCTTAGAAACTCACACCAGTGGTCACGTGCTCTAAATCGTTAAAGGACCATCCTTGCCTTATCCCTTATATATTAATCCGTTAACTACTAATAAACTAATAAAATTAAAATAAGTTTAATAAAAACAAACAAGCATGCACAACCTAAAAATTATACAGCCGATGTGAATACTGCCACCAAACTATATTGGAAAGATGTTGACAAATGCCAGATTGTCGGTTCACGAGGGGCAAGTGATACCAACTTAATCACGCTTGTTTACATACACCTGCCATTTTCTATGCTAGAAAACACTGTTCGCAACGTGACCCTTTATCCAAGATAACCTAGCGACTTAATAATAAGGTTTTAAAAAGTCTGAAATATTGGAGATGCTGAGCACACCTGAAAATATTTTTTGGGGTGCTTAGTATGCAAAGCATCTCCTCAATTGGTGCCTATCACCTCACCTACTTGGTGATTTTGACGCTATTTTGAATGGTGGGTTGCATCTTAACTTGGCGCACCTAATCCATCTAAGCAGAATCCCACCTAAGGGCAGTTTCATATTCAGACTGCGTACGTCTCAAGAACAGAATGGATTGGCTCAGTTTTACATGCGAAACTGGCCCATTCCATTCAAGTCTAGGTAGGTGCTGTCTTGCATTTATTATATCACCGCACTTGAGGCGTTTTAAGTCTGACTATTAAACTAGCCCTAAGTCTGACTATGAAACTGGCCCCAAATCTGACTATTAAACTGTCCCTTGCACACCTATGTACAAAATAAAAAGAGATGGAAGAAATTGAGCAATTCACCCTGCGAGGCCTCTTGTTCATATTACTATAACACTTCACTTCATCCTCTTGACGAATATACACACTCACTTTACTATTTACGCTTGGGCAGGATTGACTTGCATTTCAAAATTAATATTTTCTCATTTCCTATTCTGGATATAAACATATAGTTCCACGGACTTTTTTTTAATATATATCCTCGCAGGAAGATTCTTAATGCCCATTTTTGTGAGTGGATCAAATATATTTAGCTGTAGATGATTTCAAAAATAATAATTTTCCAAAAAACTATTTCAAGTTCAACAAAATAATGTTATGGCGATGTAAGACTATTGTTTAGCTTTATTTAATAAACTATTTTTTTTTTCAACGTTATATCTATAAAACTCACCAAATAAAACGTAAATTCATTAACATGAGAAATCCTATTTTTATTGGCTGCTACGTTACAGGTAGGAACAGTCTTTAGTAGCCATACTGTTGGGCCAAATAATCAAAAACAAAAACCCACCTTGGGAACGTGTCATCACAAAATGATCTTGTGTGAGCTAACACCTGTTTGGGAAACAACTTGTCAGGAGCCAACGACATAAACGCGCTTGGTTGCGTGACCGGGAAGCCCATCAACCAAGGAGGGATCAATGGCCGCACGGGGGCCGCGGGCCGGGGACTTTTTTTCGGGACTGACGTGTTCATCAACAGCGAGGCGTGGATGTCGAAACTAGACCTCAAAACCGGGTGGGAGGACAAGACCTACATTATGCAGGTAATTGATCTTGCAACTGGGATCCACGCTTTCTTGGTGAGGAATAATCCTCTCCTAATTCCAGTGACCTCTGGTAAAGGTGGAAAATTACCGATCTTAATATTTGTTTTAACGTGAAATGATTCATTCAATGAAGATGTACTCTAGATTCACTCTTGTCGATCTCAAAATGAAACACATTGTTTCTACAAACAAGACGGGATTTTTAAAACAAAAACTTCTAGAAACTATTGTTTGAGCATGCGCAACATTTCGCAAAGAACACTGAGACGAGCGCAGTGTGTTAGCAATGTGCAGGTGCAGGGGTGGACTAATTCCACCGAGCAAAGTGAAACCATTTACTTCATTGCTGCACCTCATATTTGTCCAGGGTAGAGGTAGTTTTAAATCAATTTACACTCAAAAGCTAATAAATAATTCCTATCTATTCTAGTTTTAACTCCCTTGTCATTTTTTGTTATTCCTTAATAATTACAAACAAGTATGAATCTATAATAATTTTTTTTAGCATTATACATTTCTAGATTTCTAAAGGAAAATAGTACCATTAGAAAAAAAGGTGAATAAGTTTGTTTAAAAATTAGGGGTAGATAAGGGGATGCCTAGCGATGTAGTTTTTGATAACAATTCGTCACACGAGAATGCAAGTATTCTATGTCCAATTTTTCACTTTTGTGTAAAAGAGCATTGAAGTTTGACCTTGTGTATACAACCAATGTTACTAGATGACAACTCGAGCTTGTATCCTCTTAAGTAATTATATAGTAGTCTCAATTTCACCTCAGGTGAACCATGTGAATTTTAAATATATGTAAACACCAAATATCTCAAATTTAACAATTTTGGAGATAGAACACTTGCGTTCTCAGGTGACGAATTTTAAAAAGGCAACGCGTCATCACGTCCTACTCCTTCGGTTCGGGCCGAAGAGCCCGCGATATCCAAATTGGACAGGAACAGGTTTTACAAATAGCTGACATCACTGGAGGATCAGGGAACAGGGATAGAGGTGGATGATCACTTATGCCAGCTCTCAAGTTGGACGTCTGATAACTTAGGTGATCGTCCTTCCTATGTTAACATATTACTTCCTGTCCCTTATCAGCTGTTTCCAAAGATGGCCTCACTTTGGAGCTACTGCGTTACTACAATGGGCAATCCACACATTCCTTAAATCTATTTTTTTGGTATGTAACATCTTTGTAAGTTTTTTTCTGTGTCACAGGGTTTCGGTAACGTGGGACGGCACGCGTCCATCAATATCTCACAAGCCGGCGCCACTCTCATTGGAGTTCAGAGGAGGGAGGGTGCCCTCTACAATAAGTACGGTATCTGTCCGAAGGTGAGGACGACTCAAAATAAAATAAAAGAGAGAAAGAATTGGACTCAATTTTGGCTTCGGTTTTGCTGTTTGGCATATGCCCGCAGGCAAATATTAAGTGGTTGATATTTTTAATAATATTTTTTTTTAAATTTAATATTTAAAACAATTGTTTGTTTGGATCAGTGAAACTATTCAATATAGTTTTAAATGTATACAAAACATGGAAACATAAAAATTGACATTGATAAAAATTTTCGTCCAAGATACCAAACATTTAGAATAAGTTTAACTATATGAACCACCGCTTAACCATATCAGGCAATACTCGTCATTCTGCCCCTAATCAGCTGTTTCTAATTATGGTCTCATGGTTGAGAGGCTCTGCGGTTATGTTAAACCATCTACCTCTTTTTAACAATGCTTATAAATCTTCCTTGTGATGGCAAATATCCTAGCGATTGCACACAAGAACAAAAATGATGTAACAATCACATATCCAGCCGCTAGAACAAATTAACAAGCTAAACGGAGTGTAAATAACAAGACTAGGCATTCATAAATGCCGGTTGCAGTTTCCTCTGTAGGAGAGTAGTTAATCTATAAAATGGTCATATCGTACCAATATTAAAATTATGATGATTTAAATTTGTCCTATTTCTACCAATTATTTAAATTAAAATAAATATACAATGTCAGACAGATTAAAATTGATATAAGATACAGTAATAAACCAAATTCAATTTAACAGAAACCACTTGGTATCTATCAATATTCGTGTATGGCTGGATTCAGTATAACTTTGTAATTTTCTGACAGTTGAAAAGTTATTAAAACCAATGCCGTATTCATCCACATCGAGAATACGTTTTGTCGCTTTGATAGTTGAATCGGATTTCCAAGGATATTCAATTTGTCTGCTAAGTTCGTTTCATTGTATGCACACTCTTAAAAGTGATATTGGATCTATTACAGAAAGTTAAAATTAGCAATAGCCAGATGGACATAAAATATAAATTATACCGGTGTTTGAGTGGTCTTAGGAGATCGATTCGCACTGAATTTGGTCAAGGATCGTATGCTGGCCTTGTAAGCTGAAGTTGGTATTGCACGTGTGGTTCTCACTGTAATTTTCCCATTCCTACTTATCGCTAATGCTTGTCAATTTTCTCTGAGCTATCCACCTCATGCGTGCTACATTGATCAAATTGTCAATAACCCTCGTGTTGAGTGATTCAACATTACCAGCACGTACAATGCTATAGGTTTGCCCTTTCTTCTTCGCTTGGTGTGTGTTTATGATGAAATCTTTAACAGTTAATCTATTTTCCACCAGGCGTTTTACAACCCATCCGGCTATCTGCATATTTACACAAGTTTGGTCAGAACGAGGAAGGTGTTGTTTTATAATAAAAATATCCCGAGTTTACATTAGTTTGGTTGGGAAACTTTTTCAGGACACTCAAGAATGATTCAAGCCCTTACCTTCCTCTAACCAACAAACCCGACTATACGAGAATGATTCGTTTAACCAAGTGCTCAACTGAGAATGTAAGAGTAGATAGCATCCTTATATTAATGACGTGACGTGATGATTGTTGACAGGAATTGATCAAGTATATAAAGGAGCACGGCACGATGATCGGCTATCCCAAAGCAGAGTTGTACAAAGGTGAGAACGTCATTTACGAGAAGTGTGACATATTGGCGCCCTGTGCCATTGAGAAGGCCATCACCTGCGAGAATGCAAACAAGATTCAGGGCAAGGTCAGTGCTTTAGCCCTCCCCTTGTGGGGTAATTTTGTGAGGGTGCACTAAAATCATGATCACCAGCTCCAGAAAGAAGTTTTAGGAAATATTCTGGAACGTTTCTCTACAAACAAATAAAAAGTAAAAGACGTTCCAGTTTTAAAGTAGGGAGGGGTTGATATTATGTATACAACAAGACCTTTAAAAGCCACCATAATTTCAGCTATATCGTATTTCAGTGAATTCAAACTATTGAAGTAATATGTTTGAAGCGAAGTAATAATGCTACTGGTAGTATTCACTCCGTTTAACCTGAAAGATAGCAATATAATTTCGATCGATTAGACCGTATCTACATCTTACATGTCATAGTTGAGCCAAGACAGGTAAGCCATTTCCTCGGGAGGAAGCAAACTTACCTTCATTCATTAGATTATGGAACATCTGATAAGTACACCACCACGATAAAATGTATTGTACGTACATTGAATATTTTATATATATTTTAAACTTAAAGTTTTTAAATAGCTAATTTTGCTGTTGTGAGATTCGTCTAGGTACAGTTTCGAAAAAATTATAGCTTTATTTGAACCTATTAGTGGAGAATCATTTAATATAAATTATTAAGGGATCCAATTTGAAATACCTAAATCAGACACTAATACTGAAGTGGCAGTCATTATAGTTACAAAGACGTAACAGTCTCGCTCTTACGGTTATAGCTCTGGAAGAAATTTAAAATAGTTTTGACTCAAAATAAATCATAATTATTAATGCATCAAGAGTGTTAAGGGCCTAAAAAAAATCATATAAATGTTGTTGTTGGCCCAATTAAAAGCTCCTTTCAGGTAAAAAAAAAAATTGCTCCATAGATACTGCTTGAAGGTGCTAATGGCCCCATTACTCCCGCCGCGGACAAGATATTACAAGATAAAGGGATACTTATTCTACCGGACCTCTTCATAAACGCTGGTGGGGTCACGGTCTCCTACTTCGAGTGGCTTAAGAACCTCAACCACGTATCTTTCGGGCGCTATAACTTCAAGTACGAGAAAGACGCACACTATCATCTCCTCAGTGAGTGGGTTTTGAGTCTTATGTTATCAATGAAGATTAAAACTAAGCCCATCTCGTATTACTGACTATGTAATTTACTGAGAGACGAGTTAATGTCATTAATTCACATTGATAGCTATACTTTTGCTGTCGGTTTGAATGTTTGTCAGCTTAATACAATATGTGCTTTACTATGAAAAGAAAAGCACAGCTCATATATCACATTCCTGCTACTGGGTAAAGAAGTAATGGTTGTCTCAGGGGTAAAATTGATAGTTAGCACTCGGTCCCTTATCATAAGTTTAATTCTATCGACACTATTGAGGAGGGTGTGTGAAACGAACAAGTAGCCCACCCATTAAGTTACTAAGGAGAAAGTTTTCCATCCTTTGCTAAATAACTCACTCATATGTCGTGGCAGGGTCAGTGGAAGAATCTCTGAAAGACAGTTTACCAGGCGTCAAGATATGTCCCACCATGGAATTCGCTAAGAAAATCGCCTACGCGTCAGAAGCCGATATTGTGGATTCTGGTTTACACTACTCAATGGAGCACACAGCACTTGTGAGTAAAATATCGTGGGGTAATCTTCCACTAAGGAAATTAATTCTAATAGATGAATAAGCTGTGGCGGCCATTTTGGTTTGACATGTTTTATTTTCATTAATGTCCTCTTTTTCTCCCAAACTATGTTCAAAAGAAGGTTATTTCTTAGCATTAATTTTGGTTTAGTTTGTTTCTTTGATATATATATATTAATTTCCTTTTTCCTTACAATAATTTGTAAATAATATTATGTTTGCTATATTATTTAGCCTAGTAATTCTTACCTGGGGCCGACCTTATTTTATAAATGCATTTTAAGTTGTATATGTAGTAAATATTGTCAATCGCTTCTCTTTGCATGGGAATAATAATTTTCGAATATTATAGTGACTAAATTATTGCACTCACCACTTTGCAAATTTATAAAGATTACTTCTTGCCGATTTTAAATGTTATTACGTACTCTATCAAATGTCAACTTTTTCAAAAACTATCGTTATTGGGACAGAGATTTCTTAATAATCAATAGGTACTCACTTTTTGGTATGATCATGAAAATATTAACTAAATATTCACAAATATAATTTATGTGGTTTCAAAATATAATTTATTTCTATATAAACAACATGTCTAGATATTTCTCCTCCAACGGATCAGGCAAATATCTTCCTGGCATAATAAAGATGTTTGTCAGATACTGAAATTATGTCATGAAGACCTCTTCAATAATAATATCAAAACGATTCCGTGTCTAGGGAAAGTGTTCCGATTTCATAGCATGTATGTCATGTTTATTTTATATTTGGAGCAGTATGTCTAACTATTTCAATAACTTGATCATTCAATGTCATAGAGTATAGACCATTATAATACTATCATTAGTATACTTAATCAACTTGTTTAGTTTGATACTGCACAATGTACTGTACACATCCATCAAATTTTATTTTTTCAGACATGTTCAATTGGCATTTTACCTACATTTCAAACATGAATTTTCCAGAAACAGATTTTTAAGATTTACAATACACTTTTTGATCAAATACATTAACTTATAAAAAACAAAAAAAATTACGGATAAACTCAGTTCTTTATTTTTTAAATGTTCTGTAAGAAAAAATCAAAGTATATATCATAGTAGGTGACCAATTTTCTCTTGTGTAGGGGATATTTTGGTTACACACAGGGTTATTATTTTGTTAAGGCCAGCTTTATATTTATACATAATATATAGATGAATGATGAATAGCGCATAGCACATGATACGCTAGTAATTGACTACCATTATTTTCATCTATGGCGCTCCTAAATAATGCGCAGTGAAGATTAAATAGTAACCAAAACATAATTTTGATTTAACTTCAACACTTTATGTGTTATACAATCATGGACTTGAAAATAGACAACCCTTGTTTGAACCAATGAGAAAGTGAGAAAATCTTTAGCCAATACACTCAGCCAGTGATCTATATACTATACTGGATGGACATAAGCACACTCCTTGACACGGACCAAATCTTGATGCTAAATTTTGTCATCTGCTTGCTAGTGAGGGGACATATTTAACGGTTTCTTTCAATGTTCTTGTGCAAAAACATGTGTCTGGTGAATAAAATGTTTATTTTTTAACTAGTGGAGTATTATGCCCCACTTTATTGAAGAAACGTTTACATTAGGATATACAATTCAATGATTTTAAAAGTAATATTTTACAAATAAGAATAAAATCTTTGATATATTAAAATATGTAGCTAACGTCCATGTTGTTTACATTATGCCAAGATTACAATATTTATTTTGGTTACTAGTTTATATATTGCTTTCAGAAACCATATTATGTTCAATGTTAGAAAACTATAATGATATAAGGTTGCTAAAATTCCGATTAATTATGTTCGAATGACACAATTTGTGTAGAAGTTTTATGTCAAACGATCATTTAGCTTATAGGCTTGTAGGAAGTATTAATATTTTAGCCTAAATTGACTTATTTAAAGAAACAATTCATTGGTGTTGAACTTAGTGATGCTCTTCAAACCTTTTATTAACCATTTATGTTGTTTAACCCATCTCATATAAATATATATAATTTATTCATCAAAATAGCGAACGGTGTTAAAATGCCATATTGTCTTGTATGTGTGTAGGAGAGAAAGATATACCTGAAAGTTTCCTTCTCTCTTACACAATGGTGTGCAGACATCAGCTCGAAAATTTTAGCCACAAATCTCCATCCAATTATGTTATAGAGATCAATGCACTCAGCTGACGGAAATGTTTTCTTTTCATGTTTGAAATGTCTTTGGTAGCCATAATTGTTTGTTTATAACGAATTCTCTTTGTTTCAGCGCCAATGACCCCAATAATTGAAAGTATAATTGAAAATAAAGATGAACTAATGAATTTTTGTTTTGTTATTCTTTTATTGATGACAATAATAAACTCAGAACATAACAAAAAATAAATTTAATTTTATAGTACAGGTACCTCTTGAATTTGGTTGATTTCATAGGTCAAGATCTAGATTTACTTAACTTTTTTTTTAGTGAACCCGTAAGTAGACTATTAGGTATTCAAACAACTTATCTTTTAGGGTGAATAAAAATAATAACAAGTCTAAGGGTCAATCTTACAATGTCTCGTCATAGTCCTCGTAACTTAACTGTTCGTTAAGTTCAACCTTGGTTAAGCTGGGTTTTGTGTTTTACATACTATTTTTATGTGCTCGTCAATTTACAACAGGTGCCTTCATTAATTACTATCGTTAACTTTCTCGAAGCGTTAGATTTGTTTCAAAGCTTTTGATTGGATTAATTTGACTATAGAAAATATAAGAATGTAATTACAACGTCTATGGAACTTTTATGAAAACAAATCAATAAGGCAGGTCCAATTTATCACGCATGTGTAAAACTAACTGTTATCTTTTATCTTATTTATTTGTTTGCTAAAATGTATGTTGAAAATCATAAATACGAAGTTTAAATTTTAGCAAAAAATAGGAAATGCTGCTTATGGAATAAATAGATAAATGCAAACAAACGATTTAAAATAATCAATTCTAGTTGATGTTCAATCTCTTAAAGAATTTCTAAAACTTTACGTTTGTTCAAATGAAAACGTAAAAAAAAAAAAATCAAATCTTTCACGTTATAAAATTCCAAGAAATGCTTTTGTTTCAAGTATCTCTTCGGTCTTCGAAGTCTTGGCTTCCTTAAAACTTGTAACTCATTTTCAAAGTCATCATAATCAAACAAAAAATCATCCATTTCAAAATATAAACCAATGTAACCTCACGTTAATAATAACAATAGTCTTTAAACAATATGGAGGCGTTTTTAACGTTGTTAATGTGGATGTTGTGTTTGCTAACTGGAAGGTAGACCTCACTTTAATGCTACGAGCACTTTTACGTAGACATTATCGCTTGCCAAACATTGTAAAATCAAAAGTAGTGGCTGTTATCACTTAACTCTATATTAGGCCCTAACGAATAGAATAACGTGTCATTGTAAGATTGGGCCTAAAAGTAAAAGACAACCAATTTCCATAAGAATTTAATCACTATGTTCTGTTATAAACCGTTGTGTTTTCTTATGAATTATGCACTGTATAATAATGATAATGCCCTATATACTATTAATATTGAGCTGAGAATTAATTTAAATCTGGCCTGGTGTTACACAGAAACCTCCAACAATAATTCCAATTCATTGGATTTCTTAGTTATTCTGTATAAACATTTGAGTTGTTTCTTTTTTATTAAAACATTAGTTATTTATTTACTTTCAGTACCAATGTCTAATGCCTTAATTTTTGACTCTATGTTTTAGGCTTTGATCCATGCTGCAGTAAAGTACAATTTATGTTTAGACCTACGGACAGCGGCATATTGTATGGCCATTGAGAAAATTTTCAAAGTTTACAATAATGCTGGTATAACAATTTAAATCTAAATAGAATATATTATTATTGTTTTGTTTGAAATCTGGCCTAAATACAACTAGCACAAAGCAAATATAAACTTCTCCAATAATGTATTATTTAGCAGTGTATGAGTGTCTTTATCCATTTTCTGGAACTGAGCCAACAACTGTGAATATGGGAGGGTGTGACTAAGATAGAGATATTTAAATAATGTATGTGACGTATTACAGTGACGTCACAAAAGAAGGATGTCTAGTAAATGAAAAGTTAGAATTGAATGAATTATTATATTCTATGATATCATAAGAGTGTTACGTTATGATTAACGGTAAATGTAGTACCAATAGAGCCAGTAGATTACCTTGAGTGTACACTCTACGTCCATGACAAACGGTACACCTGTGATCGTGGTGTTTGGGAGGTGGTACACATGTAAACTTGACGTTTGGTAGGTGGTAGACTTGTGACCGTGGAGTTTGAGGTGTGGTACACTTGTGACCGTGGTGTTCAGGTCATGATTCCACTAGATAGTAAATGATAAGGACAAGAGTTGAGGGGTAAACGGCACTTGAGACGTGTAAATAACGGTAAGTGGGGTTGAATGGGACGTACGTCAAACGGTATTTTGACCATGCTGTCTGGGTGGTGGCGTTCGTTTGTTTACATTTTCATCCTAGGATAATGACATTATTGTACATTTATTAGTTAATAGTTTTATCAATTTTAAGACATTCATGATTGTCCGTGATAGGTCACTATTTATTTAAGACATTATAATAAAAATAATAGTACGATAAAACATAATGTGATTCAATCATCGTATCTACATAGTCATGATTATTTTTTCTAGTTTTATTAGATAGTTTTGTGACTATACTGACTATTTTTGACAACGAATATGTTTCTATTGTTTTAAATGTCCTTGATGACCTACGGGGATCTATCGATGTACTTCTGTATATTTAACATTCAAAATGTTTTATAGTGACATACTCAAGTACTACAAAGTTCACTCTACGTACGAGACTTATGACAAACGGTATGTGTGATCGTGGTGTGTATGTAGATGGCACTGTTTGTCTATTATTTTTTTGTTAATGAGTTATGTTTACAAACCTGATCCCGTGGAAGGAAGTGGGAACAGTACTGGATATATTTAACTAACGGTAATTGTTGTCATTATAGTAAGTAGATGCCTTGAAAGTTTGATTCGCTTTCGTGACGTATGTAATAATGGTAATGTGGAAATACCGTCTAGGTGGTGGCCGTAGTTTGTTTACATTTCTATCTAAGGTTAATAACGACCTTGTTTTACATTTACTAAATACTGTTTTTAAAAAGGCATTGATGAAGGTCCTAGAGAGGTCGACATGTATCCAAGACATATATTAAAAATAATATTTATTCTATGAACCGGGATCGGTTGTCACAAATGTGGCTACACTTTCTTACTTCCTTAGGTTCTCGCAGATGCGGGTACATCTTTAATTTCAGTTTGAATCCCAGTTAGGTTATCCTTCCTAGATGTTTTATATCATTCCGCTTCGGTGGCCGAATGCTTTAATGAGACACTCTCGCAAAATACTAGAGTGCCGATGATGGGGAGATTGGGGTTCGTATCCCAGTTGGGTGTACTGAGGGTGTTTTGTTTTTCAAAATAGTTTAATCCTTTCCTTCTATGCAACTGCGTGTATAATAATTTATTTATATTCAGCATTCCTCATTCTTAATTCAGTAGTGTAATTCTCACGTATGCGTATAACCTGAATATATAGTGCAGTCCAGTGATAAAAAGATAATAAGAACATGGAGGAAATGAGGTAGGCCTACAGTATACTGTTTACAAAACTACTTTTAAGTAATAATTTTTATAAAAATGTTAATCAAAAACAACCATCGGAAATATAAGATTAGGTGACTGTATGGTCTATATGATCTACTTTAAGTTTTCTTCGGATTTAAAGTATAAATATCTCCTGTAGTTATTTTTCCTTGGATTGTAAGTTGATGTTTTTCCCTGACAGAAAACAAATTTATTTCATATCAAAAGAGTATTTGTTATATTCACAGATAATTACTGCTGTACACGTTTAAAACGCCAGTCTAGCAAAAGGTGCAAAAAATTAAATAAATACTCGCCTACGGTTCGTATCCTAAAATTTACCTGAATATATACGTATATCAAAATTGACCCACACTGTGAACGCTATTTCTACCCTGACGCCTAACTTAAAGGGTTCAAATACAAAATAATAAGTCAGCAAAATGAAAGAGTGTGCTGGGTGAGTGAAAAATATCAGAAAAAGCTGGGCTAAACATAAACAATACCCAGCACACGCAATTAGGAACTATTGCGGACTCGTCCCCATGGTCACCCTCAACAATATATAACAATAAACAAGAACGTAGCTATACCTCTGATTCGATTATCACACAACACTTTAGCTAGCATAGTATACCTAAGGATGAACGTAAAAAGGGGAATGTACAAATATTATCGTCAAGAGTTGTTTGTTAAATATTCGAAAAATATGGACAACAATTAATTTAAATAAATAATCCCAAGAAAAAATAGGGTATACAATATTTTGCAATCTTAGTATCATGGCCTCATATGAAGGGCGCCAAACTTATAAGTGATTACCATCACTAATCACGCTAACAAGAATAGTAGTTAGGCAAAAACAACAATAAATTACTCCTCAATTTAACCTCAGACTAATTGCCAATGTTCATCACAAAAATATTTAAAATTATTTTGTGCCAGTAATCTTTCATTTCTCCGTCCCATAAAAAGGGAAAATATACTTAACCCTAAAATTATTAGATATCTTTTGTTGGCGTTAGCTAGATAAATCCATATTTAATTTGCCAACACTTAACAAATTACCAACCATAACTTAGTTGTTAAAGCGGCTATCACTGACCTTTTACATGCGCTGATGGCGCCTGGTACTTAAAATGTATGTGTGAATATTTGAAGATAAACATTAATATAACTACTCTATAGACGGTATCTGATAACATTAAAGTTTAATATGATAAAGATAAACCATAAGTCTCACAAGGAGTAGTAATAAAAACAACATTTCTAGATATATGCTTCCTAGTTAGAGTGCAAAGCTTAAGTCCGTTAGAGTAAACATTTAGTACTTAAAAATATTGTCATCGCCAGATATTCTACTTTTGTTCAACTCCAAAGCTTAATTCCATTAATACTTGACATAAATACAAAGTGCAAAGTTCAAAGTTTAAGTCCATTAATATTTGAAATAATTACTAAGTGCCGAAACAGAATTTTGAAAAATAAAAGATTACGCCGAAAAGGAATTTTTCTTACATTATTAATATCCGAAGCCTTCGCTTGCTCAAGCTATTTCCAAAGCCAGTCCCAGAGTGGCACTTCACTCACACGATAACTCTTTTATACGATAAAACACAAAGCACGGAACGATGGGAAGACCACATGGGAGGGGGAACCAAAGATGTTCTACGAGCGTCTCGACTGCAGTGGAAGCGGAACTTTGGTACTGGCGAAGAGTTTCATCTTTCCAACCGAAGATCTTTGGTTCGGGGGGAGTCGTCGCTGAACGTTTGAATAGGCGTGGCTCTCAGTATATCGTGGTTAGTCGTCTTGTTCAGGTTGTAGCAATTATTGCTCCAAGTCAACAGAATGGGGACAGTCAAGTATAAACATCACTTACCCAATACCACTAATCTTGCCGAGCACCTTGCGCAAACGAACATCCGACTACACGAACCACAAGCGAACAACTGCCAAGACTGAGCCAAGTTCCGCCTCTCGCCACTAGAGCCCGGCACCACCGCTACCATGATCAATCCGCCCAACTTCAAGAAACGAGAAGAAGACGGTAACTGCCAGGCTTTGCCAGAATAATATAGAATGTTCTTCTGCCGGCGCGCCCCCTTCCTTTGTGCCTATCCTGTTCGATGAGTGTGCCATATAAAAGACCATCCGTCGAGGAAGACGTCACTCTTGGACTTGGCTGCGACCATATAGGACTAAGCGTCGGCGTAACGGACATATTATGTTAATGTAAGAATAAAATCCAATTTCGCTTTAAATATAAATTATGGGAACTAGTCAAAATTCTTTTTTTAGATCTTTTATCAAATTTAATTATAAATGTATTTGCGTAAATCTTCGTCTTTTGATTTACTTTATAATGAGAGTATTGTAAAGTCAGACATTTTCTGTGTTATGGATATTAGGCATTATGCGCGAAAATTATACTCAACCAATTAACTTTATTTGTTTCTCAGTAGTATTTAGGTTAGATGAGTGTAGTAAATATGAAAATTTGAGAGTGTTGTTAGATCAGAACTTTTCAATATTATCCATAATGATTGAAAGTCTAAAATTTCAAAATTAACTTTATTTCGTCTCTATTGCAAATGTGGCATTTTGGGTTTGGTAAACATTAAGGTGGGAAAGTGTTTGAAATATGGTGCCGAGATTTTCAATATTAGTAGAATGGAGTATTGCACTAGATTATTATATAGATCGACTTAACTTTATATGATTTTTTTTACTATTTTCTCGATTGTTATTTTTAGGATAGTTTTGTTAATATCTATTTTGTGCCAAAATAGTAACAAATAAACAAACTTAAAGGGGTAATGTTAGGAAATATCCTCGATATTTATAATATTACTATAATCCTTGTTTAGGACATAATCGAAGGCTATTGTGAGTTATGCTAGTAGGTTATTAGCGCTAAAGTTGAATGGTATTGGCATTAGGTAGTTTTGATGGAACTAAAACTTTTAGTAACATGTGGCATTTTCGCAACAACATCAAAAATGTGTTAGTTAGGAGACATCATTTACTGTATGACGTATGATCATATTAAATTAATGTTATGCATCAATATTTGTATTTGCGTAATATGTTTAGGGTACATAATAAATAACGTAATGATTAGAAGGAAAAGAGTAAATATTTATGGAACAATGTTTTTATTGGATAATATATATATATAAAACTTAATTATTAAATGCTCTTCAAATAATATGCTTATTATTTAATAAAGTGGCATGAATAAAATCTAAAAGATTCTAAGACTTGAATTTATTCTATTACATAATTACGCCATATTATCCCTATGTCTAGAAAAGGTGCGAGGGATTAGCCTTCGACCTTTTTATATATTTATATGTTAGGCAACCTGTGAAGGTGGACCGTTGTTTCCCGCTACTCACAAGAGTGAGTTGCGTGCGCTGGGGACATGCTAAATATCCAGCATTTTATAACTCACAACTTTAGGATATTCACTCTGCGCGCTCCTCTATATTCTATTTCATTTTTCTTTAACTGTAGATTTTGTTTATATTTATGTATTGAATCCCTCTAGTTTGGAGCTTAGGGATTACAAGGTTGGTGTGTTTCGATGGGCCTTTCGTGCATGTAGTCGAGCCAGCAGCAGATGGTGTCGGTACAATTGGGTAAGTCCGTTGTATTTGGTTTGGTTGTAACTAGCTTGTGGCTAATGCTACAACTGTCAAAAGGAACCATTTTATAACACATGACTTGATGTAAAAATACGTTATATTAGATTTATGAAATTTGTTTATTGTCATTTAAAACATAAAAGAGAGATATGTTTTATAAAACTATTCATGAGTATTATATAATGATGAAAAAATACACGAAAGTATTATTTTTTCTTTGTAGTAACATTAATTATATCATTATTGATCCAGTGCTTAGCGTCCTATACTTTGGATTCACAGCCCAAGGGGTCGATTTCAAGCAATGTTTGTTCAAACGTGCAATTTTAAGACATAAGGTTGTAAAATTACCAAACATTATTAATCCGCAAGATTACGAGAGAGAGAGAGAAAAAGGAAGAAAGTCATGTTTGAGTTTGCTAAATTAAATTCATTACAGCCAAATCCTGGACTTTTAAAACCTAAATATAATTTTAAAAATTAAGAAAAAATATTTAAAATTATTTAAAATGTACAAAAAAAGGCTATTTTTTTCTAAGAAGATGTTTAATTAATAGAAACTTTTCCCTACTAAACTCTTGTATTCTGCTATTGTTGATCTGCAAATATTTGATTCAGAAAAAAGTATATCCGCTCCCAAATCAACCTTCTCCAACTTAGCTACAGTATCTCATCAGGAATGTGTATTTTACAACCATAGAAGCAAAAAGGATACAAAGTTAATTGCCTGCACACATTATCTTCTCATTCTGGCAACCATGAGAATAAAAAAGGTATTTATGCATCTAAAAATATCGATAGTGCTTAAACATAGCTACCTAGCACGCCCTATTGGTACAATTTGACCTTTGACCCAACGTGGAGAGAGAGTGTATTGTGATTATTACGTAATGTTGTTGTCTCTCTCTGATTGGCTGTTGGGTTTCCCCCTCCCCTGACCCCTTTGCAGTTTTCCAAACTTGTTTATTCTTGCCCAAACTTTGTTTTTTATGTGTGCTAGTTGGTTTTTATGTTTTGGTAGGATAGGGATGGGCGTTGGAGTTTATTTTATGTATTTATTTGTGTGGGAGTTTATTTTATTTATAGGCATGCAGTCCACGGCATCGCGCGCTCCTCCCGTGGTATCACTATTGAGGTCGCAGAACGATCCTCTCCTGACGGCCGCTTAACGTAGAGTGTTAGAAATGGTTCCCAGCCAAAAGACCCCCTTTCACTTCCCTCCCCCCAGGCATGTGTATTACTGGTGTCGCAACCTCTCATCTCCCACCCCTTCCCCATCTATGTGGTAATGGGTTTTTTCCCTTTACTAGAGAGCATGACACAACTCTGATTATGCACAATCAGGGGCATGGAAATAATCAGTTAGGGGCCGCTATTCCCCACCACAAAAGTCTAATAAAATTGTTTGTATGGTATCGTCCATCAATATGCGTGGATATAGGTATCAGCCATGAACCACTTTTGTTGGAGAAGTGAGGTAGAAATGTTCCGGCACAGGAGATGGTAACTAGTGACAGTACACCTCAGAGGATATTCGAACCCCTACCTCCACCACCATAACTAGATGGGGCCACACGCACTCTTTTCTGGCTAAACGTGCGGTAGGGATGATTAAGAAAATGTTCCGAAGGGAGAAATACTGACAGTTTTCATGGTGGGATTCGATTTTAACCTCCCCCTGCCAGAATTAGATGAGCCTGACATTTAGATAGCGTGCACACCGGGATTCGAACCATACTATCTTTAGCACAGCTAATGTCTGTTATAAACTTCCCTACAAGTGCACCCCCATTTGCGAGAGTGAAAAAATAGGGGTTTTGCTGGTCGACCAGATTTTCCTAGACCAGTTAGAATGTTTACCCGCATTTGCTTGGAGTGAGTAAATCAATCTCAGAACGGGAATCAAACGTCAATCACTCTCTCGTCAGCCGTCTAGTACAACACAATGTGACGCATTATACCATGCGACCATCGTTGCATATATATACAAAAATTATTATAAAATGCATTTGTATTTATAAATTGTGACAGTAGATTGCTACCCTAGGATAAAGTGAAAAAAAGAAACAGCCGTTTCATTTCTTGAGCCATATTATAATGATAAGTATGCGGAAGTATTTAAGGTGTCCGAGGAAATGTACCTGTATTTGGATGGTGGGTGAGAAATATTTGATAAAAAATAGCTTTGGATGCGTTATGATCTAAGACGTCAGTTTCTCAATAGAATTAACTGCCAATGATGAGGAGATTAAGGTTCCAATCCAGGTCTGGTGTACTGAGGGTGATTTTTCCTAAATCTTATTCCAATCTCCATCCACGGAAATTTGGGAACACTTCCTTTAAGTTCAACCTCCCTTATCTCTAAATATTAATGTAGCTAGTACATATACATACAACCCAAATAGGTAGTAGACGCAGTGTTAAAATAAAATAGAAATCTCTTCTTACCTTAGCAACACTCCACGACACGACACTGCTATTAATGATTGGTCAGATGGAGTTCAAGATCTGGAGAACATGGCACAGGTAAAGTTTTAAACAGACCATTAAATTATCGATTTCCATTCTTTTTTCTATGCACTGGAAGGAGGGTGAGGCAATCGCCCCCATCTCTCCCCTCCCCTGGATCTGCCACTAGGGTGGAATGAGGCATTGCATGCCTCTGATATGATCTGTGTTTAGGAGTAGTATTCTTTCGACCGGAATTTATGAATTTCCCAAAGTAAAGTAAAGTAATATTACACAAATAGAGAGGGGATGGCTACATATTTCCTCTTTCATTTCTTATATTCGTATCCCAACCTCTTTTACACTTTCCGGCAATTTCAAATAGAGAGTATGAAGAAAGTATTCGGGATTGACGGCTGAGGAATCCCTATTTATAACAACCGGTAGGACTACTGAATTAAACAACTCAGACTTAATTATTATTTATTCTATCACACACACAAAGGAGGACCCCGTTCAGTCACTTCATTTTAGATAGACAAAAACAAAAGACCACAGGCCCATGGCAACAAAGAGTGACAGCAGTAAAACAAAATGCGCATAGCAAATGCAAAGACACACAATACACAACAGAAGGCGTGAGGTGAAAAGTCTAAGGCAGATGTAGAATCCTACTATGACAATATTAGAAAAATGAGTAAACAGCGATGACAAATTCACGTAATGAAGCTGGAAAATACCAACCTTGGCAAATTAAAATAAATTAAAAGTTCAGGACTAATTATTTTAGAGCTCAATAAGCGATTAAACATACCAGATCACAATATAAAAGCTACAAACCACCAAGAAATCCTTGCCTAGGTATAAATTGCCATAACATGATCACATCCAGCAGTTCTCCTGGAAATATTCTTGCAAGGGTGGAAGAAAGTACGGGGAAATATTATGTATTGAAGTTATAATTTCTGGGATTTTTAATTGAGATGTTATGACACTTAAATTTATGTAACAATATAGGCCAATATCTTAAATACTACCTCATTAATCTGGTAAAATCTAGGTTATATAATCTTCATATCTCCTTAGTCCTCTAGTTATACTTAATACTTTATAATCTCTTATTAAAATTATTTTAATTAGAACGCATATGTCCCACTTGCCTTCTCCCTGTGTACGTCACGGGCCACAACAAATAAACCTGTCAACACATGCCACCAAAGGTGATTATTAATATCATTATAAACAACTAATTAATAACGCGATACTTCCCAAAGTATTGGAAACAAATTAAGATCAGTTGTACCCCAGGCCTCAAAACGACATATTCCCACAAATTTAAAAAACTAGTCAGTAGTCCCCCTTTGCAAACTATATGAGAAAACTATTATAAAAAAAATGCTTCTATTCCTAATTAATCACAACATACCAAATATGTAATGGACCTTGGTGTTAAAAAAATGTATTTAATAAAGTCATCCATATATTAATAAATCTACATTTGTTTACATGGTTCACACAAACCACATAGCTTCAAGTAAATTAAACAAAATGTAATATTTAAAGTATTATATAGAATGTTTTGTCTAGTTATTTCTAATATCAAACTATAATACTATTAAAATATTGTTAAAACACAAACAATTTATCCTGAAAGTATCAGTCCCTAATAGGTATCACAAATATTTATTTGTATACATTTACAAATACATTTATATTGTTTACTTAATCTGCTTTAATAATTACGACGCAGGAGTTATTTAAAACCTACTTCAATTTGTTGTCAGTTAAAAGTGTTTTAAACTTATGCATCCCATTTCATTGTTAGATATGAGAACTGTATTTATTCAATTATTAAACACAAACCAAAATTTTTTTTTTGTTTTATGAAGGTAGACGTTTAGAGTAACCTCTATGCGTTTTTGCATTCCTTGATGAGTACTCGCTAGCCGTTCCGCCTTATGGCAGTGCTAATATCCAAGCAGGCAAGATAAAGAAAAACTAAACACTGAACCGCCATTTTGAGGGTGTATGAGACTCGGCTCATCTCGGCTCGGCTCTGTAGTCTCATTTTCACTGTTTCAAGATTGTTTTTCACTTTAATTATGTTCAGTAATTTCTATAGTTAACTTTTTTTATTAAATTTAACATAATATTACCGAAGCAAGGCGCCACACATTTGTAATCCTGTGATAGTGCAAGATAATTGTTTAGAAATTGTATTATGTTGATTAATACGTGAATCATTTTATATTTAACTTAATATAATTTAATGTCACTCAACAGAAAATTGTAAGATTAAAAGATTTCCAGCTTATCCCAAAAGGAGAATCATTTGGGAATCCAACCTAAAGCGGGCGCATTGGCAAAGGAAAGGACACCACAGGATTTGTGAAGTAAGCATGATCTTTTTTACTATCTTTATTAATAATAATAATAATAATAATAATAATCTTCTATGGAATTTTGAATAAGAAACATAACCAAGCTTTCTTGACAGTTATTAAGGTTATATTTGCATGAATATCATAGGCCTGTCTGAGTTTAATTAACTTCAAGTAGGCTATATAAGTCATTAGAAAATGTACATGGCCTAGGCCTATTGAAACTAATCAGCATAAATCACTGATGAGTCCTTTAATTTTGGACCCTATTAACTTATGCCGGGATTACGATCAACTTAACTTTAACTTAACGTAACGTTCACTTAAAGTTAACTTAACTTAAGAAAACAGATGTGTGATCACGATTCACGTAACTTAACGTAACAACTAGAGCCAAACATTCTTGAGTATGATCTGTGATTTGTACTCGTTGTACAGTGATGATCTGGGAATTTTTACAGTTTTCAATCGATACAATAAATATCTATTATTAAACTTTTTTGATAAATATAGTTCCCTATTTTAGTCTAATTATTTTGTTTCAATATCTGATCACTAGAACTTACGCTAAAGAGTAAACATTGGTCATTATACCAACATGTGTGTTCTTTTTGGATGGGAGGATGTACTTGTACTCTTTATGACAAACCGCCACTGGTATTTATGTATAGTACTCAATCTGAAGGTTTGTTAGATCACAACAGGTACACCCGTCAACTGTTAAAGAAAGCCTAGACAGCACTGAAGGGGCGAACTAGGCATATGAGTAAAGTTGATCCCCCTTGCATGCAGCGTTTAAACCTCAATTTGTAAAATAGTGTATTCATTGCCACTTCATCATGTACTAATTTTCTTCATAGTGTATTCTTTTAATTTTGTATGTCTAGCATAAGTGTATAGACTTAAACTTAACAATATAGCTAACTTTGTACATTGTGCACATTTATATTAATTGAAAGCATTTTTCTCCATTGTAAAATACATTATAACAGGTGTTTCAAATTCAATAAAATATGTGTTCTTTTATAAAAACCAGAAACTACTTTGCTGAGGTTGTTTATTTGTTTCAATACCTTTACATATCATATATTTAATATAATACTGAAATTATATGAGAAGATACCCAGTGATAAAATTTCTAAAACAAATTTAATAAATAGGAGGTGTTTATTTTCATATTAATTTGTTGTTACCTTTTTTATTTTTTTATTTTTATTGTTTTCTATTAATAAGAATTACGTTGCTCCTCTAGCAACGGATAAAATCGTCATTATTTTCTGTCTTATCTTATTTGTTGGCGATGATGCAGTGGTTCGAATTTCGTACAGGTATACTAAGCTAGACTTTTACTAAATAGTTTAAACCACTATCCACATAGATGCAGATACACTTCCTCCAACTTCTGCCTTGCTGATATTGACCTTGACTGTAGGGCCTATAAATATATGAATAGCTTGTTGGAGCAAAATATGTGTATAAAGATTACTAAGTATAACAAATATATATGATATACATATTAAAATATAATAACTCTTTTTTCTTTAGTACGCTCGCTTCAAATTTACTGTAAGAGATGTGTCTATCCGGGTGAGGGGGAAACTACTAGAAATAACTTTTAAAATAGTTTAATTTAACCCTTTAACGTACTTTGCCAAGCAATAATCATCATATGCAACACCAATACAATGACGAGCAAGGCTCTCACTTGGTGTTCTGACTTATATCACATATACAGCAGGAGCAGTATGAATAAAACTTGTCTCTTCTATCCAATATATTTCAAGTCGAGATTTTTTTCTATGGTTATTAGGTGTTTACTTTAGCTGAAGTGACGATATAAAATCACTTTAATTAGTATATGATTTGTTTGTGACGTTTTGCGGGTCTCAACGCTACTATGTTTAGGTTTATATTGAAGGTTTGACCAACCATAAAAATGTTAGTGAGTAGATTAAATAAAATTATTGGTGAAAAGTAGTGGCTGGGGGATACACCCCCCACCCCCAAGTTAAATTCTTCAATAAAGCAACTGTCTATTGAAAGTGTCCATCCAAACAATTTTAGTGAATAATAACATCTCCATCATTTGTAGATGAGTTGTGCCTGGGGGGACATAAAACCCCAACATTTAGAGTTTCTCAGACAACACTTTTCTATGGAAAGTATGATCGTCCATAACAATTTTAGCGAATAAATACCATTTCTATCCTTTTTCGATGAGTAGTTGTGCCTGGGGGGCATACAAAATTGAAAAAATCTCTTTAACCATAAACATTTCAGAATTACGGTTGAACCATTTAATGAATACTGGTAAAGATATAACCTCTATATCCTTGATAGATTGTAAAATACAGAAATATTCATATGGAGAGGGGGCAAAAGCCCGTTTCTAGAAATTACGTCATGCAAAAATTCTATGGGACTTTCCCACAATAATATAGTACAAACTGACCATTTATATGACCTTCCGGTGACCTGGTGGTCTAGGGGTAAGGTTTCAGACTTTATGTGCTGGAGACCCGGGGTTTAATCCTCGGCCCTAGCGCAGATTTATCTGATTGCCAAACCCTTCTTTCACCTCTGATAAGACGTGTATTAATGACAACTTGGGAATGTGTGGAATTCCAGGCCTCCACCGTGGTTCAGATTCCACATTAAACTGTAGGTCCTCCATTTCATCTCACAATCATCCTACGATTACCCATAAGCGTAATTGCGTACAACCCAAACGGGTAGAAAGAAATAATAATAATAATAATAATAATATAGGACCTTCCATTTGGGCAGGTGAGAGCAATATCTCTTATCCTTATTTTACACCCTCTTCCCCTCTACCCCCATTTTGGTCACAGAGCTACATCTTGGGAATAAAAGAGAAAAGGGTGTGCCCTGAAAAATGAAGTCGTTAAATCTATACCCTCCCTTTCTCAAACATCCCCCACACAAATAACGTTCTCCGCTGTCGCTTATAATATTTCACAAGTTATATACAATTTATTTGATTGCTTGATTTTTAATTAAAAACAAAAACTAAAAATACATTTTGGTACATGAAACATGTAGTAATGTACCAATATTTATTATTATGCAACTAATATATAATAGGTCGTTTTAATTACGGAAGTATTTAGCTTAAATTACGACTAATATTACCTTAACATTATTTTGGAAGGCCTCTTAGAGTTTGAATTGCCACCAAATATTGCCATACTTAGTTGGTAATTACTTAAGTTGTGGAATTTTTATGGACTTTCACTTTAATATCGTATATTTAAGTTTTATATACATAAACATTCGTTATATAATTTATAGAGTTCTAAATACATGCGTAATTAACGTGTAAAATTCAGTTTTCTCATAAGATAATTTTATAGGCTTGACGTCATACCCTCACAATGGCATATTGGGAGTACTCATTATAACTAGGTTATTCTAGTAGACGTCTTGTAAACAGCGCTCGAGCGGCAAAATTTGGACTCCAATGAGTTCTTTGAGGTTGAAAGCAGCGCTATGATGGACGCTTGATGTATAGTGTAAGGCTGTACGCACTTGCGATTTTGTTGTAGCTATTTAGAATCGAACAAAATCGAAAATGGTGTCAACTAGAGGAATGAAGTTCAAATTTTCGGAAGGAGAACGCGTTCTGTGCTATGAACCAGATCCGACAAGGCTAAAGTTTTATATGACTCAAAGGTAAGGGATGCTATTTTTATAATAATAATATTGGGCTATAACATTGTCTAAAAGAAAATATTTGGCTCTAAGGAAAGGATAACATGTTTGACGACTGTCAGTTGTCGGTACTGTGAACATTCGAAATGGTAGATCGTCGAAATAAACTTTGTGTTCGCATTTATCTGTGTGGCATTCATGATTTAGAAATCTTTAACGGCTGTTTATTCAGGATTTTGTTGGGTTATTTTTCCTCTTAAGAACACAAATTGCATTATTCTCTCTATTGGCCTGTTGTGTTTTACGGCAACAGGAAGTGCTTGCGCTTCAATCGTTAGTGAGAGGGGGAGTTGTCCTCTCTGTCTTTTGCAGGGAAGTCTAACGAAGTTTCGGAAGGTGGTGTGTCCGTATTGATTACAGTCGGTTCGGTATCATTTCACAGGGTAAGTAGTTTCTAAGCGAATCTACTAAATTATCACCTCTTAATGTGAGCGTTTTTCATGTATGTTTATGTTTGATAACGTTTAAAATTGAATTATGCAGCAACAATCTTTTCATCTATTTAAATAAAATACTATGTACTTTGAGTTCACTGCACTGAAAGATGGGTTTATGATTAGTTGAGTAATTTCCATTTATACTTTCAGTATGACTAATAAACTTTATAGATGTAATTTAGTATATTTTCCCCAGTCGTTTTATTTTGTGTGCTGCCCTTAGTTTATTTATTAGTAATTATTAACAAGGCAACCATTTTTTATAGGTCTACTAATACATAATTTTGATTAGGATTTTGTATTTAATTGTAATTATCAATTTGTGTGAATCTTATAGTTTTTAAAAACCAGATATCAATTTCATAGCCTGGATTTTTACCAAACAGGTACTACTTTGAAATTAGGTAGGTATTTATTTTAATACTTGGACAATTTGCTGGGTTTTAAAAAAAATTATGCAAAACTACACTTTATCCATTCTATTTTAGGTTCTTTTTCATTGTTATGGTACAATGTTTAGATATTTTATTCACTTTATTATGCATACAAAAGTACATAAAGTTTGAATTCTAGACTTTAAATAGACTTACCTATATGCTTAGGTCTAAATATAAGAATATTTAATTTCAAAATTTAACTTTATTAAGAAGTTTTTGTTTTACATATTTTGAAAATGGCTCTGCTTTTAAACAGGATTTGTTTGGAAAGAAATTGCTATGCATTTAACAGTATGGAAATCTCTAGAAATATTTTTCCTCTAATAAATTTGTGAGACCACAAAACACCTATCAAATTATAAATAAGTTTATCTTTTAAATATTGGAGTATTAATCCGAAGCCTTTAATTTTATCATTTAATTACAGAAGTTGGTGTACCTAAGTAGATCACTTGGTGACATCTGCTATTGTCTTGAAAGACTAAACAATATTTTATTATTTACATCCTTATAAAAGGTTGTAATTTGTTAACAAAACAAATTTATTCTTATATAGGCCTAAATATATCATTGTAAAAAATAACTTGTTGGAAGAGGCCTACTCATTAATTTTAATAACCCTGAGTATGTAATAGTAATTCACGACCTTAGTTTACTTGGAAGTCAGCTCAAAAAGTTATTAGAAACAGTCCCTACACCAACAGCTGACATCTATCACGTTGGATAACTGCAATGAAAACAGATGGTAATATAATAATGTGTTAGTTAGCCACAGTAATTTAGTCCAATATTATTTAAATATTTATTTGAGGTCTGACACAAAGCTTATTTTACATTTTATTCCACTTAAAAAAAATTATTATTCACAGCACTTTCACTAAAGGTCTAACTAAAATAGCTTTAAAATGGCAAACGATGAATTTAAAACATGTGGTTGAACATGACGGCCACAAGTTTTTTACAATTATCCACTTACGCAGTGGATAAAAAATATTTTATTTAGTTAAATATTTTGAAATACGATAAAATAATTTATATATAAAAATGACAAGTATTTTCTCTTTTCCAAGATAATATGATGCCTGTATTAAAAGGTATTGATGTATGCACTATATTACACATAGTAAATAATGTTCCAAAACAAAGAATAAGTACTTTTAATTATGTTTAAAATATGTTTTCGGTTTGGATAAAAAGAAATTATTAAAAAAAAATAGTATGAGAAAACTTAAGTTTAATGTTATTTTAAATGTGAAATATAACATGTAATTAAAAAACTTTAACACTTATAAATAACCCGCCTCGGTGGCGTAGTTGGCTAACGCGCTTGTCATGTTGAGCCGACTGCTGAGGACGAGGAGATCGAGGTTCGAATCTCGGTCGGGTGAACTGGGGGTGGTTTTTCCTAAATGGTTTTCCACTCTCCCTCCACGCAAATGCGGGTTCACTTCCTTTATTTCAACCTTCCCAATTCCTAATCCATTAGCGTAATTAGTACTTAAGCGTATAACCCGAACGGGTAGTAAGACGCGGTGCTAAATAAAACTTATAAATCACAGTGATCTTTTACAAGTGTTGGCAACCCAAAACCTAAACATATGATTTTGTGAATGTAAAATTTAAGACTTGAATTCAAAAACATGTTCAATATAATATATAAAACTATCTCTTTGATATCACAAACTTTTTTTTAATTAGTGTCAAGTAGCCTAATGTCTGTGTAATGGCTATAGGGCCTTCTCTTTATATACCTAATTAAAAAAGTGTTAGTCACAGGCTCGGCTAGCATTGTTTGATTCCATCATAATTTAGCTTATTAGATGGTGTCATACTGTAGTTCAGCAGTCATCAACCTACAGCATATGGGTCTATCTGACCTGCCAAAGATTTAACAAACAAACAATTATGTTCATTAAAATAGACAAATAACTAATCACAATATGGATAGTATAAAGTCTTAAGCTGCGGCAGAAGGGAGTGCGAGTAGTTTTACAGTTTTTATAGCATTACATTTTTTTGGCCAAAATAAATCTAATATTTCTCCAGTAGCAACGTAGAGTTTAGTTTTCTGCACATGCTAATATCAACATATCTTGAATATCTGTCAAGAGTGGCCTAGAATTTTGTCAAAACTTTTTATCTTTATTTAAAAAGTTTTGACAAAATTCCAGGACACTCTTGACAGATATTCAAGATATGTTGATATTAGCATGTGCAGAAAACTAAACTCTACGTTGCTACTGGAGAAATATTTGATTTATTTCGGCCAAAAAATGTAATGCTATAAAAACTGTAAAATTACTCGCGCTCCTTTCTGCCGCACCTTCAAGACTCACTTTCATGTTAGACTAGACTGCCAATGACAGGGTTATGGGGCTCAAACCCCATTCGGCTGTATTGAGAGTAGTTTTTCATTCAACCCTCTACGCAAATGTGTATACATACACTTTAAATTCAACCTTCCTCATCCCTAACACATTTTTGTAATGAGTACATAATGGTATAACTTGTAAAGGTGGTAATGGGCCTACATGGTACTAAAAATAATATAAAGCTGAAATCTTTTGCTCCATATTTTTTTTTTTTTAGCCGGCCTACTATTTTTAATTTTTAAACTTGTACGGCCCGCATTATTCAAAAGGTTTTCGATCTAAACCAATTTTGATCAAATGTGTGAGAGAATTACTTCTGTTCACTTTAAATTTTATATTTGGTTTAGTCTGATCCAAACTAATTAAACACAACAACAAAAACTATTCTTCTAGACCCAATTACAATCATTCTATGATAGGTCTACTGTTTCAGCTTATTTGAGACTTGAAAGTAAAGAAAGAAAATAGAGGCGGAAAGATCTTACAACTAGCACACCAGCCCTACATTTTGTTGAAATTAAAATATTTATTCTAAAAAATATTCATAAAGTTATGGAAACAATTTTATTTTTAATGGCTTTTATTCATTATAGAACTTATTACCTGGTCATTAATAGAGAAGACCATGATCCAAAATAATACTGTCCATAAACTCTTACCTGGCGATTTACTTTACATTTATTTATTGAAAATTAAGCGTAAGCAACTCACTAAAACCTATGTTTGCATGTAAACATACAGTAGTCCCATGACTTCCTTGGTGCTGACTGACAGCTGACAGCTTTAAAAAGCTACCAGACCAAATTATGTATCCCTACGCCGAACCAAATGATCTGCAAAAACATGTGTTTAGCAGCTGTCACTTCTGACAGTCAAAATTTAGGTATATACCTAAATGTTGACTGTCGAAGTCAGCTGTGAGCTGTAGTCAGCACCAAAGAAGCCATGAGGCTACTGTACTTTCTGCAGAGACTCTTTACGTGTTCCAATGAGGTGAAAGTATGATGGTAGTGAGTATGACGGAGTAGTACCAATGAAGAGCTTAACCTAACTAGAGCCTAACTAACAAATCCTGATGACCATAGGAATTATGCCCCTTTATAAATAATTTAGCCTTAAAATAAATACATTGCTTTATTTCAATACTTAACTTCCATTTAATGGATTTCGCTGGGCATGTCCCTTCTACATTTTCGGTTCAGTTTTAATGTAGCCTGTGTGAGTTTGCGGAATGTAAAATAGTAAGTGGATGTGCAAGAGTGTTCATTTGAAAAAAAAAATATAGTTAACTATTTTCGAGAAATCTACAGTTGTTTATCGGTTGGTAATTACAAAAGATTATTGCACATTAATAAACTAGGCCTATTAAATACATAGAGTTTAGATTGTGAAATCTTACAGATTTTTCGATTATATTTGTTGCTGCCTCACTTAAGCGAGTTTGTTTTTGAATGTTTCAATATAACAAAGTTTTTTTTATTAATAATCTTGAATTTAATATTGTTTGATTTCATGAATTTTTGTGGGTGTAAGTAAAATTTTTGTAATTTTCAAGTTTTTTAGAGGAAAAAATTTGCCTAAAATGTACGGTTTTTAGGTTTTGTCTTCTATTTATTTTTATGCGTCCTCATTAGTATTTGATTGACTTATGAGTCATACCTACTAATTCCACCGTAATAT
The DNA here is from genome assembly GCA_039000515.1 of Timema cristinae. Classification (NCBI taxonomy): domain Eukaryota; kingdom Metazoa; phylum Arthropoda; class Insecta; order Phasmatodea; family Timematidae; genus Timema; species Timema cristinae. Next base: position 23,030,946 of record JBCFYV010002255.1, on the reverse strand, counting down.
ATTGTACTGTACATATATTAGTGTTACTGTATCATACAATACTACAGTACAGTGCAACTCTACTTATACTATTCGATACTGTACTGTGATTAATCCATGTTTAGTAAACATACATCTTATGCAAGTTCATTTGTAAAACTCGTCATTTCAGTAACTGTACACTATCTCAGTCCACATTATGTCGAGTTTCCAAGACACTACTGTATACTCAAATCAAGCTAGATACGTTGTTAAAATGTTGATAAAATAATTATATTTTCATAGAAACCTTAAAATTAAGAGGATTATCTATAATATTAAATTATTTTAAAAACCTGTGTGTATTTTTCTGATATTTAATGCAGCCTAAAAAAAACCATATACACATAAAATTAAGGATAAGCTATAGTTATCACTTACTTAGGTGGTCGTATGGTCTAAGACACTACTCTCGCAATAGACAGGACAGCAAAAGACTGGGAAATCTCGGCTTGATCATGGTCAGGTGTAACGAGGGTGGTTTTTCCTAAATAATTTTCCATTCTCCATCCACACAAATGCAGAGACGCTGCCTTTAACTTCAACCTTTCTAATCCTTGCTCATTAGCTTAATTAATACATAAACTTACAGCCTGAATGGGTAGTAGGACGCAGTGATATAGTTATCTACATTGCGAGTTTCAATATATATACAACCAAAATTGTTTAAAAACTACTCATGATTGCAACTCTATATCACAAACATGTAATATGTATTTAAATTAGTAAAATGAAGAGTTTGTTAGACTCTCTGTCATGAACATTGCACAATATATATCATAAACAGAGAGCTGATATTTTAAAATTAATAGCCCCTGTGCACAAACATGTGACCTCGAAGATGAAATTTTAGATTTTTACTAATTTTTTTGGTGACCTGGTGGTCTAGGGGTAAGGTGTCGGACTTCTGTGCTTGGGTCCGGGGTTCAATCCTCGGTCTTTGCACAGATTTATCTGATTACCAAAACCTTTCCTTCACCTCTGACAAGGCATCTTGTAATGTGGGGAATACCAGGCCTCCACCGTGGTTCGGATTCACGTTAAATTGTAGGTCCTCAATTTCTTCTCACAATCACCCTACCATTACACATTAGCGTAAGTGCATATAGCCTGAATGGATAGTAAGACACGGTGCTAAATAATAATATAATAATATTTTAAAATTATTAAAAACTTGGTCAGGCAAAATATTATTATTATATTATTATTAGCACCACGTCTTACTACCCGTTCGGGTTATACGCACTTACGCTAATGTGTAATGGTAGGGTGATTGTGAGATGAAATGAAGGACCTACAGTTTAACGTGGAATCCGAACCACGGTGGAGGACTGGCATTCCCACATTCACAAGATGTCATGTCAGAGGTGAAGGAAGGTTTTTTGGAAATCAGATAAATCTGTGCTGGGAGTCAGGCAAAATAAAATGAATAGTTTTTTTTTCTGTTTGTTTGAAGTAAAGAAAAATGCTACCACATATGCTTGTAAGATAATAAATCTACTCTTAGATTTGACTGTCAAGGTTGTTCAACTATCTGTGTAACTGCTTTCTTTCATGAACGTAGCATGTGTATTCTAATTTTTTCTCTTTACTGATATTCATGTACTGTCAAGATGATTGAAAGGTTATCAAGACTAGTTTGTATTGTGCTGTAAACACCTTGAAACATTATTTGTCCACTAAATACTAATTAATAATGTGTAAGGATAAAATTTATTTAACTACATATATATATAACATTTCAATTATTTAATCTGCAAAATAATGCTACAGTTGCCCCATGGCTTCTTTGGTGCTGACTGACAGCTTTAAAAAGTTACCAGACCAAATTATGTATCCCTACGCCGAACCAGATGATCTGCAAAAACATGTGTTTAGCATCTGTCACTTCTGACAGTCAAATTTATGTATATACTTAAATGTTGACTGTCAGAAGTCAGCTGTGAACTGTCAGTCAGCACCAAAGAAGCCATGGGGCTACTGTAGTTCTTAAATGTTATATAGTAAGCGAACAATAGAAAATGACAAAATTTTTGTGTAGTAGTGGGAGTTTGTGGATTACATTTATTTTTCACTTGATTAATGTTGCAAATTTTAACATTCTATATTGAGCAAATTTTAAGTACCAATCATGTGCTATAAAAGTATCCACTATGCTGTGATACTATTTCCCACATGTTTATATTGTTTAGAGGAACTCGAAACTCAAAATATACAAAACAATAATTTTACCGGTTCTCTATTGGTGTGAAATGTGGTCTCTTACCTTACATGATGAAAATAAAGTGCTTAGGGAGATATTTGTTACAAAAAGGGATGAGTTACATACATTATACTAACTAATCACAGGACATTGTTAGGATAATCAAGTCTCATAGATTACAATGGGCAGGACATGCAGCGCAAATTTAAGAATCTAGAACAGTGTTCAGGGTATTTACTGGAAAACTCAATGGGAAAAGACAATTTGGAAGACCTAGATGCAGATAAGAGTATAACATTAGAATGGGCCTGAGAGAGAGAGAGGAGTATAATAAATAGACCTTATAAAACTATCTCAACATAAGGATAACTTTGAAAGTGCAGCAATGAACTTTTGAGTTACTAATACCATAGAGTAAGTAATTATACATAGAATAGTTTTCAAGCTCTCCTTTCAAAATGAGGACTCATTGGTGTAGGTCTATCAAATTAATGTACCATATCAATCCACCCACCAGATGTCAGCATTGTTAGTAGAAAATTGGTCATTTTTGATTTGTTACTTTTTGTTTTATATCTTTGATTTGGAATGTTTTGATTTATTTTCCAGATTTAAAATCAATAATCATATCAGAAAAACTCTTTGTGCTATATAAAGTAAATTATAATTAAAATCTATTTATAGTACAGATTCCTCTAATATATTTTATTTAAAAAAATAAAAGCTTTATTTATTCTTCAGACTTGGATAAATCAAAGTTTGGTTTGTACATTAATTTTAGTGCCCTATTGTAAATATTAGATAAATCCACATAACTGTGTTAAAGTTCATAATCAATGAATGTACCTATAAAATAATAGTTTTTATTACAAAACTTTAACTTATTTAGCCTATATAGATTTGTTGAAAATGTTACTATTTTACTTGGGGAAAAAATGGGGGTGATTATAAATTTTAAAGGGTTTTATTCATGTGATATTATAGCTACAAGCAGGAGTCTCTAATAAATAATCACTTATCATTGTTATTACCTTCTGTTTACCTGCTTATTGAATTTATTATTGTAACTATGATTTTAGGAGTTATTGATTTTGTGTTATGTCCATTTGGCCAATAACAACAGTTGCTCTGTCATATTGGTGTAAATCGAATAATAATAATAATAATAATGTTAGTACCAGTATTTTAAAATTGTATTTAAGATAAACTAATTGAATAAAATAGTGTTTTTAAACATTAGATGGCAATAGCAATGCTCCATATTTTCTCCACTATAGTAAATCTAGTATTAATACTAAAACTAAAATATTGTTGTAGCATCCCAACAAAAAATAAGATTTTCTCTTTTTTTATTTTTTTTATTTGCCAATCATTTAAAGCCACATAGTAAATTTCTCAAATTATGTGATAGTTTTATAATTAATTAAACACAGGTTAGAATTATTCATAAATAAATGCCCTGGTAGCTGGATGTTGTGTCTCTTCTAGATTTAAGTTAGTCTATAATCTGTGCACAGGAAGTGCACTTTAATTTAAATAATTCAAATAAATAAAGAATTCTGGTAAAAGGGTTCAAACCTAGGCTCTTTTTTTTTTGTAGACTAATTTGATGTGAGTTTGAAATTTGATTGACAATTAGCGTAAATATATCTACACCTATTAATAAAAACAATTCTAGAAATTTGTTACAAAGAAACCATATAGGACTTATCACTAGTCAAGTAAAAAAAAAATTATTTTCTAGAACTATCTTAAGCTATTTCATTTTATCACAAACCAAACAATGGGACTCTTTATTCTGTGTTTGTAGGTGCTGGAAGTCCATGTCAGCAAAGAGAAGAGCAGAAAGATTATAGAATACTTGATTCACTTCCAGGTAATAAAACCTTTTTAAAGATTTAAATATTATGAATATTAGCAACAATAGGTTAGCGTTGTTGAAAAATATTTTCACTGGGTTTATTTAGGTTAAACATAATAGGCCTACTTTGTATTTACTCATGCAAGCACAAACACATTGTTGGGCATGCAGACTAAACATAAAGCCAGTCTAGTCTGACTCGCCAGTGACAAGACCTTGGTTTGAATCCTGACTTAATATAGTGAGGATGTTTTTTTCCCCCCTATGGTCCGCCACTCTTCCATCATGGCTACATTTACTCTCAATTTCCTTCCCCCCCTCTCCCCGTTTATGTAAATATTTGGGTAATGGGTAACCTGTACGGGCACTTAGACTCTCACACACAAAAAAATGTATTAATTTTTGACATTTGTGTTTTTATGTATTATGCAACATCACTTTTTTAAACTGACCTCTGCCATAGCTATTTCAGGCTCCTTGAGAAAGTTAAATAATCTGTAATTCCAAATTTTATTAAATCTTTAATGGTGCACGGAACAAACCTATTACAAAAGAAAAAGGCCTAATGAAGTCAATGGCATCATGTAAAGATCTACAATAATATGTTTATATATAATTGGCTTGGTGGCCGCATGGTGTAGTCACTCTCGATTAGACTGTCTACACTTACGTGAAAATCAGTGTTTGAATCCCGGATGTGTACTGGGGGTGATTTTCCTACATGGTTTTCCACTCTCCCTCCACAAAAATTCTGGTACACTTCCTCTAAATACAACCTTACTCATCCTTAACACATTAGCATTTAACCAGAATTAGTAGTGAGACGTGCTTCAGTGACTGCACAGTCTCAGGTGTCACTCATGCAATATACTGGACCGCTGGTGACAGAGATCGGGATTTGAATACCGGTCTAGTGTATTAAGGATGGTTTTTACTAAATAGTTTTCCACTCTCCCTCCACACAAATGCGGGTACACTTCCTTTGAATTCAACTTTTCTCATCTCTAACATACTGTTGTAATTAATATGGGTAGTATTACATGATGTTAAAAGAAAAAACTGAGACGCATTGCTAAAAAAGCTTATTATAAGCTCTTAGTTTCATCAAAAAAATTTCATGTTTAATAAAACTCATGAGTACATACACCCTGGAACCCTGGTTTGGGAAACATTGGTCAAAAACATCCCTGAATTACTGGGTTCTTTGATTGTTCTTGTAAACTAGATACCTCTGCACAGTCTGTGAGGTAGTTCTGTTTTGTTTCGGGGGTTCACTCCTTGGTCACGGCACAGATTTATCTGATTGACAAACCCTTCCTTCACCTCTGACAAGGCGTGTATTAATCACAACTTGTGAATATGTGGAATGCCAGGCCTCCACCGTGGTTCGGATTCCACGTTAAACTGTAGGTCCTCCATTTCATCTCACAATCACCCCACCATTACACACTAGCATGCGTATAACCCTATTGGGTATTAAGATTTGATAATGATGATGATTATTATTATTATATATTTTGTTTCAGGGGTGGAACTCATCTTGGGACCGGCTTGTGAGTGAAGACTTTGTGCTCAGAGATACAGACGATAATCGTCAGCTGCAGAGAGACCTGGCGGAAAAGGCTCAGCTTCAGTTGTGAGTGTTATTGAACCGACAAATACAGTTATACAGTGGAACCTCGTTTTATCCTTTCTAACTGGGACCGGGTGTCAAGATCCTTCCACCAGTCTTCCTTCTTTAATTTCTTATCATTCTTCTCCTTTTACTTGAACACTTTCTTTTATCTGCTCCTCCCATCTCTTTCTTGGCCTGCCTTGCGGTATTTTTTTTTACATACTTCATTTCCAACATTTTCTTTGGCATCTTCTCTTTTTCCATCCTCATTATATGTCCAATGGAATAGTATATAATAGAAATACTAACTAAATGTTTAAAAAAAACTAATGGATGAGATTTGTTTGTTGAGCTTGTTCTATAATTATGTTGAATCTGGACCACCAATAAACAGTATTAGATCTTTAAAACATATCTCAATGGAAAAATTGAGCAAAATATTTGTATTATAAGAATTTGAGTCTCAAATCCAATATTTTCTCTTATCCTCAAATCTCGAACATCCTTAAGGATTTGAGGGTTTGATGTTTCAAGGGTCCCATCCCTACCAATAAACCTAGCTTTTAATGATGCTTCAGATTTATCTGATTTCCAAACCCTTCCTACACCTCTGACAAGACATCTTGTGAATGTGGGGAATACCAGGCCTCCACCGTGGTTCGGATTCCACGTTAAACTGTAGGTCCTTCAATTCATTTCACAATCACCCTACCATTACACATTAGTGTATGTGCGTATAACTCGAACGGGCAGTAAGACGCGGTGATAATAATAATAATAATGATGCTTCCCAGAAGGAAAGCAGAATGATGATGTTTTTGCCAAATTATTTGTGACTTATCCTAACATAATTTTTTAATAAATACAAGTCATTATTTATACAGGCCATTTTATAATTTACCACTTATATTTTTTCAGCTCTGGGAAATGATGTGAAAACAATTTGATTAATAGGTGGATGCTCTACCAGTTGAACTAATATCGTTATTAAAAATATTGTATTTTACAGTGGGTGTTTCTAGTGCCGCATCATACTACCCATTTGGGAACACGCTAATGGTTTATGGATGAGGAAGGTTTAATATAGAAGTGTACTCACATTTGTGCAGAGAGAGAGTGGAAAACTATTAAGGGAAAACAACCTTTACTATACCCAACCATGATTCGAACCCTGATGTATCTATCATTGGTACAGTAGCCCCATGGCTTATTTGGTGCTGACTGACAACTAAAATCTTTGAAAAGTTACCAGACCAAATTATGTATTCCTACGCCGAACCATATGATCTGCAAAAAGATGTTTAGTAGCTGTCACTTCTGACGGTCGAAATTTAGGTAGATACCTAAATGTTGACTGTCAAACGTCAGCACCAAAGAAGCCATGGGGCTACTGTAGTCCAGTCTATTACAAGAGCTAGGTCGTACACCGCGCAAGCATTGAAGGTTCCTCCCCTCCCCCTTTACTCACACACACATTATTGAGTCTGTTGATTTCTTGATATCATATCAAGATTAACGATACAGACTTTTTCACTTTACCCCCACTCCATATAGATTACTTTTATTGAGCCACATTTGAAGCAAATATTTAATTTGAGTAAAGTAGTAATACCTACTACCGGGTAGGCCACCCGGTGGTCTAGGGGTAAGGTGTCAGACTTCTATGCTGGCGGCCGGGGTTCAATCCTCGGTCCCGGCACAGATTTATCTGATTACCAAACCCTTCCTTCACCTCTGACAAGATATCTTGTGAATGTGGGAATGCCCGGCCTCCACCGTGGTTCGGATTCCACGTTAAACTGTAGGTCCTTCATTTCATCTCACAATCACCCTACCATTACACATTAGCGTAAGTGCGTATAACCCGAACTGGTAGTAAGACGCGGTGCTAATAATAATAATAATAATAATACCTACTACCTATTAGTTTTTAAAAACTGTTTCTAATAAAAGCCTATACTATTTCTTACTTGGATCATAATTTAAGTATTTAAATTAAAATCCCAAACTCAAAATATATTAATTACCTCTATCAATTAGCATCTGGGTTAAAGCAACACTCGCGTCAGGGCTAGTTTGCTAATGGCAAGGAAGTTTTGGCTCAAATCAGAACGTGGTGTGTGTGTGTGTGTTTGTGTGTTTTTGTGTTTGGTGTTTTTGTTTGTGTGTTTGTGTTTGTTTGTTTGTGTGTTTGTTTGTTTGTGTGTTTGTTTGTTTGTGTGTATATTGAGGTTTTTTCCTTAATGGTTTTCCACCCTATCTTCACACAAATGTGGGTACCTTACTTCTAAAATTTACATCTCTTGTGCCTACAACATAATGTGAACATGGTTCAAATAGCTAAGACGGGTAGTGAGATGTTGGGCACAAGAGAGTTTGTACACTGTACAGTGTTTCGTAAATTGCCTCTGGTTGATGAAAGCTGTTTCCACTTGATTCAGAGGTGCATACCTGTATCGGCGAGAGCGCAAAAAGAGCACAAGTAACCGTAGCAAGTCCGAGACACTGGAGCAGAGGAAGGTCCGCCGACGTCGCGGGGGAGGGGCGGTGTCCGAAGAGGAGAGCCCAGGAAGAACCACAAGTCCTAGCCAGTCTGGCAACCAGGACACAGATCCTGAAGAGGAGGAAGAGGTTTGTTTGATTTTTTTTCGGCATCGGGTTTTATTACCCTTTCGGGCTATTCGACTAGATGTGCTAATTGTATTCATTGTTTTAGAGATTAGGAAGGCTATATTTAGAGGAAATGTACCCACATTTGTGTGTAGAGAGAGGAGAGAAACCATTTAGGAAAATCCACCCTTGTTACACCCAGCCGAGATTTGTACCTCGATCTCCCAGTCATCGGCAGTCTAGGCTACTGTGAGAGTGGTGGCCACCCACTGCAGTGGGTGTTTGACTGATAGGATTGAATAGCTTATTATAGGTAGATTTTGAGTAGTTTAAAAATTAGATATACCTGCACTGGCAGTCACACGAGACAAAGATATTAGTTTTCACTATAGGAGGTTTGTCAAGGTTGTGATTCAAATCTCAGTCAAGTGTACTTAGGGCATTTTTTTATAGGTGGTTTCATGTTCTTTGGCCACACGAATACAGGTACAATTCTACCTTCATCCCTACCTTATCATCATTACCATAAAGGTTCCAGCCGCTGGCCTGGTCTGTTTAAAACACTCCTCTGTACTTCTTTCAGGGTGTCTACAAATAATGAAATATGAAAGTTATTAAAAGGTCATAACATTAGCTTTAATTCCAGGAATATTTTTTTTCCGGGCCAAGTGGGAATCTACGCTTGGATAGTAAAACTAATTGTTTTTCTTCTATTTCTGAACCTGAACTCCCTCCTTTGTTTTCTTGTTCAGGCCAACATAACAAATGTCGAATGTGAGCTACAGGAAGATGAAGTGATTGATTGTCCGCAGAGCTCCAGCGAGGGAGAGGAGGGGGAAGATTCCTCAGGAGAAGAGGATGAGCCACCTCTCCTCGAGTTCAGTGAAAAGTTCAAGTCATTGCTAGATCAGGATTATAACCTCATCAACAATAACAACAAGGTGAGATGCCGATCTAAATGTGAGACCAATTCAGCCACTTACTTTCCTCTCTTGGTGTCTTATCATTTATTACCTATTTCCTTTTCCTCCCCCATCCCATTTTGTTTCTTCTTTTTTTTAAGGAAGTTGTGTTGTGAGTTTCACGCTCCCTCTTGATGAGCTCCAATAAAATGAAACCCGATTTGGGGTATTGGGCGGTAACATTTATTTTCTTCGAGAGTAGTTCATTTTGTTAGTCCAATAGTAGTGATTTAAAATGGGAACTGTTCTTCTTTTAATTGTAAAAGTCATATTTTGTGTTCTCTTTTATATGTTTCTATCCATTTTTCCTGTGCTTCCATATATAATAGAGACCTAAACATGCTAATATATTTTTAATAACAATTCCTATGAATTTAAGTAAACATCTATTAATTATTACTGTACTGATTAGAAAAGTCCCAATTTATTCCACCATAAACCGCCTTAAAAAGATCTTTGTGCAACCTACAACCTCACCCTAGGATAATATGATGTTACAAATGTGTTGTTTAGTAAGACTTCATGCAAAAAAGTTAACATTTAGTAATGATGATATATATTTAAATAGCTTATATTCATCACAAAAGGTAGGGGTGGTCTTTATTGCTTAACTTTGACAAGGTGAACTATTTTGTAAACATGTTGAACTTATATTTATAAATAACAGTATTAGGGTCCAAACTTTGTTTTTTAAATTTGTTTTATAAAGTTCTAACTCGTTAGATAACATAATTTTAGAATATCTAACTAGGATATTATTTGATTGGATTTGATAACTATTCAAAATTCGTGAATAATGTTTGATTCTATCGAGACTCGATTCAAACTAAAAAAAAAACACTTCGCAGATTTTTAGCCAGGACATGTTATCTGCAGTTGTCACCTTCAATAGATATTATCAATACTTATTTTAACACTAATATATATTATTATATTTGGAAGAAGGTATAAGAAAGGTGAACACAAACAAATAAAAGGGACAAACACAATATGGCTTTAACAATGAAAAGAACAATACAATTCACATTTTACATTGCTGCCATTGGACAAAGAGGTAATGGTTTCCTCTTAAAGAAAAATAGATAGTCACCGCTCAATCCCCCGTCCTAGGTTTTTTCTATCGTAACTATCAGGGAGGAGTGTGAAACGAGCAACAAAACTTCCTGAAAGCGGAAACCAGAATAACAAAAGGTAGAAAATGTAAAATGTAACGAATGATAGGACACATAGATAGGAACATGTAGAAGGTATATCATAAAGGACAAACACAAGCATATTGTAAAATGATATGTTTATATATTCTAAAATGCCTTTCATATTAAAATTGGAGTACACTTGTAGGTTGGAAAATGAACTAATAAATGTAATTATTGAGGTAAAAATGATGAATGTTTTAGTTGGTGAACATTCCAGTGCAGCCTAATGCAGCAACCATCCTTGAGGGGTATCTACACTACTGCGCTATCACACAACTTTGTGGCCACATGGGTAAACAGGAGCGAGGGCGGTACCGCAACCCTCCACCCAACAAGGCTGCAAATGTGTACGAGGCTTGCAAAGGGTACAAAATAAGCTTGGTTTGCATGTTCTACCTCCACACTGACACAAGCGACTTAGTTTGATCAGGGTTTATAAAGCAATGCTACAATTCCTATAGTTTTTCTCGGTTCTGATTTGTGAATTTTAATCTTTACTTTTATTTGTCAACATTTAAAATGTCATTCCTTTCCCAGGCATCAAATTTTTTTTTAATATGCCAAATATTTATATACTGCACCTAGGTAATGTGGTTAAAAAGTTTTGATGGTAAAAAAAACCTTAAAACAACCATGTTTGATATGCACAAGATTATTAGAACACACCTAGGTTATGTAGAATAGATTTGCAATGTGTCTGTACTAAAGGGAAATGGCACAATAACTATCAATTAGAAGTAGACGGGATCCTGAAAAGGTTGAAAAGCTATTAGGGGTGTGCGAATAGTAATTTTTCATTTCTAATAGAGGTTCGAATGAAATCAAGAGTCTCTTTGAGTTTGAATAATATAGATTAATATTTATACAAGACAAATTTCAATTTGCAAACTACAAGTACACACATATATTAACGTAAATTTTTTAGAATGACATTTTCTTATTTCATAATAACTATCACAAGAATTTAGATTTTTAAATAAATTTAATCTAAGTTTATAACTTATTTCTTTTTAAATTAGACTACAGAATCTATTGAGGCACACCATTTAATATGAAATAATATCTTAAAATTGAATCAAATTAACTAAACTTGTAATTTGAGAGAGAGAGAGAAAATATTGAAAATTCTTAGTCCTTAAATTTTTTTAGTTTTGTCAAAAATCAATTTCGAGCATCTACTACAAATTGAATTTTCAAGTACTCACACACCCCTAGAAGGTATCTCATCTAGATAGATAACAGGTGTTAGACTAGAGAACCATTAAAGGGCATCAAACTAACATTTAATAGGTACAAAAAAACTGTTTTATAGTACTTGCACACTATCAATAAATGTAAAACGCCATTTTTGAAAGTAACTTACAGATTAAAATAATTTTTATTAGAGATGTAATAAAATTAACGGTTATATTCGATGTGTATTAATCGGTATTCGATTCAAAATTATATGATCCAGTAAATGAGTACTACCAATAAACTCTTTCGAAACTTTCGCACATTCAACCTCCCTCCCCCAGACACACTACCCCCTATCCTTCCAAATTATTTAGTCTTTTGTTGGTTTTGAAATTAAATACTCAGCAAAGTGTATACACAAAATAACAAAGAAAGTTTATTTTTGATAATTGATACAAAAATATTCTTGATAACATTTAATATATTTTTATAAGGAAAATCTCGTTTGGCTTTATGAGGTAATTGTATTATATTTGGAAGGAAGTACAGGAAAGTAAGAAACATATAAAGGAACAACACATATGGCATTTACAATGAAAATCTGATTACCAAACCCTTCCTTCACCTCTGACAAGACATCTTGTGAATGTGTGGAATGCCAGGCCTCCACCGTGGTTCGGATTCCACGTTAAACTGTAGGTTCCTTCATTTCATCTCACAATCACCCTACCATTACACATTAGCGTAAGTGCGTATAACCCGAAGGGTAGTAAGACGCGGTGCTAATAATAATAATACAATGAAAAGGACATAGTTCACACCCTACATTACTGGCATTGGACAAAGAGTTAATGACTAACTTTTGAAGAAAAGCGATCACTACCACCCAATCTCCCGGCCTAGGTTTCATTCTATTGGAACTCATCAGCAGGGAGTGTGAAATGCAAAACACAACTTCCTAAAAAGAAAACAAAAAAAGAAATAGGTAAAGAATGATATGACACATAGATAGGAACATTTAAGTTTAACAAATAACACAAAGAATATACACAGTTAACTAAGACAATAAATAATGTATGGACTAAAAAAAATCCCTTCAAATTAAATGCACTTTTTTCTCAAAATATACTTTTAATTTAAACATTGAAAGGGGCATAGAGGAAAAAGTCCCTACTCACCAGAAAATTGTAGGCTTCAAAGTTCACAACCAAAACAACAAAAAAGTGTAATTATGTAATTTTCTGTGTACATTAGTCCCATTCTTCAACAAAATAGAGTAAAACACAGGCTGGACTTGGCAGCGTGGCTAGACACAAATCATTTTCACTTAGATTCTGTCGCAACAACTGGTGTACCTCAAAATCACATAATTGTGTGGTTTGTTGTGTTTAAATTGTGAACTTTGAGGGCTGCAATTTTCTGTTAAGTATGTGGGCTTTGACGTTATATCCTCCTTTCAATGCTTAATCTCATAAGTAAATATGGTAATTTTTAAACATGTTTCAGTCTAAACCTTATTCGTGAGCTGGTGAATGGTTTGCGCATCTACTTTGACTTCACACTAGGAGACCAGTTGTTGTACAGGCACGAACAAGAACAATACAAGCAGTTGAGGAGCAGTCCGCCACTCAGACCTCTAATCAAACAGGAAATATCAGATTCAGCGAGGTAAGTGGGTTTATATTGGCATTGTATGTATTATAAATATTATCGATATTATCATCCTAGGGCCAGATTAGGTTAGTAAAATGCCTCTCTTTCATTCCATCCTTTCATTTCTTATTTTCTCTCATTCTTCTCCTCTAGCTCACACACTTTATGCCATATGCTCCTCCCATCTATTTGTTGGTCTCAATTGCGGTCTTTTCTCTCCAAACTTGCACTCCATTATATCACTATTACTCTTTGCCTTTCATTCCAGATGAGCTTGTTAATTTTACTCATTGTTTTAGCCTTAAATATAATAACCTGAGTATTCAAGGACTAAACCAGATTTTCACAAAGGATTGTCTTATTTAATTATTTAGTAAGGTGAGTAATACTTTGTGAAAAATCAAAAGTCTTAAGGTCGAACCATTGCTTACCCAAAACATATGATTAAACTAGGCTGAAAACCCTTAGGTTTAAAACCATGGCCATTAATATTGAAATGACAAGGTTAGAGGAATCATTACAAGACATATTTTATCTATTTTAATTAGAAGAATGGGGAAAAAGAGTTTGAATTACACTTTTATTGAGAGGTGTGTGCCAGTAGACTTTTCACTTATTCGAATTTTTTAAATGATTTAATAAAAGTGTAGCTAATTCGTTTTGAATTAGACACAAGGTAATATTGAAGAAATCCATTTGCCATTTAAAAAAAATAAAATTACATAAATCAAAAGTTCTTAATAATTAACTTTTCTGAGTTTTGTAAAAATTGTAGAATTTGGGGGCAACTATTATAACTCGGCTCAAATTTGAATTTTTGGGTATGCCCACACCCCTAATTTTTAATATACAAATCTTAACAAAACATCAATTTATCTTTATACGGAAAACCTCTTTTCGCTTTATGGGGTAATTGTATTATATTAGGAAGAAGATATAAGAAAGGTGGATAGAAATATATAAAAGAGACGAACACAATATGCTTTTACAATGAAAAGAAGAACACAGTTCACACTTTACATTTGCATCCAATGTCCTTTTCATGCTTTTGACCTTTATGTTATATTTTTTACATGTTCCTATTTAAGTGTCCTATCATTCTTAACAATTTTCCATTTTCTCACTTATGTGTTTTGTTTTTGGTTTCCTATTTTAGGAAGTTGTGTTGCGTGTTTCACACTCCTTCCTGATGAGTTTCGATAGAATGAAACCTAGGTCGGGTGTTTGGGCAGTGACGATCGACTTTCTTTAAGAGGCAACCATTACTTCTTTGTCCAATGGCAGTAGGACTCTGCAACTACTCGCATTTTGATTTTGAGCTTGGCGCTTAAGCTCGAGGTAGAAATCGAAAGTTTTGTAGGCTCATCATTTTCGACCTTCCACTTGATGTAGTTAATAATCAATTTTTAAAATTCAATAGTAAGCATAATCTAGTTAATTGAGATGATATCAGCATTTTCACTTATAAATCATTTGGTTACGTAACAAATTGTTAAAAATTAATTTCAATTTTCACATTAATAACGTAATAGAGCTTTAAAACTACTTTCGACCGGTAAATTTATTCAATATTTTCGTTTATTTTGAATTATACTTATTGAAGTTGTTTACTTGTATTGCCATGGCAACACATGAAAATAAAAATAGCTAAGAAGATTACTAAGTAATTGAATGATTCCTTTTACTATTTTTACCTGGTCTCTTTCTAAAATAATAATTTATGTTAAATTAAATATCAAGAATATATTATTATAAATTTTTTTTTCAAACTTAAGAGATTTAAAACTCGTATTAATTAATATGTGTAGCTACAAACCTAGCTCTA
Source organism: Timema cristinae (assembly GCA_039000515.1). Lineage (NCBI taxonomy): Eukaryota > Metazoa > Arthropoda > Insecta > Phasmatodea > Timematidae > Timema > Timema cristinae. Next base: position 23,015,827 of record JBCFYV010002255.1, on the reverse strand, counting down.
GTTTAGTAACTTATTTAGTTATAGAATTGTGTTTGTTAACCTGTTTAAATTCAATGTTCTTATTTTTTGCATACATAATTTACCAAACTTATTTATATTAAAAAAGCATTTACTATTTCATATTGTTTGCTAGAAATATTATTTGTTATATTTTTAATTTTGAAGTCTCACCATCAACTTTTATAAACATTAAAAATTTAATTGATGTAAATTTCTCAATAAAATAATGTCTAACTAGAGCCTGTACAATACGAATGTGCAACTGCATATAAAGAAATGGAACAGAGGACGTGATAATGCACAATTACACTAAGGAATAATAAATGAAATACTAAACCCCTAAAACTTCTTTTTAATGACTGTTTTTTATAAGGTAAATTAAGATACTAAAACATATTTTGGAGAAATATTAGCTTATTAAAACGTCAATTTTTTTAAACGTTTTATCAAGACAGTGTAGAAACACGCTACAATAATGTAAACTGATAGTGAAGGAAGCCAACTTGAAAGGATAGTTAGGTTAGGCCTAGATATAAACAAACACACTTTTCCATTTATTTCTACAATTTTACACTTTCCACTTCTTCAAACTTCCACAGTTGCACATTGTTTTGAATTTTCGGAAATATTTATTTTTCATATGAAAAGACATTAATGAAAAAGTAATATTCCAAAAAATTAAAACGATTGTGCAACTGTGGAAGTTTTGAAGAAGTTTAAGAAAACATGTAGAGAGAAGTGTGTTTGTTTATATCTAGACCTAACCTAACTATCCATTCAGGTTGGCTTCCTTCACTATCACTTATTTTACATCACTGTACAGTGTTTCTACACGGTCTTGTTATACAATTCCAAGCCATCATGTGATTATTGATTTTATTAACTTTTTTTTATCATTATTGTTGGTGTAATTTTAATGTCCTTAAAGACATGAGTGTGAATCCATTTTAGTCATTTTTTTTATTTGAGCGTTTCTATTTTTAAATTGTGTTTTATAAGTGTTATTTCTAATTTAAAAATTGTTATTTCCATTGTTTAACTTTTTTTTTTTCAAAGTATCTACTCTTTATAAAAACACATGTCATTCATCTTTTAAGAACATGTGTTTTAATATACTTTTTAACATTTTGAAATTATGAATAGGCCTATACTAGAACTCTGGAGCTTTTTAGAAATACTCGATGAATGAAAAAACCCAAGCTCGCAGGCCTCTAAATGGCAGCAATGTAAATTGTAAAATGTGTTCTTATTTTCATTGTAAAAACCATATTGTATTCGTCCCTTTTATATGTTTCTATCCAACTTTACTATATCATATTCATCCTTGTTAATATTTTAAGTTATAAAGCATAGTAAATGTGTTTGTTAAACATACTTCATATTACAAAATTTAAGGTTTTATTTAGTTAAACAAATTCTTTGTTCGCAGAGAACATTTCCAAAAGCATGTTTTGAAAAACCTCTGTCTTGGCACTAATCATAGGTGCCCATGTTGTATTAAATGCAGGATGTCCAAAAGCAGGTTTTAGAATTTATATGACTACTGGTATTACTACTACTTCTCTCTCTCTCTGTCTTCTCTCTAACCACCCCCTGCCCCCTTACGCTCCCCCCCATGATTCAAATTGGAGATTTAGGATTCAATCGTAAAAGGAAGATAAAGATTTGTGTTGAATATATTCCAGCTCTGTTAACATATATCCCTCCCTTCCCAATATTAAACATTTTTTTAAATATTCAAACTTCGATTTGACTTCCCTTTCCAATATTAAACATTTTTTAAATATTCAAACTTAAATTTGACTTAGAAAATATATTTCATATTATTCGATTCATATTAAAAATGAGTACTTTGCATACCATTGGCTCTTAGCGCTAATGTGAGTTAACCATGCCTCTAACTAAAATGTATTGTCTCACTGTCAAGAGAGTCTGATGATGGTCATCCTCTGACGGTGAAGGAGGAGAAAGAGGATCCTCACCTTCAGCCCGGGGACTCAGACGAGAAACCTCCCAGTACAGCCTCGCCGAAGAAAGGTAGGTGTATCCTTCTTAAACCGTTAGAGGGGAGAAAGTACCTTGCCAAGGTCAACTATTTGTGAGAATAAGGTGACCTGGCGGTCTAGGGGTAAAGTGTTGGACTTCTGTGTTAGGGGTCTGGGGTTTAATCCTCATTCCCGGCACACATTTATCTGAGCATAAGACTTTTAAAAAGTTTTTTTTTTCTAGGCTCACGCTTTGATTAGCTAAACACTTGCCTGGAAATTAAGAAAATAAATTTAAATGATTGCACACTTTACAAATGGAAACTAAAAAATATGTATAAAATGAAAAGCCTTTGACAACTAAATTCTTGCATTTTGTAAATTATTAGGGAGATATATCAAGTTTGACATTACCCAGTGTGAAATTTTTAGTACATATTTATATTGGATTTTTCCCTGAATATGTAAATAAACACAATATGAATGAAAAATGTAGACAGTCATATCCTAGTTTTCCTAATGAATACAAATTTGACTCATATTTATGTAAATAATATCGTTTTCAGCTTATAATCACATTGCTTTTTAAGAAAAATAACACCACTTTTACCCTAAAAATAACCTTTCCTTTTGCATGTCTCTACTTATGAGCTAGATGGAGTAAGGCAATAAACAATCATAATTATTTAAATGTTTCTTTACTTCAGGCCGTAAGCGTATTCTTCGTTCAAACCGACCAGATGCAGAAACCACAATGACAAATGGGTTGGGGCAGTTTGGCCGAGACACAGACCAACAGCCCTTTACTGTGAAAACCGAAGAAGTGATCAACCATCATTTCTCCAAGTAAGTTAGGTACTCTTAGGCTCTCAAACTGATGCTTGAAAATGTTTCTATATTTTTGAGATTGCAATTAATAAATATAACAGTTTATAATAGATATGTCACGATTCTTATTTTGCTAATATGTAATTGAACGAGGGTACAGTAGAGGTGGATAGGAACATATAAAAGGAACCAACATAATATGTTTTTTACGATGAAAAAAAGAACACAATTCACTCTTTACGTTGCTGCCATTGGACATAGAGATAGTAGGTAGCTCTCTGAAACAAAACACTAGAAAGTTAGCACAATTGTGTATAGTGAAGGAGCAACTTGTTGTGTTTCAGCTCTAATTCCCAATCTTCCAGCCTGCCAAGTATTCCCGAGCGCCCCACATCACCACGGAGTTGCACACTCCTTAACAGAGTCTTGGTGTGGAGGTGTATACCAGACAAGTTGTACTCTGAGTCACCCGTAGTGCCGTGTCTGGTCTATGGCGCTGCACACCTAGCGCGGCTCTTAGGTCTGTAACATTATCTAGAAAATATGTTTAAACATAGTTTATTCTTCTCTATAAATAATTATTTAGTTTAGTTAGATAGTAGAAAAATAATTAAATGTTAATGTCTATATAATGATAAGTGTATGCATATAACCCGCCTTGGTGGTGTAGTTGGCTAACGCGCTAGTCGTGTTGAGCTCGATTGCTGAGGACGGGGAGATCGAGGTTCGAATCTCGGTCGGGTGAACTGAGGGTGGTTTTTCCTAAATAGTTTTCCACTCTCCCTCCACGCAAATGCAAGTTCACTTCCTTTAAATAAATCTTCCTAATCCATTAGCGTAATTAGTACTTAAAGCATATAACCGGAACAGGTAGTAAGACGTGCTAATAATATAATAATAATAATAATAATGTATGCATATAAGCTATAAATATTGATTCATTGATTTCAAATCATTACAGTTCTCGTGTTATAAGTAGTCAAACTTACTATTTTATCCATTTTACATACTCATTTTAAGGTAAAGTAGTTAATGTATGGGGATTAAATTTATTCTAACTAGACATGCATATGAAGTGTATGCAATAAAGTATTTACAATATTTTAAATAAAATTGTTTTTAATTTACAAGCTATTTAATAGTGGTAAAATTACATCATTTTTGATCTTATACAAGTTATTTTCGTTTCATACCCCGATACTATGATTTAATATAATGTTGTAGTACATAATGTCTTTATTTCAAATTTGTTTGGTTTATTAGCTTAACTCTACTCTTTTATTTTATTAGGAACACCGAATTGATCATGGCAAATGTAAATTTGTTATGTCTATTTCCTGAAACTTCTTGCTTTGACTGTATCTACCAATAACTAAGACAGGGCAACCAGTAAGGATCAGGCTAACCCGACTATTGACCCCCTCCTTTAAGTGCTTTTTTTAGCACCACATCTTACTTTCTGAGTGACGAGTTGTGACATTTATTTTGTCCGTTTTCCTTCATATAGTTTGTAAATTTAACATTAAAAAGTATATAAAAAACTTATAAGTGTTGAAAATATATCTAATATCCCTCCATAAGTACTGCATTTTTTAGGTATTTTCTAAAAATATCTTAATTTTGCGTGTTTATTGATCATAGTTAAGTTCAACCCTAAAAAGCAAAAAGGTGAAATCGAACAAGGCTATGTACAAACTTAAAATAATGAAAGATTTGATCTACGATGTTTCCAGGTATGTAATAGACTCTAACATAGGTAGGAGATATATGTGGTGTATTTACAGTGGAACTACTCCTATCCAAACTCCAGTCATCCGGATCATTATCAGGAAATAAAAAAAAAAGAAAATACTGTACTGTAGAGTACTGAAATTGGTCACGCTGCATTGCTGCAAATAGCGATGGTATTCACCTGCCAGGCCACTGTGCCATTCCAAGGCCAAATGCCATCCCCAAACCTCAATTCAAATTCATTGTATTCTTATTTACATTAGCAATAAGTTTAAACTTGCTGAATTTTTCTACTACAGTTCTGTAATGTGCTTCCACTTGGCAGTATTATTGCAGAAACATTGCCTTAATTAAATGATAAAACCAACTATCCGGATCACGTCCGGCACTCATAAATCTGGATAGTTGCAGTTCTTATGTATCATTTACTTAACGACATAATAGCTCCATACTCGGTAGAATTGGTAAGGAACTATATAATTCATTTAAATTCACCACAAAGAGTTTTGGTTTGAATTACGGCTTCCTGTAATAATTACTAATGAATATCAACACACACGCTGCAAATAATTTTAACTACGGAAATGTCCGATTGGAGGAGAATACAGTTTAATTCATTTAAATTGTTGAAAATCACACCTGGACACTAGAATAAAATTGAACCCGGGATCTTAGCGCGTCACTGTTGTAGAACTGAGCTATCCAGGATTGGTCCCACGCTCATCTCATATCCACACGCACTGACATTATAAAAGTGTAGTCACTTTAGTCATTGCAGACTTTAGCTTATTTAAATATTTTATTATAGGCATTTATCAGAGGTACAGCTGTAGATCACATTATTTGACATATGAATAAGTGAACCCATTTCTAGTATTTTTTCTAGTTGCCAAATAATTATCTTTTTATTAAAATCAGGCTCTAAATCATACATTAAACTTATCCATTAGCTCGATAACGTAAAGCGTGTGTTTCAATGTATCGCATTGTGCCACGACACAGCTTTATAATTTGTAAACATCCATCAAGACAATAATCTAAAATATATGTTTATCCACCAGAAAATAAAATTTGTTGAAAGTCAGCTGTTTTAAGTTAACTCTGAGTCACCAGATCATCTGGCTACCCTTGTCTCTCGGGCAGTAAACATACTGGTCTGGGCGGGACTTTTAATAGATTTGTGAACAACTATTCGCTCTTGCTATTTGGAGTTTCGAATCAAATATTTGGCCGTTAATTATTCAAAGTTTTTCAAATACTCACACACCCGTACTGTTTGTCTAGGGGGCAGCAATGTAAAGTACTTTGTTCTTCTTGACACTTTTGATTTAGTTATCCATAGTGTGTGTTTTCGTCTTTATTTGTTCTTATCCCTCTTTACTGTACCGTGTTCCATTATAATATTATTAATAATACATTAATTTATTTTTGGTTTCAGTCAAGTTACCTGAGATGCTGTACTCTACCAACATGACAGAAAGGCGGCTAAAGTTGATTTTGCGAGACATGTACCATTTTATGAAGTAAGTGTTTGATTTCAAACACGAACATCACAATTTTAATTCATTTTATTCGCTCTTTGTTTCAATAAACAACTGACTTCTTTAGGTCATTGAGTAATCATGTTTTCGTTTCCAGATATCTTGAAGAACACGACGAGTGGTTCGGGGAGCAGTTTTACAAAGACAATCCAAATTCTTTAGTTTAATTTTGGTCAGAAGCTGAACTACCACTATTTTTGTAATGGAGTAAAATTATGTTGACAATATTAATAAAAAGGGTGTGTGAAGCTTCCCAATAAAATATTGACCGCTAAAATATTCTGTAATGATAAAGTTAGGATTTTAGCTGTCAGAATTTTTTAAATCAATGTCAATGTTGTTTCTTTCAAAATCAAGTCGAATATTTTTACATCTCTACTATCTATTCCAGTGCAGTGTTTTTTATCTCTGATCTAGTCGTTTGGATAACATTATTAATAGAACATGTGTTGAACGCAATTTAAAAAGGGGTTTTGATCAAACAATTATGATTTTTAAAATAAATTTTCACTTTATCATTTATAAATATACTCTAAAACTATGGCTAAGTACATTGGTTCTGTTCAATTCTTGATAGATCCACTATATTTTTAGCAAAAGGATATTAAATTGATATATAAAAATGTACTTGTAACAGTGGTGTTTCAACTCAAATTTATGTATCTAATTGTTAAACTATATTTTTATACCCTATCTATTAATTGAATCTAAAAAAGTGTCTGAAAAATATTAATAGTAAAACTTTAAAACGCCCCAACAAATCCTATTACTAAAAAAAACTTTAACAATAAAATCTATTTATTTTGACTGCATCAATGGTTTATTAGTGCACGTTTTAGTGCACATGACAATTATTCAAATGTAGTGTTATATTGGTTTTGTGTGCCGTCATCAAAATTATGTTTTCCCAAGAAGAACTTTTTAAACACTTGGAATCTTAGTTCTTGGTTGAATTTTCTTTATCTTTTTAAATTAATGTAAAATATAAAAGTGACATGTGATAATTTGAAAATACTATATTAGTATTGAATTAAATAATGCCTACAAAATACAAATACATGTTGAGTGTGTAAGTAGGCTTTACTTTGTACCTAAAAAAACTATATAAAAAATCAAGCTTTGTTTTTATTATTTATATTTATCAACAATCCAACTTTATTCCTATTGCACCTTCCTTCATGTGTTGAATTATCATTAAATCGGTATTGAGCTGCCCAATTTTGGGCTGTGAAATGTGGGGATAACAAGAGTTGTGTTAAGACAAAGAGTGGGACGATGAAGTGACTTTAAATAAAAAATTGGAGTGAAGCAGAGGAGTGCTCTCACCACACTATCTGCAGTGGTAATTGTAATAGAAATGGGCATGTACAAAGTGGCAGTAAAACTCTAGGAAGAAAGAATGAAGGCCATGATATTTGCAGATTACTTGGTTGATATGAGAGGAGAAAGAAGTAGTACAGGAATAGAGAATGGAATTAAATTTATCATGGCAAAGTGTGAAGTGATGGTAATGATTTGAATAGGATAAACTCTAAAGTTAAATGGAGTAGAGTTGAGCAAAGTAAAGATCATAAAATATATTGAAAGTAGATTGGATCTAATGAGAATAGTTCACCATGGAGAGTTCTTCTATAGTTGTGAAATGCTCTTGCTATGGAGAAGTGTCCTTAAAGTGAAAGAAAATGTACAGAGTGTACTTTATATCCATCGTCCCACAGGTATCGTAAACTTGTACTATAAATGTAACAGACTAAGAAAGTGGAGGCCATGGTAATGAAGTTTGTGAGGAGTATATTTAACTGTCATGAGGGTAGAAAGAATATGAAGTTAACTGAGAAAGAGTGGGAGTACAGTAAGAATATATAAGATAGAGAAAACAAGACAAAGTTGGTATGGACATGTAATGAGGATGAAAAAGAGAGGATACCAAAAAGTCATTGAACTGAAGTATGTGGTTAAAAGACAGGGCAAAGAGAGATGGGAGGAGCAGATAAAGTGTTCAAATATGAAGAAAAGAATGACGCAAGGATTGAGGAAGCTGGAAGTTCTTTACTAAACAAACGATTAGAAAAAAAAAAAAAATTCAGCAATGTGGCGGGCCAACTTCAGTTACGTTGATGAAACCACTTTTGCAAAGCACTGTGTGTGAAAATTAGGTGCCAACCAATTTATAACTTCAATCACTAACAATACTGGAAACATACTTGTTTTTATTTTTGATACTGGAATTTTAAATAAAATTCTCGAAAAATATTTCAGTATACATCGAGTGAAATGTTGGCTGAACCGTTACGTCCCGACCCCAAAGAAAATCTTGGTGTGCCTAGAAACAAGTTTATTATAAAAGTGTGTTATCGTTGTGGTTAAGACCATCCAAACCGGTCTTGTCCCACAATTAATAAGTGATGTAATCTATGACGAGGTATGAACCATTTTGCCAGAAATTGTGTTACCACAAATAGTTTTTCTAGTGGTCGTAGTGCTTTTGAACTAGGAGCTATGAATGCTGATAATAATGTTGTTAACCAGACTTCAAATGTTGGTGAGTGTAATTATTTTTGTAAATTTCAAGATACTGATGGTTACTCTTTGCCCCCTGTGTCAGGTTATTCAGATATAGGTTCTCTTTCAATTATAAATTCTGTTAATACCAATCGTCATTGGTGCAGATCATTGCTTATTAACTGCAAACCTTTACTTTTCAAACTAGACACAGGGGCAGTAGTTAACATCCTTCCTTTAAGGTATTTGGAGTTCATTGGACCCGATTATAGTTCTAGGCTAAGTGCTCCTAAAACTTATATTGAAGCTTTTGGGGGTTTTGAGATTGCACCGGTTGGTGAAATTTGTCTTCCTGTTGTCTATATAAACAAAACACATAGCTTGGTGTTTACTATTGTCAATTCAGTTAAATCCGTACCCTTACTTAGCCTTTCATCTTGTGTGAATCTCAATCTCTTTACAAAAAATTTTGTTGGGGTTCTCAATGCTCAAAATAAACCTGATTTTAAAAACTTCTGGAATTTAAACCAGGATTTTTCCAGAGTTTCTTGATTTAAAATTTAAAAAAGGTGCTATATCTAAAAGCAGCCCAGCCCGCAGAGTTCCCTAAAAATGTTAAGTAAACTTAAGGTGCATTTAGATTACCTTGAACAGCGTGGCATTATTGAATGTTGTGAAGCTGGTGAATGGGTAAACAATCTAGTTATTGTATAGAAACATAAAACAGGGGCCATAAGGCTGTACATAGATCCTAAGGATCCAAACGAAAATCTGGTCCGAGATTATGTGTTGATTCCCACTCTCGAGGAGATTAGTTCCAAAATGGGCAATAAAAAATATGTTTGTGTATTTGATTTAAAAGATGGGTTTTACCCGGTTAAATTGAGTAAAGAATCGGCTAGTTTATGTACGTTCAGCACCCCCTTTGGATATTATCGGTTTTTACGCGCCCCACTTGGACCAAGTGTGCTTCCTGAGTACTTCCAAAAGATGACACATAAATACTTTGGGAATATTGGGGGAGTATGTGTATATATTGATGATGTTTTATGTGGAGCAGACACAATAGAAGAGTTATGGAAAATAGTTAAACAGGTTATTCAAGCTGCTCGTGAAAACAACATAGTATTCAACCGGAAAAAGTTCAATTCTTTGTGGATAAAGTTACATTTTTGGGTTTGGAATTTGATAAGGAAGGAATTCGTCCTGATGACACTAGGGTTCAGGCTATTCAGGACATAGAAGTACCTGCTTCAAGGAAGGATTTGCAGCGTATTTTGGGAACAGTCAACTACCTAAGACCATTTGTGCCCCACCTGTCAGATATTTGCACCCCATTCCGTGAACTTTTGAAAAAAGATTCCGAGTGGTCTTGGAATTCCTCACACAGTAAGCCGTTAGAGCTTTTGAAAAAATCTATAGCACAACATGCCTTGTTGACTCCCTTTGACCCCTTCAAACCCATCAACATACATGCTGACAGTAGTCAATATGACCTTGGTGCCACTTTAATGCAAGATGAAAAGCCCATTTTATATGCTTCACGATCGCTTACCACCACTGAGCAAAATTATGCTCAGGTGGAAAAAGAGTTGCTCGCTGTCTCATTTGCATTCAAAAGGTTCCATAACTTCGTCTATGGTCACGAAGATGTAACTGTTCATTCAGATCATCAGCCACTCACCTCCATCATTGTAAAATCCATTGGTAAAATTACCAAAAATCGCCTCCGCCGCCTTAGGCTGAAACTATTGCCCTATTCATTCACACTAAAGTATTTAGCAGGCAAATACATGCATATAGTGGATTTGTTATCCCGAAATTGTAAAAATATTCCTTCATCTGTAGATGAAAGTATGTATGACATAGTACATGTTATAGGGATAACCTCCGATGTTCAACCATCCTTACTTGCAAAGTACAAGAAAAATACAGTTGTGGACTCTGTTTTGAGCAAAGTATTTAATTATTACATTAAAGGTTGGCCTAAGTCATTGTCATCAGATTGCTCAGAGCTGAATCACTATTTTTCCCTCAGAAAAGACATCACAGTCCATGATGGGCTTCTTTATTATGATGAGCATCTATTAGTTCCATTTAAACTGAGGCGCTTCACCCTTGAGACCCTTCATGCAACTCACCTCAGTTTTGAAAAAGTCAAGGCTCAAGTATTTCGCAGCTTCTATTGGCCAGGAATCAACTCTGATTTGAAAATTTTTATACTTGCATGCCCAACATGCAATCGATTTCAACGGTCTACAATAAAGGACCCACTACAACCTCATGACACCCCTGATCTACCCTTGGTTAAAGTTGCTGCTGATTTTGCGGATTATAATGGCGACAGCTATCTAGTTACTGTGGACTATCATACGCGGTGGATTGAGGCTGAGAAGGTCCCGAGTAAGTCTGCTTCCACTGCTATAAGTAAGCTCAAACCAATCTTTGCACGTTTTGGGATTCCCAAACAATTCATGTCTGACAACCAACATTTTGACTCATATGAATTCAAAGTATTTGCTCAATCATGGAATATTGTATTAATAACCTCCAGTCCTCACTATCCCCACAGCAATGGTTTGGCTGAGAAAGCGGTTGGAATTGTCAAATTGATGTTTAAAAAAAGGCGCAATATGACCGTGTAGACTTTCCACTTTTTCTTCTGGATTATATAAATAGCCTAGTGGCAGGGTTCCCATACTCACCTGCTCAGCTTCTTCAAAGTCGCACCCTCAATTCTAGACTGCCTGTACAGGATTGCCGCTTTAAGCCAGAGATAATTAGTGATGATGCAGTGACTGCGAAAGTATGGCAATCGTTACATTATGACCAAACTGCTCGATTCCATGAGCAATTTTTTTTTTAACTCTGAGCAGTATGTCTTTATTTGGAACAACAAACTGCGATTTTGGGAAGAGGGCAGTGTGGTTAAGATATTGAAAAACAGATCATATCTGGTGTGTATAGAAGGAAAACTTTATAGACAAAATTCACTTCATATTAGGCCTAGGCACTCTGGTAATGACATTTCCTGTTAAGATCATGATAGGGTGAGGAACTTTGGTAATGATATGGGTGAACTTAAAGGATTAAAGGTAACACCACCATCCTCTCCTAAAATCAAGCTAGAAGACATAATAGCCTCAACTTCTCAGTCTCCTAATTCAGAAATGAATACTGTGCCTCTTGGAACTAGTCTGCCTAATATTGTTACAAGGTCTGGTAGAATTGTCCAGCCACCAAAACGCCTTGACTTATGATTCCGTATTTGAAAAAAAAAAAAGAGAGCATGTTTAATAAGTTGTATAGTAGCGCCTAACTCAGCTGAGTGTTTATTTTTTGTTGGTCAGTTGGCCTCACTGTGTACGATACCTTTTAGTGTTTGTTCTAACATGGATTTATTTATAACCTCATTGTATAATTGATTCTGTCTTGAGATTGTTGACCATGTCTCAAAGTTAATTTTGTATGTGATAATAAAACAGTCTCCGTATTTTGAAAAAAAAAAACATTTATAGAATTTCTTTCAAAAGAATCGGGATTTCCCCGTTGAAATGACGATGGTATAAGAAAAACAAGCGAGAAAAAATATAATAGAGATGTTGCAAGAAGAATAAGGAAATGTTTGGTCAAGGTAATTGCTACGCCAACGGGTCACCTAGCGGGATAGTACTGTCTCCACACTACACTCACCCCTTTCCACTGGACCGGTCACCAATTCTAACCACTTGAGGCCACAACAAGAGGGAAGAGGGTGGGTGGAATCAAAATTGAATTTAATGTAAATACATTTAAAAGGATAATTTGCAAATTTAGAATTATTTATCACAATAAGACAAGATAGAAGCCTCGGATTATGAATCAGATGTAGATTGCTGTGGTGAATCAGACACTGATTACTTACAATATATTTAGGAACATTTTGTATTGTTTTTTTTTACTATTAGAATATTTTTATTTCAATAATGATTTCAAAGCATTGGGCTTTCAACTTGTATTAATAGCCATTGACATTAAATTACTTGTTTAACATTGTCATATAATAAAAATTTTCACTTAAACATTGTTCTAAGACACGCCTATCCTACCGTACTTTGGTAGACTTCAATGATTACTTTATTATGTAACACAGCTTAATGACCCTATATTTATTGTTAAAACTCAAATGTAAAATTAAATCAATTTGACATTGTAAGATTAAAACGGGAAAACATTCTTTCCTGATTTTTGAAAAATATATCAAGCTATGTAGCCTAGCGATATTATAGTATAAACGCAGCCTTACGTACTCATAGGCCATATTCAAATATACAAGTTATGGTGACTGTGAGTAAAATAATCAGTACAGCAACGTAAGTTTGTGTATAAATGTCAGATAATTAAAGACGATTTGCTTAAAATAGCCAGATTTTTTATTTTTTATTCTTTACTTAACTTTTCAACATAATATTATTCATTAGTATTTTTCGCTACTACCATCTTTTGTCCTTAATTAGAACATGCCTTTAATTTAGTGTTGATTAAAGTGCTATCTAAAGGGTAAATTCATAACTAATGGTTATATCCAGCTAGAAGGTTTTATGTTGTCACAATGAGCTAGTGATGGGCACAATCGATTAATTCTAGGAATCGAGTAATTATTCGATTCTCTTTAAAAAGAATCGAGTAAAGTTACTCGAGTAATTTTTAACGAATCGTCCCATGGCAATCGGTTGGACAACATTACTCGGGAGTAGTGATGTCGAGTAAAAATAATCGAGTTACTCGATTGTGTTGTGTAATCGGTTGTACTCGATTCTTCCGTGATTACTCGAGTAACTTTATTCGGTCCTTGTTATTCTTTTATTTACTCTTTTCTTACCAGCTGAGTGAGAATCGACCTTATAGACTGGACTGTTTACCATGCTATTTCCATTTAAAAGGCATATTCCCTTAGAGCTCATTTTTCACCAACAGTTTCTGCCACTACGCAAAAATGCCCCTTAATGGTTTAAATGTTGCCCATGCATTTGCAATACAAAATACTCGCAGATGTAAAGTACACAATCGAAAAGCATGCTAACTAAGGTTATAACATTTCCGATTCTTTTTAAAAGTACTCGATGAAAGTTACTCGATTCTTTTTACTCGCACCTCAGTAGTTTTATTTCCACATACGGAACCAATTATTGTCTTTCTTAATTTATTGATTACTAGATAGCTGTTGCCCGCGGCTTTGCTCGCGTGGAAGTTGATTATATACAAATACGAAAATATACATATGTATTTACAGATTAATTTAAAATATTACGTTACGTTGATGACCATAACTTGACCTCAGATCAAAAATAATGCAAGTCCGATACAAACTTTCACCCCCTTTTTCATCCCTTATTAAATAAAATTTCCAAAATTCCTGAAACACGTATTTATTTGTTTTACGTCAATAACCGAAATACAAAATTTTGTTTATGTAACTTTCAAAATGACGGACTTTCATACATATTATCATACATATTATCATCCCCTATTTTGACCCCTTTGGGGTGGAATTTTCTAAATTCCTTTATAAAACTGAATATTTGATCGAAGATAACATAATAAAAAAATCACGTCCTACCGTCTGTTTAGGTTATACGCATATTGGAATTACTCTACTGGAGTGGGGATGAGGAGGGAAGCATTTTAGAGGTGATCTAACAGCATTTGCGTAGAAGAAGAGTGGGAAACCATTTAGGAACAAACCGTCCCAATAGACCCATCCAGGATTCGTGCCCCGCCCTCCCCGTCAACAGACCAGTCTAACACGAGAGTGAAGCCTTAGACCATCGGGCCTCATAAGTAATGATGTCACAAATAAATGTTTTCCCTTTTAAAAAAGTACAATTATTATGAATTTATTTAGCAAGAATTTAAAAATAAGTTTATTTTATTAAAAAGATTAAAAAATGTTAATCTTTTTTATTGTGAGACTTCTTAAAACGCATACTTTTGTATTGGACTGTACATGCAATATGAAACCTGAAGATAACACTGTCAGTGTCAACTGCCCCCTACAGGAAGAGATTATGGACTTGCAATTAGTATCGAATTCTATTGCAAGACTCCCGAGTAATTCTAGGAATCGAGTAATTATTCGATTCTCTTAAAAAGAATCGAGTAAAGTTACTCGAATAATTTTTAACGAATCGTCCCATGGCAATCGGTTGGACAACATTACTCGGGAGTCTTGCAATGGAATTCGATACTAATTGCAAGTCCATAATCTCTTCCTGTAGGGGGCAGTTGACACTGACAGTGTTATCTTCAGGTTTCATTTGCATGTACAGTCCAATACAAAAGTATGCGTTTTAAGAAGTCTCACAATAAAAAAGATTAACATTTTTTAATCTTTTTAATAAAATAAACTTATTTTTAAATTCTTGCTAAATAAATTCATAATAATTGTACTTTTTTAAAAGGGAAAACATTTATTTGTGACATCATTACTTATGAGGCCCGATGGTCTAAGGCTTCACTCTCGTGTTAGACTGGTCTGTTGACGGGGAGAGCGGGGCACGAATCCTGGATGGGTCTATTGGGACGGTTTGTTCCTAAATGGTTTCCCACTCTTCTTCTACGCAAATGCTGTTAGATCACCTCTAAAATGCTTCCCTCCTCATCCCCACTCCAGTAGAGTAATTCCAATATGCGTATAACCTAAACAGACGGTAGGACGTGATTTTTTTATTATGTTATCTTCGATCAAATATTCAGTTTTATAAAGGAATTTAGAAAATTCCACCCCAAAGGGGTCAAAATAGGGGATGATAATATGTATGATAATATGTATGAAAGTCCGTCATTTTGAAAGTTACATAAACAAAATTTTGTATTTCGGTTATTGACGTAAAACAAATAAATACGTGTTTCAGGAATTTTGGAAATTTTATTTAATAAGGGATGAAAAAGGGGGTGAAAGTTTGTATCGGACTTGCATTATTTTTGATCTGAGGTCAAGTTATGGTCATCAACGTAACGTAATATTTTAAATTAATCTGTAAATACATATGTATATTTTCGTATTTGTATATAATCAACTTCCACGCGAGCAAAGCCGCGGGCAACAGCTATCTAGTAATCAATAAATTAAGAAAGACAATAATTGGTTCCGTATGTGGAAATAAAACTACTGAGGTGCGAGTAAAAAGAATCGAGTAACTTTCATCGAGTACTTTTAAAAAGAATCGGAAATGTTATAACCTTAGTTAGCATGCTTTTCGATTGTGTACTTTACATCTGCGAGTATTTTGTATTGCAAATGCATGGGCAACATTTAAACCATTAAGGGGCATTTTTGCGTAGTGGCAGAAACTGTTGGTGAAAAATGAGCTCTAAGGGAATATGCCTTTTAAATGGAAATAGCATGGTAAACAGTCCAGTCTATAAGGTCGATTCTCACTCAGCTGGTAAGAAAAGAGTAAATAAAAGAATAACAAGGACCGAGTAAAGTTACTCGAGTAATCACGGAAGAATCGAGTACAACCGATTACACAACACAATCGAGTAACTCGATTATTTTTACTCGATTGTGCCCATCACTACAATGAGCATATTCAGTGCCACACTAAAACAAACAGTTGGCTATAGAAAACTTTGGTCTGTTCATGGCAATAATATAACCTACAACTAAGAAAATAAATTTATAGTTTTAAATTTATTCTCACATATTAACAATGATGGATCATGAAGAAGATTTTCTTAATTTGTTCTTCACACAAGTTTCTCAGTTGAACTTTGAAAAGGCTAAAGAACTTGCAGTAAGTTAATTTTGTAACAGTGTTGCCAGATCTCAGGTCTCGAGATACATAAGTTAGATAATTTATTGGCTTGAAGGATTACACTATTTTATCTAATATGTTTTAATTTGTACCCGATCCGCTAGTAACATGTTTTATGTCGTTATTTTTTGTTGTCTTATGACAAAGGAAATATATTTTTTTTAACATTTGTATCAAGTGTACTATCCCCATAAATATATATATGGGATGTTTGAATCATAGTTTAACTGCATTAGAGATGTTTCTCCAAATGATATATCGGCTATAGTAGTCATCTCTAAACTACACTGCCTATACTATAGGCCTACCCCTTTTTTTAAAGTAAGTTTTTGCATAACTTAGGCCTTACACATCAAAAAATAAAAAAGATGTAGGACCTACCTATGGGCTTACATATGTGTTTTATTTAAAAAAATCTAAACACATCTCTTAGTTAACAGCGGCAGAATTTTTTTATGTAGATGAAAGTAAAAGGGAATTTAAATAGAAGATTGAAAATCCACAGGAAATTTTTGAAAGCAGAATGCCCCAGATAATATATATAGAGTGGTGCAGTAGAGTCTCTGAAACTCGACCTATATGGACTGAGATGGTGTTGAGTCATTGAAATGTCGAGTTTTACGAATTCATAAGATGCATGTTTACTAAACAAGGATGAATAACAGTACAATAACAAATATTATAGGTAGAGTTGTACTGTACTTAGTATTGTACGGTACAGAAACAGTAATATACGTGCAGTACAATATATTCTGTGTTAATATAATGGTGTATATACATACATGTAATATACAGAAATGCAGTACAGTATTGTACATATAATATTGTATTGATTCGAATAACACATTACTGAATTAGTGAACTAACAAACACAGCACTTGTAAAAACACCCCAGCACGACTGTTCCACTCGAGTTACACAAACAAACTAGAGAGGTTATACAGTTGAATGACCTTGGATTGTGATGACTGGTGCAGCCAACAACTGTGTGTGCCGAGTTACACAGAATGTCGAGTTATCGAGTGTTGTGTTTCTAAAACTACTGTATTTATATCAAAATATTTTTGCAAGTTGGATTTCTCTTGTAGATATTTGGAAAGTTCTCGCGTGGCAAATTTTTGGAAACCAGGTGCTTCTAGGAACCATTTGAAATAAGGCCAAATCCTTCCCTGAAAAATTTTTGAAATTGAAATTCTATTTGAAGTTGGTTTTTAATCCTATTTAGAATTCAGTGCTTCCTTCTCCCTCAATAAACCAATTCATAACTACAATATTTCCAACGTTTCTGTGTGTGTGTGTGTTGTTTGGCCGTGATATCCAAACATAGGATTATTTTAAAGACACAGGAAGTGGAAGATGTAAAACATTAGGAACAAAGACATTATTAATAATTTTCATTTACCCTAATTGAATATATAGGCCAATATCTATAACTGACAATCCCTCAAGGAGTTGATTGGTAGTGCTCAATTTTATTTAAGAAACAACCATTTAAAAATGAAAAAAAATCTATTAGAATTACATTAAAAAAATACAAAAATATCTGGCGGATCCAATGATAAGCCTACTAAATTCAAGTTTATTAAAAATCTTTGTTGTAATTTACAATTCAAAGCCAAACTCGCCTAAGTAACGCTAGAACAACTATCATTATCATTATTACACGATCAGAGCTTTACGTATGTTATAGAACCAAATGATGCACACTATTCTTCTGCAGCGACCATAGTTTTATAACAACAGTCAAATTTCTGGAAAGTTATTAACTAGACCTAATCGTTTCTTATCCATAACGAACACACTTTCACATTCCCTAGTAATTTTATGTCCAGCAAACATACTACAAGGCTACATTACAACGAAATTGAAAATATAGAAGAGTGGACACACCCACCGAAAGTTAAATATTAAAGTAAAGTAATAATATATATTTTAAGACTAAATAATGTATAAAATACAGTGTATTATGAGTTAAGGTGCTTACACATCATTTCCATTAACGCTTAGTATATCGGCAGAAGAGTAAAGTTTGAAATATATGTTCCTCTTTTCATTATAAAAACTATTGATGTTTGTTTCTTTTATTGGTTCATATCCCTATCCAGTATCTTCTTCCATACGTACTTAGCAACTTGTGCCTTAGAAAGTTAAGAAGTTTTCTTTCAAGAGCAATGTGTCAAGTTTTCTATATCTATTTTAAGTAAGTTTATGTTAATTTCTAGGAAAAAGAACGGGAGTCGTCAAAGCCTGGCCATTCAGGTCCCTGGGTTATGCTGCTGACTCATCTCCCACAGATAGCAATAGCAGAGCATTCTTATGTGGATCTTGGTTTCCTTTTACCAAAAAACAAAGGATTTCTAAGGAAAGATGTATGTATTAAAAAGTTGTTATAATTTTTACCTAGACCTCACCCCTCTCTTGGCCCCCCACCCCTGCAATAAAGGCCTGGATTTTATTAGAAAAGCTTACTTTAAAAGAAATCCGATAAAACTCATTTATTTAATTTTGACTGCAAAGCAATCGATGGATTGATTTTTTGAAAAGGGTTAGATTATTGCTATTTTAATAATTTAAAATATGACCAATTACTTTTATTAAATAGCCTACCGGGTATGTAGCAGGTAGATCGGAGTGTGAATTAAACAAACTTAGCATAGGCCTAGATTAAAAAAAAAATAGGGGCATTTAAACGTACAGTCTTTCCCACAGGTTTGGAACGGGACGAATCTGGCACGCGTGAAATAATGTGTGCGTGTCAATGTAATAAAGGGAGACATGATTGGCTTATGCACATTCATACACATTAATTGCATGTTTCTGGTGTGTGTGTGTTAAATGAGTATCCATACAAGCCAGTTGTGCGCTCCGACCTAGTCTCAACCATTTTAACTCATCACTATCTTAGTGACCCGCCTCGGTGGCGTAGTTAGCTAACACACTTGTCGTGTTGAGCTCAACTACTGAGGATGGAGAGATCGAGGTTCGAATCTCGGTCGAGTGAACTGGGGGTGGTTTTTCCTAAATGGTTTTCCACTCTTCCTCCACGCAAATGCTGGTTCACTTCCTCTAATTAAACCTTCCCAATTCCTAAATCCATTAACATAATTAGTACTTAAAGCGTATAACCCGAACGGGTAGTAAGACGCGGTGCTAAAAAAATATCTTAGTGATGTCGTTTCTAGGTTTTATTGTCTATTTTTGGGGTACACAGGGTACATGAGATAGTAGAGAAAGCTAGAATGAGATGGTATGGACACATAATGAGGATATAAGGGCAGAGGATTCCAAGAAGATTAATCATTTTGAAGTATGTAGGGAAGATACCACAAGGAAGACCAAGGAGGAGATGGGAGGGAGAGGAGCAGATTGGAAGAAAGTGCAGGAGGATGAATGGCGGAAGGGCAGAGGGAGATGGAGGCATTTTACTAACAGACCCGGCCACAGGCTGGAAACATTTCATCATGATGATGGTGATGGAAGTTTAAATCAAAAGATTACCTATAGACCTACTAATAAAAACTTAAAAAATCATGCATATGCTCTGTTAGTAGCGCTATTCTCTCCCTAAGGAAAATCGTGATTTTGTTACCAGTAAAACTCAAAGCTTAAGAGTATAATTTTGTAAAGAACTAAAAAAAAAAAAAAAAAGGATTTGCAAGTCAAAAAGGAGTACCAGCTCTTAAGAGGACATTTATCTTTCATCTCTTTGGTATTTTGACCTTTTTATTATTTACAAAAGAACAATAGGGACCATCGTCCAGTTTGAGCAACATGAGCAACAATGACTCACCTCTGTGGCCTAGTTAACTAATGCACCAGTTTTGTTTTGAGCTCGACTGGCAAGGATGAGGAGATCGAGGTTCGAATCTTGTTTGGGTGAACTGGGGGTGCCTTTTCTTAGATGGTTATCCACCCTCCTTCCATGCAAATGTGGGTTCTCTTCCTCTATATTCAACCTTCCCAATTCCTAACCCATTAATGTATAGTACTAAAGAGTACAACCCGAACAGGTAGTAAGGCGCAGTGTTAAATAATTTTATTTTAGCAACAATGAACTG
Organism: Timema cristinae; assembly: GCA_039000515.1. Taxonomy (NCBI): domain Eukaryota; kingdom Metazoa; phylum Arthropoda; class Insecta; order Phasmatodea; family Timematidae; genus Timema; species Timema cristinae. The sequence continues at coordinate 22,995,383 of JBCFYV010002255.1, read as the reverse complement.
TATGATGATAATAATGATGATTCTCTTAAGCTTAGTACGATTTGGAAACATTGTTGGCTAACTGTGCCCAACTGTTTAAATCTTTGATAAATGTGAAATTAAGATTTTTAACCTTCTCGTCATTACTTGGTAAGTGTAAATTCCCTGACCTTTATTTGCGATATAGATTGGCGTAATTAATAACACTATCATCAGATGTTCTTCCATTTTTTGTCTAACATATATAAATATAAATTCATAATTTGAATTTATCAAGGCCATGAGGACTATGGTTTACAAATTCTTGTGGTTATAATGTTGAGCACCTCGAGTTGGCCGCCGAATCACTCCTAATATGTTTTACTTCCATTGATTCTCCACAGTTTATTACCTACCATCGAGACTCAAATACTTGGCGATTTCTTTCTATTCTTACTTGTAGGAAACTGAAACAAGTGAACGCTTATTAAATTTATTTAAAACTAATGTTTGTTAATCATAATCGATTTAAACTGGCTAAATATTTTATATTTATTAACCAACCCATGTTTTTGTATTGTAATGTGCTAACTGCCTGCTAGCACTTATTCTCAAAATACCTTAAGTAGGCCTACATAATTATCACTATAAATCCAAGAATTAATAAATTCTAATAATGTGTGGCAGATATAAACTCACGGTGAAATCATGTTGCTGGAAACGTTCAAACTTGAGCATTGTGCCCCAGCTGACTGTTCAACACTTCGTGGAGGCTCAACACAAGGACATTTTAAACGCTGGCCCGACTTAGATGTAATGATGAGTTGCTTCTCTGTGTTGTGCTCAGCGGCTGTCTTCTAGCGCTTGTGGGCTCTGCTCCAGTCTAGAAACCCCCTCCCTTTCTCTTGTGGATGTCCCTTTCCTAATACGTCAGTGCATCTTGTATAAAACCGCCACTCCTCGCTTCACATTTTGTATTCTATTGTAACGATTCGCCGGAGGACGTCCTAGAAGTTAACCAAGAACCAGTGGACTAAACCAACGGTGACCACGATGTTTTAGGCGTCGGTCTCTCCTCCTCACCGCGAATGACGTAAAGTCTGTGACTATGAGTACTTTATCTAGTAATCTTTGATAGGGTCTTTGTGATAGTTTTCCATAAGACATTGTTTATATTGTTAAGAGTTTTTGCCTATTTTTCTATGTCTTTAAGACACAATTTTGTATGTCAGTGTTCTGACTTGTTTTTCTATTTCCATAAGACATTGTTTTGAGTGTCATAGTTTCTGACTTGTTTTTCTATGCTCATAAGGCATTGTTTTGAATGTTAGAGTTTATACTCTATTTATCTATGTCTATAAGACATAATTTTGAATGGGATTAGGTATGTGTTTGTGTGTAAACAAATCTCCTTAATTACTCATAGATACTACAATAAAATAATTAATTTAATAAATCATTTCAGAACTCACTCCGCTCCATGTACGAATCTTCCCGCACAGATTTCCGTCGCTTGGAAGATATGGCTAAGCTCGCTTGCTCAGATCGAACCATCATAACAGTAGCCAATCAACTTGTCCAATTCTGCACAGCACGGATAGAGCTAATTGACTTGTATCCTTTTTGCTATTGGTGCATGTTAGAGGGTTGTTTACTTCTTACAGACTACTTTGGGCTGCCACTATTATATATCATCAACTTGTTGACTACATAACTTATCACTTCTTCTTTAAGATTTATGAAAAATAGAAAACAGAAACAATTATATAGGTATGAGATTAAGCTTTTTTGAGTTTAAATAAAAAAATCATCAAACTTTTATTCAAGTTTGAGTAATATTGAGCAATATTTGTAATAGTATTTTAACTATTTTTAGTTGAATATATGAAATAGATTCATGTATAAACCATAAATAATAACAATGTGACCACTAGTAGGAGAAAATGGGACATTATTCTTTAGTTATGTGCATCAGGAAAAAATCCAAGAAAAGTACTTGAATTCCATCGTCTGTTGAGAAGTTAAAGACGAGAAACACTCTAAATATTTTCTAGAGTCAGCTAATTTAAAAAAATATTCGGGTCAGGACCACCCCAATACCTTCTAGGAGTATCTATAAGTTTTGAAAATTTTTTGGGGGAGGACCATTCAGAATATCTCAGAGATATTTATTAAAAATACCTGCTAAAGTAACATTTGGTGGTGTGTTAGATACAACTTTTACAAAAAAGTTTAGCTGCACGTGTTGGTTGTAATCAAATTAAAGGAAATATTGAGAAACTGTTAATTATTGAATAATATATCAGAAATTAATCAAACTGATAAGTGAAAATTTCAAGAGCATTTTGAAGATTTTGACTGGGTACCATAATTTTAAATGTTTGAATTTTGTAAAACTTTTTAGTCGAGTTCAAACCATTACTAAAAATCAACTCAAACTTGAATTTATGAGTACTCACACATATTTTGTGGCAATTGAAAATAATTTGGGTTAGCAAATAATAATAATAAAAAATAATAAAAGTAATATATATAATAGCCATCTTTTGCCACAAGACTCATATTTTTAACTCATTTTTTTTTAAACAAAGATGTGACTTTTTTACTGTATAAACAAAAAAGAAAAGAAAAATACTACTGGTGTGTATGAGAGAGAGCAAGCTCTAATATTGCCACTTCCCCCACTTTCACCCCCTCTCCCCTACACACGTGTACAACTAAACCTAACTAGATTAAGTGCTATGGAAAGAATGCATCAGGAAGGGCATTTAAAAAATACAAACTTGTTATTTTATGGCCATCATTGACATTTTACTATACTAATACTATTATTTTTATCTGTATTGGTTTGTTGTACAGCCGAAACCATGCTTTTTAATAATCATAAGATGGCACTAATAAACTGGCCTTTACGAGAGTTCCAAGATATGACCATTTGAAGCCATAAATTATCCATGCATTGGGGCTAAATATATTGATGTTTTTTTCCCCTTAACTAATTATCCTAGCTACGAGAGGATGCATCTGATGGGTAGTGGCAAGCTGATGAAGTACGAGGATCTATTGGTCCAAATAGACAACATTGTGGACAAACATGCTCTTTCATTCCCACACATGGTGCTAACGTCAATTAAGGCTGCTCTCAGGTACATCCGAACAATTTCTCAAATCCACATATTATTTTTAGATAAGTTCTACATGATAAAATCACCCTGTTTGGTTGTTGAATATTCTTAGGCGTCACACTTGCATTGGACTTGACCACTGGTTGTGGAGAGATTGGGGTTTAAATGTCGATCAGGTGAACTGAGTCACCCCACCCCCCTTCCCCTTGAATAATTTGTCACTTTCCCTTCACACAAATGTGGATACATATCCTCTGAATTCAACCTTTCTCATCTCTTGACACATTAGCATAGTTAGTATATCTGCGTGTGTGAGGAAAAAACCCTAAACAGTAAGTTAACTTCAGTAATGCCAACTTAGTGTTTGTTGGATGGAAACTTCTCTCGTGGACTACGGATATCCCAGATGGGACAAAATATTATCTATAATGTTCTGCTATTATCACATCTCTGTGGGATAATAGCATAGCGAAACCTCAAGATAATTTTTGTGCTTGGTCTGAACAAGCTTCAATCTCTCAATTAATTTGGGTATGCGAGGTTCTAGTGTATGATTTTACTCTGCGTAGCATTGAAAATGATCTTTCATCTGTTGCAGATGTAACTGGTACCTACAGGATATGTAACTCAGGAAATAGTTTCTTTGTTTCTGGTTGCATTTATTTGAATTCATTGTTTGGAGTTTTAATTTACTGTTTGATAAATTCCTTTTAAGCATTGTCTCTTCGATTCCAAATTCATTTATGTTTTTAAAATGTGTCCATCACATGATTTTGGAGCTATCAACAAACTCTTCCAAGTGATGATATATTTTTAAATCCAGGCAGTTAAAACTTTTATTCTATTTCATTCATAATGTGGTCTAGAAACTCATCACATTTTTTTTGTGGTATACTTTAGCTGACTCGGAAACATGTCTAAAAGTAGGGCTTTGGTTCTATTTTTACCTTTTGATGTTTTGCTTTCTCCTGATTGTGTTGGTTCTGAAAACTCCATTATTTCAAATGTTTTTTAACCTCGTCCCAAATACTATCAACTGCAGTATCTGATCTATTTCTTTTTAGACATTGTAGTACCACATTCACAGTTTTTTTAAAAAAACTTTCATCAACTAGGGTGCAGAAGCACAATTTTGGGTCATTTTTGTTTCCCTCAACCCCCTTCGTAAGCAGGAATCAAAAATAAGCAAACAACTGACCCTCTCACTTCCCCCGTCTTTCTTATGTTATATTTGTCTTTTTTTTTTTTAATTTGTTTGCAGGAATAACCATTATTTTGTATTCAATTTATAAATTGCTGGTAATAATTAACATAGAAGTGTAAATTAATAGTGTGAAATAGTTGTAAACTGAATTTAAATTTATTGTACTAAATAGGTGAAATTTTTAAAATGTTATACATTTATAAAAAAAAATATATGAAAGAATTGTAGAAAATTAAGCAAAAATAAAAGTAAAAAAAACTTAGCATATTTATATAGTGTTATTTTTTAAATATGATACGGTATGTGATTAATTTTCTACAATGCTATCATATTTATTTACTAACATATGCATAGGCTCCGAAATTGGGGGTGGAGAGGAATTTTTTCCCCATTTTTGCGGGTCTCGGCTGACCAGCTTACAGGGGGCAGTGTAGGTGGGAGAAGAGGAGGGAATGAAGGGTCATTAATTGTGAATATACATATAACGCTGTTGAGAACTGAGTCTATTACTGACATTTTCTATGACATTAGGAACTAAAATGTTAATTGCCGCACTTACAAAAGTACACGTTTCCTTATATTGAGCTAATTCTTTCCAGTTATTCTTTATAAATAAAATTATGATCGTTAAACCATACTTGGTATTAACTGGAGAAACTATCTTTTTATCAGAGTACATTCCTACAGTATATAATACAAGCATACAATATATATCTATTAAATGATTTATACACAATATAGACAAACCTTAAGTAAAGTGAAGAGATTCAATATGTTACTCTCCAGTTGACTTGCAGTTTGTTGGTTTAGCTTGGAGTGTGAGATCTTGACTCATCTGTTACGATCTCAGCTGGAGATGCAGATGTGGCGGTTTCTCCAGTCACTCATGCAACTGCATGGGGCGCACACACGAATAACAGCCTGGGAAAGAACCTTGCAGAATAGGGAGGTACATATACATTGTTCATGACGGTACTTTTTATATAATATTTAGCACCACGTCTTACTACCCGTTCGGGTTATACGCTTTAAGTACTAATTACGCTAATGGATTAGGAATTGGGAAGGTTGAATTATAGGAAGTTAACCCGCATTTGCGTGGAAGGAGAGTGGAAAACCATTTAGGAAAAAAAAACCTCAGTTCACCCGACCGAGATTCGAACCTCGATCTCCCCATCCTCAGCAGTCGAGCTCAAAGCGACAAGCGTGTTAGCCAACTACGCCACAGAGGCGGGTTCATGACGGTACTCTTGGATCCAAATACACTGTATGGACCGTCCCTCACAGATATAATGTTTGCCGACATTTTATTTCAATTGTTTGATTGTAACTTGAGATGGGACCTTGAATGCTTAAGCATATTAAAGATTTGAGACTTAAAACTTAAAAAATAAAAATAAAAAATATTAGTGCCTCAAAACCATTTATAATTATAGAATGAACTTAGCAACCAGGCTCCTGACTATTAATTACATCTTAACTGAACGTGTGAATGTTAAAATGTTGGGATTATAAGAAATGATATTAACATTTAGTTACTATTTGTATTTTCTATTATCCGGCACATTAACTCAGTCGGTAATATATCTGCCTACTGAGCTATGGTTCCCAGATTCAATTCCCGGCATGGCGGAAAAATTTATCATTGGTGAAATATGAGTCTACTCTTTTACATTGATAAATTAACGGCCGGGTAATGGATATTGCGCCTGTCCTGGTCTTAAGTTAGATTTTCTCTACTAATATTGTAAAGAGGAAAGATTTGATATTTTTGTTTTTTGGTTTGTAATGGATAAACTCAAAAACTACTGGACCTATTTTAAAAATTCTTTCACCAATATAAAGCTACATTATCAGTGAGTAACATAGGCTAGATTTTATTTTGAAAATTTAATTTATTCCTCATAAAAATGTCGATAGTATATTATATAGTCGTTGGAAAGTAAAAAAGTTGTTGAAGGCAAAGTGGGGTTGGTGAAGGGGGCTAGGGGTAGGGGGTGAGGAAAGAGGAATGAGATGAAAATAGGAGGGAGGGTAAAAAGAGGGAGGGGGCTATACAGTGATGGTAGGACTGTATTTAAAAAAAAAAGTAAAAAAAAAGTTTTGTGTTTATATTGGCATGATGGATGATTTGACGCTTTGTTTTACAGGATTCTTTACAATAATTTTTTTACAGGGAAGGGGGCTAGTAAGGTATATGAAGCTATGTATGAAAGGCCTATCAAGCTGGTAATGGAAAATTGACCCAGGCCACAGTTTAAAACAGTAATGGATGTATTGTAATATGTTTTCTATTATTCAAATATATTTATATTTCCTCTTATGTTCATCATTTTTCTAAGATTTAGAATCAAATTTAAGATTCAGAATTTAAAAGTAAATTGTAGATTCGAATCCACAAAATAGTGGATTTGACCCGACTCTAATTGTAACATTTAGAATGTATGCGAGACAAATTGTCCAATTATTTCACTCGCCCATCACAGACTGTACTTCTAAGTGAAGAATGACTCCAAGCACAGGAAAAGTCCTGGATAGCTCGGTAATAAAGTATTGACATGCTAAGCCACGAATCTGGCTTTTATAGATCACTCACTATCCACTCATGAATAAAAGTCATGTTTTTATCTCTGTTGTTAGTCCTGGAAGTTGGGTTTCGGAGCGACTTTCCTGAAAACCAACCAACTTCCAGCGTTGTTCCAATGGTTGCTCAAGCTGAAGGCTGCGTTTGTGTCTAAATTTTCTCTGTACTTCTACACGACGTTAGCCCAGCAGACGCAGGATATGAAGATGTTCACTAGTAAACTCACGACTGACTATTATCATAAGTAGGTTCCTGACTAAATTTACTTAGTCTCTGATAACTCGATTAGTTGCACAACCTTTTATTATACTATAACTAGGGATGGGACTCTCGGATCCTGAAGGTTATTTGATAATAATACTTAGCACCACGTCTTATTATCCATTCGGGTTATACACTTAAGTACTAACTACACTCATGGGTTAGGAATTGGAAAGGTTGAATATTGAGGAAGTGAACCCACATTTGCGTGGAGGAAGAGTGGAAAAACATTAGGAAAAACCACCCGCAGTTCACCCGAGCAAGATTCGAACCTCGATCTACCCGTCCTCGGCAAAAGTGAAATTTGATTTAGAGTTTAAATACTGTATATTGATGGCTAGGAACCAATTATAAAATAAATTTAACAACTAGGCCCCAGACCAGTAATTTAACACACTGAACTGAATGTATGGATGTTATAATGTTGAGATTATAAGAAAGAATGGTAGCATTTAGTGATTATTTTTATCTTCTATTATTCTACTATATTTATATTTCTTGATATATTCATAATGTTTTCCAAGATTCAGATTCCTGAGTTGGGATTCAAAGGTAAATTGGAGATTTAGATTCATAAAATAGTGTGTTCGACCTTACTCGAGTTATAACCCACATTGGTGGGCTCATCCAGTCTGGTTTACTGGTTATGGGAAGGTGGAGGCTCATATCTTGACTTGGGTGTTATTTTTCCTAGATGGCTTCCTACATTCTCTCTCTGCAAATAATTATACATTTCCTCTAAATTTTATCTTCCTCCTACCTATGCCCACTAACATAAATAAAATGCATATATTACCATTGCTAAAAAATAATAATAGCTTGTACTGCAAAAATTAACATATACATTCATGCTCTTAATGCAAATACTGTTCATCATAAACATAAACAGAGTGAAGAGGATAGGATTGCATCACATTTGCTTGGAGAGAGAATGGGAAACACTTTATGCAATCAGGTGTGACAATCATTAAATACTGTAAGAAATACTTGGTGTTTACAATCATCTTCATAGTGCATATTATTGTGATAAATCAATCTGGAAATGTAACACAGAGAACAAATATATGCAGATTCTCCCACAGATATTGATGAATTTGTAGCGAAAATGCACGCTGCTCGAACATCCATCGATGCAGTCATATTTTGGCTTTTACGGGTCATTGAAATGCAACTCACTGCCTCCTTTCTCAAAATGCACAGTAACCTTTTTGAGTGGTACTATAAGTATGAATGACATATTGTTATAAGGAGGAAAATAATCAATATTTTCACTGCGAATATTTTGTCTTTCTTTACCATGTATGGGAAACAGGTGTGTATTCTTATCCTGTTTGACGATGTCACCTATTTCAAAAGCTAAGCATCAAACAATGTTTGTTGTGTTACATTTTCAGCTAGTTCTATCGTTATACGGAATCAAGCTTTGAAGAGGAATGGCATGAATTTGTATACATCCTGTGTATGAAATGTTTTGCAGGATACAAAGTTTCCAACGTCGCAATGATGCTGTAGCAGTGCTGTTGGTATTTGACGCTCACGAGTTGGAAGACTATGCCGGACCAGGTTATCACCACCCAGACAAGGTGACCGAACCGGTCCACGATATGGAATGTTACCCCATCGTTGTCAGCTATCCTGTTGTAAGTGGTTTCATAGCACCTCACTAGCTAGTCAAACTATACAGATATCTAGTTAAAGAACAACTTGAGACCCATTTTGGTGGTCGCGTAGTCGTACGCACTAATCTCGTGATGGACTAGACTGCTGAAGACGGGTAGATCGGGGTTCGATCCCAGTCGGGCTATTTTTCTTGAATGATTTTCCACTCTCCCTCCACACAAATGCGGGTGCACTGCCTTTGAATTAAACATTCCTAATCCTTAACCCACCAGTGTAATAAGTACATAGGTGTATAACCTGAACAGATAGTAAGATGTGGTAACAAAAAATTTAACTAAAAAAAAACTTTATAAATGTTTTATGTATAGTAGGGGTGTGCGAAGCCTCAAAAAATTGACTTGGATGTAAATATTTATTAACTTCAACTATGCTTAGAATTTGTTTTGGGAGGGGTCCAAGGGGGGGGGGGGGGATTCTACAATTTTTACGAAGCTTCGTGAACAAAAATATTGACAGCCAAATTAAACATACATTTTCAATTCTGTTCATTTTATCTTATTATGTATGTAATGAAAACATTTAGTGAATCAACATAATTTTATAATAATAATCCAATGTTTCAATTTTGAACAAAATTTTTCCTTTTTTTTTCAACAAACACTTTTATGTACTATATAGATGACAAGTGGTGATCGAGGACTTGAATGCCAAAGTTGGAAAGGAAAGAAGTTTTGAAGAAGTTCAAGCTGCTGATTGGAGGGAAGAAAGAAATGAATTAAAGAGACTCCTGAACTGGCACAAGAAATGGACACATAAGGTAATGAAATGTGCTACAGCTGGAACGCTAAGCGAAAATCCTTAATTGACTATTTTCTATTAGATATGGAAGCAAAGGCGTGCACAATGAACATTAAGGTTCTGCGAAGTGTTGTCTTTGGATGGGGACCATAGACTATTAGTCGCTGACATGAAAGGCTGAAGGAAGGGGTGCCAGATAGTGAAGCAGGAAAAGAAGATAAGGATATGGAAGCTCGGACAAGTGGAGGAGAGAGTGAGCTTTCAAGTAAGAGTAAGAGGAGCACTACCAGCGGACGATATAAAGAGAGGAGAACAGGGAGGGTAAAGGTTAAAAAAAATCGCTGGGTGGAAGTGGCAGAGGAGATATACGTAAGAACAAGCAGAAAGAGAAGATGGCAGGAAATTCCATGATGGAATGAAAAGGTAAAGGAAGCAGTAAATGCTATGAACAGAGCATTTAGTGTACGGTTCAAAATAAGAACAAGAGAGACTGAGGATAAGTAGAGGGAGGAAAAGAGAAATGTAAAGAAGATAGTAAGAGAAGGGGGATGGATGGAAGAGTGGACAAAAAGGTTACAGACTGATGTGTAAAGGAGCAAGAAAGTATTGTATAGTCAAGTGAGTCAAAGGAGGAGGTAAAGTAAGAGAGGTCTGAATTGAATTATGGATGAAAAAGAAAGATAATAGAGAGGGACAAGGAGATAAAGCAGCTGTGGAAATCATATTTTGAGAAATTGTTGAACCTGAAGGGGGGGGGGGGAATTGATACAGGAGGAAGAAGAAGAATAAGAGGAGGAAATGGACGGAGAGATGGAGGAGGAAGTATCAGACTTAAAATTGAAGGAGGTAGAAGAGGCCTTAAAAAGGACGAGGAGGGAAAGGCACCAGGAGAGGATGAACTCACGGTGGAAATGATAGCAGCAGGAGAAATGGGTTTACAGTGGTGGTATAGAGTACCAAGGGAGTGTGGAGGGAGAAGAAAGTGCCAGAGGATTGGACAAAAGGTTTATTACCAATATTCAAGAAAGGGGATAAGATGAAGTATGAAAATTATAGAGGCATAACACTGATGTCTTAATGCACGAAAATGTATGAAAATATTCTAGAAAGGAGAATGAGGAAGGAACGTGGGTTCAGAGATAAGTGGTCAACAATAGATTTAATATTTAGAACTAGACAATTGAGAGAAGAGAGATATGAGTTTGGTCAAGGATCTGGTAATGAATGGCATATGGATGTAGTAAAAGTGTATGATAGTGTGGATAGAAAATATGGAAATCAATGATAGTGTGAATTGTGTGAAGACGGAGGGAAGCTGGACAGAGTGATCTCAATTAAAAAATTGAGTCAGGCAGGGAAGTGCCCTCTCACCATTAATATTTGTATTGGTGATGGAAATTATAGTAAATAAAGTGGCAGGTAGACTGGGTGTGGAGAAAATGAAAGCAGTGATGTTTGCTGATGACTTGATGGTATCCGGGGGAAAAGAAAGAAGATTTACAGGAACAGCTGCACAAATGGAGTGAGTAGGTAAAAAAAAAAAGAAAAAAAAAGAGTGGAATGAAATTTAGCTTAACAAAGTGTGAAGTAATGGTGATGACAAGGCAAAGAACTGGATGGAGTAGATTTTAAAGAAGCAAAGAGCGAAAAGTATCTTGTTAGTATGATTGGGTTAAAAGGGGGTAGCAGAGAAAATATAGTGAGACAAAGGCACCAGAGAAAGGTTTTCTACAGGTGTGTAAGAAACCTACAATGAAAAATAGAAGTGTCCTTGAAGTGTAAGAACGTGTTGTACTGAGCATACTTCATATTCATAGCTATGTATGCAATGAAGCAACTACAGACCTAACCCGCCTTGGTGGCGTAGTTGGCTAACGCGCTAGTCATGTTGAGCTCGACTGCAGAGGACGGGGAGATCGAGGTTCGAATCTTGGTCGGGTGAACTGTTTTTTTTTTCCTAAATGGTTTTCCACTCTCCCTCCACACAAATGTGGGTTCACTTCCTCTAATTCAACCTTCTTAATTCCTAATCCATTAGCGTAATTAGTACTTAAAGCGTATAACCCGAATGGGTAGTAAGACGCGGTGCTTAATAATAATCATAAACTACAGACCTAGCAAGCTGGTGGTGGAAAATATATGGTTTGAATGAAAATTATGTTTCTGCACATGCTTAAATATTTAGTATATTCAAATTCATAATATAGGGAATTCAACCTAACTCTATGATTAATGAAACTAAATCATATCACTAGTTCTCCCTTTTTACCCCCATCCCCCAACCCACCCAATGAATATTTCTTTCCGAAGAACCAATAAATGTATTGCACAGTACTATATTTAATAATCTTATCATTGATTGTAGAAGGTAACCACTAATATTTGTTTTGCAACAGAAACCACTGAACCACTTGGTCAATATTGTGAATGTTCTGACGGAACGTGCTGCTGATTTGACGGCTATGGATAGAGTTGTGTTCTCCTTCAGTGCCAAGGTAAGTGTTTGAATTGGAAGTACAATCTGACCATTTTAGTAAAGTTAATTGTAAAAGCTGTATTGCATTTGTTATCTTTTATAGGTTTTCTACCCACCTTTCTGTACCTTCTTACAATTACTTATAACAAAATACCTCAATAAGTGAAAATGATTCAAAAATGAGGTGGCCCAATGGCTAGATAATTTTATAATAAAGGAAATTGATAAAACTAAAGAAATAGGAAAAATAAACTACTAAGAATAAGAATAAATTTGATGAAGAAAGCCCACCTAGGGAAAGAGGAAAGATGTGGGAAAAATCCAATGCACAAAGGTGACATCTTCTTCCTTTCTTCTGTCTTCTATAGTAGAAGTAGTCACACACACATTTTAAACACAAATATAATAATATTTCGGCATTGTTGCCTTTATCAAACAATAAGTGAAAAGAGGTTTTCCTTAAAGAGCTATATTATATATCGCATCCAATATCTATTTCCTGTGTTAATCTTTTATATTGTTTGTTGCTCCTTTTACATGTTCTTATCTAATTGTATTATCATTCTTTACCAATTTTTTTTGCGCATTTCACACTCCCTCCTGATGATTTCTGATATAATAAAGCCTAGGTCATGGTGTTGGACAGTAACAATCGATTTTCTTAAAAAGACAGACATTTCCTCTTTGTCCAGTGGCAGCGGTGGAAAGTGTGAACTATGTTCTTTTCCCTATAAAAGCCATAATGTGTTTGTGCCCTTTTATATGTTTTCGAATGTGGGGAATGTCAGGCCTCCACCGTGGTTCGGATCCCACGTTAAACTGTAGGTCCTTCATTTCATCACACAATCACCCTACCATTACACATTAGTGTAAGTGCGTATAATCTGAATGGGTAGTAAGACGCGATGATTAATAATAATTAATAATAATAATAATTTTAATAATAATAATTATATTAATTATAATTATAATAAATAAAATAATAATAAATAAAATAATAATAACAGCAACAACAACAACATTAACAACAACAATAATAAAAAAAGTTTTCATCCACCTTTCTTGTACCTTCTTCCAAATAAGTAAAGTTCATATGAATTTATACTAGTTGCCTTTTTTATAAAAAAAATAAAGCTCAGGTTTCAAAATAATTGTATATTCTTAAATATCAACCCTATTACTAAAAAAAGCAAACAAGTGGGGCTACTAGCACCTGTGACTACACTAAAGTGTTATTGATAAGAGTGTTTATGACCGAGACGATACCAGACCTCAATTTGGTAACGGTTTACTGACCAAACTAAACAGCCTGGCATCAACCAAAGAGCTGAGAATTGTGTACCAATTTCAAAACAGCATGGCTCCTTATGTTAGATTTAAACAAGTATATTTTTGTAGTCAATGGAATTCAACAGTTATGTATAAATTAAAATGGAAAGCGATTAATAGCTAGAAATAACTGACAATAATTAGGTACTTAATAACCATTTAGACAAGAAATAGAGTATTTTATGGTACAGACCTAATTTGTTGTCATACATACTTCATGCTCTCTGTAGGTTATTTTTGGGAAGATATGTTTATATTGTGTAAATATTAGGACTAGTCACATAAAATTACATAGTTCATTTTCTGTTGATTTGCAGTACATGAAGTTTTACATAAATTAACCTACCAGCTGTTTTATCTATTCTACCCCAACCACAAATTTTGTTTACGAAAAACAACTCAAGGCCGTTTTCGCTCTCCACCTTGGTCAGAACCACTTGGTCGATCACTCAATACCAAGACATAACCAAGTCACTAGCAAAAACTTGCCTTTGGTGCAATGGATTCTATCAACTTTCTCCACCTTTCTATCTATTGTTAGTGAAAACTCACAATTTTAATAGGGATGTGCAAGAAACACTTTAATTTTTAGATGAACATATGTAATCTATCGAGAAGTGAGAATGACAATATAAAACTTCCTTTGAAAGTACATAAATGTAAATTTAGGGCTGGGTCGATACTGATAACCAGTTGATATTGGCTTGGCCGGTTTTTTATCATGCAGATACTTTACACCGATAATTCAAAATAAATAGATATATTTTAAATTTTCAAGTCATGAGAATATAATTCATAGTTCAAACAAAAGATTTCAAATACAGTTTCTTACATGTTAACACAAATTCTTTAATTCTGCGTTAGATATTTTATAGTAAAACAAACAGCAAAAACAATATTCTAAACAAAATAAATTATTCAATTGTATTTACCTTAAGGCTAATGAAATACTTGATAAATATATTAAAGAAAAAGATATCTGCAAGCAATAATATTAAAGCTGACCTGGTGGTCTAGGGGTAAGGTGTCAGACTTCTGTGCTGGTGGCCGGGGTTCAATCCTCGGTCCCGGCACAGATTTATCTGATTTCCAAACCCTTCCTTCACCTTTGACAAGACATCTTGTGAATGTGTGGAATGCCAGGCCTCCACCGTGGTTCGGATTCCACGTTAAACTGTAGGTCCTTCATTTCATCTCACAATCATCCTACCATTACACATTAGCGTAAGTGCGTATAACCCGAACATGTAGTAAGACGCGGTGCTAATAATAATAATAACAATATTAAACACTATCAAAACAATAAGGTGGGCCAGTATGAGTTTATTTGTTGTGGATTTGGAAAAAATTAAAAATAGATAATATTATAGTGCGTGACATTGGCTGCATGCTGAGTACTCTCCGAGATCAGTTCTTAGAGCACATGTTGAAGTACCAATTAACCGCTGTTGTAAATTGCTGTTTAGTTATTTTGTCATTTTACTGAGAGTAATATATTGAACATTAAAAAAAAACTAAATCAGCATTGGTTATCGGCAATATCAGCATAGGCAATATTTGCAAAAGGGCTCGTTGGTTTAGCCCTATATAAATTATGCTTATCAAAGAAAAAACATAGTTTATAGAGTGCTTAGGTTTCTTTTGACATCCATGCTGGCGCATACTTTGGATTTTCTTATAGTTCATTCAAACACTTAAGATTTAAATCAAAGATAGCCATTTTAAATGTAATTATTAATTAATAAAATAGTGACATTTGCATTGTATAGCATTTATAATATAGTTTTCTAGTGTAAACATTTATAATGTCAAAGTTTGATATTGGAAAACAATATTTTATATATATAACCAAAACTTTTTTAATGAAGGTTGAAATTCTTTGTTTGCTTTGTACATTTTTTTTTCCACCCCCCAAAGATTGAGATTTTTTTTTGTGTCTGGTCTCTATTAAGATATTTTCGAGTCACACATTCCCAGATTTTCAAAATATATATTCATTTTCCATTCATAACTTCATGTTTTTAAATCTTTTTTTTTTTCTCTCAATGCAAACCTGTTATCCCCATTTACCCATACATTTAAATTAGTTGAATCTGTAAAATTAGATTTTTTTATGACCCAGTTTCTTACGATGATCTTATAATGTTATCATCTAACTATTTGTTTAGTTAATTAAAATAATTGCTTAGACTAATATTATAGATCTGAAAAATAAATGTAACTTAATTTTTTTTTTTCCTCCCCTGTTCTTGTGAAAAATTGTTATTTCCTACAGGAAAATTTCTAAAAGTCAAAATGTACTCTTGCACAAGCTGAATATTAAGTTTTATCATGTTTTCTATTATTTAGATTCATAATTTTTATGTAAATGAAGATTTCAATTTTTAAGATAATGAATTTGTACCATTTTCATTTTTTTTTCTTTCTTAATTTTCTTCCGAGCATGATTTCACGAGAGACTAATCTTTTCTAAATTCAACTTTCTAGTCAAAATAAACTATAGAGTAAAAATGACTCACATTTACTGATTGTTCTTAAGATGTAATTTTTTTTTTAATTACTTTCCAGGAGCAAAGCACCTACGTAATGGCTCTATGTGACCCCCGGATGTCCCTGGTCGTCATCTTTGACAGTAAAAAGACTGAGAAGGACACCCACATTACTAACTTTGTGTTTGACATGAGCTTACAATTGAGGTGCAACAAGGTGTTTGCCAACCTCAAGTTGAGCACAAAATGAAACATCATCAGTTGATAAAAGAGTGAAGGTCCAAGCTCTATGCCCTACATTATGGTTAAGATCTGCGACTCATAAAAATGAGATTTTAGAGAGATTAAATGCTTGAATCCTTGATTCTTCAACTCTTATGGTATTAGAGAGATTAAGGTCTCGTAAAAATCTCAAAAATGTGTCTTGAATACAATTATTAAGACTTTTACTTTAAATAACAATTTTAAATCAAGGAGGACAAGCCAGCAAGACCTGCACACTTACCAGAAAACTGTGGACATCAAAGCGTGCAATTAAAAACATAACAAAATATATAATTATGAAATTTTTGGAGTACATCAGAAGAGAATAAAACACAGACTGGACTACTGCAGCATGGCTATAGATTGATTATGGTCACATAGATTCTGTTGTTTGTTTATTTATTTTTTTATTCTTTAGTGCCTGTTCAAACTGTGTCTTGGTAGATGGATAGAATGTTGTATTTATATTGTCACCATCTCCTTTGTCTATCGTAAATGTGGGGGTCTGGTTGATCTATCAGGATGTCCTTGGTCGAGGATAAGGGGAGATGATATGAATACTTGTGTGGGTTCGTGATTGACGTTAGACTTGGCTTTTAGAAGGTTTATTAATACTACTATAGGTGACCTGGTGATCTAATGTTAAGGTGTCAAGACCTCTGTGTTGGGGGTCCGGGGTTCAATCCTTGGTCCCAGGACAGATTTATCTAATTACCGAACCCTTCCTTCACCTCTGATAAAACGTGTATTAATCAAAACTTGTGAATGTGTGGAATGCCAGGCCTCCACCGTGGTTCGGATTCCACGTTAAACTGTAGGTCCTTCATTTCATCTCACAATCACCCTACCATTACACATTAGCGTAAGTGTGTATAACCCGAACGGGTAGTAAGATGCGGTGCTAATAAGGATATTGAAGTCATCACCCAGATGGTATATTTTGGTTTTGTTAGGAATTCTTCTCATTCATTCTCTACCAATACTGACAACACTGTAAAAGGTTAAATGAATAGTACTAATAATGCTTGTAAAGCAGTCAAGCAAAAAGGATAATGAATGCAACCAGCAAGGGCTTTGTTATGTTCACTAAGGTAAAGAGAGGGTGAAAGGGGGAAAGGTGAGGAAAGTTGATTCAACAAGCTTGAAGACATCTGAGTGGCGCAGGTTAAGCTTGACCGTGGTTGAGTGGTGTTAAATGCTAGAACTACAGTTTAACATTTGTCTAATGGAAGAATCGCAGGTGATAGATAATTCTTTGCGTCTAGAGTATGCAAAGAAGGAATTAAAAATTCCTTTAAATAATGGTTGTTGTTTATAGAGTTTTTTCTAAACTAATATACAAAGTAGAATTTTTTTAAATCTATTAATATAATTTTAGTTTTTAATTCAAAATACATGAAAATAAACTAAGTGAAAAAAAAGTTAAATATATTTATTTGTTAAAGTACACTAAGGTCGCACAGTTTTTAAAATTACTGTAGTGTTACATGAACAAGATTTGAAGTAGAAACCATGATAAAAAATATATATATTTTTTTACTTTATCTGAGTGAGAAGATAGTCTGTATTGCATTATTGAGTTATATCATTATAAATTCGCATCCAATTTCCTTTTCCTGTGTTTGTCCTTTATTGTTATACCTTTGTCCTATCATTCTTTACCTTTTCCTCCCTTTTTTTTTTTTTTTTTTTTTTTAGGAAGTTGCGTTGTACGTTTCACACTCCTCACTGATGAGTTCTGATAGAATGAAACCTAGGTCAGGGGATTGGGCGGTGACGATCAATTTTCTTTAAGAGGCAACCATTACCTCTTTGTCCATTGGCAGCAGTGTAAAGTGTGAACTGTGTTCTTCTTTTCATTGTAAAGGCCATATTGTGTTTGTCCCCCTTTTATATGTTTCTATCCGCCTTTCCTATACCTTCTTCCAAATATAATATAATATAATACAAATATTTTTTTGAACGTTACATTTTTTGGAATTGACTATCTTATACAGCCTAATATAATGATGTGTTTTCCCGTTTTAATTTTGACTCCCACCTTAAGCCAAATTTAATGCATCTAAGTTTTACCTATAATTTTTCATTAATATCACTATTTTGTAAACCTGAAAGTCAAGAGCATCAATCCTAAATTTCACAATATCTTTAATATTTGTATCTTTATCAGGAATATATTTATTATTTTTGGTCTGATAAGATTTTATCTTTTTTTTTTGTAAATCTTTAAAGATTCCCTTTTTTATCAAAGATTGTTATGAAATGTCAAGTATTAGCTCTACCTTTTAGCACGACATCTGCCAGGTGTGGAAATTTATAGGGTTGTGCAAAGCTTTGACTCGGCTTCAACTTCGCTTCGAAAATAATTTCATCTCGATTTATGGTCAATTATTGCCATTTATATATAATAAAAAAATATTAATTTGGAAAAATTCTACGTAATTGAATTGTATGTTGTAATATAACTTTATTTATAGATTAAAATGAACAGTAAGTACAATACAATATTTTCTAGTGTAAAAAAAAACTAACAAAAACTATTTGGACTTCGATTCAACTTCGAGAATATTTCATATATTCAATTCGAGTTCACTTTGAATTGAAAAAGTGGACTTTCGTACACCCCTAGAAATTTACAAGTCATTTTTTTCTTTTTGGAAGAATAAATATATACATATATATTTTAAATTTCATCTAATTTGCAAGTCAATATTTCCATAGTATTTTAAGTTACCCCACCAATTGTACCTGTATAGAACAACTGGTCAAGCCTGGCTCATTAGGACAACAGTAAGGTATTAGGCAGCTCTGGGAGGCCAGATTCGACTCATAGGTGAGTGTTAGTTTGTATAACATATAGTTTGGTTCAGGAGAAGGTCAAAGCAAGGTCACCTACCAATACCAGTTCCTCTCCGATTGTGTGTGCCGGCAAGACACCCAAAGGATACACCAAGATCATATTAAGATTATTAATATTTCTAATCACTTCTACAAGGTAGACTTTCTTTATTAAATTCACACAAACAAGTTTATTTTTATAAATTTCCATTATTATATTATTTAACTTTTGCACCACTTCATTGATTGACATTAATAAATGCTCAAAATTTGTTATATAATATAAATAATATAAACAATATATTTGTAGATGGCTTGGAGTTTTATGATTTAGATTGATTTTTGAGCATATAGATCGGTTGATTACACCTTTAAGTTTCTAGTGTTACAAAACCAAAAAACAATAAATTGACTTTTTCTGCTTCTTTATCTTGTTATTCCAAGACATTTTAAATAGCATTTTTTATCGGGACGGCACTCAACTAGTGAAATATTTACGTAGATTTAAAATAATTGCACTTCCATTATTTATGTATATGCTATGGGAAAAGTCCAGACTTGGATAAAGTCAATATTATCCAGATAATATAGACATTATTCACCCACACTTGGATAGTGTCAAATTCCAAGGTTAAAGATAGGTTAGCTAAGGTAAGGTGAGCTTAGGAAGGTTGTTAGGTTAGGTTAGTAGAAAGGAAAACATCAAAATGGAGCATTTTGAATGTTGATGCATTGCTATGATCTTACTTCAGCTTGAAATAACGTTCAAAAATATAATTCATCTTGAAAAATGATTATTTTTACAAATAGTAGTCAACGTTATCTAAATCTTGATGACTAGTGTTGAGATTATCCGGATAAGGACAAACGCGAGCTACATTACTTTCTATTCCTAACTTCATCCACTGCACTCAGATAATGTGGATATCTCATGGCTAATCTCTGCATTAACCAGATTTCACACACACTCCACGTTTTTTATATATATAATTTTTTTTACTGAACCGTTTTTTAAAGTTACTAGAAAAAACTCACCTGAATTCTAGTTTAGAAATAACCATACTTTTTGTTTGGTTAAAATGGCCGGCTCCTGGACAGATTTAGTCACCATCCATGCAGCCAAACCTACCTGGTGATTAGTTTACTTTTTGATAATCTTCTGTATTATTAAAAATAATATGTAACTAGTTATAAGATCTTGATAATATTTTTCAAAGTAAAGGATAAATGAGTGCTTAGAGAAAGGATGGTTAGTTTGAAAATAAAATTAAACAAAACCTTTTTCTTTTTTAAAGTGTAATAGTACATTTTTGCAGAAATACATCTACATTTGGAAACTATGTACAATATTGGAGTTGAACATTAGTAATAATTTGATAAATGCGCTGTATACAAAGGAAGACCTAACTATTTCTAAACTGCAACTTTTTTTAAATCAGTTTAACTTACACTGGCATTTTATTAAGGTGTTTCTTTACATAGTACAAGGGAGATAGATTTTAATTTTTACAAGGAAAAAAAAAATCTGATTTCTTGGTGGTCACTACTACTTATGTAGAAATAAGATTTGTTTACATTAAACTTCATTAAGAGACAAAAATTATATCGTCAGGTTTCAAAAACAAATATAGGCTTGGTCCAAGTTTTTTCACATTAAAAAAATATAGGCATGGATTAAAATGCTACATATATTTTGAAAAAACAAAAAAACACATAAAAAACTCACACAAGATGGATGCAATGGCTATCTGATAAAAATATAGTTTTTCCAGTTAATACCATGTATGGTTTAATGATCATAATTTTATTTATAGATAATAACTGGAATGAATTAGCTCATGATGAGGAAACGTGTATGTTTGTAAGTGCGGCAATGAACTTTCAATTTCCTAATGCCATAGAGTATGTCAGTATTAAATAAACTCAGTTTTCAACAGCGTTAAATATAAAAACACTGCTTTTTCAACCCCAATAAATATATCTATTCAACATTTTGAAATAGTAGTTTCTGTGTTTTGTGTTAGATTATGTTACTTTAATAACAAGGAGATATCTATATGAAAACTTTTTCATCATTTGTTTCCTTGGAAGATGTATCAGATAAAAAAAAATTGCCTACAGAGTGTTTTTAAGAATAATTTCTTCTTGGTTAAATTATATTTATAATGATATCAAATTAGTATTTTTTAATAATCTTTTATGACCTTATTTCGGTGTTTAGTAACCTAGCAGTGTATTGGCCACCAATTTAATTTGTTTTGCATTAAAATTTAGTGGTTATACTTTTCCTGCACTTGAAACTTAATTTATATTAAGAGATGATATATAGTTTTAGAAATAATAAGATTGTTCGCTACTGTATTTTGGTTGTATATCGTACAATATTATCTCTCAAATAAATGAAGGAACTCAATACCAAGGTGTTTTAGAAGCAAACAACATTGCCGAAAGTCAAAACTGCTGCAGACTTACCGCCATATTGTCTACTCCAAATTCACACAAGATTCTGACTTTCTCCATAACTTGAACATTTTCGTGTAAATAAACAAAATTAAAGTTGATTTGACACAGTATAAATGGATGTCCAAGCACACAATTAAGTGTTGACAAAACATACATAAAAAAAAAGAGAACTTTAAAGTATTGAGAATTATAAATTTAGCTGAAGATAATGTTGGGAGACGATAAATTCAGTTAAATATATTATGCATTTAATATTAAATCCCCCACCCCCACCCCCCATTAACTGTAAATACTAGTGTATTTGAAATGCCAGTAATTAGCGAGGTCGAGGCATTTTGTGACATTTCAATGTTTAAGGGTGTTTCAGTCCTTAGATTTTATTCCTGCCTTTAAATACAATTATACCTCAAATGTGTTGCATAAATTATAATGAAAGTAATATGATTAAATTGATTTTGTCATTTACAATATTTATTTGATGTGTCCCAGTGAGAATTGTTTATTTATTTGACATGGTAATAATTTGTTTAAATAACAGCAAAGATATTTGATCAAAATTAATTGGGTTTACCATTGCATCACCTTATTTATAAAATATTCAAATTTATAGTTTTCATGTAACCACACCAAATACATATCATTCATGGCCTTTCTCAATAACAGCGCAGAAAAAAAAAGACAATGCAAGACAATATAGAGACTTTTAAAAAATAACTTTTCATTAAAAGGGGAAAAGCAAAAACTGTAAAAAGATTTGAAAATAATTATTTTATGACACGGTACCAAAACCTTTCTGTAATTTATAAACATGTATATGAGTAAATAGTTATATACATATGAATACCTTTATTCATTGTTATTTTGTCAACAGTACAAATAAGCAGTCAGATGCATGTTTTTTTAGAACTATATTTTATATTACATTAAATATCCCTCGTTTATAGGGAGTTTTCTTTTTAAAAATCACATTTACCGTTTAATAATTTATTATGTCTATAAAACATTTTTTTTTTTTTTCATACAAGATAAATTTGTATTTTTGAAAACATTTCATTATCAATGTATATAAAATTTACGTTATAAAAAAATATCCCTAAAATATGTGCGTTCCTTCCATTCATCTGACCACAGAGTCGGTAGGTACCATGTCATTTGACACTAAAACAGGAGAAAACAATTTACAATTTCCTTGGGCGGGGAGTAGGGGGGGTTCAAAATAGTTTTATATCTAACAATCGTTTGTACTGTGATTCATATTATAGTTTTCTCCCTTATTTTTTAAATATTTGTTTTAATAAGTCCTCGGTACAAACACTGACACATCGTTCTACTAGCTTGAAAAAATACTACAACATGCCAAGAATGCTGGAAACTATGTTATTTTATAAGGGAGGGTTATTTTTTTATTTTTATTTTTCAACATTGTTTTATTTTAAAGACGACACAAGACAGATATAAAGAGAATGAATGTGTGCATGACTTTGTGTATGTGTATGTGTGTGTGTGTGTTTGTGTAGTGATATTTATGTTATTTCACAAGAGATTGCCATTACAGCAGCACATTCTAATTTTATATTCAAGTTTAAAAAAAAATGTATATAAAAATTGATGTTTTGATATGTAAATGAGCAATATATCAAAAACCAAAGTGTTTTAAATTTTATTTCAAGATGTTAACAATAAATGATGGAATGAAAAAGAACAAAAGTAATAGATTTATTTATCCATTTGTTTTCCAGGGTTCCTAGAATATTATTTTTCACTAACAAACAAATTAGGCCCCTTTTATTTTATAGAAATAGGCACTTCCCTTCATTTACTATCTATAAAATCCCACTTGTTTTAAATTATTGTTTTCAGTGTGATGGCACCAATTTACAGTGTTTGCAATATTTTGATATTACTAATTAGATTAAATTATGTGCCGTTCACAAACATAGCTAAAATAAATGTAAAAATCACTCATAGGCACAAAATTAATTTTGTGATGTTTGATTTTGCATCAATGCTCTTATCTCTCTGAGCCATTCAGAGTCATAAAATAATAATTAGTTATGAGTCAAATACTTTTTTTATATATATATATAATCCAAATCTAACATTTTCTTTTGAATCTTGGATCTAAATTTGAGCAGAAACTTTAAAAATTACAAAATTAATAAGAGATTAAAATAGTTATGTCCAGAAAATTACCACATTGTGTGAGAGACAAATTTCTTGATAAAGGTTTTTCGACAGTGAATATTGATTTCGCTACTTATTTGTCATATCTATACAGAATAAGGACACTTTCTGGATGAATTAATAATTGATATTTCTATACTCAAAGAGGTAATGATAAAGTTTTCAGATTTTGGTTCTCTCTCCATCTCTATATATATAAAATTATCTAGAATACTTTAGAATAGTAATAATAATGTTTAGAGTAGAGCATTAGGTTAAAACATTATTAACTAGGTAAATCTGAAGTAAAAAAAAATTGTCAACATGAAGCTAGTTTAGAATTTTCTTTAACAACATAAGAATTTATTTAGTTAAAAGTAAACCTCCTGTGTTTCACTCCCCCCCCCCCCCCCCCTTCTAATATTCAAATTCAGATTCAAGATTTGTAGGTAAAATGAAGATTCAAATTTATAAAATAGTGGATATTACCCATTTCCAATAAATAGTAATTAGTGATGTATCAGCTTTGACAAAGTATAAGTGAATATCTCAGTGGTAAACATATCACCACACAAAATTTTCAAGCCCAGTTTCCATTACTAGATGTTACAGCATGACATTTAAAATGCCAATATCTTGGATAATCTTTAATTAATAAATTTCCCATTCTTATACACCTACAGCTACCTTTCATGAACATCAACATATGAATAGTCATCAGAAAAAATATTATTTAAAACCTTTTCCAAGACAATAATTTTACCTTTTCCAGTCGACACATCAGACATTGAAAGTTGTTTCAATATATCCAAACATGTGGAAAACAAATTAAAATGCATATTTTACCCCATTTTAACTCCAAGCAAAATGTCTCCTTGGCATTTGTTTATGAAGATGGTTCCTTAATAGGTCATCAAATTTTTCAAGTTTTAACGATACTCTGACTTGATAAATTATCTTAATAATATGTGATGCACGTTTTTTTTATATCTCATATAAAATAGGTATATTTATATTGTATTGGCCCGAATATAGTGCAATGTTTTTCTCTTAAAAATGTCCTTCTGAAAACTGTATTTGTATTATAAACGCAGCCTAACATTTTCACTAAAAAAAAGGTCAGATTCCTATTAGGCATCATACTATAACGATACTGGCTGGCTGGAATCAATGCACATGCACACTTATAATAATAAAAAACTGAAGGTCAAAAACAAAGGGATAAACCTGCGTGAGTGCAGGAACTATCATGCTAGCACACCTATAATAATAAAATCATGGTCGAATCAGCAAGAGAGAGAGAGAGAGGCAGGATTTTCACCCTTCATTGAAACTGTACTTGTGGACTTTGGATTCATCGGCGTCTCAAAATAAATAAGGGAATGAGAAGAAGTTATGATATGAATTTCAAATTAGCAGCAATAAACTAGGTGCAGCAAACAAATAACGTGTTGTCTGCACACAAGATTAGTGTTACTCACCTACTCTATGGCATTAAGAACTCGAAAGTTCATTACCACACTCACAAAAGTACGCCACCTATCCTTTTATAGAGCTAATTCTATCCAGTCTATCTCATTACACCCTATCTCTCTCAGGTCTATCCAAATGTTATCCTCACCTCTGGGTCTTCCCAGTGGTCTTTTCCCACATTGGGTATGCCATTCAATAACTTGAATGCGGTTCTAGATACTCCCATTCGTGCTGCAAGACCTACCCACTGTAACCTGCGGGATTTTATACCCTTAACAATGTCTAGTGATGATTACAGGGTGTGCAGCTCATCATTATCTAGCCTTCTCCACTCTCCACTATCTTCATCCATTTTTGGACCAAATATCTTGATAGTCACCCCTGTTTAGAATATAGTGTTTTCGAGGCTAATATTGGAGTTTGGAGAGAGAGAAATTAACATTTTAGGAGTCCCTGCTCATCAAGACAAGCATTCAGAGGGCCTAATAAAACTGTTAAGTTTTTACCTCATGGTATATTTGAGACCTTTTATCTTTCAAAATATTAGGGTCTTATTTATGTTTGGGGCAGCACTATATTCGGGGTAATGCGGTACTTTTTTACTTTAAATTATGGTTAAACTCAATGCCAAAGTATGCTATATAAATTAACACTTGTTGTTATAAATAAACTCAAGGAAAATATAATTAATCGTTTAAAAAAAATTACTAATTTCTTGAAAATAGTATATTATTGTGACAACTTATATGAAAAGCCTTGTCTATAAGTATATACATAGCAGTTAACTATTTGACTAAATAAAACTGCATCATTCAAAGCATGATTGGTAGAAATGTTAAATTTTGTATTCTAAAACTGTGATATGATTACTCACACTTTGAAATAAATAATATTTTTTTCTTTTTTTGCCTTCAAAAAATCAAGTAGCATACCATGTAAAATTTTAACTAGTTTTATTTTAATGCCTTTTCTTTTAATTATCTATGTTTATAGTTTAAAGAGGTGAATGTTAAAAATAACTAATCTTCTACTTAATTTTTTTTTCTTCATATTTTTCAAGTATCACTTTTCAGATTAAAACCACACCCAACACAATTAATTAAATATTACTATCAAACACATTAAAATGAGGGTGGATATAGCTTTATTTAAATGTTGTTTATCTTGTATGATACTTATTACTGATTTGTTATTATTGCTACCATTTAAAAAAAAAGAATAATTTTAAAAGTCGTGTAGTTACAATATTAAATTTGAATCGCACAAATTCAACATAAGTGTATGTCACAAAGACATAACATTCTAAAATTTAAAGATTTCTTTAAGGGTAGCTGTAGATTATGTTATTTAAAAGATTATTTAATTTGTTTTGTGTCAAACTTTATATAACATAAGATAATTTAAAGTTTCTAAGATATCTCCCTCATTTAAATGATAATTTACTAGGAATACTTAGGGTGCCTTAAGTATGTTGCTCATATACATATTTTGTGAATAAGTGTGCCACTTTAGCTATTAATATATTTGTAAGCTGTAATACACTGAAACATTATATATCTAATTCATAATCAGTAATGCAGGTTTTTGAAGTGTTTTTCTCTTTCCTTAAAATGTGTGAATGTATGATGATTTTTTTATATAAGTCCTTATTATAGTACATTTTCCTTTTAATATATTTTACACAATTTTGGTTCTCACAACAGGTAAAATATGTATTTCTTAATATTATTAATTATAATATTACAGTAGTTACTAAACGCTAGAACTGGCCACACAAGAAATAACTGTCTGCCATATTTTTAACTTTAATATGTACAATAAATACACATACACTTTTAGTAATCAGAATTTGACATTAGCATTTTTCCTTCTTTACGTTGTAAAATAATGTTTACTTACACGATCCTATTTCAAATCATTATTCGACTTCTTTTTTGGACAGTCACCGTATAGATAATCTATTATTTTCTTGTCCATTGCGATGAGAAAAAATATACATCTTGCTGGTACGTGGTTTTAAAAGCAAATCTATTACATAAATTGTAGCTACTTTGGTCGTGTGCATTTATTTCTCTTCTCATCGACACAACAAACCACCCAACTTTTTCTACTTTTTTTTAAAGAAGCATTTTGTCTTATGTCCTTTAGTTTTTTTCATTGACAAAATGTTTTAATTGAAAAATCATCACAAATAAACTCATCGTGTTTCAAAGTTTCAACTATTTCATTTAAAGTTTTTTTTAAATGTTATTTACAATCCATTGTTATAATAATAAAAAAGAGTTTTATTTGTTGTCTATTTTCGGCGCTAAAGTATCTCCTTGAAATGATTCGTTTGCTAAAAAAAAAAAAATTGTTATTCTACTATAATAATTTTTGTTCACAGCTAATTCTTTTTCTTTTCACTCGGTTAAGTAGATGAGAAAATTTGTCAATGTAGCTTTCTTACCTTGAAAGGAGACCTGCTTCTTTAGAGAAATTACGCACCATTGATAACAAGTTCCATATATATATATATATAAAGGAACAATACAGTTGTGGGTATTGGTTTAAGAAGTTATCATAAGGTCCAAGTTTTAACAATGAAAATAGGTACTCAAGTGCGACCATTATGTCAGTCATTGGTGTTGGCAGGCTGCACTGAAACAAGATAGGAACGCTGAACAGTTGTTAAATTTCTTCTTTGTTCAATAATTTGGCTTTTATGTTTTAAATAAAATGGACCCCTTCATCCATAGTTAATCAGTTAACTCGATTAACTTTATCATATAGCTTTAGTAAAAAAAAAAAAAAAAAAAAAAAAAAAAATTAGGAACGCTACGCTTTTTGATAATAGTTTTTGCACAAATGTGTTTCTTCGGACTATATTTTTTTCCCTTCTTCTTTAAAGTTACTTTTCTTATAACAAAGAGTTTATTTGTTGTGTGTACGAATGCCTAATATTATACTTAATACAAAAGGAACGTTTCAGTTTTGTTGGATTTTAGGAGGGCATTTTTAATTTGTACATATTTTGGTCACTCGAAGAGTGCGAGTATGTCATCATTTGATGTATTGCCCGGCGTCCCGTTGTTCCCATTACTGCTGGCCCCACTTGATGGGGGGGTGGCAAGATCTGGAGGCTCCAAATAAGATAACAGCTCCATAGGATCGACAACGTTATCGGGCAACAGCTAGAAACAAGAGAGAACAATCATCAATATATTTTACTTTTTATTTTATTTTTTTATTTCATGTCACTGCATCTCACTACTTGTTTGGGTTGCACAAATTAACTAATTACTCTATTGTGTTGAGGATTAGGAAGGTTAAAATTATTGCAAGTGTACCCAAATTTGAGTGGAAGGAGAGTAAAAAATTATTTAGGAAAAAAATTAATCTCTGCGTCTGACCAGGATTTGAACCCTGATCTTTCCGTCAGCAACAGTTCAATCAATTGTTAGAGTGACATGTTAAACCATTCGACCAGTGAAGTGGGTTCGACACCAAACAATAAAATGTAACTCTACATTGTCTAGCAGTAGTGTGGAAAGGTTTAATTACATAAATTCGAAGTCTAATTAAATGTTTATAAGATTTGAATTTGACAAAAAAAATTTGCTTCAGAAATTTGATTTAAAAATAAATAGATTAATGTATTTTTAATAATTTGAAGATATTATTTAGCATATGATAGTCATGTCTATCACACGAAATACACCATTCTAAATGAATAAAACTTTAAATCACTAAAAAAAATCATTATTAATCATTATGTTTCATACATGTTATAAAAATCATCACCTCGGGTTTAAGAACAAAAGATGGTTGTTATTGATTTTTTTTAACACCGCATCTCACTACTTATTCGGGTAATACACCTATTTACTAGTTACACTAATGTGTTAGGGATTGTGGAGGCTTAAATGAGAAGAAATGTAGCCTCATTAGTAAGGAGGTAGAGTGGAAAACAATTTTGGAAAAAACCTTAAGTGTACCCAACCAGTATTGAACCCTGATCTCCCCGTTTTCAGCAGTCTAGTCTATCATGAAAGTAGCGCGTTAGATAGACCATGTGGCCACCAAAGCTGGTCTATTGATTTATTGCTACTATATAGATTAGTTTAATAATGTTTGAGTTTTGATTTACTGATGCAAAGAACACAATCATAAAACGGGTGAGTCAGGTTTGTTGATGCTATGACTGACTGCCAGTCATATTTTCCTATATATCGACTGAGAGTAGTGATTCTAACAAATTACTATCACAGTATTTTAGTTTTAAAATAATGTTTAGGTATTTTCATTTCCTATTTTCTTTACACTTTTTCTTACTATATATTAACACAACAACAATAATATATAATAAGTTTCCAAAGCAAAATTAAGAGCATGCATCACATGTCAATCACCTCTGTGATACAAGTTGGCTAGAAATAGTAAATTTACATAAACACTATTGCACGTGAATCATTTCTGATTACACATAATGGAGATAAAAGAGTTTATAGAAGTTCCTAATACTGAACATTGTTGGAATATTAAATGATATATGGATGAAAACTGCATTGAAAAGGCCGTTTATGACCATTTTAGAATGGCTTCACAGATAAGCACCGTGCACAAATCTTCATTTTGTCATAACAGGGATGTACAGTAGTTATTAACAAGAAACTTTGCCGCTTTGACCCCCATTATCACCGCAGAAAATTCCTAGTGATCATTCAAATATAAATGCACCGCACACATTTCTGGCATTTTGTAGGAATTTTCTTTTCCCTTTTACTCCCATGCCTTGCATGTTCACACACAAACACAGATGCGAGCCAGGAGCTGAGTTGGGCATGCTATGATGAACACCCTTAATATTGTAATTTTTTTTGTAACTGGGAACTTTACAGCTAAGACATTTCGATGACGTTGGAGAAATTATAACTGTGTAGTGATAAGTATTTTGGAACACAATAATTAATATGTTTATACGAAAACTATCCCAACCTAACTTAACCTAACCTTTCATGCACCAATAAATAAAAATGTTGATGAAGTTGTTAAACCAAACTAATTTGTTTTTATTGGATAGAAGGATTGGAAAAGGACCAAGATAGTCTAATAGAAGAACAAAATTTAATAGTAGGCCTATTGAATTGTGTTAGAAATTCAACTAAATTAAATATAACTAGAGTAATGATAAATTTTAACAAATATTTTGTTTTATAAACAATTATAAGACTTTATTTTATTCGAACTTAGATTCAACTTTGGGAATATTTTTATATATTCGCTTTGAACCAAAAAAATTGCCTTCCCACACCCCTATTGTTTAGTATTCAAAACTATGCTTGGGTGGAATACAGAATTACAAAAAATAAGATTTAAAAAAAAAAAGCTATTCACAGTTTACAAATCAGTAATCAGTTAACACAGTAATTATTTTTGTTATTATTGGTGAAAATTTTAAATAGTAATATATGGGAGGATCAACAAACAAACAATATTCCTTTTTGAAATCCAAATTGAGTTTAAAGATTTTTTTCAGTTCTCACCGATGTGTTAACAGATAAGTATAACAAACTCTAATGATTAGATTAACTATACCTTACCTCCCATTTTCAAATTCCATTATATTCACCTTGATAAAGATTATTAGACCCACAAACTTTTTTTTTTACAAGTGAACTCAAGAGTGTCTACTGAGTTGTATAAATAAAAATTAATGACTTTTTAGGGACCTGGTTTGGCCATAAAATTCCTTTGATAAATGGCCGAACAAAATATATTGCATGTATAGGCATAATGCACTCACAAGCAACATTAAATTTAACTAGGTAGTGAACGTTAACCTTGTCCTTGGTATCATGGTAAAAACAATCAAGCAACCTGCAACTAGCACATGACATGGATTGTTGGGGTGGCGTGACTTTCGATGTGTTTGCGTTGTTACAATGCGCGGGAAATTCACAAAATTTTTTGTGACTTTATGACCAAAATATTGAAGATTTGTGACTTTTCAAGGACTTTTGTGACTCCTCCCCCCCGAGACTTTTGTGACCCTATAAAAAGGATCTGTAAATTCTACATGAATATGTGCTGTAATAGTGACCACTGCAGATGTATAAGTATCAGAGTGTTGTGTTTTAAGATAAAAGAGCAAAGTATTGATACTTACTCAGAAAAATGCAGGACACTATATCAAGACATATCACTAATAATGGGTTATTTTATTGAGTAATCAAATTCGAGATGTACCAAAAGTAATACCAACCATTATTGCTATGAATTTAAGTATCGTTTAAGAATGGGTATCTAAAATCGTTGTATCCTTTAAATATTTGAGTTTCAAGGATTGAAACAATTGATTTAAGATTTAAAAAAATAATCAAACTTTGAATATTTTTTATATAGCAATGATGATGATTGCGAGTGGTTTTACATAATAAAATTATAGAATAAATACTGCAACTGGATGCCAGGTCATCAGCTCTCCAATTAGTTTTTTCACAGCAACCAAATAATTAATGCAAACGAAAAAAATCAAAATTGAAAAATAGAAAGATCATACTAATGTGGGGAAGTCATGAATCTATCATATAAATAAAATGAAGAGTTTGTGTGTCTGTTATGAACGGCACGTGATATCTATTGCATGCAGATATTTAAAAATGATTGGCCTTTGTGCACAAATATTTGCACCTTGAAGCAGGAATTTTAATATTGGGATTTTAATTTTTTTTTTTAATTAATTAAAAACTGGTGTGTAAGAAATAAAATGAAGATTTTTTTCCCTGTCTCTTTGAAGCAAAGAAAATCGTTGCCAGGTGTAAACACACATTTTATTGTGTGCTTAATGCAGGCAATGTCGGGTACTTTTGTTAGTCTTATATTTTATATGTTTCAGAATCAAATTTAATTAATTTGTGTGTACAATAAAGATTCAAATTTTATAAATGGTAAGTTTGACCCATCACTGATAAAAGTATATATTTATTTATAACTTTAGTAATAGGTTTACATAACCTACATATTAAAACTCCATTTGATATGAATAGTGAGAAGTGCACTGACTTAGCCGAATATAAAGAGGGAGGGTAACAACATACTTTTAACATAGTTCTGCTAATTTGTTTCGGTGAGAGATGATGAGTATCTTAGAAAAACACGTACTAAATAGATTTTGCTGTAGTTAAATAACACAAATAAAACAAACAAACTTTCTTAAAACAATTTGGTCATTCCGACTTTTTGGTTCTTTAGTTCCTGCCTGGTTAAAATCCTCCTAGAAACCGATGTATTTGGCGCGGTGATATTTGTTTATCCATAAAAGCACATAATACACTTTTTTTTTTCTCTCTCAAAATTAAAACTAAGAGGGTGCTCTATCTACCAGAGCCATAGGCTAAATTAAAGATGTTCTGAGGGACCATAAATGGTATCCCTGTTTCCTGTACCTATGTCCTTATATATAACAAAATGTACCTTAAAAAGGGAAAAGAGTTTTTTTCCCCTTAAAGAGCTAAGAAGTGGTTAGTTATTTTAAAATAAAGTTCACATCAAAATAGAGGTAAAAGATAGTGACATATATTTAAAATCTTTTAAGTGTTTTTACAGCATCTTTATAGCATTAAAATCTTTACATTATTATTATTATTATTAGCACCGCGTCTTATTACCCATTCAGGTTATACGCAAAAATCTTTACAGGTGTCTTTATATGCGTCTTTTCATAAATGAAAAAGGAATATTTCTGAAAATTCAAAACAATATGCAATTGTAGAAATTTGAAGTGGTGGGAAGTGTAAAAGTGTAGGAATAAATGAAGAGAGAAGTGTGTTTGTTCCTATCTAGTCCTAACCTAACTATCCTTTCATGTTGGCTTCCTTCACTATCACTTACTTTACATAATTGAGTCTTATACACTGTATTATAGTAAATTTCCAAGCCATTTGACAAGAATTCATTTTATTATTAACAAGTTTTATAATATAGATACACTATTTTTAAATAGATTTAAAACTTCGGATTTAAAGAGAAGGTAATAATACAAATGGATTCATTGCCTCGGACATTCACAAGTATTTTTTTGTGCATTGTAACCGAGAATCAAAGATTCAAATTGAGAAATGGTCAGTCAAGATTAAACAAGTCAAGTATCCAATTAAATATGCTTAGAACAATAAATATGGAATTCTTTTGACAAAATATGTCAAAACATAGAAATACAATAATGATGTTCTACAGGCTGGCATTAATTACTTACTCTATTACGTTAGGAACTCGAAAGTTCACTGTTGCACTTACAGTATGCCACCTATCGATATCTTGAGCTAATTCTATCCAGTCCACCTCATTACACCCACTTTCAGGTCCATTCTAATGTTATCCTCTCATCTGCATCTAGGTCTTCCCAATGGTCTCTTCCCATTGGGTGTACTAGTCGATACCCTGAACACAGTTCTAGATTCTTCCATTCGCGCTGCATGTCTTGTCCACCAAAATTTACGAGACTCGATTATCCTAACCATGTCCTGTAATTATTACAGGCTATGTAACTCATCATTATGTAACCTCCGTTCATCAGTATCCTCATCCCTTCAAATATCTTTCCAAGCACCTTGTTTTTAAACATCTAATGGCTGGTCTAGACTTAATAAATTTGTTCCCCCCTTTAAAAAAAGGAGAGAAAAAAAAATGAAAATCCTACCTTATCGTTCTGGAAAATATTCGGCCATAATTGCGCATGAGAGTGTGGAATGCAGCATAACTGAGAAGTATCCAAGTTATCCAACGAGGAAAAAATGGTTACGCAGCAGCAAGTTGAGTATTTTCCCTGTGGTAAATTTAAAGAAATAAAAAGATACTAAAATGTTTATGAATATATCAGAATAATGTTAATATACAATATCTAGAATAACTTAAACCAGCGTAACTAATCCCATGAATGTAGCGCGCTCTAGCCTCGCATTTAGCTTGTTTTCCCGGAGTCGTTAATTTCCTAGCATCGTATGTAAAGTTCCTGATAGGACTAAATTTTCAATTGCTACTTAAATTATTTGTATTGATACTAGTATATGCAACATTGCTAGCAAAAATATTAGTAAAATATGTGTATATACATATATATAATTCCATGGCGTCAGCCGGAAATCGAGCTATATCGGACGAGAAGTGGCCACCGTTAACAATGATAGTGCTAACATTTGTGGATAGAGGGTGTAATGTGATCAGTACAATGAACCTTCCAACCGTTAATCTCAGTTTTCTAGACCGAGTTATATATATAATATAAAAAAGATGTTAATTCGTTTTCTATCAACACCCAAGCCAAGTTATTATCCTGTGAGCCTGCATTCCTTCTCTAACACATTACATTATTGAACAGTGGTTACATATTGTCTACATATACGAGATGTTCGGAAATTCATAGACCAAACTGCATATATGGCTTGTTTGAAACCAAAAGTAATACAAAATCCCTAAACTTGTACATCTAGAAAACTATGCTAATACCATTAAATTGTGTTCAAAGTTTCGATGTACAGTGCAAGGAGTTAGGCACGCGGCACTACACACCTCGACATCTTGGAGCACGGCAGCAGAACATAACACAATTAATAGTAAACAACACACAAGTCCGTCTATAAATGCAAATATGTTCTTAGGGTCTTCATTAACGGTCCTACACCACAGAAAGTGCTTGCCATTATTACATGTGCAGTGCCGTGCGCTTAGCTCTTATGCAACTTGTTGTACACGCATGTTTAACAGCTTTGCTATCCCAGCATTATACGTCGAAACTTTGAACACAATTTAATGGTATAGGCATAGTTTTCCGGATGTAAGTGTATAGGGATTTTGTATTACTTTTGGTTCAAACAAGCTATATGTGCAGTTTGGGCTAGAAGTTTTCGAACCCCCTGCATTTCAAAATCACTATGCAATTATTTGTTTTTATAAAATTGTAGTATTGGTGAACTTCTCCCAATATTAGGGTAGAATGAGACCAAGTCCCCTCAAACCTTCTATTGGACCGTTAAGGAAAATAAATACCAAAGGTTTATATACCATTGTATGTTTAAAAACAACTCTCAAAGTGATAAAACCTGAGTAAATGCTTCTTGCTTGGAGAAAATATTATTTATTTATTTCTTTTACCCTATTGTACAATTATCTGTAGCAATTTTCTTTTCTTCTTAGTTGTCATTGCTCCTTTCAAATTCCCACCCCTCTATCACTCACTACTCGAGGGATACAGTTATTAACCTCGAGAAGAAGCTAGTCTTGACAGAATTTTGTCAAATTGTATTTGTGTATAGATAAGAGGATAATATATTCTCTAGCCTTGCTACCATAGTCCAAGTCTGTGTTTTTCTATCTTCTGCTAAAGAAAGGGACAAATGTACCCCAAAATTCTCATAATTATATGTTTTATTGTGAACTTTGAGGCCTACGATTTTTCGGTGTTTAGTCCTTGCCCATTTATCCTCTTTTCAATATTTAATTTAATATTAACAAATTCGTATTACTCATAACATTATGCAAACACGCAGTTATGTTATAAACAATACTAGATTAAATATTTTCAACATCTAAATGTTGGTTTATTAAATTTATAAGCAACATGTAGTGAAGTTTTGATTATTTTTTAATACTTGGCAACGTTGTATTTTTAACTCTTGTCAAGGGGTGTGACATAAATAGGGCTATGAGAAGTTTTGGAGGAAAAATACGTGAGTAGAGGGGATGTTAGTACTTATGAAAAGATTTCTCCGAAAGATAATTAGGCATTTATATGCCTTACTATCTGAATAAAGAATGTTTATCCCCATAGGCCTTCAGTAATAACAATTTCACATATAAAGAAATAAGAACACAATCCATCACAGGTGAACGAAACATCATCATCATCATCATCATCATCAACTATTTACAGCCTTTGGCCAGGTCAGTTTAAATAATAAAATGCCTCCATCTTCCTTTATCCTTCCATCTTTCTTCCTCCTTTAATTTCCTCCATTCTTCTCCTCTCACTTGCATACTTTTTCTGTTATCTGCTCCTCCATCTCTTTCTTGGCCTCCGTTGCAGTTTTTTTCCTACATACTTTATCTCCATCATTCTTTTTGGTATCCTCTCCTTCTCAATCCTCATTACATGCCCATACCATCTCACCCTTGCTTCCTCTACTATCTCATGTACTCCCTGTACACCTACTCTTTCCTGAATAACTTCATTCCTTATCTTGTTTCTCATCGATACAGCTAACCTGCTTCTCACAAACTACATTCCCATGGCTTCCACTTTCCTAGTCTCTTACATTTAATGTCCATGTTTCTGCTGCATATGTGACATCGGGTATAAAGTATGCCCTGTACAACACTTCCTTACACTTCAAGGGCACTTCTTGTACTTCTCTCAGCTATACTCCATACAACTTTAAAGCTTTACTACCGGTATTTACAATAGAGCTAATATTGTTTTAAATGATAGTATGTTCATGATAAATCTTGTGGTTTTACTGTTTGGGCACTTTTGATCATTCTAAAAATTGTTTTATCCATTTATTAACTTTGACCCTTAAGACAATTTTTTTTTTAATGTGTGCGCTCAAATTATCTAAAAGATATTTTGATTCTATCTAAGTTTTAAAATGGAAGGAGAAGAGCTGATAAATATATCTTGTGCAGTATGTCATTATAAAGCTGATGTGTCATGTGAACAAAATTTAGTGATTAAATAAACATATTTCTGCAATCCAAACCTCTTTTCACTTCATTGTATGAGGTAATTGTATCATATTTGGAAGAAGGTACAGTAAAGGTGGATAGAAATATATAAAAGCGAACAAACGCAATATGGCTTTTACAATTAAAAGAAGAACACAGTTCACACTCTACATCGCTGGCATTGGACAAAGAAGTACCGTAATGGGTGTCACTTCGAGAAAATCGATTGCTACCACCCAATCCCCTCGGCCTAGGTTTCATTTTATCGGAACTCATCAGGAGGGAGTGTGAAATGCAACTCCCTAAAAGATAAAAACAAAAAACACAAGAGGGAGAAAAAGGAAATCTGTAAAGAATGAAAGGACACTTAGTTAGGAACATATTGTGAAAGGAATAATTTTGTAAAGAATAAATAACTTTTACTTGTTCCTATCTAAGTGGTCCATCATTATTTATAAAATTCCTTTTTCTACTTTTTTTTCAGAAAGGAAGTTGAGTTGTGCATTTCACACTCCCTCATGATGAGTTCCGATATGATGAAACCTAGGACGATGGGATTGGGTGGTAGCGATTGATTTTCTAGAAGATTACTTCTTTGTCCAATGCAAGCAATGTAGAGTGGGAACTGCGTTCTTCTTTTAATTGTAAAAGTCGTATTATGTTTGTTCCTTTTATATGTTTCCATCCACCTTTCCTATACCTTCTTCCAGATATAAAATGATTAACTATCATTCCAGTCGGCCCCCCCTCCTAATGTTAGTCAAATCACTTCCCAATATGTCTGTAGTTTGAGGTTTTCTATTAAATATGATTCTTTAACTATGATACTTCCTTTATTGTCAAATAAGGTACCTTGGCTCTGTAGGTAGAGTATCTGAATACTGATAAAATTTATTATTGGGAAAGAGTTTATTTTCGTTCTCATTTAGTAAATGAAAGTCTGCAGACTAATTGAGATGATATTCTTAGAATTAAATTAGAGTCGGGTGTAATCTACTATTTTACAAATCCAAAGCTCTAATTTACCCTCAAATACCAATTTATATTTCCTCTAATGTTCATAATTTTTTCCAAGATTTGGATTAGGATTCGAGGGTAAAATAAAGAGCCGGATTTGTAAAAGTGGATTCAACCCAACTATAGAAAAAAAGTAAATTGTTATGTAAGATTTTACATATTAGAGTGAAGTTCAGTGCCATAAATTTAAAATGTGTCTAGTAATTATCATCCTTTAACTTTGTGGCAAAATATTTTTTTAGTTATTTATTTGTAAAGATTGTAAAGTAAAAAAAAAAAAAAAAGTTTAATTTGTCACTTAACTCGTAAACATGATGCAGCATCTAGAAGTTTAATCATCACTGTACAACGATCAAAAGTGTATGGTGTGTGAACTAGACATCTGCGAAGCAGGTTTTTTAAGTTCGAATTGAAGCAAAGATTTTTTTTTATTTATTTTTTTGTAAATTATGAATGATTATCGAATCAAATCATATCCAAGTTAAAAATGTATGCTAAGGCTATTAAGCTAGATAAAAATTTTATAATAAAGGAAATTGATAAAACTAAAGAAAGAGGAAAAATAAACTACTAAGAATAAGAATAAATTTGATGAAGAAAGCCCACCTAGGGAAAGAGGAAAGATGTGGGAAGAATCCAATTCACAAAGGTGACATCTTCTTCCTTTCTTCTGTCTTCTATAGTAGAAGTAGTCACACACACATTTTAAACACAAATATAATAATATTTCGGCATTGTTGCCTTTATCAAACACAAAGAAGAAGAGAGTACAAATAACACAAACAATGGATTACTCCATCTTGAATTTTGAATTAAACTGTTAGAAACAAATTGTGCCAACTGTTTTTGGGAGTAGAAATAAATTCCTTGGTTGTGGTTAATATTTATAGAAAACTGATGATGATAATAATAATAGACAAGAGAAAAAAGAGAAAATAATAATAATAATAATAATAATAATAATAATGTTAAATTTGGAAAATAATATTATAGAAATAAAAATAAACTATCTTCTGTTGAGGCCTGGTGGTAATCTTGATTTGGTGAGCCATTGGTGGGCCAGTTCCCACTGTCTAAGTTGAGAACTGTTGCACTGTTTGGGAAATGCTCTTAATATTTTGGTGGTGTAGCAGGTTTGAAAGTCCTGGTTGTG
Source organism: Timema cristinae (assembly GCA_039000515.1). Taxonomy (NCBI): domain Eukaryota; kingdom Metazoa; phylum Arthropoda; class Insecta; order Phasmatodea; family Timematidae; genus Timema; species Timema cristinae. The sequence goes on along the minus strand of JBCFYV010002255.1, from coordinate 22,956,468 downwards.
GGTACTAGCATGGATGGGTACAGGCTTTCAAACCTGCTACACCACCAAAATATTAAGAGCATTTCCCAAACAGTGCAACAGTTCTCAACTTAGACAGTGGGAACTGGCCCACCAATGGATCACCAAATCAAGATTACCACCAGGCCTCAACAGAAGATAGTTTATTTTTATTTCTATAATATTATTTTCCAAATTTAACATTATTATTATTATTATTATTATTTTCTCTTTTTTCTCTTGTCTATTATTATTATCATCATCATCAGTTTTCTATAAATATTAACCACAACCAAGGAATTTATTTCTACTCCCAAAAACAGTTGGCACAATTTGTTTCTAACAGTTTAATTCAAAATTCAAGATGGAGTAATCCATTGTTTGTGTTATTTGTACTCTCTTCTTCTTTGTGTTTGATAAAGGCAACAATGCCGAAATATTATTATATTTGTGTTTAAAATGTGTGTGTGACTACTTCTACTATAGAAGACAGAAGAAAGGAAGAAGATGTCACCTTTGTGAATTGGATTCTTCCCACATCTTTCCTCTTGCCCTAGGTGGGCTTTCTTCATCAAATTTATTCTTATTCTTAGTAGTTTATTTTTCCTCTTTCTTTAGTTTTATCAATTTCCTTTATTATAAAATTATCTAGCCATTGGGCCACCTCATTTTTGAAGCTAGATAAAAAGAGGTTGTACTATTAAAAAAATACATGAGTTTAAATTTGAACCCTAGTCTTAAAAGTTTTTTCATTTTTCCTCCCAATTTATTTGAGGTATTTAACGTGAACTTCATATATAAATGTAAGTTGTTGAACAGGATCATGCAACAATAGGTTTACAGTGTCAGAGTTAAGCATTAAAGAGCACCATCTGTTGTGTTGATTATTTATCTTCAGTCCCCAAAGTTAACCCATTTGTTATATATTTTATTGTTTATACAAATGTTTTATAAAGGTTGCTACTCGGGGAAAAAGTGCGGCTTATTTTCTGATCAATATGGTAATAGTTAATAATCATTTACTTTACCTCACAAGAATTGTTATTAAACAATATATATTAACATATTTTAGGCACATGTGAGATTTTCAACATCCTAAAACAGATCGATCTTTTACTAGTTTGGTTTCAAGCTACTGAATTAAATAATATTAAATTTGAATCAATATTGATATTATTGAAGCTTCGCAGACCCCTAGTGTGAAATGTATTTCCATTTGCCTTATGTACTTTTCAATGTTTACAAACGTTTCCTAAATCGTATATTTGGAAGAAGAAATAGGAATAAATGATGAAAACAAACTAAGAAACCAACGATTTATTCATCTTAATTGTTTTTATCATTCTTTCCTGTACTTCGTTTAGCTCCAAACTCAAAATGTGAGGCTGTACTGAGAAATGCATTTAAAAGGAATTACTCACATTGAGCCCTTCCTGTCCTTGACCTTCTCCGTCGATGACGGCCGCAGGGTCAAAGTTGAGGTCTGACGGGATGTCGGGCGTGTCCGTCGTGCCGGTGGTGTTGGTCGTGCTGTTGTGACTGCTATTATTGTTACTACCTGGACCCGAGCTCGAACCAGACACGTTGCCGCTGTCGACTGAGCTCGCAGGAGGGACACTAGGAGGGCCACTGTTACCCCCGCCAGGTGTGTGCGCACTTCCGGGTGTGCCTCCAGGTGTGTGTGGGGTGTGGGGGGTATGGGGCGTGTGAGGGGTGTGAGGTTGTTGCAGGGGCATCTGGGGACAAAGCATTACAAACAGTAGATAACCATACTACAAGTTGTGAATAGCAACATTTTATTAAAACTGAATCACATTTTTGTTTGTTTCGCTTAAGGTGAAGCAGAAGGGAGCGCGAGTAATTTGATTTTTTTTTATAGCATTACATTTGTTGGCCAAAATAGGCAAATCTTTCTCCAGTAGCAACATAGAGTTTAGTTTTCTGCACATGCTAATATTAACAGATCTTAAATATATGTTAAGAGTGTCCTGGAATTTTGTCAACACTTTTTCTCTTTATTTAAAAAGTGTTGACAAAATTCCAGGACACTCTTAACATATATTCAAGATCTGTTAATATTAGCATGTGCAGAAAACTAAACTCTATGTTGCTACTGGAGAAATATTTGATTTATTTTGGCGAAAAAATGTCAATTCTATAAAAACTGTAAAAACACTTGTGCTCCCTTCTGCATCTTACTGCTTGTTTGAGCTGCCTGTAATGTGTAGGATTAACAAATAGAAAATAAATAACCTTATAAAATAAAACTACAGCCGCAGATTAACAAATGTATTAGACATGGCTATAAAATATGAATGAAGAATGACCATGAGCACAGGACAATTCCTGTATATATAAGTGGCAAGAGCATTGGCGTAGTAAGTCAAAGGTCCCAGGGTTCCTGTGTACAGGTGTCGGTGTCATTTTTCAATTTAAAGGAGACGTATTAAGAACAAATTGACCAAGATCTTTTGCAATATCATAATCATAAACATTAAACTTAAATTGTTTTTACTTAAAAAAACACACAACCTTCAATATTCATGAATTGAATTCCACCCAAAAATCACAACTGTACCTCATAAACATTAGCCTTCCAAATAGTGAAATTTTGCTAGTTGTGAAAAAAAAACCTCAAAATTTCAAATGACCTAAGATGCATTGCTGTAAATTATTCATTTTCTTTTAATGTGCACCCTATTTCATTATTTATTCAGTTTATCTGCATGTTTATAGGAATGGGTTTGAGATGAGAAAGGTTTGATTTAGAGAAAATACACTCATAATTTGTAACAAGGGAGAGTGAGAAAACACTAGGAAAAAAAGACACTTGGTGTAAATTAGTGAAAATCTAACCCCAATTTTCCCACCAAAGGCAATTCCGTCTAATAGTAAAATTACTCATTAGACCATGGAATCAAATATGAAGGTCTGAAAATTGATTCTTTTCTAAAGGGTTGTTCTATCGAGTGTATGTAGCAAAATCCAACTAAAAATTGGTTGTAACAATGGTAAGTTAACCAATTGTTTAATATTGCTGCCTCTCACCTGTTCGTTTAACGACTTCTCCATGGCATTGAGGGGGTCCAAGGAGTTGACAGACTCGCTGAGGTGCGAAAGGGGACCACCGCCGCCCGCATATTCGTTGCTGCCAGGATTCGAACCAGCACCAAAGTCGTACGAGTTGGCCCGATTCATGCCACTTGCATTGTATGGGGGAGGTCCATTGTTCATCATCGAACCACTAGCGATACCTAAGAAAATAAGAGCACTTGTTTTGTTTCATCCCAGTTTCTCACAATAAAGTATAATGTTATTTTTATAATATTATTTATCATTCAGAAGAAATTTCAAACCCTATCAAAATATAAGCTCCCTCTTTATACTTACCTACTCTAAGAATTACATTAGGGACTCTTAAAGTTTACTGCCACACTTACAAAGGTACACCCCCTATCCTTTTCTTGAACTAATTCTTTCCAGTCCACCTCATTACACACTATCTCGTTCAGGTGCATTCTAATGTTACTCTCCCATCTGTGTCTAAGTCTTCCCAATGGTTTTATTATTTATTTATTTGGGAATGTGCACTTTTTGAACCAAATGATTACACTGTCACACAAGAATTTTAATGATCAACTTTGCCAGGAAAGGCATTTTCACATATCTTCCAGTTTATTTTTATATATATATGTCTCAGTCAACATGGTACTTATGGCTTCACTGCCCTTCATAAGGAAGTTGTGCAACACATTTTTATTGCTCAGTTGACCTTGATTGGCTTTGAAACCACGAACATAGGATATTTGTATTTTGGTTACTGCTCAACACTGAAGCAAGTGTTCTCCATTCATGATAGTAACTGGTAGTTTGCGCAAGGTGCAATGGGGTTAGTTATATATGTTTAGTCTATGAATATGTGCAGCTGAACAATCATATCCACTGGTTAATCAGAAAAGAGCTTCAGCTTTTATTCGTGGGAAATCAGGAAAGAGGTATTTATTTTCAAGAAGAATGCTACATTTGTTGCCTGCACAGTTGTTTTTGAACTCTTCCATTAGTTTAGTATCAAATGTATGTTTGATCTGTAGTGTAGAAGAATGATATGTCATGTTTTTGGTTCTCAACTGTTTAGTTTGGGTACCTTTCTTTGCTAAGATATCAGTTTGTTCTTGGTATGTTTGTAAATATTTGTCCTAATACTGCCTGAGTAATTCAAATACTTTGTGGTGGGGCTATTATTTAGGAACCCGCCTCGGTGGCATAGTTGGCTAACGCGCTAGTCGTGTTGAGCTCGACCGCTGAGGACGGGGAGATCAAGGTCCGAATCTAGGTCGGGTGAACTGGGAGTGGTTTTTCCTAAATGGTTTTCCACTCTCCCTCCATGCCAATGCGGGTTCACTTTCTCTTATTCAACCTTCCCAATTCCTAATCCATTAGTGTAGTTAGTACTTAAAGAGTATAACCTGAACGGGTAGTAAGACGCGGTATATTAAATTCAAACAAATGTAGGTACTTAACAATTGTTTTAAGTGTTTGGAAGAAATAGTTTGTAAACTGCACTAATCACTAAAAATGTAATTAGGGCTAAATAACACAAATGAGATTTTAGTAAAACAATAAGAGACTTACTGTTCATGTCGGGAGGAATGTATGGGGACATAGCTTGGCTCATGTCCCAGTTATTCATGGTGGGGAGGGTCATACTGCCTGGAGACATGGCCTTGTTCATGCGCTTCGCTCCACATGAGTCGCTATCATCTTCCGTCTGAAACAAACACATTCACTTAGAATCGACACCAATCGTACAAGGCATTAAAGACAAGTAAAGCAACGATATGATGTGATTAACTCAAAACATTAATCAAAATGGCATTTAATCTACGGTAGGTTGGCATTCTTAAATGATGGTAAGGTATAGGGCATTAGTTCACATCAGGCAGGGTCATCAGTGAAAAGAAGGTCTGGCTTCGAATCCAGTCTGAATGAATTGTTTTATGATTTATTTTGTTTCTATCTATGCAAATTCGGGCAATTTTCCTTTAAACATTTATATCCTCACCTCACTCAATCAAATTAACTATACTAATACAATTCCTTCCCTTTCACTTACATTACATAATTTTGCAGTGTTTTCATAAATTTCTAAGTAATTAATTAGAAAATTCATTATAAAAATCATAAGCGAAGTTATTTTGAGAAGAGGAAAGAAGGGTGATGCCTACACACCAGAAAATTGTAGGCCTCACAGTAATTAAAACACTACAAAAAACACTCATAATTATGTAATTAATTGAATTAAATTGTTCTTATATCCTCCACTCAATGTTTAATATAATACAACCGTTTGGCGCCATTTTTCATTAGTTAAATTATTTGTTCTTCACAAAAAGGTAAGACTTACTTTACTTTATAAATTTTGTGATTTATTTTAGTTTAATTACAACAGGAATTCTAGTGTTCTACAGTGGCCATGGCCAACTTTTAAAATAAATAGATAGTTTAAGAATAATCAACTAAGTAAAGTAGATTGAAACTAATATTCAAAGAGTTTTAGTAGAGCTATGCAAAGTCCATTTTTTTAAATTGGAAGTGCAATTGAATCAAATAATATGAATTATTTCTGAAGCTGAATCAAATTTTGAATATTAAAACATATATATATAATTATTTGAGACTTATAGTCATGTGATTATTTAAATGTGCTGTGTATAGTAACAAAACATGACAAAATAAAAATTGAACAAAAATGTGTATTTTAGCTTTCAATATTATTATTGGTGAGGCTTTGTAATTGTCAAATCCAGAATTTTGTTTTCGAAGCTTTGCTTAGGTTTTAGTAAAACTTCTTCTCCCTTACCAAATAAATATTGAGAGTAAAGTAAGTGCACATACCTTGACACCTACGAGACATTTGGCAGCTTTCCAATTGGCTGATGAGTCTATGGTGACTTCCTCCACCTCGGATTGGTTGAGGGTGTTTAGTATCCCCCACATGTACTGGTCGACCTCCAAACCTTCGAGCTGAGCCGGTTTACTGCACAATGAGGTACAGAGGGTTAGAAGGAAATACATTTAGTCTAAACCGCGATTTACTACATGTTCAGGTTGTATGCATCCGTTCTAATTATGGGGTGAGAAAGGTTGAATTTAGAGGAAATTTACCCACATTCACATGGAAGGAGAGTGTAAAACCATTTAGGAAAAACCATCCTCAACACAATCAACCAAGATTCGGGCTCCAATTTCCCTCTCTGTCATTGGCAGTCTAGTATTGCGAGAGTGATACCTTAGACCATGTAGCCACCGAAGCATGTAAGGAAATACTCATTGAGTATTACTTGGACTTTGTAAGTTAACATTTTTTTTTAAAGTGGGATTCTTGAATAAATAAACCCACAAATTCTTGAAGATATTCAAGATTTGAGAAAATATCAAAACTTTTGTCCCTTTTCCTACATATTCAAACATGTTTTTGACATTTATCTTGATCAAAATGGTCAAACTGTTATTTCCTGCCCGAAAATGTCCTTATGTCAAAATACTATTCCTGCACAGGATTAATAAAAAAATTGCTTGGAAACCAAACTTACTTGCAGACTGGACATCGCCACGCACCCCTCTCACAGTTGAGTTGTAGGTAGGACTCAAGGTCGAAGCACTGGATGTGTTTACAGTCATGACCTCTCGCCGGCAATGTGATCCTTTTGAAAGTGATGGGACACTTCAATGGAACCTGCAGCATTTATTATTCCAGATTTAATATAAACAGTGAAACATCATCAAGGAGTACAACAGCTAATAAACTCTACCGTCTGTTTTTCTTTTATTAAATAAGCTTACTTTTGATAATATTAATAATAATAACATAGATGTTCTCAAACTGACAAATATAAAATAAAAAACAATGTTTTTTAATCACTGTGTCTTACTACCTGCTTAGGTTATACACCTATATGATAATTACTTTAATAAGATAGGAATGAGGAAGGAAGCATTTTAGATGTGATATAGCTGCATTTGCATGGAAGGAGAGTGGGAAGCGACTTAGGAAAAACCACACTCAGACCCAAGTGGGATCTTTCTATTTTGTACATCGGTGTGTGAGACATTGCAGAGAGGCCTTGAGTGTGTCAAGTAAAGATGCAACCCGCTTTGCCCAAATGCCCCGAAATCATCAAGTAGGCAGTAGGGACAAAAGGTAGATGATCAAATTTGAAAGTCAGCCTTCTATGTTCACCTTGAGCGCCGTCTGCTCGACTCCATCCCTGTCCGTGCCGAGACCACCTCCAGACGATGCCGTGTTGCTGAAGTTCCGCTTGATCTTGGAGATGCAGTGTTCCGCCGTTAGGAGCCTCTTCCTCAAAAGACCTTGCAGGACACTACGGACACTCGGCCTGTGCACTAGTTGCAGCACAAACAGGTGCGACTATGCGACAAACAATGAAACAAACAATGAAACAAAGATATTTAGTGATTTTTTTAGTCTTGCAGTTTCAACATTTAATTATAATTTAAGGACAGTTATTATTGCTTATGTTTATTTATATACCATGCTGAAATTTTGTTGGAAAAAAAACTATTAAAATTTAGGTATTAACCTTAACAAAACAGATATATTTGATTTGCATAGGATCAATAGAACAAAGATGATGAGTGCATTTAAAATTCACCGGTTTAAAGTTATCATCATCATTAACTGTTTCCAGCCTGTGGCCGGGTCAGTTTAGTAAAATGCCTTTATCTTCCATCATTCGTCCTCCTTTAATTTCCTCGATTATTCTCATTTCACTTTTAACACTTTTTGTTATCTGCTCCTTCCATCTCTTTCTTAGCCTTCCTTGTGGTCTTTTTCTTACATACTTTATTTCCAACATTTTTTTGGCATCCTCTCTTTTTCCATCCTCATTACATGTCCATACCATCTCAGTCTTGCTTCCTCTACTATCTCATGTACTCCCTGTACCCCCACTCATTCCCGGATAACTTCATTCTTAGTCCTGTTTCTCCTCGTGACAACTAACATGCTCCTAGCAAACTTTATTGAGGAAGTGAGTTTTTCATTCTTACTTTATTTCCAAATCAAGCTTACAAACTTATAAAGAACCATCTCGACTAAAATACTCACACAGCAGCACGCGGAGACGGTGATTTGGATGGTGTTCCTGCCGGGTTGGCACACTCCTTCAAATACAAGGGCTTGTGCGACGTCTTGTTCTCGCCCCGGTCGATGCTGAGCGGCGTCGCATTGACAGAAACCTGGACACTCGCGGGCCAGTTGGTGTTCATTTGGCGGTCCTCGTGGTGGAAACATTTCAACTGCAGCTCCAAATCAGATCTGCGTATCAGCGTATCACCAACATTACTAAAGACACATGTATTGTGTCATAATATTTTTAATTAATCTCAACCAAAAAAAGAGATGCTTGCGTATCACCAACATTACTAAAGACACATGTAATGTGTCATAATATATTTAAATAATTTAAACAAAAAAAATATAGATGTTTGCTTTAACAAAATATTAAAAATGTTAAATTGCCGGGATGAACGAATGTTTATTGTATTTTGTGAATAAAATAAAAATTGTTCCTATCCACTTTTCATGTACCTTTTTATATGTATTAATTTTATCTGACTATGCTGTGCCCATTAATTAAATTTTTATAAATGAATCCATGTATAAATTGACTTGAATATTTAGTGTGTGTTGACTTTAATATTCCAATAAATTTTAATTTCGAGAAAAACAAAGCAGTAACTCTATATCAAATATGATATTTTTATAGCGCATATTGTTTAGTCAAACGGAGACATATTTGTTGTTTACTTAAAAACAGTTATTGATTGAAATATTCGAAAAGAGAGAAAGAACAGGCTAGGTGTTAATTAGATAAACGTTTGTGCATGTCCTTAAAATTTACTTTTTTATTATTATTTGTAGATTTAGAAGAAGGGTTATAAGGAACTTGATTGATCTTCCTAGTAGGGAGCAGAAGAACAGCTTAGAGACAATGCACACGCATTAGATTGAAGATGTGAAAGCTATAATGAAAATGCCAGCATAAGTGAGTTTACATGTTAAAGGTCAAACTCATCAAGTGTGGTTTAGATGAGAAAGGAAGTTAGGATTCAAATCCGGGCCGAGTGTCTCGAGGGTAGTTTTTTCTCATCTGATTTCTTGATCCCCTTTCATGCTATTGTAGGTAAGCTTCCTCTAAATTATACCTTCTACACCTCTACCCCATTAAATGTGTATAGCCTGAATTGGCAGTGGAAAACAGCCGCCAATGCACAATGACAGAATTAGAGCCTTGACTTTCCTGCCAATTTCAGCCAAGTGCAACGTTAGTCTAATGCCACTTGTTCAATCCTGTGAGTTTCACCTCCTTAACTGTTCTCTTAGATTACACAGTAGATAGATTGTGTTCTTAATAGTTCTACCCCGTATTGTATAATGCATGACAAATATATTTTTCCACAGGCGAGGGAAAAATTTAATTTAAAGAAAAAGTTTTCACAAAAAAAAAATCTAAATCAGGATTTTATATGTATTTTATTGTGTCTCTTTCACCAAATTTGAAATGTAGTTGAGAGACTCGTACCTCCACATGAGGGTCTGATGAACGGTGGGTTTGAGCTGGAAGACGTGGTTGCTGACAGCCAGGTTGTGTTCTAACCTGAATGGTGGGAGGATTATCCCATCTCTGACAGGGAATGTCAGCCTTAGCTCATCGTCTTCTGAGCAGAACACCACAACAACAACCACAAAAACATCTTAGCAACTTGTTTATAAAATAAATTATCCTATTAACAAATACAATTTAATTATAGGTGAGCTGAATCCACTATTTTACAAAGTCAAAATAATTTTACCTACAAACCCCAATTCTGAATCCAAATCTTTGAAATAATTATAAGCATCAGGGTGGTATCAAAGAACGATGCAAGGCACAGACAAAGTATCAGTCAAGTACAAGTACAGTTGATGAAAAGTCCAAGTTAAGTCTATCAGATGTCTTGCTTGAACGTCTGGCTAGCACTCACATGATGAAATCTTACACAGAGCTACTCTGTCACGAAAACAAAGCAATATCAAAAGACGTGTTGTCTTGATAGTCTATGCATGCCACACCATCTTAAGGAAATATCATCAACGTATCAGCCAAGTACAGCCGAAACATGCTCAGGAGCAGACATGTGTGTTACTAGCTTTATTGCGTCACTTCTTGAAAATGAGCCTCTCAATCAATCATCCTAGTAAGCAACTCCACGTGTCTTCTACGTTGTATGTACTTTTGCCATGCTTAGCTTCTTTCTTGTATATGGCCCTAAGTGTTTACCTCTAGTGGTGTGTCGTGGAGTTGTCAAGGTAGAGCAGAGCTTGTTAAAAACTGTGTTTAATTATGTTTTCCTCCACTCGTCCTCATTTAAACAATCAGACAGGGGTTCTGGTCCCGATACCTCACACAAGGATGTATATTCAGTGATACTCCACATTACAAGTTGCCCTGAACTGCGAAGCAGGTGAGATAGGTACTCACTTTGTATAGGTAGAGGTGGTTTCAGGTCGGAGAAGTTTGGTTTGACATCGGCGTTGGGGCTGATGTACGGTGGCATGCTGCTGGCGGGGTTAGAGGTGGCGTAGGATTCCCGGGGATGGGGCTATGCTGGTAACTCATGCTGTTCCTCATTCCTGCACCGACATCCTGCTGAAACTGGCTTCCTGCGCTGTTCCCGTACTGGCCCCCTGTGGTGCCTGTTGCCCCCCCATACTGCGGCCCGCCTGCGGGCCCAGGGTGGAACTGCCCACCGGGCATAGCTCCCCCAGCCGCAAAATACTGGTGAGTCGGTTGGCCGCTTGTGGTGTAGGGAGGCGTAGTCTGTCTCACAGACATGCTGCTTCCGCTCACTCGCGTGTAGGGCCAAATGTCCCTGAGGGCCCCATTGTCTGCTGGGGCGGGTACTGGGACTGGAAACCTGGCCTGCCGTTCCCATAGCCGGCAGGGTACTGTAGTGAAAACACATCACAGTTTATCACTAGAACATCTTGTATAAAATTTTCTTTTGAATCTTTGATCCAAATTCAAATCTTTAAAACTCGACAAATTGTTTAGCGTGAAGATATTAAAAATTGCACAATGAAAGAAAATGTTAAAGTTTTGGCACTATTCCAACTGCTAGTTTGTTTATTTATCATATATATTAAGTTATAAAGAGAAAAAAATAAATACACTTTTGACTACATTAATCATACAATTTTGTTCTTTCTTATGATTTAGTTATTTTATATAATTTGCTAAAGTAAATTAAAATGTATTTTCTAATAGGTCAAGTCTATGTAATTCCTTTTACCAATGCATACAATTGGATTTCAAGTCGAGACCTTGAAATTTAAATTTGTGATGCATTATATGATTACTATGCAAGGTCTTGGATCTCTCTAATACAAAGGGCTTTGAGGATTCGAACATTCCACGTCTATTTTTTATATCATTCTATTTCTAAGTCAGGCTATTGCAAACACTTTTTCATAGTAAATTGCATTAAAGGTAAAAAAATATTAAATCGTTTTCAAGAAATATTGAAAGTTGTAATCTGATGCTGAAATGAGCTTTTATAAGTGTTACTTACAGCTCAGATATTAATTCTGGAATAATATGTAGACTAGACAAACCTGTGGCGCTCCCGCAGGTGCGAATCCCGGCTGCATGGTAGGTCCCGGAGGTCCGGGGGTGGGGTACCCTTGCTGTTGCCTCTTCTGAGACATGTGCATAGCAGGGTTGGGGTAAGGTGCAAGCCTCCTGGGGTACACCTGGGGGCCAGGACCCTGGGAAACACAGCCGTCACACTAACAACACCACAACACAATACAACAAAACATAATTTATCAAACGAATAATAAAATCTTAAGACATTATACAGCGCACCCATTTTAGCTTCAACCTTTATTTATTTATTTTTTTCAATATTTTACGAATGACACGCTTTACAGATGTGTCATTTTATTTTTTATTGGAAATGGCAGATATAAAATGATTCTTTGATGGAAATCAATGTTAAACATCATGACATGCATGATAAGATAAAAAATTTAAGTTATTTCAGAGAAATGAAAAAAGGGTTGAACATAACATGGCATGGCATAACATAACATAGCATATGTAATTATATTTCTACAAAATGTACAAATCATGCAACAATATTTTAAATTCCACAATTTTTCTTCAAAATGGATCATAAATGTGTAAATTTAAATTGTTTCCAAATGTAAAATTTAAAAAAGACTCAATAAGTCTGGTTAAGAGTGAATGTAACCAATAAAATGTGGCTACAGAAGGAAAGCAGTAACCAGAACTATAGCTTCAAACCTATATTTTAATGTCAGTTTTGATAGAATTTACTTTATTAGTATTTTTTTGAACCGCATATTACTACCTGATCAGTTTACATGTAAGTAGTATTATTAGATGGGTTTCAATAGTACTTAGCAAAAGTGATAGCTGTAGATCACAAGACTTGATATATGAATATGTGAAGGTAATATTACTAACTTTTGCAACTGTCTAATACTGCCTCTACTGCTGATTTTTTTTTATCATAGTAACTAAACAAATTCACTAAAAAAAAAAAGAGTAGGTCATTTGATATCATTGGCAAGGTTGGTCGTACTTACTGTGACCAGCCGTCCAAAGGTTGGTTTACCAATCTCAAGTCTGGGCAAATACTCATATCTGTTAGGCCGTCCACACACCATTTCACCGTAACATAATAACAATGCGAGCCCATCAATGTTTGGTTCGGTGTTCGGCCTTCCTTAGTGTAACTTTTTCTACCTCGATCATAGCTCTGAGCCATTTCAATTCAGCGTAAAAACAGGCAAGCTGGAATTCATCTTTTTCTATTTATACTTTTCTCATCTTTGCCATCTCGTGTCGAATGAAGCCCATTTCTTCTTGCACTCATTTGGGGGTTCTATTAATTTCAACAACAAATTCAATACACATGTCGCTGGCTTTAGTTCATCTTGTGGTACTGAAGCTGATGTGTTAGTTAATTCCCATAGTGTTGGCCTTTTCTTATACATTTCTATTAATGATTATGTTAATTCCTAAGACCATTTTATGATGTAATATTCACATTAAATCTGCACTACACTATATATTCTAGGTTCAAACTGGCTGGCTTGAACAAAGGCAAGCAGTAGCCACTCGGAGCGCCGTTACAAGTAGTCCACACACCGAAAGACACTGAACCAAGCCTCGCCAAAAGCATTCCTTTAATGTTTAGTCGAAAAACCGACTTTGGATTGATCGACCGCAGAACCAACCGGATTTTGTTACACTCAGTGCTGTGAGGTACTCCGCACACCCCAAACATGTAACGCTGCTTGGCTCGCGACGCTGTTACATTACGACAAATACTCCATAGTGTGTGGTCGGCCTTAATGTCCTACCTTAGATTAAGCTTTAGGCCACTAGGAAACTGACCGTCAATTAAATCAAACTAAACCATATCATAATGTCCTCACCTGCATACTCATCTTGTTCATGGGCATAGAACCAGGCCCCATCGAGCCGGGGCCCATACCGCCCATCATGCTGCCGTGCTGCCCCATCATGCCCATGTTGGCCATGGAATTCATGGGGCTCATGCCATTCATGCCGCCACTCATAGAGCCCATGCCCATAGTAGTCATGGCAGAGTTAGGGTTGCCCATCCCCATGGGCCCATGACCCCGCTGGGTGCCATAACCGTTTCCGTACTGCTGGCCCTGCATTCCATGCTGAGGGCCCACGTTCTGCATCTGCTGGGGGCAAACACACGTTGTGACGCACTACGACATAAAGAACACAAATATTTGAGCATTTTTCAAACACTGTGAGCATGTCCTTTGGCAGGACATTACAGTGTGCCCACCTAGTGGAGAACAAAATAATAATAATAAAAAATAACCAGAAAAACATATGTTAATAATGCGCACAAATTTTATTGTTCCCTTAAGTTGGGGTAAAGCAAGGTCAACACTGGTTTAAGCCTCTCTTCCCCCACCCCACCCCCATGCCCCGTTTTCCTTACACATGGAAATGTCAATTGACACGGAAGAAATGTGTGTGAGGCACTGTTGAAAAATTTCATTGCTCGAGTATCTAACTCAATATCTACTTTCAGCCTTGAAGTGGCGATATTTATTTCCCGGTTTAGGGTTAGGACCTTCAAATAATCGTATGCTTTTAATTCTTTACAGGGCCACTGAAATCATTTTGTACCCGGACGAAATCGGACTTTGGCACCCCCTCCTTTATAACATTGTATGTCTATGTCCATTGTGTTTATTATTGCTTATTGGAGTTTTATGCAAGTTATATTATATTATTCAGTATACGCTGTGTCCCTAATTAATATTGATGATATATTTACATTTCTGTAAGGATTAGAGTATAAAAAATATATAATTAGTACCCGTGACTTCTCGCATTTATACTTTTTATACCTTAAGTCCCTAGCCATTTTTAAACAAGGAAAACAAGTTTCTATGATTTAAGTTTAAGAATATTAGCAAGATTTACAAGTAAACTGCTTTGCACGCGAGTTTCATAACTGTTTGCACAAGTTTTCCCTACATTTTTCCATATTTTAATATTTTACACCTCAAAATTTGATAACAATGTTGAGGCATAACATTTTATTAGTTGTCAATCATGAAAGTAAATAAATGAAGTATTAAAGGTTTATGACTCAATTAATACAAAAAATAAATGTATTGATGCATTGTGTATTGATATACAGAAACACATAAAACAACAATATAAGGATAATAAGAAAATAAGAATTAATATAATCAAGTTACTTCTGCGTTAACTAAACAAATGACACAGATCTCAGTTTTGTATGTATGAAATAAAGTGTATTACTCATGTTAATAATAGGGTTGGTTTGTAATTTAATGGTTATTAAGTTACTTTTTTTTCTCTCTAAATGATAAGAGTCAAAACGATAGTAAAATCTTCCATGTAGATAGAAAGTGACTTAGCTTCTGATGACAATGTTAGATAGAGCATTGACCTTTTATTCTACACTCAGAAGAGACTCATGAATCTCGATAAATTGGTAGCTAACAATTATAGGGCTGTTAACTACCTCTGCCTTTATATTGTGTTTCGCAGACTTTTTTCAAAGGCAAACTTTCAACGTGCTCACTTAGAATGTACCAACTTTTTTGTAGATATTGCAAAAAAAAAAAAGTTGTGTGGTGTTTGAAGTACTTCAAAAAGCGAAACTGATTTTACAGATAATTTTGATGCATCCATAACAACCAAATTTAAGCCAAGGCAACCTTATGTTACACTTAGGAAACACCAGTTTTGACACATCACAATACAAGAGTTCCACAGTTTATTGTTTCAAATTGGGGAGCAAGTGGACTAACTCTATACGGCAAATTAGTCCTGATAATGATACAAATCGTTCTGAAATGTTAAAAGAAAGTAGTATCACTATCAAACATGTCTGAACTTATTTATGCATGTTTAAAAAAATAAGCGTATAACCGAACGGTAGTGGACGCGTCTAATTTTATTATTTAAAAAAAAAATGTTTATTACATATAATTATTTTTAAGACAGCATCAGCATCCCTTGAGCTTCGCGCCCCAGGTGGTTGCACCCTTAGCCCACCCCTTGCAGCGGCCCTGATTCTTTAGGAAAAATATATAATATTTTGAACTGTAATTTGTTTTAGAAAATGATATGGTGTTTTAAGCCATACATTTTTATGGGACAAATTAAAAATCAGACTCAAGACCACATTAACTTGCCACACAACTGAGTTTGTTAATGTCATAGTGTACCCCATGTCTTACTACTCAACCAGGTTAACCGCATATAAGTACACTAATAGGGTAGAGATAAGAATATAAAAATATCAAAGGAAGTGTCCAAGTATAATTTATTTGTAGAGACCTGGAAAATGGGAAACAATTGATTGAAAACCACCCTCAATACAACCAGCTAAAAACCAACCACTATTGTCAAATTTACAGTTAATACCTTTTATTCATAAAAAAATATGGAAATAAAGAACAAGTTGTTTGAATTGAGATGGCTGCAGTAGCATTTAGTGGGGTGTTGCCAGTCGTAGAAGGAGTAGACAAGGTTATACTTATAATCATTAACCCCCACTCAACATTAAACATACCCTATAAAACCAATCTACACACATTCGCTGACCACATTGTTGTCTGAGCAGTGTTTATGTGGTTGGTCAATCTAATAGTAGTTTCGTCAAGCATCGCTTCACAGGGCAACGCCAAGTGAGCCCCCCGCTAGTAGATCATAAGGTACAATATATCTTATAATGAGCTTAGATCCCATTCGTAGCTTTGCTGCTACACAAAAAGATTAAACATTTGACCCTACAAGGATTCATACTTGTTCCTCAAAAGTATCGGTTTATCATTTTCGCACCTAGGAAAGTGGTAAGGAGGCGTTACCGCTTACCTCTCGACCCCCTAAAGATCACAAATAATTGTAATAAATAATTAAGTACACCAATCCAATAATAAAGAACATTAAAGATGTGTTGAGTGTATAAACTATATTTTAAGAGCAAGTTTACGACTTGATATTCAAAAGACAATATACACATTAAAAATGTCACTAAACTTATCAATTGAGGGGGGAAAGGTAAAAAAAATAAAAGAATACTTTGTTACATTATACTCAGACCTAAGGTAAATATTTGGGTGTGCCATTTTGAAGCGAAACGCCCCTTGAGGCCTATATTTAACTATGCTCTAACCTATATTCACCCTCCCCCCTGCTCATAATGTGTCTCTGCAAAGGTTCTACATGTAAGGTGAGCCAAGAGTAATGAAACTTGATGCGTGATCAAGGTAAACATGTCTGCTGTGTATGTGGGAGAGGAAGAGGTTTGTCATAGACACACACGAGCAAATACAGTTGTTTTGTCTGGTTAGCTACCAGCATGTCACAATCCTGACCTTGGTCGACACTTGCAGTTTCTTGTTACGTGTGTCTCATGAGGGAGGGTAAATGTTTCTTCATATTGCAAAATTACGTGATCATCCAAAACTTTTATATCCAAGTTAAAATAAATTAAGAGCGTTGGAGTAGGAATTATTTTTCATTTCGAGTTGAGTTTGAATGAAATCATCGAGTTTTATTCGAGTTTTAGTAATATATGGAAATATTTTTGCTACAAATAGATGAATAGCTGTAATATTCCTACATTTAAACATTTTTAGAGTGGTAATCAGCGAAAAAATTACTATTAAACACATTCTGGTTTCTAACTAAAGTTATAGTTGTACAAGATGTATATTTTTTAATAAATCAGACAAAAAGAAATATTGTGGGACTTTTTGCTATGAAATAAAATCTAAAATTTAATCTATCTAACTATATTCAACTGTTTTTAAAAAATATGAAAATTGTGATGGACATATTTTAGACTTGGTTCAAGCAACTATTCTCTCCTTTTTAGCACTCCATATTACTACCTGTTTGGGTTTAAATGTATACTAATTGCTAATGTGTTAAGGATGAATAAGGTTGCATTTGTAGGAAGTGTATCCACATATGTGTGGAAGGAGAGTGGAAAATTCTTTAGGCAAGGTAAATTTTGGTACACCGGCAAGGATTCAAACCCTGATCTCTCCATCATCGGAAGTCCAATCAATGCGAGAGTGACGCCTTAGACCCAGGATGGGCAACCCTGTTGCCAATCGCCGCAAGTGGTGAATTAGCCGTAAAAGTGTGTGGAATTTGAGTTTGCCAGCTGTCACAGTAAAATAAATGTTTTTCTGATGATGTGTGCTGGTTGTAGCTTGATATTTTCTACATATCATTGGAATCATTCGATTTCTGAATGTGTCATCAATTATTTAGCCTCGGAATCTATTTTATTCCTTTATTTTAACATTTGACTTTTGGTGTATGAATTCCATTGGGTATGTCAACTCAGATTTTTTTTACACTTCGTTTTCAGTTGAGCTGGATATAACATAGTGGATGTGAAAGTGTTTTCGTTTGGATAAGAAAATATTACCTACAAACATTTTAATGAAATTCTTCTGTTGCGAAAACGAAGGAGAGCAAAGTGTTGTCGATGCAGAAGATTATGTGCAATTGTTTAGATTTTTCAACTACATTTGTTCTTGCATACTTAGGTAAGTTTGGTTTTGAATTTTTCGCGATAACAAAGATGTTTTTAACTAAATATTGAATTATATGTCATTGGATTCCCCACAGTTTTTTTTTAAATATAATGCTAGTATTGTAATTTTCAAGTTTTTTTTTTTTTTTTTTCAGAATAAAATTCACCTAAAAGGTATGGTTCTTAGGTTTTACCCCGACAAATCACTGTTTTATAGAGAAAAGTGTAGTGCCAGGATCATACCCCTCCCATTGAAAAATAAATATATACTCTAGATAAAACAATATCAATATGAGACACAAACAAAAACGGTTTCAGTAGTAGATTTCAAAAATGAGAAGTGATATTTGTAAGACCGGTACTTAATAATGTCTTCCCTGAAGTTCTCTTAGTAAAATACAAATATTAAAAAAAAAAATTGAGTAGTATATCCCAAAAAAACGAGAAGTGATCCCTGAAGTTGTCTTAATAAAATGCAAATATTTAAATTATTTTTTATTACAATAAAAATCTCAATAATATTTTGTGTCACCATAATTATTACTATATCACATATTAGGTTATTGTATTGTTAACCAATTTTATTATACATAATCATAAAAAATGTATTATTGAACCTCCCACCGCCCTTACGTACGGCCCTGTGTAATGCTATGGTTGTTTGTTTTATGATATTCTCGATTAGTGGCTCTAATTATCAACAATGTCAACGGTTGATTCAAATATCTAGTGAAAGAAAATGTTTGTCTGCCGACGAGCCTTTATCCGCGAAGAATAAGAACAAAGAAGTCCACGGCTACGCTATCTGTATTGCGCGCGCATCATTGCCATGGCAACCCAAGTGACGTCAGTTTATATTCGAGGCCAGTCTGTGACGTCACTGTGCCATGGTAACGGTCGTCATAACCATGCTTGTTAGGTCCCTCTTGCTTCTTCGGTGGCCTATCGAACGAACAATCGCGACGTGTTTCGAGTGTTGGGAGGAATATTAATTTCATCTAAATTTTCCTCCTCCTCCTCTCTATTTTCTTTATCAAGGTGTGTGAGGGTCAGTAAGGCAACCGTCGTATCAGAATAATGGTAGCCATTAAAAAACCCATTAGAACTACTCTTGTTTGGAGGTCAGTAGGTTACGGTCATTGAATCAAACTTTTTTTTTTTGGTCAACATGTCTCGCTACCCGTTCGGCTTGTACGCATATTAACCTTTCTAAGCAGTGTGTTAAGGATGAAGAAGAATGCAAGAAGCGGAAATGTAGCCGCATTTGCGTGTAGGGAGAGTGGGAAATAATTCAGATAAAATCACATTCTGTATACCCAGCTTGGATTCGAACCTCTTAATTTATCAGTGGCTTGACCCGCATCGGTGGCCACGGGGTGTAACGCGTCACTTTCGTGTTAGACTGGATTCTCAGTAGAGGAAAGATTGGGGTTCGAATCCCGGTCGGGTGTATTGAGGGTAGTTTCCCATTTTACCCTCTACAAAAATGCGGATACATTCTCTCTAAAATTCTCACTCCCTCCTTCCTGTAGTCACTAAAGTAGTTAATGTATTTGTGACGTCACTCTCGCAGTATACTGGACTGCTGATGAAGGGGAGATCTGAGTTCGAATCCTGGCCGGGTGTTTTTCCCTAAATGGTTTTCCACTATATCTCCAAGCAAACGCGGATACACTTGATATATATTTAACCTTTTCATCCATAACACACTACTGCAATTAGTATATATATATACATATATATCTATCAAGCGGGTAGTAAGATACGGGGAAGAAAGGGGAAGGTTTCAAGTAGTTTTGACAAATATGACACGCTAGCTAATAAGGACGGCCGGATCCAAGCAGTACGGGCTGACCCTGAGTCTAATGGTGGCAGATGGTCTTGTAGCATACTCTGTTCTTGGGAAGATTATCTGTTTGTGCTGCAGCTGATAACGTTATCTCTATCAGTTGTTTGACTGCTCCTATTAACATTGTCGGATGTCGGGTTGACTACAGTATTGGGCGAGCTTGGCTGCCTGTCTTCCTTGCATAGGAAAAACATCATGTTTGTTACACAATTGAAAAACTTAAAAAGAGCGTGCATCACATACCAATCAACTCTGTGATACAGTCGGCTAGAAATCGTAAATTTACACCGACACTATTGCACGTGAATCGTTTCTGATTAAACATTAATGGAGAGAAAGAGTTAAAAGAAGTTACTAATAATGAATATTGTTGAAATATTAAATTATATTCGGTTAAAAACTGCATTGAAAAGGTCGTTTTTGACCATTTTGGAATGTCTTCACAGATAAACACTGTACAAATCTTCATTCTGTCATAATAGGGACATACTGTAGTTATTAACAAGAAACTTTGTCGCTTTGTCCCCCATCGTTACCACGGAAAATGTCGAGTAATCATTCAAATACGAATGCACTGCACACATTTCTGGCATATCGTAGGTGTTTTCTTTTCCCTTTTACTCCCATACCTCACGCGCACACACACACTCACACACACAACACACACGCAGATACGAGCCGGGAGCTGAATTGGGATCTAATAAGTGAATGGGTGACAGAACTTGAAGTATGGCAAAGAATGAGATCGGACACTATTTGTGACTTTTACCCTCAAAATTGTTAAATTTTGACTTTATGCATCCAACATTCCAGAATTTGATCTGGATTATTTCTTTGTGTAACAGTCAATTATTTAACTTAAATACCCGCTTCGTCGGCTCAACTACTCGCGCTCCAGTTTCTTCATCACGCTCAAAGGGGCTTGACTCTTGACACAAGTCCGGGTTCGAAAACCGGACGGGGTCAGAAAGTAATTTTCCTAGCCTATCTCTGGGTGGATACCCAGAGAAAAAGGTTCCGAATGTCTTTTAAGATAAACGGACGACGATCAGAGTTAGGAGTAGCGAAGTTTAAAAAAAAAAAACTTTGTAGTTTTTCACTCTCCTTAAGGTCCTTGGCCCTGTCGAGTGGAAGTATAAAACCTATTTTGTGGGATGGTGGGTAGGAGGGTGAAAGCCATGGCGTGGCTTCCCAACCAACCAAAGTATCCTTCCGCGTCAACAAGAACAAACGGATCACGGAAACCGTAGATGGCCTAGCTACCAGACAGGTCTGCAGAAAAGCCATACGTTAGGAAATACCAGTTTACTCGAGAATGAGAAAAAATTTTAATTTAATATTTTCAATACCCCCTCTAAGATAATGTATCAATGTTTATTAATTGTTACGTTTTCTTATTTCTTGTTATGAAGCTCACAGTTTTCCATTGAAAAATGTCAATTTTATCGGTATTTGATCACTGTTAAAATTATAGAGGAGGTGTGTATATAAAAAGTATAACTTAATCAACATCCTTCTATTCTTGAACAAACCGTTTCCGAAAAGAAATATTGCAAAACAATAAAAATTCTTGTAGATAACAATTTGTTCCCATGGCTCTGCATTTCCACGCCAAATGAAAAGGGCCAATCACCTTAAATAAAGTTGTTGATAACCTTTGTCTAAACATACCAATAAAAACGGATTTCGCACCACGTGAAGGAAGACTACATATTCGGACCAAACACTTCAATGATCTTGATTAGTGATAATTAAAGATATAAAATTACCCATGGATCCTTTAATTGTTATGTGTAGTTATAATGCATTCTAATTAAAAGGGCCTTTTCAAAAATACAAACATATTTTTATGTCAACTTTGAATACATTTCATTCTCTTAATAGCGTTATTTTATAAGTATTGATATTTATTATGAATAGTGACATCTGCAGATCACATGACTTAACGTATGAATACGTGAAGGTATATCTATGAACTTTTCTAGCTGTTGAACTGTAGAATACTTGTGAATAGAAGAGTAGAAATCCACATAGGTGACAAGATAAAGAAAGGAAGGGAATGGCAAGAAGAGGAGTATGATGGCGGGTATGTGGAATGACAGAGAGGTGACAAGATGAAGGACGGAAGGAAATGGCAAAAAGAGGGGTATGATGGCGGGTATGTGGAATGACAGAGAGGTGACAAGATAAAGAAAAGAAGGGAATGGCAAGAAGAGGGGTATGATGGCAGGTATGTGGAATGACAGAGAGGTGACGAGATAAAGAAAGGAAGGGAATGGCAAGAAGAGGAGTATGATGGCGGGTATTTGAAGCGACAGAGAGGTGACAAGATGAAGAAAGGAAGGGAATGGCAAGAAGAGGAGTATGATGGCTGGTATGTGAAGCGACAGAGAGGTGACAAGATGAAGAAAGGAAGGGAATGGCAAGAAGAGGAGTATGATGGCAGGTATGTGGAATGACAGAGAGGTGACAAGATGAAGAAAGGAAGGGAATGGCAAGAAGAGGAGTATGATGGCAGGTATGTGGAATGACAGAGAGGTGACAAGATAAAGAAAGGAAGGGAATGGCAAGAAGAGAAGTATGATGGCGGGTATGTGGAATGACAGAGAGGTGACAAGATGAAGAAAGGAGGGGAATGGCAAGAAGAGGAGTATGATGGCGGGTATGTGAAGCGACAGAGAGGTGACAAGATGAAGAAAGGAAGGGAATGGCAAGAAGAGGAGTATGATGGCGGGTATGTGGAATGACAGAGAGGTGACAATATAAAGAAAGGAAGGGAATGGCAAGAAGAGGAGTATGAGGGCGGGTATGTGAAGCGACAGAGAGGTGACAAGATGAAGAAAGGAAGGGAATGGCAAGAAGAGGAGTATGATGGCGGGTATGTGGAATGACAGAGAGGTGACAAGATGAAGAAAGGAAGGGAATGGCAAGAAGAGGAGTATGATGGCGGGTATGTGGAATGACAGAGAGGTGACAAGATAAAGAAAGGAAGGGAATGGCAAGAAGAGGAGTATGATGGCGGGTATGTGGAATGACAGAGAGGTGACAAGATGAAGAAAGGAAGGGAATGGCAAGAAGAGGAGTATGATGGCAGCTATGTGGAATGACAGAGAGGTGACAAGATGAAGAAAGGAAGGGAATGGCAAGAAGAGGAGTATGATGGCAGCTATGTGGAATGACAGAGAGGTGACAAGATGAAGAAAGGAAGGGAATGGCAAGAAGAGGAGTATGATGGCAGCTATGTGGAATGACAGAGAGGTGACAAGATGAAGAAAGGAAGGGAATGGCAAGAAGAGGAGTATGATGGCAGGTATGTGGAATGACAGAGAGGTGACAAGATGAAGAAAGGAAGGGAATGGTAAGAAGAGGAGTATGATGGCGGGTATGTGGAATGACAGAGAGGTGACAATATAAAGAAAGGAAGGGAATGGCAAGAAGAGGAGTATGAGGGCGGGTATGTGAAGCGACAGAGAGGTGACAAGATGAAGAAAGGAAGGGAATGGCAAGAAGAGGAGTATGATGGCGGGTATGTGGAATGACAGAGAGGTGACAAGATAAAGAAAGGAAGGGAATGGCAAGAAGAGGAGTATGATGGCGGGTATGTCAAGTGACAGAGAGGTGACAAGATGAAGAAAGGAAGGGAATGGCAAGAAGAGGAGTATGATGGCGGGTATGTGGAATGACAGAGAGGTGACAAGATGAAGAAAGGAAGGGAATGGCAAGAAGAGGAGTATGATGGCAGGTATGTGGAATGACAGAGAGGTGACAAGATGAAGAAAGGAAGGGAATGGCAAGAAGAGGAGTATGATGGCGGGTATG
This sequence comes from Timema cristinae, assembly GCA_039000515.1. Classification (NCBI taxonomy): domain Eukaryota; kingdom Metazoa; phylum Arthropoda; class Insecta; order Phasmatodea; family Timematidae; genus Timema; species Timema cristinae. Next base: position 22,932,626 of record JBCFYV010002255.1, on the reverse strand, counting down.
TGGAGTATGATGGCGGGTATGTGGAATGACAGAAAGGTGGCAAGGTGAAGAAAGGAAGGGAATGGCAAGGAGAAGAGTATGATGGTGGGTATGTGAAGCGACAGAAAGGTGGCAAGGTGAAAGATTAAGCTGAAACGATGTCTTGAATGAACTCAGACCCTAAAGCACGCTAGAATGGGGCTTGATGAAGGTCAGAGGAGAGATTCACACCCGAGGTTGCGACTCACCTGCCCGAATTGAGAGCCCATGTCCTGCCGCTCGTGGATGGCGACGTTCATGACGCTTGCGGCAGCCGTCGCAGTGGCCGTAGCCGTCGCCGCCGCCACCATGGCTAGGGCGCTCTGGGCCGGGGGGTGGTACTGCTGCTGGCCGTCCTGCGACCCACCCCCGCCGCCTCCACCCCCGGACACACCACCCGCGGAGACCGAGTTGTTCATCCCTGACTGCGGCGGGCCATAGCCGCCGCCCCCAGCGCTCCTGGAAACACAAACAATATAAATATAAATCGGTATATAAAATAGGAACTATGACATTGCAAACTAATCCGAAACCTTAGCTCAGTCGGTGGCAGGTTTGTTTACTAAGCTAAGGGTCCCAGGTTTGATTCCCGACATGAACGAAACATTTATCATTGGTGAAATGTGGGTTTACCCTTTCACAGTGATAAATTAACGGACGGGGACTGGATGTTGTGCCTGTCCTAGTCTTAAGTTAGATTATAAGATATATGAAGCTACGACAGGCCTAACAAGCCAGTAGTGGAAAATATATGGCTTGAATAAATAATTGACCTAGGCCACAGTCTGGGAACAGTACTGGATGTAAAAAAATTCCTAATATTATATATATATATATTCTCAGATACACATGATGCAATGTCACGGTTCCTATTTTATCGATTAGCATTTTTGCCTTTTGTTTTTATCAAGTGTTAACCTCGATTTTTCGAATTTATATTTATATTTCTTTATCTATGCACTGCAGTGGTTCTCAAAAAATACATATATATATAAATAAAATAAGAGGGTTCTTCCCTTCTAAGGAGAACCTCCCAGTGCACCCTCTCACGACCAAACAGAGAGAGTGGTGGCAAGGGGGGGGGGGGGGTTAGCTTGTCGTGGGAACACTAGTCGGAAGCAACTCTCATAAGAACGAACTAAAGAAGAAACGAAGGGGGGGGGGGGTAGTAGTTCACCCCTCCTGTTGATAACTAGACACGCGCTCGTTACAACATCCTCCCTGGTTTACGGTGTTAGGGGTTGAAACATGGCAAAATATACAAGGGTTGTCTTGGAGTTAAATATTGGTACTTTTGTTTGTGTGTGTGTGGAGGGGATAGATATTAAACTTGCACTTTGTAAACAGTACATACATACATACAAAAAAAAAAAAAAAAAGTTACAAAACATAACATAAAAGTAAACTTATAACCTAGAACATCAACACTTAACACTCAAACAAGGGACGTACCAAGGAGAAAACGGAGGTGTTTGAAGGCTTAAATCACCTCCTTATCCTCCTTAAGGTTTTGTTTGGAAGGAGGAGGGTGTAGATAGGTTGTAGAAGGTGCAGTATTTTCTTACGTTTTCTTACGGCAGCAAGGGGAGGCAAAATCTATCTTAAGTAGGCTTTTTTTATAATGTTTATGGTGAAACAAAATCTTAATATTATTTTTGTCTGAAAATAGATATATATATTAATTATAAAATTTCACTTATATTTAATTTACATACTACAATTTAAGTAGCCCTAGTCTTAAGATTTCATATTTCTCGATTTTGTTTGTTTTGATTTTTACCAATCCTTATGTCCAAAAAAAGTTACTAAATTATAAAACTAATATAATTTACCAAATAGTAAAAGAAAAAAATCGTGAGATTAAAAAGGAGGTGGAATCTTACGATTACACACGTGGGCAGGGTGGGGGGGGGGGGCTGAGGGGGTAGAAAATAATTTTAAAGAAAAGCCTCATGTCCTAAAAGTAACGCTTGGTAACATATTTGTATATTTTCCCTCAAGGCCTAGGCTGGTAGCCTTTATTGGAGCACAGTGAAATAAATGTTACGACACAAATCGCACAAACTTTCTCATTTTGTACATTATTGCTTGGAAGATAATTTTGAAAAATAGGTCTTGAGTAAACTATCCTTTAGTATGTTTTCCTTATAAAAACAAACACATCATCCTGTTAATCACAATAATCACTCTTCATCTCACAGCACCCAGTCAGTCCTTTATCCATTAATTTATCGGTGCTAAAGGAAACAACCGATTTCACCCATGATAAATACTGTATTTCGGTATTATCTGGGTCACCTGGTGGTCTAGGGAAGGTGTCGGACTTATCTCCTGGTGGTCCGGGGTTCAATCCTCGGTCCCGGCACAGATATGCCTGGTTGGAGCTATATTATCTATCTAAACTAGGTGTTATCCAGGGTGAGACGGGTTCTTAAGACGCCTGGTTGGAGATATATTATCTATCTAAACTAGTTGGTATCCGGGGTGAGACGGGTTTTTAATAACACAAATCTAAAGCCATCCATCGGTGATTGTAACCTCCACGCCATCGACATCAAAGGCCAGACAGACTAGATATGTATGTCGAAATGTGGATATATCGACAAAGTAAAAACACTTGCTCTTTTATCTTGAAGCCTACATAGTGGGGAAAGATATGGTCTAATATATAGAAGGCGGTTGTTGAGAAACACCGGAAATGACATATCACGTTGCTACAAAAACATGTGAGGACTTTGATTTTGTTTTATCAAACCCTGATAATCTGAGGTGGTGATAGTGGGGGAGGAGGTGTTCGAAAGTCATTCTATTATTTAAAAAAAAAATGCTAAAATGTTTCAATGGTTTCAATTCCACTGGTTTTTTTTTAAGAGTAAAATAATAGAAAATCGCATTACATTGCGACGTATGGTTAATTTTTTTTTTTAACTTTACTACACGGTCATACACACTGTACTATTTATGAAAATGTGTTAGGGATTAGGAAGGTTGAATTTATAAGTGTACCCGCATTCACGTGGAGGGACATTGGAAAACCATTTATGAAAAAATCACCCTGAGTACACCTATTGGAGCCCCGATCTTTCCGTCATAAGCAGTCTAGTCTATTGCGAGGATGAAGATAATTCAACTACAGTTGGCTGAAGGGAGTAGGGAGGGGTGTGGAGGAGAGGAATGGGCCAAGGTGGAGGAGAGGTGGTGGGAGGCTTATGTTCCGAACAGACAGAGCCAAGGACTGGAAGCTGTTCATGATCATGATTTTGATGATCATGATGATGAACTTCAGAAACAGGTAGATTTTTTTTATCCCCGCGTCTTACTATCCACTCGGATTATACGAAAAATAATAATAATTAAGTGTACAATAGCCCACCGGCTTCAGTGGTCACATGGTCTAAGGCGCCACTCTAGTGTTAAACTTTCCTTCTGATGACGATGAGAGCGCGATTCAAATCTCGGTCGGGTTTATTGAGGGTGTTTATTTCTAAATGGTTGTCCACTCTATTTTCACGCAAATGTGGATACATTACCTCTAAAATGCTTCCTTCTTCATCTCTATCCCATTAGAGTAATTATCATATATGTGTATATATATATAAAACCCCTCTACAGGGAGAAGATAGTGATAAAAAAAAGATAATACCCTTTAAAAAATATCTTCCCGTTATAATACCTGTAAGAGATCCATCCGCGCACCCACCGTATTTTCTGTTTGGTGTCTACGGTGTGGGGGGGGGGGGGGGCGAGGGGGGAGGTAGGGCAGAGAAATCTCTCATGATTTAATGATGACCTTGAGAAATGGAACGGTGTCGCAATCTCCAGTGAAATGTCACGGTGGTTCATCACATCTAGTGCCCTACATACAGATCACGGTCTTGTCTTGAGTACACCCTATCCACGGTAGGAGAGATGGTAACTGACATCTGGGCAGAAGGTTATTTATTGCCACCATTGCTTGAAAGTCACTAATATGCTAACGTGATCGGAAATAATTATTTGTTTATTAATACTAATCGATAAAAAAAAAGTGTTATCAAACGATTCAAATAATAATTATCTATGGATAACAGTATGATTTGAGTTTTCGTGACTCAATGAAAGAACAAAATATATTGATAACACTTTTTTTTGTTTCGCGGTTGTGGTAACAAGGTATAATGTAGTGCAAGAGATAATCTATTAAAATTATTATATCAACACTTGTATCTTAGACCTCTTTGTCTAGTGGCTGCAATGCACATTGTGAACTGTGTTCTTCTTTTCAGTGTAATAGACATAATGCGATCATTCTCTTTTATACGTTACCTATCCACCTTTATTGTACCTTCTTCCAAATATTTATATTACAAATTACCTCCAAAAGCGAAACGAGGTTTTCTTTAAAGATATATATTAAATATTCGCAACCAATGTCATTTTCCTGTGCTTGTTCTGAACTGTATCACTTTTACATGTTTCAATCTAATTGTCCTATAATCCATCCTTTACCAAGTTGCGCGTTTCACACTCCTTCATGAGTTCCGATTGAATGAAACTTAGGTCGGGGGATTGGAAGGCGAAGATCGATTTTCAAAGTTTGAACTGTGTTCTTCTTTTCATTGTAACATACATTGAGATCGTCCCTTTTTATATGTTATCTATCAACCTTTCCTGTACCTTCTTACAAATATATATTACACTTGTATCTTGTTATAACTGGACATCATGTTAAATAAATGTATTTTATTACTTAGAAAAAAAGCCTTACCAAATATTAGTTACCGATTATAAAAACGTTCCTATGAAAGTCACCTATTATTATTATTATTATTATTATTATCTACTATGTAAACGTATGTGATATTTACACTCACATTAATAAAAGATATTAAAATAGCTGGATACCAGTCCATCCCCAGGTCATTTGTAGAATGCACACTTCTTTAAAGACCCGGATATTGTAACCCTAAAAAGTAGGTAGACCCCACATGAGGTTAAAAATAAAAATATTGTATAACTAGTTCTACAACCAATTGTCCCACCCCTCCTCCTTTCCCAGATTCACCCCTAGAGTATGCATGTGTACCCCACCAAAGGGCAGCAGCTAGGAGAGACTACCCAAACAATAGTTGCCCGCCCTTTCCCAACCTTTAGCATAACACGGGACTTGACATAAAGATCGCTTCCCAAGAACCCGCTGGGCTTGCAGCGCAACAATGAATGAACTGGATGTTGGAAGAAGGGGGGGGGAGGTTATAACAACCCCTCCCTCCCTCCCAACAGTCTTTCTCTCTCTCTCACACACACACACACACACACACACACACACACACACACACACACAAGTATATCTGTACCAGGGAAAGCTTACGCATCGAGGATGGCCTAAAAGTGGGGAATCACTTTTTTATACCTTCTTAAACACAATCCACCCCTTCCACCAACCTTCTAATCCTATTCAATATGTAATTCGAATTTATACAAAAAATATATAAATCTTTTTGACTTTAACAAACTGTGGCAATTTTTTAGAGTCGCTTAAAAAAAAAAAAGAAGCAAATTGACGCTTGTTAGAAACACTTTATGGAGCTTCCATCCCTTCTTGGATATAACTTAACAGGTAAAACAGCTTAAATAAGACGTATCGTGGAACGTTTTGTGGTACTTTACTTTTTATTTAAAAAAAGAGAAAAGAATTAAGGGTAACGAAACCGTATGACTATGTATATATTTTTTTAAATATAAAAACAAATTGAAAGATAATTATTTAATAAACAACCATACAACAGATCTCAATTCAACTGTTATCAAGTAAAGAATGAAGAAAAACCGTGACTTGATAAGTTTTCTGGTTCGATTGTAGTTCTGTAGGCCTACCTAATATACTGGTTAATCGGGTGTGAAATGTATTCTTAAAACAGAACTTTATATAATGGGCGAATTAATATAATAATATATATTATATTACTTTTTCCATCCAGTACTGTTTCCAGCCTGTGGCCTAGGTCAGTTTTTTTTTTGTATTCAAGTCATATATTTTCTACTACCGGCTTGCTAGGCCTGTCGTATCTTATAATATAACTTAAGATTAGGACCACCACAACATCCAGTCCCCGCCGTTAATTCATCATTGTGAAAGAGTAGACCCACATTTCACGAATGATACATTTTTCAACTAAGCCGGAAATAGAACCCGGTACTCTTAGCTCAGTAGACAGGCACGTTACCCAATGAGCTAAAGTACAGGATTATATATATATATATATATATATAAACACTGGGTAGCTTTTCAGTTCGACAAACATTATACGTTAAACAGACTATACCGATATAATAATAAAAAATCTACCACTTCACACTTTGAGGCGTCAACATCGCCATTCCCCCCTCACCCCATCCTTTTATTTCCTTTTCCCAAAGACCTTGAAAAGATTCCTTTCAACAGATCCCAAAATTTACCCTAAATATTTAACCAATTGAATCAATTCTTTTTAACCCTCCCTCTCCTCTTTTTGACCCCCCGCACCCCCCTTTTCTCATATACAAAGGTAGAGTTAGAAACATCAGTTCCCTTTTGTAACATTCCCACCACTTCGTACCCCTCCCTTCAACGTTTTCCTCTGACGCCCACCCCAAACGATTGGTTGATATAAGCTATATCGACTCTCATATGAAAATAAAAATCAACACATTTAGGTTGCAATGGTTCTCAAACATTTTGGGTCTTTCAACCCCCTACCAGAGAAACTACTCTTATGTGACTACCACCCGGGGTAGCTTCCCTTATACGACAGTCCCAACCCCCTAGTACCTTTCCTTTGTGGGGGTTAGGGGGGGCTTCCCACTGTTAAGGATCAAACGCTTGTTCTAACCAGATCATATTTAGTGAACTAGTGTTTAAAATTGTTCTCCAAAGGCAGAAAAAATTCGATTTTATATTTCTCAGAGAGGGCTTGGTCATTACATAAAGGATTTACTAGACTTTTTCGTGCGCCATTTTTTTTTTCACGGCAGCTTATTATCCACCGCATTTAATTACACTAATACAAGCTTTGCCTGAGGCAGGGCGGTCCAACGTTTTTTCAACCAAAGGGCCAAATATGATTATCAGTTTACACCGTGGGCCGAAGATGTATTTAGTAATACCCACAAACAACAGTTATTATTATTATTATTATTATTAGCACCGCGTCTTACTACCCGTTCGGGTTATACGCACTTACGCTAATGTGTAATGGTAGGGTGATTGTGAGATGAAATGGAGGACCTACAGTTTAACGTGGAATCGAACCACGGTGGAGGCCTGGCATTCCCCACATTCACAAGATGTCTTGTCAGAGGTGAAGGAAGGGTTTGGTAATCATATAAATCTGTGCCGGGACCGAGGATTGAACCCCGGCCGCCAACACAGAAGTCTGACACCTTACCCCTAGACCGCCACGTCACCAACAGTTAATAAACAATTACTTTCAATACTTATTAGTTGTATTGGGAATTACTGATTTATAGACTCGCCTTTTTTTTTTATTAATCCCCCAAAAGTGTATTATTAAATATGCACGCACATACACTTTTACAAAACAACTAAATATAAATATATACATAATTTTATTAATCAAATAAATGCATGGTAAAATGCAATCATGACCTTTTTTTAAACAAATACTTTTATTGGAATCATTAGCTTATGTAACATCTGGCACCGAGGATTTCCCTTTTTTCCTCAGGGATACTGTGAGGGCCACAGTTTGAGTGAGCGCGGGCCGCCAGTTGGACCACAATGGCCCAAGGCGTCACGCTCGCAACAAACTGGATTGCCGATGACGGGGATATCGAGGTTTGAATCCTGGTCTAGTGTACTTAGGGTAGTTTTCCAAAATTGTTTTTCGTTCAGCCTACACGCAAATGCAGGCACACTTTCTCTAAATTCAACCTTCCTCATCCCTAACATACCAGCGTGATTAGTATATATGCGTACAATCCGAACGGGTAGTAGGGCGCGGTGGTAAAAAAACAAACACTAATAATAGTGTACGTATAAGTTAGAATTTTACAAGGGATATTTACCCACATTTGCGTGAAGGGAGAGTGTAAAATCCTTTAAGGCGAGAAAAGTCAGTACACTCGACCGTGATTCGAATCCTGACTTGATATGAAGAAGAGAAGTACCCTTGAAGTGTATGGAAGTCAGTGTTGTCAACTGTACAATCTATCTACTACTAACCCTTTAATATAGTTTCACTGCCTGTAAATCCAATTTTAGGATATTTTCTAAAATAATATCCTGTGAATATCAATAAAGTAATCAATCTTACATTAATTATATCATTTTTTTTAATGAAAGCGGTACGTTTATCAATATGTTAGAAAGGAGTATCCTGCCGGTCAAAATGCAATCCATTTCAGGTCCATGTACTATCCTAGAGACTATAGAGTTGGCAGCACTGAAGGAAGTGTGTACAGGCGTACTTTGTACCCATTGTCACGTATGCAGCAGAAACATCGACAGTGGATGTAAAGAGAGACAAGGAAAATGGAGGCCATAGGATGAAGTTTGTGAAGATCATGTAAGTTGAAGCGAGAATCCCCCCCCCCCCCCATTTATTTAAGGTATTCAACGTGCTCTTTCTCAACCGACTGCTTATATCAGCATACGACTTATAAACTAACTTAAATCTAGAACAGACACAAGATCCAGCCCAGACCTGTTAATCGAAAGGGGAAACCCACATTTCATCAATGATGCATTTTTCAGCCGTGTTAGGAATCAAACCTGGGACCCAGAGTCCAATAGACAGTTACTCCACCTACTGAGCTAAGGTTTCGAAGAGCTGTCGCGAGGAGAAATAAGATTTGGAATAAAGTTATTCGGGAAAGGGTGGGGGTAAAAGCAGCACATGAGATAGTAGAGAAAGTTAGGTTGAGATGGTACGGACATGTAATAATGGAGAGGGAGAGAATACCAAATAGAATGATGGGATGAAGGTTACGGGTTAATACCACAAGGGAGACCAAGAAAGAGGTGGAAGGAGCACATAACTAAAAGTGTGCAAGTGAGAGGAGAATAACGGAGTCAATTAAAGTATGAAGAATGGTGAAAGGATAGAGGAAGATGGCGGCATTTTACTAAACTAAACCAGCCACAGGCTGGAAACAATTGATGATGATGATGATGAGGTATCCTGGAAGCTGGAAGGGGTGCGTTTGTTATGCTATGGCCTCAGACAATATGGAAGATATGAATGAGGTAAGGAGAACACTTCCATTAACTCGATTGTAATTGAGACCCATCCTTCTGGAATCAAATTTCGGTCTTCTGGAGTTTTAAGAAAGCAAGCAATAGCGCCCCCTGTAGCCGAGCCAATATAAGCTACCCCGTGTTACATCCGTCTAAAAACTTACCCAGGCGGCGCGCCCTGCCGGTAGCCCACGGAGGCGAATGGAGTCCCCTGCTTGTTAGGGGGTCCCTGCTGCTGGCCGTACCCGGCCCCCGCCGCCACGTTGCCCCCGTGGGGCCCCGACTGCGTTGAGGTGGTCACACCCCAAACTGTGGTCACCACGGACAGCTGCTGCTGAGGGGCGCCCCCGGGCGACCAGTCCCTGTAACCAACAATACACAGATCAAGATCAACCGCCTGATGATCACGTTCCGACTGGACGATCACAATTTGAAATGACGATCATTATTTGGCTAGACGATCATTATCTGAGCAGATAATCACGATCTGAAACCATATTTATATTAATGGAGTGAGGAAGAGGAGGGCATAATCTCGAGGAAATGTACTTACATTTGCGTGGAGGGAAAGTAGGAAATCGGTTAGCGAACCTACATTTCTGAACCTTCGATCGGGATTCATAACTCAACCTTCTTGCCGAAGAAAACCTGACTAGAAAAGAATGGAAGCTTTTTCCTTCTATATACTCGGGTGTCTAATTTAAATTATGGATACAACTAAACTAGAAATTAAATTCCAAGGAGATCTAGATGTGAATCCTTTTTCTACCTAGTGTAGGTATACTATACTCGGAAACTATAGCATGTCAATAAGAAAGTGTAATATCACTTTATTTAATACTTTAAAAAGAAGTAGCACTACGACTTAGAAATCTGAGATTAATGGCCGAAGGCCTCGCTGTGCCGAACACGATACCCTCTATGAGCAAATGTTGGCACTACCATCGCTACCGGAGGCGGCCGCTTGGTCGGTCGGTATAGCTCACTTACGGGCTCACACCATGGAGTGTTTTTTTTTTTTTAATTTATTTATTGTAAAAGTGTACTAGAATTATGGTTTGTCTATAAGGAAATATTTTTTGAACACAACTAAATTGTAAATTAAATACTTTTTGTTTGATAAAAGCTAGGACAAAAATGGAACGTGGACTTATTATTCATAGACTACAGGTTCTTAAGTTGTGACCCACGACCCCTCCAGGGGTCAAGAAAAAGTTTTTTTATAGTCACGGCAAATATTGACAAATGTAAGTAAATTAAAAATTTACTATGGATTTGTAATTATAATATGCTACGACCTTTCATTTTATAACTGGTTTAATTTTTTGTGGAAATAAACGTCATCAGGCACACGAACACAATTTAAAAATAATTTGTGTGATCGACTATGATAACCTAATGCTTTCCATGTAAAAATTTAATTCCATAAAAATATAATTCATAAAATAAAAATAACATACATACATTTTTTTTTCAATAAATATGTTAAGTAATTCTATTTCTCATTTGATATAGCACTGCTCAAATATCGTCAATAGAATATTACAAACGCAACTCAACCATTACCGCACGGGGCCACTAATAATGTTTCTTGTGAAAAGAATTTAAAAAAAAAAAGACAACTTCGGTGATCTTGGGGTAAAGTGCTCACCTCGGAACCCTACGTTTGTGGGTTCAAACCCAGCTGGGTTCGACGGATTTTTCTTGAACGATAAAACCTTAGCACAACTTCCTTTGAAGCGGAAGTTAAAGGTGTTGATCACGTAAAAGAACCCTGTGAAATATAAAGTACGTTATATGAAAATACTTTTACCGGTAAAATTGGTAGGTCCTTTCACTCTCGTTCATAGAAATTATCGTGTGCTGATATAATTAGTAAGTTCATAAAGTGCACGTTAAATACCTAAAATAAATGAAAAATAATTTGAAAAACGTTTTAAGAATCTGTCTCTTGAAGACAATGCTTGTTTAGCCTTTGCGGCGGACGCAACGTCATTTGAGTACAGTGCATTACAAACTAGTTTTATTGGTTTTAGATTTAATGCACCGTCTATTAATAGTAATTATTATATTTCTAGCACACTGGCATACCCTAATTTGGGCGGGAAAAACAGTCTATCAAAAAATAATTTGTGGCCAACATTTTAACATTTTAGCAAATTATTTGTGTTATTTTATAGGTAGGCCTATTATTATTTATTTTTATCATCGCGTCTTACCACTATTCGGACTATACGATTATGTACTAAATACGCTATTGGGTTAAGTATGAGTGAGGTTAAATTTAGATGAAGTGTACCTGAATTTGCGTGGAGAGAAAGAGTGGGAAACTGTTTAACAAAATCAGCCTTAGTTAACCCGACCTGGATAAAACCACGATCTCCCCGTCATCGGCAGTCTATTACTAGAGTAACGCCCTAGATCATGCGGCCACCGAAGCGGTTTGTATAAGTATTGATAATATCTATCAAAAGTGACAGCTGCGGTTAACATGGCTTGATATTATGTGTGAATATATTAAAATTGTTTTAGTAACTTTAGTAATTATCAGATACGGTTATTCCTAACAAATTAGGGTATAGTTTAGGTTGGTTATGGTAGGCTTTTGTACATTCATATTATTTATATTTAACGGTGCAGAGTAAAACACGAATCAATAAAAATATATCCGCACCAATGGACGCGCAAATCTGTCGAACTAGTTTAGTCTGGCTCTTCGGTGGAAAGGAGATCAATTTATCGATCTTAGTTTAAAAGTCAGGTCAAATTATTTAAAACTCTACTAAAGATATTGCCGGATGTGAGGTCATATCGTACCGCGTTCACGAAAGCGAGCCGAATGCGGTGTGGCATTCGAATTATTATTGTTTAAATATTATAATAATATTTAGCACCACGTCTTACTACCCATTCGGGTTATACGCTTTAAGTACTAATTACGCTAATGGATTATGAATTGGGAAGGTTGAATTAGAGGAAGTGAACCCGCATTTGCATGGAGGGAGAGTGGAAAACCATTTAGGAAAAAACACCCCCAGTTCACCCGACCGAGATTCGAACCTCGATCTCCCCGCCCTTAGCAGTCGAGCTCAACACGACAAGCGCGTTATCCAACTACGCCACCGAGGCGGGTTATTGTTTAAAACTTGCGCGTTAGCTAACTGAATAATGAGGGTGTAAGTTGTATTTTTTTTAATTACCCCTGGCACATTATGCACCCCTCACTCAGCATTGTCATCATCCAAAAGGATAGAAGGGGGGAAGTAGGATTATTACAGGAAACATTTAATTATTATGAAAAGTTTAGGAGGAAACTAGAAAATGTCAGCTATGTTAGTTTACAATAATACGTTTATAGGTTTTTTTTACTCCGCGTATTATTCTGGATTTAAACATATGCTAATAGGGTAAGCGGTAAGGATGAGGAAGGTAGAATTTAAGAGGCAAAATACACGCATTTGCATGGAGGTGAAGTGGGGAATTTATTTAGGAAAAATATCCTCAGTACACCCGATCAGAATTCGAACCGTGATCAGTAATTAGATTATTAACAAACAATTACAATATGTAATAATTTTGACAAGATATTTAGTTTCAAATACAATAAATATTTGATTTTATAAATTAACTGCATTTTTTATTTATTATTATTATTATTATTATTATTATTATTATTATTATTAGCACCGCGTCTTACTACCCATTCGGGTTATACGCACTTGCGCTAATGTGTAATGGTAAGGTGATTGTGAGATGAAATGAAGGACCTACAGTTTAACGTGGAATCCGAACCATGGTGGAGGCCTGGCATTCCCCACATTCACAAGATGTATTGTCAGAGGTGAAGGAAGGGTTTGGTATTCAGATAAATCTTTGCCGGGACCGAGGATTGAACCCCGGCCGCCAGCACAGAAGTCTGACACCTTACCCATAGACCACCAGGTCACCTACAATTTTTATTTGAATATAATTTGTTAATTACTATTAAAAATTAAGATTTTGTTGAATTGAAGATCATATCCATAGGAAAGCATGCAACAAATTTGAAACTTGTGCGTTATGTAACGACAAAGTTAAGGTGTCGCTAATAACGCCTCAATATATAGGTACATGCTTCGGTGGCCGCAATGTCTAGAGCGTTAAAATCGCAATAAGCTAGACTGCCGAAGACAGGAGATCAAGGTTTGATCCCGGTCGGGTGTAATGATGGTTGTTTTTCTTAAATGGTTTTCCACTCTTCCTCCCGCTTTGGGGGTACAAAATTAAACTTTCCTAATCCTTAATACATTAGTTAGTGTAATTAGTACATACACGTGTTTACCGAACGGGTAGTAAGAAGCGGTGCTTAACAAAAGGGTAGTTTGTTAAATAAAAAAGAGATAGCGCGAGAGTTCAAGCTACCAAATTTTGAACCATGTTGCCAAATGTAGTCCACACAACCGATTTCAGTAGGCGATTTTTTTTTATTGTATCTTGAAAACAGTATGGTTTTTAAAATCCAGGAATTTTACACCTTGAAACTATTGATACGAGTCCACAGTAATTAATCGTGTCCCAATTCACAATTACTAACAATGTAAAATACAACTCTAACACATCGTAGACACAACAATATAATACTAACATTGCAATGCCCCAATCAGTCTCAAACATCATTTCCAATAATTGCACCATCAACAATTGGACGTTAATGACGATCACATATCCGGTCAACTTAATTTGACAATAATTCTTTCCCATCAACCGTTTGACTCACCCAACATCATGGTAATGAGTAACATAACCTACCAGTTTTGATACTGATTTAATTGTTGCGTCATTATTAAAGTGATTTATAAAAGTAATAAAACATGTGTTTTATATATTTATTTTGAGTGTGACTTAATTTTTAAGGACAGTAGTGTAAATTATGGCGTCTTTAGATTGTGTTTTTTTTTTCTAAATTATACAATGAAGTTATAAAAAACCGTTAAAATCCAAAGCAACAAAAGGAAAGAAATTAACTTTTATTTAATCATAGAGAAATAGTATTTGAGATGAGGTTTAGTTTTGATTGAGTACATATTGTTATTGTGTATATTTATCAAAATCATTAAACATTGTTTAAATGCTTTTTCTTAAGGAACGAGTTCGATAGTGCTATTTATTGAAATTAAAATGTAAGTATCAGGGAGCCTAGGCTACCAAATAGATAAAAGTTTAAATACACCATAGCCACACTTATCTATAAATTTAAGTAATTTCACAATCGGATTTTTAAAATATAATGCTTTCCATAGTGTCGCCACGTTTGTTTTACCTGATTAGAGGTATATGATATAATATATGCCCAGGTGATCGTAGATTTTGATCCCTAAGTAACTTTGGTGCCAGTCAAACTTTTCTTGATTTGAATGGCAATCCCATTATTTAATAATCAATATGATAACTGTGCAACCAGTCCTAAAGTGTCGTATTACATTCTAATCTCGGTAGTCAACCAATATAGAAATAACAAGCAATTGAGGTCAAATTGGGGACTTGTTCATCTCCAAATCTCGACTATATACAGGGTGTACTGTAGCATATGGGATCCACTTCAACGAGACATAAAAAAAATAATGGAAAAGTCCATGTAATCTAAACATGTGTCTTCAGTTTTACCTTGTTTCCAAGTAACAGCCAAGTAATTCCACCAAATTGTGATTTAAAAAAAAAAAAATTTTACATTTATTTTAGGTATTTAACGAGCACTTTCGGGACCGACTGATCATATTAGCACGAGAATTTCAAAACAAAAGGATCTACCAATTTTGGCAAGAAAGATATTTTCACATAACTTACGGTTTTTTTTTTTTTTACATGCCACAATCGACATGGGAACGATGGCTTTACTACACTTCCAAAGGAGGTTGTGCTACGGATTTTTATCATTCAAGAAAGAACCTAAGACACCGGCTGGGTTTTAACCCAAGAACATCGGGTTGGTACTACATGTTACCATACACCCTGTGTATGTTGTTCTAATGTTGCCTTGATAATTTCTATTGTATTTATATGTTTCCATTCCAAGTCCATTAGTCGTAGAAAAACGACTCGCTTTGCTCGTTCGAGGCTACGCCCCCAAACCCCCAGTGTGTTTTCTTTACAAGTGGATGTAAACTAATATAATTCCAGAGCAGTTTTTCGATTGGTCTTACCGTTTAGCCACAAGAGACTGCAAAAAAAAAAAAAGTTCACACCTACTTTAAAGTTGCTCCTCCATTTTGAAAATGTTTTGGGGGTTATTATTATTATTATTATTATTATTATTATTATTATTATTAGCACCGCGTCTTACTACCCGTTCGGGTTATACGCACTTACGCTGATGTGTAATGGTAGGGTGATTGTGAGATGAAATGGAGGACCTACAGTTTAACGTGGAATCCGAACCACGGTGGAGGCCTGGCATTCCCCACATTCACAAGATGTCTTGCCAGAGGTGAAGGAAGGGTTTGGTAATCAGATAAATTTGTGCCGGGACCGAGGATTGAACCCCGGAACCCTGGCACAGAAGTCCGACACCTTACCCCTAGACCACCAGGTCACCTTATTATTATTATTATTATTATTTTTAACTTTTTGTAATTTTCCCGTCGGTTACAAACTAGAAACTATATTATTATTAGCACCGCGTCTTACTACCCGTTCGGGTTATACGCACTTACGCTAATGTGTAATGGTATGGTGATTGTGAGATGAAATGAAGGACCTACAGTTTAACGTGGAATCCGAACCACGGTGGAGACCTGGCATTCCTCACATTCACAAGATGTCTTGTCAGAGGTGAAGGAAGGGTTTGGTAATCAGATAAATATTTGCCGGGACCGAGGATTGAACCCCAGCCGCCAGCATAGAAGTCTGACACCTCACCCCTAGACCACCAGGTCACCTCTTAGAAACTATAAGTTTACCAAATTTCTAGTTTCTATCTCATCTGGAAGTGGGTAAACATTAATGTCAGTGAGTGAGTCAGCTATGTGGCTCTATAGTAGTATAAATATACCGACGTAGGCTTTTTGGTTTTATCAGACACGTCAGGACTCCACATTCGACGGTATTCTAAATCATTTGGTCTGGTTTGCCGAAGATCGAGGGGTCAGAGTTTGAAACCCGGCCTGGTGTACTGAGAATTATTTTAACCTGGACGGATTCCTACTTTACTTCCATGTAAATTCAGACATATCTCCTCTAAAATCCAAGGTACCTGCCTTATCCGTATCCCAGCACTGCAAATACATGGATAGCCTGGATGGGTAGTAAGAGGAGGAATAAAAATGTATGTTGTTTAAATCATATGACGATAGTTGATAAAATTTTAAATAAAACAATTTGTTTAGTGAATAAGGTGGTAGTAGTGTCTTGGGTTAAACAATCATTTACATATTAGTTTTTTTTTAGCATAGCGTCTTACTATATATTCATATTATACGCATAGTTTTGATGTTTTAGGCAAGAGGACGGTTGAATTTATAGGAAGTGTACCCGTATTTGCGTGTAGGGAGAGTGTAAAAGAATTTAGATAAAAACCCGCCACAGTAAACCCGACCGAAATTCAAACCCCGATCTCCCTTATCATCGGCAGTCCAGCCAATTGCGACAGTGACGCCTTAAGGTTGGGATATAGGGTTCGCGATAAAAGTTCAGTGTTTTAAAAGTTTTTATATCTTAACATTTTTTTAGAGGGCAACATAAATAAAGCATTGCTTCTACATAAACATAGTTTAATTTTCTTCACATGGTGACCTCAAAAGTTCTTGAATAGCCCTTATATATCTGTCAAGGGTGTCCTGGAATTTAATGACAACTTTTTATCTTTATTTAAAAAGTTTCTCGTCTAACATCTCTATGCTTATGACAGATATTCAACAACTGATGGTAAAAACAATATTTTATCTGTTTGGCCAATAATATTTTACTATAAAAACTGTAAAAACATGGTTCTTAACTCTAGTTTCCTACACCCCCACCTTAAGACCATGCGGCTACCGAAGCAGGTGCTCTTTGTTAAAAGAAAAATTATGTAAAATTTCTGCTTTCCTTAAGAAATACTCAATCTTTTCGTTTTAAATTAAGAACTAACACATTGCAAATGTAGACTACGTCATTTCTCTAGCGGTCACGTGATTTTTTTATACGGTCTGGGATATCCAATTATTTACACAAAGAGAGCGGACCGGATATTAGAGAAAACCATGCATAAAAAACATTCTCAACACACCTAGCCGGTAATCAAAACACGACCTTCCGATCCATACATCTATGAGAGTCTAGATACAGTAGCCCCATGGTTTCTTTGGTGCTGACTGACAGCTCACAGCTGACTTCTGACAGTTTACATTTAGGTATATACCTAAATATTGACTGTCAGAAGTGACAGCTGCTAAACACATGTTTTTGCAGATCATCTGGTTCGGCGTAGGGATACGTAGTTTGGTCTGGTAACTTTTTAAAGCTGTCAACTGTCAGCTGTGAGCTGTCAGTCAACACCAAAGAAGCGATGGGGCTACTGTACATATTTTAAATATCCCCTATGTGGGCTACTCAACCTATTGTTTGTTCTAGTTTCAAAGCATATCCCAGTCAAATTTAGTTAAAACTGGTCCACGCATTTGGAAGTAGTGCAGAATAGACATATAGGCCTACGGACACTGGAACAGAGAGACGATATGCAAAATTGTCAAATTAAAACAGGACCTCACTACGTTTGTTCAACTGCCCAAATTAAGGTATTCCATGATTTGTTACAAGTTTTGTTGTTGGTATTTTAAAATGGCAAGAAAGGTAAGTTAGAAATGTAGCCTAATCATTCTTGTAAATCTTTAAATGGAAGTCATTTGAATAGGCGTTTCCACAAACGAGACTCGATACGAGACCTGTTGGATCTCAGGACTGCACATGCGCGACATGTCACAATGCCCATTGAGAGCGCGAAGAAAAGGTCTGTTACCACTATGGTGTTGGGCGACTACAGGTGTGATTGAACTACCGAGCACAATAAAGCCATTTCCTCCACTGCTAAACGTCACTTCCTGTCCTCGTTTGGGTTGGTTTTACATTCATTTCCCTCCACTTGTTAGTAGCGCTATTATGATTTTAATGTATCTATCAATCCTTTTTACTTAATGATTGACAAACAATAGTTTTAACTTTTTATTGTGTTTAGGTTAAAGATAATACAGATGATTTTTTATATTTAAAATGAAAAATAATTCAGGTTTTTGGAAATAAAAAATACCTGGTATAAGATGGATACGTTTATAAATTTGGTGGAAGAGGATGTTTCAGGGTGTAGGTAACTAAAAAAATATTCCCACCTTGCCACCGTTAATATTGTGTTTAATTTAAAATTTAGCGATTTGTCACAATTCATCAGGTAAGAACATATAGCTCGTTCTTTAAGTGCAAGCGTAGGGAACTTGAGTTAAGATCAGTATGTTTGCAGTTTTTATATCAAAACTTTTTTTGGTCAAAATCAATCAAATATTTCTCCAGTATAAACATAAGAATTTAATTTTTTTCACATGGTGACATCAACAGTTAAATATCTGTCTTGAGGATAGCGGCATTAGAATAAGGACAAATCGCAGGTGACTTGGCGGTCTAAGGGGTAAGGTGTTAAGACTGTGTTGGGGTCCGGGGTTCAATCCTCGGTCCCGGCACAGATTTATCTTATTACCAAACCCTTCTTTCACTTTTGACAAGACGTGTATTAATCACATCTTGTGAATGTGTGGAATGCCAGGCCTCCAACGTGGTTCGGATCCCACGTTAAACTATAGGTCCTCCATTTCATCTCACAATCACCCTACCATTACACATTGGCGTAAGTGCGTACAACCCGAACGGGTAGTAGGACGCGGTGCTAATAATAATTAGGACAAACCTTTTAAATACAGTAATGAAATAAAAGTTTTTATTAGATTCCAGGGCACCCTTGACAGATATTCAACAATAATTGTTGATATCAACACGTGATGAAAATTAGACTCTATGTTCCTACTGGAACAATATTTTATTTCTCTAAACTCTAGATTACTTACAGGCCACCTTAAACTGTGTAACATATTCCATATGTCAGTTAAATAAATACAAATCGGCATCGTTGTAGATTCTATAAGATCATATATCACGAGCGGTAATTTACCAATCGCAATCATCACTTTCGCCAGATTCCGCATCTTTTTATCACGAACTCGACCTTAAATGAACACGCCATAGTCTAACATGGATTGCGTAGCAGACACTTTCACAGGTTTGTAACATTTTGTGATTAATCTTTTAGAAAATAAAATAGAACACGCAAATATCTGTCAGAGTGATCTCTGAATAATTGTTCTACGTGCTGGTTGCGCCCGGTGTGTTTGCGGCCTGGGAAAAATATCCGTGTGTGTGTGTGTGTGCGGCATGGGAAAATATCGTGTGTGATCGTGTGTTGCGGCCTGGGAAAAATATACCGTGTGTGTTTGCGGCCTGGGAAAAATAACCGTGTGTGTTGTGCGGCCTGGGAAAAATATCCGTGTGTGTGTGCGGCCTGGAAAAATAACCGTGTGTGGTGTCGTGCGCCTGGGAAAAATATCCGTGTGTGTGTGCGGCTGGAAAAATACGTTGTGTTGCGGCCTGGAAAAATAACCGTGTGTGTGTGCGGCCTGGGAAAAATATCCGTGTGTGTGTGCGGCCTGGGAAAAATAACCGTGTGTGTTTGCGGCCTGGGAAAAATACCGTGTGTGTTGCGGCCTGGGAAAAATAACCGTGTGTGTTTGCGCCTGGGAAAAATAACCGTGTGTGTTTGCGGCCTGGGAAAAATAACCGTGGTGTTTGCGGCCTGAGAAAAATAACCGTGTGTGTTTGCGGCCTGGAAAAATAACCGTGTGGTTTGCGGCCTGGGAAAAATAACCGTGTGTGTTTTTTGCAACCACTTAATAGTAATTTTTTTAAAATATTATTTACTTACGAAAACATTTAATTTTTGTTTAATTACTTCCCAGGTTTTACTAAATATCTCGTAGGCCTATGAGTAACATTTTGTTTTTCAGAATGATAATTGTTTTTAGTCCGGCACGGTTGAAAAATGTGCCATCAGCAGAGTAGGGTTAGGTTAGGTTA
The DNA here is from genome assembly GCA_039000515.1 of Timema cristinae. Lineage (NCBI taxonomy): Eukaryota > Metazoa > Arthropoda > Insecta > Phasmatodea > Timematidae > Timema > Timema cristinae. The sequence goes on along the minus strand of JBCFYV010002255.1, from coordinate 22,912,264 downwards.
GTCAGTGATCTGATATCTATATCATATATATATATATCAGATCAATGACTAACCTAACCCAACCTAACCTAACATACAGTACCCCCATGGCTTCTTTGGTGCTGACTTGACAGTCAACATTTAGGTATATACCTAAATTTTGACCGTCAGAAGTGACAGCTGCTAAACACATGTTTTTTCAGATAATAAGGGTCAGCGTAAGGATACATAATTTGGTTGGTAATCTTTCAAAGCTGTCAGCTGTCAGCCAGCATCAAAGAAGCCATTGGGCTACTGTAGCCTACCAATATTCCTTCATACGAGTAGTTCTGAAACAGGACCGATCAAACAAATATACGTCATATTATGTCCTCTTAATGACTTCCAGTTGCTAGTATCAAGGCTTTGACTCGCCGATGAGAGCGAACACTTACGGTTTATTTTAGGAGGCACTAACGCCTGCGATTTTTCAAAAGGCGTTACCAACACCGGCGCAACCAACAGGTCACCGAATAATTACATAAGAAAAGAGAAGGAGAATAAAAAATCAAACATTAATGTGGATGGATAAATTATTAGTTTGCTGTGGATTAAAAAGTATTATTTTTACGTGTAATAATAAATCCTAACAAATTGTCGCTATCTACTTAATGAATGATATAGGGAGGACGGGGTTTAAAATCACGGCCGGGGGTTGTGAGGGTGTTTGCCCTCTGGGTGGTTTTCCACTCTCCGTCCACGCAAATTTGGGTACATTTATTTAACTTTTAATTTTATTACCTCAGCCCATTAGCGTCCTAATTATAATTCATACTGTAAAGCCCAGACCATTAGCAAGACGCGAATATGTTGAGTGACCTGGTGGTCTAGGGGTAAGGTGTTGGACTTCTGTGCTGGGGTTCCGGGGTTCAATCCTCGGTCTCGGCACAGATTTATCTGATTAACAAACCCTTCCTTCACCTCTGACAAAACGTGTATTAATCACAACTTGTGAATGTGGGGAATGCCAGGCCTCCACCGTGGTTCGGATTCCACGTTAAACTGTAGGTCCTCCATTTCATCTCACAATCACCCTACCATTACACATTAGTGTAAGTGCGTATAACTCGAACGGGTAGTAAGACACGGTACTAATAATAATAATAATTATTATTATTATATGTTTTGTTTGTTTTTGTTTTTTTAATCACATATCATGCTCATATGTACATAAACTGTGTTCATAATCCCCTGATTGTGGAAATGTATATTTACAGGATATTTTTTGTAATTTAGGAATTTAAGGTAATATTTTCTGGATTCTAAGTAGTTTCTTATTTACTTTTAGACATTTTTGAGTAATTTATGTTAAATAAGTATATGTTTTAAAACCATCAAATGTTCTGCTTCTTCTTCTTTGTCAACAATCTGAAGATTGGTTTGATGTTATTTCTTATCCATCGTGAGCTGGGCATGCGCTCAGCCCTTCAATTGGTTAGTGCTGCCTCCACCATCTGGTTGAAATACTATATACTAGGGCAGTTTAGAAAGTGTGGTGGTTCCGTGTCGCCTTAAACGCGAACGCGAAAGGACCTACCAATTTTTGCCGGGTAATTTATTTTCACATATCTTCAATCGTTCTTTTACATTCCACAATCAACATGGGACAGACGGCTTTACTTCCTCTCCAAAGGAAGTTGTGCTATGGATTTTTATCGTTCAAGGAAAATCCGTAGACCTCGTTTGAACCCACGTACATCTGATCCTGTGGCGAGTATTTTACCCCAAGACCACCGAGGTCAACATCGATATGTTTTAAGTGCATAAAACTCTAAACTATTAATTTTTTATACACAGTTGTAGGAATAAGAAAATAATGCAGACAATTAACTTTTTATCCTCTTTGCTTGTTTGGTTGTAAAATACAAATTCCTGTTGAGACAATGCAACAAGGCTAGAGAGAGAGTGCTTGAGAAGAGGTGGCTATGAAGTATATATTTGTAAATAAATGTTATACTTTAACAAGATGATACTAAAGGTTTTTCTTAGTATATATTTTTATTCAGTCGTTTTATTTAGTCGTGTGCACTCATTACGAGATTTTGTTCATAACCTTAAGGTTGTTTTTTTGCAAATAAGAAGTAATTTTTGATTTTTATAAAAATTTTATAGTGTTTTTTTTAACAATTGTAGAGCATCAAAGTAGGGGTCTGGGTTATCATCGTGTGTGTGTACGTCGGCCATGCTATCGTCTTTTTCTACAAGCTAGAATTGCAATCATTGCAATGTTGAAAGTATCGTCTTTTTCTCTACAAGCTAGAATTGCAATCATTGCAATGTTGAAAGTATCGTCTTTTTCTACAAGCTAGAATTGCAATCATTGCAATGTTGAAAGTATCGTCTTTTTCTCTACAAGCTAGAATTGCAATCATTGCAATGTTGAAAGTATCGTCTTTTTCTCTAAAAGCTAGAATTGCAATCATTGCAATGTTGTTGAAAGTATAGTATTTTCTCTACAAGCAAGAATTGTAATCATTGCAATGTTTAAAGTATCGTCTTTTTCTACAAGCTAGAATTGCAATGTTGAAAGTATCGTCTTTTTCTCTACAAACTAGAATTGCAATCATTGCAATGTTGAAAGTATCGTCTTTTTCTCTGCAAGCTAGAATTGCAATCATTGCAATGTTGAAAGTATCGTCTTTTTCTCTACAAGTTAGAATTGCAATCATTGCAATGTTGAAAGTATCGTATTTTTCTCTACAAGCTAGAATTGCAATCATTGCAATGTTGAAAGTATCGTCTTTTTCTCTACAAGTTAGAATTGCAATCATTGCAATGTTGAAAGTATCGTATTTTTCTCTACAAGCTAGAATTGCAATCATTGCAATGTTGAAAGTATAGTATTTTCTCTACAAGCTAGAATTGTAATCATTGCAATGTTTAAAGTATCGTCTTTTTCTACAAGCTAGAATTGCAATCATTGCAATGTTGAAAGTATCGTCTTTTTCTCTACAAGCTAGAATTGCAATCATTGCAATGTTGAAAGTATCGTCTTTTTCTCTAAAAGCTAGAATTGCAATCATTGCAATGTTGTTGAAAGTATAGTATTTTCTCTACAAGCAAGAATTGTAATCATTGCAATGTTTAAAGTATCGTCTTTTTCTACAAGCTAGAATTGCAATGTTGAAAGTATCGTCTTTTTCTCTACAAACTAGAATTGCAATCATTGCAATGTTGAAAGTATCGTCTTTTTCTCTGCAAGCTAGAATTGCAATCATTGCAATGTTGAAAGTATCGTCTTTTTCTCTACAAGTTAGAATTGCAATCATTGCAATGTTGAAAGTATCGTATTTTTCTCTACAAGCTAGAATTGCAATCATTGCAATGTTGAAAGTATCGTCTTTTTCTCTACAAGCTAGAATTGCAATCATTGCAATGTTGAAAGTATCGTCTTTTTCTACAAGCTAGAATTGCAATCACTGCAATGTTGTTGAAAGTATAGTATTTTCTCTACAAGCTAGAATTGTAATCATTGCAATGTTTAAAGTATCGTCTTTTTCTACAAGCTAGAATTGCAATCATTGCAATGTTGAAAGTATCGTCTTTTTCTCTACAAACTAGAATTGCAATCATTGCAATGTTGAAAGTATCGTCTTTTTTTCTACAAGCTAGAATTGCAATCATTGTCATGTTGTAAGTATCGTCTTTTTCTCTACAAGCTAGAATTGTAATCATTGCAATGTTTAAAGTATCGTCTTTTTCTACAAGTTAGAATTGCAATCATTGCAATGTTGAAAGTATCGTCTTTTTCTCTACAAACTAGAATTGTAATCATTGCAATGTTGAAAGTATCGTCTTTTTCTCTACAAGCTAGAATTGCAATCATTGCAATATTGAAAGCTTACCAGAAATATAGGCTATGGATGATATTATGTACAACTGCAACATGATTTACGATTAAATAGAAACAAAGTTCTACAGAAATACATTAAAGACACGCAATAGAAATTACCAGGGGGCAGAGATCAACAATTATACTTAATCTAAGTTCACTTAAACTGGGAGTGTTCGGAACGTGAGAAACGGGCAGTGATTTTGCAGTTTTTATAGCGAAACATTTTTTGGCCAAAATAAATAAAATAATTATTCAGTACAAACATATTAGTTTAATTTTCTTCACATGGTGATATATCCACAGTGGTTGAATATCGGTCAAGGGTGTCCTGAAATTTAATGACAACTTTTTCTCTTAATTTAAAAAGTTTCTCATCTAATGCCGCCATGCTCAAGACAGATATTCAACAACTGTTTATATCTCTGTGTGAAGAAAATTAAACTATGTTTATAATGGAGTAATATTTGATATATTTTGACTAAAAACTGTTTTGCAATAAAAACTGCACAAACACCTTTTTTTTAGCGTTCCATACATCCCCTCCTTAAATCAAATAAAATTGGCGGACAACTGACTATCGGTACTCTTTTATTTTTAACCTCCTAAACTGAAAAAGGCTACTCTTTTGACTACTCTAATAGTAATAGGCCTACCTCAATTAATTTTTTGTCAGGCTTTTGATGAAGGGTACGAGAAATTGAATACCTTCAAGTCAAGCTCATAATTCGGGTCAACGTCAATATTTAACTATCTTTTAGTTCGGTACACTTTCCACAGAGAATTTAACTAACTTTTCACAGAGACTGAATTTCCAATGTGAAAAACAAACCTATTTATTTGCTATTACAATAGGGGAAAGAAGGAATTGTTGGCTTAGGCTGACAATTAAGTCATTCTCTTGCGTAATTTATTGAAAAATTTAAAAAATATACTATGTACCTGCTTCAGTGGCCGCATGGTTTAGGGGCAAAAGACTAGAATACCGATGACAAGGAGATCGGGGTTCGAATCCCGGTCGGATTTAATGAAGAGTGGTGTTTCCTAAATTATGGTACACGTAAATGCGGGTATACTTCCTCTTAATTCAACTTTACTCATTCATAATTCATTAGCGTAATTAGTACATGTGCGTATAGCCTAGGTAGTAAGACGCGGTACTAAAAAACACTGCACGGTAACCGGTGTTGGAGTATTTACATTATGAGTTAAGGATAGTCAGTTAAACTCACTATTGCAGAGTAACCGGCCCGGTGATGTAGTGGTCAGCGCACCTGGCTACAAACCCTAGGTGTCCCGGGTTCGATTCCCAGCTAATACCTTAGGTATTTTTCACGGTAGGGATAATCGCCCCAACGGTCACTATGGTTTAGTTAATTAGGTTTAAGTGCTCACCCTGGTTCCACACTCTTATACTCACTAATCACCATCATCTTATCTCATCAGGACATAGAAAGGATGTATGATTAGTACCGGTTAATCTTCTCACAAACTGGACTACGAATGATGTAGTCCAGACGCGCAAGATTATATTATTATACTGTCGTGAATTAACCCGATTTGAAAGTAGCTTATCCAATATCAACTGTCCAACCGCTAAAATATAAACGTATCTTGAAGATGTATCTATAGTAAGTTATCTTGTGTTTGATTGGAATAGAAAATTGTCCGTCCTTTGCAAATTACCTGCATATAAGGTAGTTAGTTGTCAGTTCACTACTTAGTACATCTCCGCGATTTGACGTACTTATAATTATAATGATACAAGTAATGTTAAATTTTATAGCTTACATTAAGCTTTAAATGAATTCGCTAGACAAAACTGACAATCACACATACGAGCAATGTTGAATTAACTAAGTACAAGTTGATTATTAACTATATAAGTCCATGAACTATAATATCTCTTGTTACCATATCCGTGAAACAAAATAACATGATAAATTCAATTAGCTTTTTTCTTTCTTTCAGTTAGTTATGAAAAAGCCAGTTATTTTAGAGTGATCCTTAATAAAGTATTAATGTATGCTTTTGATGATAATTATTTTGGTTAACTATATAGTTTACCGAAGTTAATAAAAATCCTTTCTTAAAGGGTTGACATTAATAACTTTCAATCAATGTTTGCAATTAATTCTTTTTGTGTGTGTGTGTGTGTTCCAAAAGGCTAAGTTAAAATGAAATAATAGTGACGTTTCAGACTTTTGTGACTTTTAAGCGAATACACAATTTACTACCTTTTTAAGATTATTATATTATTAATAATAATATTATTAGCACCACGTCTTACTACCCGTTCGGGTTATACTACGCACTTACGCTCATGTATATTGGTAGGGTGATTGAGAGATGAAATGGAGGATCTACAGTTTAACGTGGGATCCGAACCACGGTGGAGGCCTGGCCTTTAGCCAATGAAAGTCTTGATTCTTTATAGATCATCAAATTCAAGGAGGTACCTACCCCTCCAACCCTCCTGCTCCCTTTATATACTCTTGAGTATATCTCAAGAAAATGCTGCTTTCGTTTTTATTTTGTTTTTAAATTAAAAAATGGGCATATTCTTAGAATATATATAAGCTTTCATGTTCAACTTAAAAGAAGGATCCTGAGGGGCCTTCTTAGATGAAAATGCGAAGCCCCAATAAATGAAACCCTGGGTAACTCTGAAAGCCATTTAAAGACGGTTTAAACATTCTGTGTACCATTTAGTGACCCCTTTCTTTGTCATAGTATGCAGCAAGAATATGTTAGGAAGGTCGTTTTTGAAAATAATTGATTTTTTGGAGATCAATGTTGACAAAAAAAAATTTTGCTAGAAATAATATTATTTTATCAGCATTTATTTTGTCCAAATGTACATCTCTAGGTTATACGACTATACATATGAATATATGATAGTCTAATTTTAGTTAATTTGTAAGTGTCCATAATTCTAAATATAACAGCAATGTGATAAACTATTATTTATATGAGATACGATTTAGCAAAAATTTTCTTGTTAAGGTGAGCTGGTAAGGCATTGCAAGTTAAGGTCAGTATTTTTGTAGTTTTTATAGCAAAAATGCTTAATTGTCTTCATGTGTTGATATCAACAGTTGTTGAATATCTGTCAAGGATGTCCTAGAAGTTAATGACTTTTTTTCTTCATTTAAAAAGTGTGTCATCTAATGCTGCTACGCTAATCACAGATATTAAACAACTGTTGAAATCGCATGTGAAGAAAATTAAATTCTGTTTCTACTGGAATAGTATTTGATATATTCTACCGAAAAAAAAAATCATTTGCTATCAAAAAGACTCAATTTTTTTAATCGTTTCACGCGTCCCCATCTATCCTACCTCTTTAAGTGTTGTAGCAATAATAACACATTATTATAGACATATGACCAACGAAATGAACATTCAATTATTTTCTTAGAAATAAAACCCGCCTCGGTGGCGTAGTTGGCTAACGCGCTAGTCATGTTGAGCCCGACTGCTGAGGACGGGGAGATCGAAGTTCGAATCTCGGTCGGGTGAACTGGGGTGGTTTTTCCTAAATGGTTTTCCACTCTCCCTCCACGCAAATGCGGGTTAACTTCCTCTAATTCAACCTTCCCAATTCCTAATCCATTAGCGTAATTAGTACTTAAAGCGTATAACCCGAACGGGTAGTAAGACGCGGTGCTAAATAATAATAATAATAATAATAATAATAATAATCATCATCATCATCATTAGAAATAAAAAACCAGTACAATATTTGCATTATGTATTACTCTATGTTTTGAATATATATGGGAAATATTGGGGGAGGGGGGCCTAGAAATAGCCCTAACCCCCCCCCCCATACCCCCAAATAAAGCAGGTAGGGCTCAAGCCTTCTCCCAACCCTCTAGACCCAACACCTTTACGGAGCCCCTGCCTATAGGTAAGTTACCTATTGTCCCTGTCAGATTAGATAACGTGAAACAGTTTGGTAGTAGACTATGGGAAGAACTTTCTATTTCCGGAATCGACTTTCTTCCTTTTACAATCCATTCTGCACATTTCAAAGCAACACTTAACATATTTTCTTTGAACCGCGTCTTAGTACAATCCGAACCTTCCAAATAATTTACACTAATGAAGAAAGTATATAGTTGAGAGTAATTGTACCATTTGTATCCACCCATATTTGCGTGGCGGAAGGTTAGGAAACGATTTAGGAGAGAAAAACCACACATGCCTTGAATTAGATCTACGACATCCCTGTAACCAACAAACTATACTAAATGAGACTGACACCTTAGTCACTTTCCCACCAGTATGGGTGATTTCCCGTGTGTTTATTTTTTATAAGTTTGATGCAAATACAACATTCAAGAAAAACTTATGCTGAGGTTGTCCAACCAATAAAACATGGTTTTTTGTCCTTAACCGGATAAAAATGTGGGTTTTTTCATGTTTTTTTTTTTTTTTTGTTATTCCAGTCTTCTTTTTAGGCAAACGATGATTCATTGCCTGCAAAAAAAAAATTACTCGACCTTTTTTGCATAAGTAGGGGATATAGGGAACGCGAGTTATGAGCAGTGTTTTTACAACAAACTTTTTTTGCCAAAATAAAAAAAATGTTTCAGTAGAAACATTGAGTTTAATTTTCTTCACATGATATCAACAGTTGTTGAATATCTGTCATGACAATAGCGGTATTATAGATAAAAAATTTTAAATGAAGATAAAAAAAGTTGTCATTAAATTTCAGGACACCCTTCCTTGAAAGTTGTTCAACAGTCTGTTGATATCACCGAGTGAAGAAAATTAAACTCAAAAAATGTTTATCCTGAAGAAATATTTGATTTATTTTAACCCCCAAAAAAATATCATTTTTTTTTATAAAAATTGCGAAAACATTTTTTGCCCTTTCTTACGAGGCCCTCTAACTTAAAGGTCACTCATTACACTTCAAGAACATTCATAACATAAACACTAAAGCGTAGCCCATTATTAAGAAATAATAAAAACAGTTCTTTCAATCTGTAGCGACCTTGTGGAAATATAACGGTCATAACTCATAACGGAATTTAATTGTCCTTATCGGGTGACCTGGTGGTCTAGGGGTAAGGTGTCAGACTTCTATGCTGGCGGCCGGGGTTCAATCCTCGGTCCCGGCACAGATTTATCTGATTACCAAACCCTTCCTTCACCTCTGACAAGACATCTTGTGAATGTGGGGAATGCCAGGCCGCCACCGTGGTTCGGATTCCACGTTAAACTGTAGGTCCTTCATTTCATCTCACAATCACCCTACCATTACACATTAGCGTAAGTGCGTATAACCCGAACATGTAGTAAGACGCGGTGCTAATAATAATAATAATTGTCCTTATTTTAGGTGAACATGCAAGCACATCTTTTTAAATATAGGAATTAGATCGAAGCTAGTTTTCATTCACATGTACTTGGACCAACATGTGCTCTTAATATAAATAAAGGCGAGGAAATGGGAAAATACATATTACCGTCACTCAAAGGTAGTTGCTATTTTAATCTTTGGGTTTAATCTGCGTGTAAAACGTTAATAATATCACTATTACCCTTGTGTTTCCTCCATTGAAATACCACAGTGAAAACATGACCAGTCATCATTAAAGATAAATGTTTTTAGGACATGTAGTATTGTTATATTGAAAGACCGGCTCCTGTGGTCTAATGGTCAGGGCTCCTGACTACAGATCCACAAGTCCCGGGTTCGGTCCATGGCACTTCCATATTTATCTGTGAAACAGTGAGTCCGGAACGGGGTCGACTCAGCCTCATTTGGACAAATGAGGAGCTACTTGAATGGAAAAGTAGCGGCTCCGGTCTAGAAAACTGAGTTTTTAGAGCAGTATCACGTTTTACTACCCGTCGGGTTATAGGCCTACGCCTATTTACTAATTACTCTAAATGAGTTAGGGATTAGGAAGGTTGAATTTAAAGGAAGTGCATCGATATTTGCAGGTGACCTGGCGGTCTAGGGGTAAGGTGTCGGACTTCTGTGTTGGAGGTCCAGGGTTCAATCCTAGGTCCCGACACAGATTAATCTGATTGCCAAACCCTTCCTTCACCTTTGACAAGACGTGTATTAATCACAACTTGTGAATGTGTGGAATACCAGGCCTCCACCGTGGTTCGGATCCCACGTTAAACTGTAGCTCCTCCATTTCATCTCACAATCATCCTACCATTACACATTAGCGTGCGTGTAACCCGAACGGATAGTAAGACGCGGTACTAATAATACTAATACTTGCGTGGAGGGAGATTGGAAAACTATCTATGAAAACATAACCTCAGTGGACTCAACCGGAATTATAACCCCGATCACCTCGTTTTCGACAGACCAGTAGGGACGAGGGTAATACTTCGGAGGCTTAGACCATTCGCCCACTGAAACGGGTGTTAGCCTAATTTAACATCATTTAAAAAAACTTTGATATCTTAAACAATCTTATCCAATTATGAATAGCCTATTGTATGTTCATTATTTAATGATTCCTCGAGCGTTTGTTGGTCTAAGCTAAGAAATAAATATAGCTACCTAAGTGACATATGAAGTTTGTAAAAGTTCTTACACGCATAATCTGATTTTTGTAGTCTGCCATGTAAAATATATATATATTATATATATATATATATATATATATATATATATTATAGTTATATTTATGCTTGAAGAAGTGTTTTGATCAAACTAGCATAGGCTTACTTCCTTAAAGTAAGTTTACCTAACTAGTATCAAAACATAACTAATTTAACTAACTAATTCGACACCTTAGCTCAGTCGGTAGCGTATCTGTTTACTGAGCTAAGGGTACTTAGTTCGATCCCTGGCATGGCCAAAAAATGTATTTTTGGGAAATATGGGTTTCCTCTTTCATAACAGTGATGAATTAACAGGTCAGGGGTTGAATATTGTGTCTTTTCTAGATTTAAATGAGTTTATAAGTCGTGTGCTGATATATTCAGTCGATTAAGGAAAGTGCACGTTGAATAGGCCTACCTTAAATAAATGAAAATGGTAGAATAATCCAACTAGAAAGAAGTGTTTTAATTGTGCTTTTAATAGGCTATTAAACTCTTGGTATAGGTACTTGGAGATTTCTACTCAAAGTTGAGGGGCCAACCCACTTTGGTGACCACATGGACTAAGGCGCTACTCCCACTATAGACTTGATTTCCGATGACGGAGATATCTGCGTTCGAATCCCAGTCAGGTGTACTTAGGGTGGTTTTCCCTTAATGGTTTTCACTCCTCCTCCACGTAAATGCGTGTACACTTAATCTATAGATATATCCTTCCTCATTCCTTGCATATTAATTAGTACACATGCGAATATCCCAAATGGGTAGTAAGACGCGGTGCAAAAACAAAAAAATATTAGTGGGGTACTCAACCGTAAAAATCTTGCAAACCACTCATCTAGAGCAGCGGTTCCCAACTTGGGGTACACGCCAGGACGTTCGGGGGTACGCGAAAATATTTGAATAATATGCCAGCAGTGCAAGACAAAATATAAGTAAAAAGTTATTAAAATAACTCAACGTTATGGTGAGGGGTGGTGCGGATTTTCTTCTATATTTGACCTTGAGAAAATGATAAAAATTTCTAAGCATAAAACAATTTTTATATATTAATAAATTCATAAATAAATTAAATATGTTAGTTTCTATTATAACTTTTGCTTTTTGAATGTAAAAATATCTGTCCTCTTTTAATCAGATTAGTAGACTATCATATTTAAAAAAAATCCCATTACTACCCCATTTATTTTCAATTACAACAAATAAATAGAAAATAACTTCTACTATAGAGATTAAACACAAACTTTGCTAATAATTAAGAGCACATTTTATTGAAATGGTCTCCACGGGGTACGTAAGCGAAAAAGGGGTTGGGAACTGCTGATCTAGAGGATCAGGGTTCAATTCTGGCGCTTAGGATTTTGTATGTAGGCCTCTGGGTTTATTTATAATGTACAATCGAATCGCATTAAGAGAAAGGTTTTCTGAATTTCATATTTGTACGTTACAAGTGTTCTCCATATGTCACGTATGACAGGTGATGTACATTTTGACCACTGTTTAAAGTAAATAAATAACCTTCTCTCAACGTTAACTACTAAAAGGTTAACTTTATATAGAGATATTTTTTTCCTCGGTCGGCGAGAAAATATCAAACGCTGTCAGGCCACACGGCTTAAAATACAATGGTCTGTGTCGTTTTCTGTAACTACTTTTCTATTCTGTCCAACCTTGTACGCCTTTTCACCCTTCACCTACAACCAACATTTGTCATGCCAATAAGAGGGGAAATAAAACTATGGAACTTTTTATCTCAAAGTAAAAAGGAAAGCTCGCTGCTGGTTCTCAAATATCTTAAAATTTACTGTTGTGAGCCCATCATAAAATTACTATATTTGTTTTACGAGGTGGCCCCCCCTTTAAAGATATTTTCTTAATACAAAATTATCTTTGTTTTCTAAATTTTTCAGACACTTTATTATTATTATTATTATTATTATTATTATTTTATTATTATTATTATTAGTAGTAGTAGTAGTAGTAGTAGTAGTAGTAGTATCGCGGCTTACTACCCGTTCGTGTTATACGCACTTACGCTAATGTGTAATGGTAGGGTGATGTGAGATGAAATGAAAGACCTACAGTTTAACGTATGATCCGAACCACGGTGGAGGCCTGGTATTCCACACATTCAAAAGTTGTGATTAATACACGTCTTGTCAGAGGTGAAGGGAGAGTTTTCAGACACTATTGAAAGTAATCCAGGAATAAAATATTATTTTTTGCTAAAGAAAATATCCGTGAAGTCAAGTAAAATAGTGTTAACATGATGATTTGGCATTGATTTAGTATCTTTGATCAGGGGACGTACTAATGTACTGATCGTATATCCTTTTCGTGGAGGCTCTTTCCGTGTCCCGATGAGATGAGGGGATGATGGTGGTAAATATAAAGGGGGGGGAGGAGGATGAAGCCAATGAAGGTCTTAACCCAACTCAAGCCTAACTGACCAAATCCTAATGACCGTGGGAATTACTTTCCTTTCAAGAAAAATCCCCACCCCCTTGTACCAAGCCGGGAATCGCAGCCGGCACCAAATTCACATATATTCCTGTTTTTTTAATTTACATTGTTTTGTGAGGTTATCAAGAATTTTCCAAATACCAAGAATTTCCTTACTTTACCTGTCTCAAAGTGCGTAGAAAACTTGTTTTTTTTTAGTTGTGATAATATGTAGCCCTCTATGTTTAAACGATTTCGCCACCTTGACTCAGTCGGTGGCATGTCCCCCTACTAAGCTTAGGACCCCCTGGTTTGATTCCTGGTGTGACCAAAAAATTTATAATTCGAGGGCAATTAGATGCGTTGCAGTAGTTTAGAAATACCGGATTATTTAAGAAGTTGTTTAATATATTTTAATAGCGTTTTTAAAAGAATGTAGACAAAAAGTATCAGCAGGTTTCTGATCAGTTAAAATGTTTAAATTTTAAAATTTTAAAAAAAATTTAACGACGATTTACATGAAAAATTTTTTACTTCTAAGATTAAAGCGAGGCTATAAACCTAAATCTAGACTTTCTCTATCAAATAAAATCATGTTTTAATAGGGTCACAACATAATATTTTTAAGATCTTGTGGGATTGTTTTAGAGGGTTATATGTAAGTTATCACACATTTTTTAAGCACTTTAAAATTTAAATTTTTTAAATGGTCAGAACTTTGGACTACATTTTGGTGAAAATAACTTTTAAAATATCAAACACTTCATAAATTATTTTTTATTTCTAAACGTCTGCAACCTGCTCACCCTTAAGGGGCCATTTCAGCGCCAAAATATCACTTTCATTATTTCTTGATTTTTGCTTTATGTATAAGCTACTTATAGGCCTAATAATAACAAATGACTACATATGATTGTTTTAAATAGTGCTACCTCTAATCAGGGTTGAAAAAACCGGGTTTTAAAAAAAATCGTTGGGTTCTTTTGAGTTTTATTGGGTTTTTATTGTTTAATTAAAGATATTATGTATGGTTATCTGATTAAACCAATGCCTAATTCAAATATATTAATTATTCGGGATCCAGAGAAATATATATTTTTTAATCCTAATATAGTAAGGAAAGGAGTAATAAGAGACATAATAAAGAAAAACAATAATGCAACAATGTAATTCTTCACAACAATACTGTATAAGCCAGCAGGTTTTAAAAAAACTGTTTGTGTGGACGTAATAGAAGGAGGTGGGAGGGGAGACCTTGTATCAAAATACTGGCAAGCCAGCTGCAGAATTGATTGGTTGCTTTCTTTACTTTAAGATAAAAGGTAATAACTTTTATTAGGCCTATCTCATTTGCTATTTTGACAAAGTATTATTTCTATAACCTAGCATTAATACAGGTAGCTTAAAATGATGTTATCCCAAGTGAGTTGCTAGATGAACATATTATTTTGTTCAACCGATTAAAACATATTTTATAGCTTAATCTATTGTGTAAAATCTGTAATTATAAAAATTTGTATAACACCAAATTATTATTGGGTTTGTCCAAAAGGTTTTCAACAGAATGACTAACCATTTTAAAAATTAGACGATTGATTTTTATCCAAAATGTGTTTTTAAGTGGTTTTATTTAATAAAACCCTGGTGGTTTTTTGGGGGGCTGGGTAAAATTGTAACAACCATGCCTCTAATCAAAATGTATTTTAAATGTAGGTTAGTCTAAATGGTTCAATATAAAGAAAATAAAGATAATATGCGTTTACTATTGAAACATTTGCATCTAGGTAGTATTTAATATAATATCATTCCTGTATTATTTCAAAGATTGGGGTGATAAATATAAATTTTACTTTATAAACAGTAATATATGCCTAGAATAATAAGGTGCGTAATCCGTTTTTGAAATCCGATTCAAATTAACTTTTAATCAAATCAAAATGTGAAGATTAACTAGTGCCTTTCAGAAGATAAGCTTCATTTTCCCATTTATGAAAAATTAATTATAAACTGGTTTAAAAAAAAACTAACAACGTCCATTATTACAATATTATAGACTACATATTATAATATTACTTTGATATAAACAAGCCAAATCTTTAAGGTGGGAGAGTAGGGAATGCGAATTAAGGTAAGTCTTTTTTCGGGTCTTTTTTGTAACCAAACTTTTTTTTAGCCAAAATGAATAAAATATTGCTCCAGTAGAACCAAAGAGTTTGATTTTCTTCACGCGGTGATATCAACATTTGTTGAATATCTGTCATAAGTATAGCGACATTAGATGATCAACTTTTTAAACAAAGATAGAAAGTTGTCATTAAATTCCAGGACACACTTAACAGATATTTAACAATTGTCGGTATCACCATGTGAAGAAAATTAAATTCAATTTTTGTACTGGAGCAATATTTAATTTATTTTGACAAAAAAAATGTTTTGATACAAAAAACTGCAAAAAATACTGCTCTTAGGGCCTACCTACTCTCCCACCTTAAATTAAGAAGATATTATCGAAAGCAAATCTTTTATAAAATTAAAATTATATTCCAAATAATTTCTTTAAATATACACACCTTACATTGCCTCTAATCTTCAGGTAAAACTCAATTATGTTTAATCAGTTTTCCTTATTAATTTTTATCAATATAACAAACTATAAGTCAATAAATATTGAAAATGGCTTACCGACGGTGAAAAGGCCCGTTATTAACACAGTAGGACTAGGCGTTATAGAAAGAACAAAAACTATTTTTGCTGAGGTCAACATTAATAACAAAGTATTATAATATTAGCATTGTGTTTTTAGATTTTTTTTTAATCTAGTGTAACACCTGAAGATCACATGACTTGACGTATGGAACTAGTTTTTGTTACTTGTATCGAGCGGTGTTTTATGTTTTTGCAATTAGCTTACATCTAACAAAAGCTTATTATGTCCATTAATTTTACTTGCAGCCTTAAATATATGATAAAATCAATCAAAAATGACAAATACACGAAACTCTAGTTGGTGTATGCATACTTTTAACGTAGCCTACACTTCAATATTCTTACAAATGGACATAAACTTGACAGCTAGAAAAATCTACTAAGTCTACTTTCACGTATTCATACGTCAAGTCATGTGTTATGAAGCTGTCATTTTTGGATGGATAGTATCAATACCTATAAATCAACAGTAATAAATAATAAATAAAATGGCTTCAATATTGAAAAAAAAAATGCTTTGTGTTTCGTAAGACAAATTATAAAATTAAATTTTAGTATCTAACATAGAAAAAACAAAGTGACCAAATGTGACCTTTTTAACAGCTGTCAGACTTGAAACCGTCTTCCAAATGTGACAGCTGCAACAGAGTGCGTGGTATGGCGTATGAATATATGAAAGCAGGTCAGGGTGCATTTATGCACTCTGATTTAAGTCAATTGGTTCCGACCAGCAGGGAACGGTATCAGAATTGCCAACATTGTTTTGTGGTTGCCTAACTAACGCGTTATAGCTTTTCGTTTCACCCCTGATAAGCGGACTGTACCGCGATACTCTCCTGTAAAGTGGGTAGCCAGGGCTATCCCCTACTTTCCCCCTCCCCTCTCCATGAAGTGGGTTCTATTTTGTAAAAACCGTACAACAGCCCGTCTGTGAGGCTTTTCACTATTTATTTGTATTAAGGCTATTGAAGGGGCATTTTTTTTAACCATTAATCATACATCTACACACGACTTACAAACCAGCTAAATTCTAAAAAAAAAAAGAAGTCACAAGTCAAGTCCCTCTGGCCTCAATTTGTGTGAACGAGAGAGTATTAATAGTATCATTAAGTTTTTTTTACAGACGTGCTTGGAATCGAAACTGGGACTCCTAGCTCGGATATAAGCGCTACATAATGAGCTAATAATTATGTTTATATAAGCAGAATACTTAAATTACCGTACCGTATTGTTATCTGATACTTTAACCACCTAGCCTAAGAAAACAGAATGAAGGTGGATTTTTAAATAAATGCACCAGCGTTCAGATTAGTAAAGCACAATCGTTTTGAATTGAGCCTAGGCCACCAGGATCAAGATTTAACATTCAATGCGTACGTTTTAGCGAATACTCCAGTGATTATTTCACGGGAATTGACACCGTCTAAGATTCCAAAGGTGAGTTTGTAGTCTAAAAAGTTACACCAAATTTACCCCAGCTCTAAAAAACTAACTTTTTTTTTTGTATTTATGATAAGCGGACAATTTTTTTTTTCCTTGTAGCATTTTCCTAATCTTTTCTTCCTCAAATGCAGGTACATTTCCTCTACATTCCGCTTTCCTTGTCCCTACAATTGGACTTCTAGTGTAATTTATACAGACCAAAAAGATAGAGGGCTGACAATTTGTAAGACATTATACAGTACCTAGGATTTTGGTTGGTAGGGGGGATTGGGGGGGGGGGGTAATTCCATGGCGTGAGCCCGCGATAGAGGCACACCGACCAAGCGGCCGCCACCACCGTTAGCGATGACAGTGCTACATTTGCGGTTAGCGTGTGTCATGTGGTCAGTACTACTAACCCTTCAGCCGTAATATCAGTTTTCTAGACGGACATTTATTAAAGTAGCTCCTCATTTGTCATCGCGGGGTTAATTTTGACCCCATTACAGACCAAATGTTCCTAGAAAAGTTCTGGTAGCACCCCAGGGATCGAACCCGGGACCTTTGGATCTGTAGGCAAGAATTCTGACCACTAAACCACAAAGACGGTTGTGTCTAAAATATAAGCTTTTTTTTGTGGTCAATTTTGATAAACTTTTACTATTACAATGTTATTTAATAGGTATTAATACTAGAATATATCAAAAGCTTGACGTATGAATGCGTAAACGTAGATCTAGTAACGTGTATATATGTCAGATAAAGTACTTGCTTTTAATTTACGTCTAATTGTGAACAATCACACTATTAAATCAAACAAACTGCAAAAAAATCTACGAAACGGGTGAAAAGCGAACATTTATTTTGGTTTATTCAAACGCAATCTTATTTTTTAAACTAGTTTACTAAAATTACTGACATAATTAGATCTAGCACATATATAATTGACTAAACTAAAAAAATAATTCTCAGTTATCTTCCCTATGGAGAATTCAAATGGCTTGACAGTATATATTTTTAGAATGTAGTCTATATTAATTTTTAAAAATGTAATGTGTATGAGATTTAAATTTTAAATAAAAACCTGTAGTTTAGTTAAACGTTACTAAAAAAGGTTTTGAATGATTTTCTATCGTTTAGATGTGAAACAATGTGTATTCTCTTAAGAAGCAAGCTTTTGTTTTTAAAATAAACAATGGTGAGACATTCCTTGACGTGGATATACAGGGTGGACATAGGCAAATACACACATACACAGTCTGGACAAATATACGTGTTTATAAGTGTTCTTAATAGGCAGAAACATGAAAAAATGCATACGCAATTGTTGGGAAATTAAATGACACTTCATCACAATGTTCAATGTGTTTTCCAGTTTTGTTTGGTGTGCTTAATCCCCTCCCTCCTACCTGTTTTCCTCCTGTGTGCCAAAACTTTATTGCTACCTGTATTAAGAAACCACTTAAACATGTTTATTGAAGTTTATTGTGGTTGTACTAATAAATTGTTTAAGATTTCAATATATATGATAGTATAATTATTGTGATACATCAATGAGAATATTAGAAAATTAACTCAACAATGTTTATTTTAGAACAAAAGTTGGCTAATAAAGAGAGTACAATGGTTTATCAACAACAACCAACTAAAAAATTATTTAAAACTTGTTGAACACGAAAAGTGATTGTTTATTTGATTAAGAAATGACGTCAGTTGAGTGAGCATTAATAGATAATTGGTCAGGCGGTAGGGCTTATATGAAAGATTAATTGTCTATGCGAAGAAATTAAAAATATAACTGTTGAATATAGCATAGCAGGGTTGCCATTATTATTTTTACCACGAAATTCCCTGTATTTTCCAGGTTTTTTGAGAAGACATTTTCAATTTTTTACAGGCAGCATAGATTATAGAAAAGATAAGTAAAATTTTATTTTTCATCAAATTGACTAGTGTTAAATCATGTAATTTATGTTTTAAAAAAATTTGGTTTAAGATTAATAAGGAAATATATCTTCTGTCGCTTCACAACTCTTTTTAAAGGGTAATAAAACATGTTTTAATTAGTGTGCGTAATTCTTCAGTAGCCTACACTTTTTAGTCTATCCAAAGACCTAATATTTTAAGCTTGCAGTACTGTAAATGTCTCAAATTATCAAATATTCCAGTATTTTTACTAATTTTTTATATCAAAATCCCGGTCGGTATTTTCCAGACACAAAAAGTCCTTTGTGTTCTCTCGGTTTTCAAAGTCCGTGGTAGCCCTGGCAAAGTTATGTTAATTGTATTTTAATTGCTGTAATAAAGAAACTTTGGTGACCACATTTTTAAGAGTTTCGCGGTCTTTGCGTAAATATCTTGGCGTCAATTTTTTTTTTTTGTAATAATAATAATTATATATTGTACAAACTTTGAACAAAAAGTATGTTGACACACATTTTATCAAATACTGTATCGTCAACTTTAAATATTAATTTAATAAAATCAATTTTTTTTTTAATATAATAAATTTGACGATGTTTCCGCCTAAATTCTACACTAGTCGCCACCTAAATTTACTTTTGTTTGTTCTTACAAGGGATGAAAATTATTGGTGTTGTTGACACGCCACGCCTCTCGATTCGGAAACCTGAAGCTAAAGGTTACAATAGTCGCCACTAGAGTCCGTACTCTTGCAACAAAAGTCGACAAGTTTAATGCCAGGGCAAGGTGGATAAGGGGGAGGGGGGGTTTGTGCCGAGCCCTCGCTTCTAGCCAATGAGCGTAGACCTGATGTCACTTGCCATTGTAACTAACCATGGTTGAAGTTTTGACGTTTATGGTAGATTTTGAATTAATGCTTTATTTTTAATTATATCAATTAATGACTTACAAACTAATAATTTAAGAGAGAATACCTAAAATCTCAACAATCCAATTGTATGGATTAAATTGTAATTCCATACAAAGTAACGTCACTTAGAAGAGAATATATAACACTAAATATTTAACCCTAGCATTCATTAGATGTAACATCTAAACAAAGGGATTAAACCACCCAGGAAATATTTGGATATTTTAAATATTGTATATTATGTAATTGATATTATATGTGTTTACGTATATTTTAATACAATGCATAGTAGTTTTAGTGAAATTGTCTAGTAATGTTATGTGAGTTCAAAACTAAATTAAAACATAATTATTTAATCAAAATTCAAACTAATAGAAATAAAGATTTAAGTTAAACTAATCAAGAGTCTATAAGTTATCGGAACAGTACCGTTTTTTTGGGTACAATGTCCCGTATTAGTATTATTAGCACCGCGTCTTATTACCCGTTCGGGTTATACGCACTTACGCTAATGTGTAATGGTAGGGTGATTGTGAGATGAAATGAAGGACCTACAGTTTAATGTGGAATCCGAACCACGGTGGCGACCTGGCCCGTATTAGTAAATGTCTGGAAAAACATCCCGGATTTTTAAAAACTATCTCGTTTTCAAGATGCAAATTCTTTCTAATTGTCATGTGGACATCGATCTTGCATACCACATTTTTTTTAAAAAGTTCTGTCAACATTTTTCATAGGTAAATTGAAATGAAAGATTAATATTTGGAAAATATTTACTAAATTGATTAAAATAATTTAAAATATAGGAATAGAGATAGATAGATTTTGAGTTCCTAAATATGTTTAAAATAGGTCTATATTGAGTGTAGTATTTGAAACTTTAGGCCTATTATGTAGCAAAAAATATAAATAAATAGGTAAGACTGTAGTGTGATTATTTATTTAATACTCCTATCACAGTGAAATTTTTATGTTAAACTAATGAAAATTAATCATGTTAATATCATGCTTTTTTTTTTTACTGGATTGGTGTGTGAGTAAAAAATATTAAGTCCAGTTTTAAGTAAGTATTTTGAATTGTGTGTATTGTACATAGTCCGGTGTTGCACAGCACACAATGTAGCAACGTGGCACCACCAACAGCTGTGGGCAACATACAATCCTTAAATAATAATAAAGGATGATTTCAACCCTTTATAGAGAATAAGGTCTACTACTTTGGTTTACAATAAAGGGTGGAATCCCTAATTGTTACGTTATCCACACGTTTACCACATTTTATAAACGGTGATACAAAGAAATAACTGTTTTTTTTCTCTCTCTCACGTCCTACTCAACCTTGAAGGCAATAAATTTATCTGAAGTTATCTTTATTTACCTAGGTTAAATAGAGGTAAATAGAAAAGAGATCCCGACAAAATATTCCAGACGAAACATAAAAGATGTAATAACTTGGATTTTTTTTTTTTAACCTATTATTATGCAACAAAATCACTCTTGCCTATTATTGCTCTTTTAGGTACAAAAGTGGGTGATATTAGAAAACCTAAAACCAAGCTCACTCAACAATTCACGTGGCTAAGTAACTCGTTAGTTGTCAATCCCAAGTCTAGGGGGAACCTAGTTTGATTCTAGGTGGTTCTGACGAAGATATTTTCTATATTTTGTTACGAATTCATTCTGTTTTTCAGTTAGTTTTATTTTAGTAAACTCTCAGTATCATTTTTTTTTTAAAGCGTCGACATTACCTGGATTCTAAACAAATTATTGCAGGAGTGGTTGGATAGTTTTATATGGTACAGCTTCCATCTTTTTTTTTTATTAATATTAGTCCGACACCTTAACGTGTCTGTCTACTAAGCTAAGAGTCCCGTGTTCGATTGCCGGTGTGGCCGAAAAATATATTATTGGTGATGAATTAACGGCCTGTGGCTGGATATTGTGTCCTATGTTAAAGTTAGTTTGTAAGCCATTTTCTGATATAATCAGTCAGTTCTGAAAGTGCACAATAAATACATACAATGAATTAAACATTTTATAATTAGTAGGTATTTTCTCCACGTTTCATTACTCGTTCGGATTTTAAATGTGTTGTGTGTGTGTGTGTGTATTCGCGCTAATTTAATAAGGATTAGGATAGTAGAATTTAGAGGAGGTGTAACAAACCGCATTCAATTGGAGAAAGAGTAGTAGGATAGTAGAATTTAGAGGAGGTGTAACCAACCGCATTCAATTGGAAAAAAAGCAGGAAACTATTGAGGAAAAGCCCGATTTTTACGAATCTCTCCAATACCATGGCGTTTGAAGGATTCGAGGAACCGACTAAATCCATCTGTTAAATATATAGTGACATTTTCAACCAAATTATACCTATTTTAAGTTAGTCGGTGAACGTATGGGCGCTATTATGACAGTTAATACATAGTAGGCCTAGTTTATAAGTTTTAAAATTCCCAGGAAAATAAAATCCCACAAAACAAAGATATTATTCATTAAAAAAAAGCTATTTTCACCGTTTTCTATTGCATTCTTGACACCATAGTTATTAAAGTCAAACATGTCAGACCTCTTCGCAAATCACCAAGAGTTGTATATTTCATGTTTGGAAAATTATTCAGGGTGGACACAAAATTTCAAAAAGAAAATTACTTGAATTTTCCACTATCCTGCCATCCAAATTTTCCTGACTAAAACGCTCATCTGGATTTATAATGATGTTAAAAATATATCAAAACACTCAAATGAGAATATAGTTAGGGTTTAAAAGCACTAAAATAAATATTCATCGACATAAAAAAAAAACCTTGTTTAGAATAGAATGCAACAAATACATTATATTTCTCTGATTTTCCTGGCTGTTTTAAATTTCTTTTACTTTTACAGGTTTGCTCCCAACTATGTCCACCCTATTATATCAAAAATACACGAAAGTTTCAAATCATTTTAAAATTTTTCTGTCCCAACAAATTACCTGATTTTACCAGGTAGGCAACTTTAAACCTTGATTAGTGTGATTTCCTCCCCCCCACACACCCGAATTTGACGAAATAACCCACTTCAATGGCCGCATGGTCTAACGCGCTACTATTGCTGTAGACTAGACCACCGATGACGGGGGGATCCAGGTTCGAATCTCGGTCGGGTGTACCTTACTTAGTTTTTTAAAATGATATTCCATTCTACCTCCGTGCAAATGCGGGTACACTTTATTTAAACATAACCTTCATAATCCCTAAAACCGTTAACGTAATTAGTGCATAGGCGTATAGCCCAAATGGGTAGTATGACGCGGTGCTAAAAAAGAATAGTGATAATTTTCTTCATTTTCAACTAAATAAGTTATTATCAGATCACCGTAGAAGAACGTTATCGAAGAGTAAAAAATATAGGCCTACTAGATCTAATTTCCTATATCCTACCGGTAAGATATGTGTTCTTTTGACAGATCTAATAAATAAACCTTGAGTCCCTACTTAAACCAATGATAGGTGATTTATATTTATATTGCATAGGCCTTAAAGTGTTCTTGCTATGCCGATTCTAGTAAGTATAGGCTATTACAATCCACTCAACAAAAACTACTTATAGGTAATAAAACATCTTATCAGCAGCGTGAAAGATTTGACAAGTTGATTAACGTGAGAACTTTAAAAGAATGTCAGCTAAAAGATTATCCTCAAGTTCTTGTGTTTTTTTTTTAAATATATAAGTCTAAGCAGACCTGTATTAATCAGTCATGAACTTATATCAGTTTATTATGAAACGTGTAAATTATTATTAATATTATTAGCACCGCGTCTTACTACCCGTTCGGGTTATACGCACTTACACTAATATGTAATGGTAGGGTGATTGTGAGATTAAATGGACGACCTACAGCTTAACGTGGGATCCAAACCACGGTGGGGGTCTGGCATTCCACACATTCACAAGATGTCTTGTCAGAGGTGAAGGAAGGGTTTGGAAATCAGATAAATCTGTGCCGGGACTGAAGATTGAACCCCAGACCCCAGCATAGAAGTCCGACACCTTACCCCTAGACCACCAGGTCACCCACGTGTAATTCATAGTACAATCAACGCGTGGTAGTATATGTAACTTTATATCAAACTATTCTTCTTGTAGTAAAATAGATGTTATGTAGAAAAAAAACACCATATATCGATAAATATGTTTAGTAAACGCAGATAAATGACTCCCATTTCATCAAAATATTAGGTTTACTCACAAGGATGTGGAATACGTCATGGAACCGTACAGAAAATGTATTTACTACAGTAATGTAATTTTATAATAACATATATTTAAGAGAGCAACTAAAATGGAACACATATTAAAATTACATCATAAAATACACATGCAGTTTCAAAATTGTAAGGTTCGAGGGGCCATACTTTTGAGTTATTAATAAGTTGGTGCTTATGTCTATCTATATCTGTACTTGACTTGTAAGCCCTGTTCCTAAATTTATTTCTTAAGTTGGGGATGCGAAAAACGAGAAATGTTTTTAAAGTTTTTCTAACAAAACATTTTTTTGAGGGGCTAAAATAAATCAGAATATTTATCCAGTAGATACAAAGATTTTAATTTTCTTCATGTGGTGATATCAACAGTTGTTGAATATCTGTCAGGGGTGTCCTTGAATCTAATAACAACTTTTTCTCTTCATTTAAAAAGTTTATCATCTAATTCCGCTATGCTCATGTCAGATATTCAACAACTGTTGATATCATTATGTGAAGAAAATTAAAAACTCTTTGTTTCTACTGGAACAATATTTGATTTATTTTGGCCAAAATAAGTTTTGCTATAGAAATTGAAAAAACCCCACAGGCGTCCTTAAATCCCGCGTAACTTATTAAGTGGTTTACAGTTTTCAAAATATGGTCCCCGGAAAAATTGATAATAACAGTTTCTTAACTTAAAAAAAAAGTTAATTTCGTGGTTAAAGTAGGTTTAGTTAGGCCTCAGGTCTAGTAATATTTTTCAGAGAATTTAGTAGTTTATAAAGTAATTAATTTGAATAGTCTACTAACTTATTTCAACAGTTTTTAGTGATAAGTTAATTGGTTATAGATTAGCTATGTTTATAGTATATAAGAATAAGCATACTTGGGGGGTTTCTTTTAAACAAATAGATCACTAGTCTATT
Organism: Timema cristinae; assembly: GCA_039000515.1. Taxonomy (NCBI): domain Eukaryota; kingdom Metazoa; phylum Arthropoda; class Insecta; order Phasmatodea; family Timematidae; genus Timema; species Timema cristinae. The sequence goes on along the minus strand of JBCFYV010002255.1, from coordinate 22,887,271 downwards.
AAGGTTTTCTTTATAGCCTAAGCAATCTTAATGATTCTATTTTTTTTAAAATTATGTTTTGAAAATATAATTAATAAATATGTTATGTTTTATTATAAAAAAAAATAACGATCCACAAATAAACTGATGGGTCCGACAATAAAGTATGGTTATAATGGGGGTCTAGTTGTATTTTTTAACACATTGGTTATGAGAATTTTTTTATAAATAATTAAGTTTATGATAAATTAATTAGTGGTAACTACTCAGAATGTATGTGGCAAATGGTTGTTATAGGGCCTAACCCTATTCCTGTGCATAAAAAAAAAAGTTATGGTTTTCAAACCAGTGATAGGTCTAATTTATTAAGTCTAATAGCCCTGTTCAGTTAAAAAATAAGGTTTCACATAGTTACAAAATATTGTGAATAAACTATGATCAAATTATATGGCTCATGCATGCAATCTAATAAGTCGATGATATTTCAACAGCAATTTCAAAATGATTAGATCTTATCTGGTCTGATGATAATGAAGATCAATGTTGTTCAAAGTAATCCAATTGTGATAGATAATCCAATAAAATGTCCTACAAAAAAAAAAACCACACTTCACTGTGACACTTTCACATAATCCAAGTTTGTAACATAGTTAGAGATTCACATTTTATGCACAACCACAAAACTTGAATCAAAAAAGTCCATTACTCAGAGATCACACATAGTCCATTGGAAAGTCCGTAATGAGTAAGTTCAATTTTAAAATGTTCACTTTTAACACATATTAATTCAACCAATTTTCGTTAAAATATAAAATGTTTTCACTCATCCAATGAGAAGTTTTCTTTTCTTTAAACAGTTTATTCATAAATTCGTCACCATAATATATTATAGTATGTATTAATTTTGTAAACACATTTTTATATAACACCGAGGTTCTTGTAAAGGAAAGAAGAAATATGGCGCGAACTTTAAATATTGTTCACCTAAAGACGTATTGTATCGAAAATTATTCACTGTGTATATCGTGATATTACGATTTTTATCACTATCATAGTCAAATATTAAAACACATATTTTATATTAAAATTTAATCTACTTTCTTATCTTTAAAGTTTAAAAAAAGAACAAATAAAACAAAGAGTCTATTTTAATGTTTGCGTGAATGTACTGATTCATTGGCTGATGAGTGTCGCCATCAGACGGCCACTTTTCAAACCACTCAGTCGAGACCGGACAAGGCTGGCTGGCACAACATGTTGTTATATTATTAGTATTCAGACCCCAAGCTTATAACTGCTTTACACACGTAACTTTGGAGACCAAATTAAACTCGTCAGGACGGTAGAAAAAAAAATATCGCTACACTACCACTCGACAAACATTACAGAATATTAATCAAACATTGGAATAGTTGCTTTTGTTTGATATTTATAATAAAATTTGCTTGCACTTGTTTTCATTATAAAAATATATTTATTTTTAACGTTTAGATAAAGCGTATTAACGTATTTTCAAGTTTGAACACCACATCTACATGAATAAGTTTTTTGGATAGTATACAAATTGTCCTTTTTTAAAAAAACGTTGAAAGCATTTGTAATTACCTAAAACTTTATTCGATAACGTTAAATAAACGCAAATTTATATCGTTATTGAAGATATACATTTCAATAAGATTATTAGAGTTGGACTAATGCAGCTAAAAAATTTGTGTAATGGTTTTTGGTCACTGATTTTTTTCATTACTTTTCCCCTAAAACGACACTAATTGGAGACTTAACCATTTAATGTTATTAGGAACAATTTTTTTTTTAAATTTGCAAAAATGTACAACGTACATCAGTATAATATTAAATTATACGTATACCGTTATAAAATGACGCTAAAATAAATTATCTTAGTCTTCAAAATAAGAATCTATGTATTTAGTGATAAAATGTGTTCTTAGAAATGCTCTATCCTTGGTATTTTCTGGAAAATGTTATACTTTTGTATGCATTTTATAGTATTTTAACTTCTCGTAATATTATTCCAAACAACTTTGTGGATTCAATATTCTTTATATTATTAGTAGTAACAAACCTTTTCGATACATATTGAAAATTACTCGATGTCGGTGACATTAAAAAAAATTAATAGGTACTTCTTAGTTTTGAAAATATACAATCCTACCCAAGGTTTTTTTTAGCCACATTTAAAGTATCAACAAGATATTTTAAAGTAAAGCCCAACTAGGCCTTCTGGAATAGTCTATATGTGTTTTAAAAAGAACATCAAATAACAGAAAGCGACGAAAAAATTATATTTAAACTAGGTAAGAGTATGATCGACACAAATTTATTGAAAAGCATAGGTTATTCAAATCTAATAAAACGAATAAACTTAAAAGCCCTGCAGAAACTAAATATAACTTTAATATTTAAATTAAACAATGCAAGTGCACGTAGACCTTAATTTTAAGAGTAAATAGACGAAATAACTTTATAATTATATTTTATTTGGAAAAGCGTCCTACTCAACCTTGAAGGCAATAAATTTATCTGAAGTTATCTTATTTACCTAGGTTAAATAGAGGTAAATAGAAAAGAGATCCCGACAAAATATTCCAGACGAAACATAAAAGATGTAATAACTTGGATTTTTTTTTTTAACCTATTATTATGCAACAAAATCACTCTTGCCTATTATTGCTCTTTTAGGTACAAAAGTGGGTGATATTAGAAAACCTAAAACCAAGCTCACTCAACAATTCACGTGGCTAAGTAACTCGTTAGTTGTCAATCCCAAGTCTAGGGGGAACCTAGTTTGATTCTAGGTGGTTCTGACGAAGATATTTTCTATATTTTGTTACGAATTCATTCTGTTTTTCAGTTAGTTTTATTTTAGTAAACTCTCAGTATCATTTTTTTTTTTAAAGCGTCGACATTACCTGGATTCTAAACAAATTATTGCAGGAGTGGTTGGATAGTTTTATATGGTACAGCTTCCATCTTTTTTTTTTATTAATATTAGTCCGACACCTTAACGTGTCTGTCTACTAAGCTAAGAGTCCCGTGTTCGATTGCCGGTGTGGCCGAAAAATATATTATTGGTGATGAATTAACGGCCTGTGGCTGGATATTGTGTCCTATGTTAAAGTTAGTTTGTAAGCCATTTTCTGATATAATCAGTCAGTTCTGAAAGTGCACAATAAATACATACAATGAATTAAACATTTTATAATTAGTAGGTATTTTCTCCACGTTTCATTACTCGTTCGGATTTTAAATGTGTGTGTGTGTGTGTGTGTATTCGCGCTAATTTAATAAGGATTAGGATAGTAGAATTTAGAGGAGGTGTAACAAACCGCATTCAATTGGAGAAAGAGTAGTAGGATAGTAGAATTTAGAGGAGGTGTAACCAACCGCATTCAATTGGAAAAAAAGCAGGAAACTATTGAGGAAAAGCCCGATTTTTACGAATCTCTCCAATACCATGGCGTTTGAAGGATTCGAGGAACCGACTAAATCCATCTGTTAAATATATAGTGACATTTTCAACCAAATTATACCTATTTTAAGTTAGTCGGTGAACGTATGGGCGCTATTATGACAGTTAATACATAGTAGGCCTAGTTTATAAGTTTTAAAATTCCCAGGAAAATAAAATCCCACAAAACAAAGATATTATTCATTAAAAAAAAGCTATTTTCACCGTTTTCTATTGCATTCTTGACACCATAGTTATTAAAGTCAAACATGTCAGACCTCTTCGCAAATCACCAAGAGTTGTATATTTCATGTTTGGAAAATTATTCAGGGTGGACACAAAATTTCAAAAAGAAAATTACTTGAATTTTCCACTATCCTGCCATCCAAATTTTCCTGACTAAAACGCTCATCTGGATTTATAATGATGTTAAAAATATATCAAAACACTCAAATGAGAATATAGTTAGGGTTTAAAAGCACTAAAATAAATATTCATCGACATAAATAAAAACCTTGTTTAGAATAGAATGCAACAAATACATTATATTTCTCTGATTTTCCTGGCTGTTTTAAATTTCTTTACTTTTACAGGTTTGCTCCCAACTATGTCCACCCTATTATATCAAAAATACACGAAAGTTCCAAATCATTTTAAAAATTTTTCTGTCCCAACAAATTACCTGATTTTACCAGGTAGGCAACTTTAAACCTTGATTAGTGTGATTTCCTCCCCCCCAACACCCGAATTTGACGAAATAACCCACTTCAATGGCCGCATGGTCTAACGCGCTACTATTGCTGTAGACTAGACCACCGATGACGGGGGGATCCAGGTTCGAATCTCGGTCGGGTGTACCTTACTTAGTTTTTTAAAATGATATTCCATTCTACCTCCGTGCAAATGCGGGTACACTTTATTTAAACATAACCTTCATAATCCCTAAAACCGTTAACGTAATTAGTGCATAGGCGTATAGCCCAAATGGGTAGTATGACGCGGTGCTAAAAAAGAATAGTGATAATTTTCTTCATTTTCAACTAAATAAGTTATTATCAGATCACCGTAGAAGAACGTTATCGAAGAGTAAAAAATATAGGCCTACTAGATCTAATTTCCTATATCCTACCGGTAAGATATGTGTTCTTTTGACAGATCTAATAAATAAACCTTGAGTCCCTACTTAAACCAATGATAGGTGATTTATATTTATATTGCATAGGCCTTAAAGTGTTCTTGCTATGCCGATTCTAGTAAGTATAGGCTATTACAATCCACTCAACAAAAACTACTTATAGGTAATAAAACATCTTATCAGCAGCGTGAAAGATTTGACAAGTTGATTAACGTGAGAACTTTAAAAGAATGTCAGCTAAAAGATTATCCTCAAGTTCTTGTGTTTTTTTTTTAAATATATAAGTCTAAGCAGACCTGTATTAATCAGTCATGAACTTATATCAGTTTATTATGAAACGTGTAAATTATTATTAATATTATTAGCACCGCGTCTTACTACCCGTTCGGGTTATACGCACTTACACTAATATGTAATGGTAGGGTGATTGTGAGATTAAATGGACGACCTACAGCTTAACGTGGGATCCAAACCACGGTGGAGGTCTGGCATTCCACACATTCACAAGATGTCTTGTCAGAGGTGAAGGAAGGGTTTGGAAATCAGATAAATCTGTGCCGGGACTGAAGATTGAACCCCAGACCCCAGCATAGAAGTCCGACACCTTACCCCTAGACCACCAGGTCACCCACGTGTAATTCATAGTACAATCAACGCGTGGTAGTATATGTAACTTTATATCAAACTATTCTTCTTGTAGTAAAATAGATGTTATGTAGAAAAAAAACACCATATATCGATAAATATGTTTAGTAAACGCAGATAAATGACTCCCATTTCATCAAAATATTAGGTTTACTCACAAGGATGTGGAATACGTCATGGAACCGTACAGAAAATGTATTTACTACAGTAATGTAATTTTATAATAACATATATTTAAGAGAGCAACTAAAATGGAACACATATTAAAATTACATCATAAAATACACATGCAGTTTCAAAATTGTAAGGTTCGAGGGGCCATACTTTTGAGTTATTAATAAGTTGGTGCTTATGTCTATCTATATCTGTACTTGACTTGTAAGCCCTGTTCCTAAATTTATTTCTTAAGTTGGGGATGCGAAAAACGAGAAATGTTTTTAAAGTTTTTCTAACAAAACATTTTTTTGAGGGGCTAAAATAAATCAGAATATTTATCCAGTAGATACAAAGATTTTAATTTTCTTCATGTGGTGATATCAACAGTTGTTGAATATCTGTCAGGGGTGTCCTTGAATCTAATAACAACTTTTTCTCTTCATTTAAAAAGTTTATCATCTAATTCCGCTATGCTCATGTCAGATATTCAACAACTGTTGATATCATTATGTGAAGAAAATTAAAAACTCTTTGTTTCTACTGGAACAATATTTGATTTATTTTGGCCAAAATAAGTTTTGCTATAGAAATTGAAAAAACCCCACAGGCGTCCTTAAATCCCGCGTAACTTATTAAGTGGTTTACAGTTTTCAAAATATGGTCCCCGGAAAAATTGATAATAACAGTTTCTTAACTTAAAAAAAAAGTTAATTTCGTGGTTAAAGTAGGTTTAGTTAGGCCTCAGGTCTAGTAATATTTTTCAGAGAATTTAGTAGTTTATAAAGTAATTAATTTGAATAGTCTACTAACTTATTTCAACAGTTTTTAGTGATAAGTTAATTGGTTATAGATTAGCTATGTTTATAGTATATAAGAATAAGCATACTTGGGGGGTTTCTTTTAAACAAATAGATCACTAGTCTATTAAGGTTTTCTTTATAGCCTAAGCAATCTTAATGATTCTATTTTTTTTAAATTATGTTTTGAAAATATAATTAATAAATATGTTATGTTTTATTATAAAAAAAATAACGATCCACAAATAAACTGATGGTCCGACAATAAAGTATGGTTATAATGGGGGTCTAGTTGTATTTTTTAACACATTGGTTATGAGAATTTTTTTATAAATAATTAAGTTTATGATAAATTAATTAGTGGTAACTACTCAGAATGTATGTGGCAAATGGTTGTTATAGGGCCTAACCCTATTCCTGTGCATAAAAAAAAAAAGTTATGGTTTTCAAACCAGTGATAGGTCTAATTTATTAAGTCTAATAGCCCTGTTCAGTTAAAAAATAAGGTTTCACATAGTTACAAAATATTGTGAATAAACTATGATCAAATTATATGGCTCATGCATGCAATCTAATAAGTCGATGATATTTCAACAGCAATTTCAAAATGATTAGATCTTATCTGGTCTGATGATAATGAAGATCAATGTTGTTCAAAGTAATCCAATTGTGATAGATAATCCAATAAAATGTCCTACAAAAAAAAAAACCACACTTCACTGTGACACTTTCACATAATCCAAGTTTGTAACATAGTTAGAGATTCACATTTTATGCACAACCACAAAACTTGAATCAAAAAAGTCCATTACTCAGAGATCACACATAGTCCATTGGAAAGTCCGTAATGAGTAAGTTCAATTTTAAAATGTTCACTTTTAACACATATTAATTCAACCAATTTTCGTTAAAATATAAAATGTTTTCACTCATCCAATGAGAAGTTTTCTTTTCTTTAAACAGTTTATTCATAAATTCGTCACCATAATATATTATAGTATGTATTAATTTTGTAAACACATTTTTATATAACACCGAGGTTCTTGTAAAGGAAAGAAGAAATATGGCGCGAACTTTAAATATTGTTCACCTAAAGACGTATTGTATCGAAAATTATTCACTGTGTATATCGTGATATTACGATTTTTATCACTATCATAGTCAAATATTAAAACACATATTTTATATTAAAATTTAATCTACTTTCTTATCTTTAAAGTTTAAAAAAAGAACAAATAAAACAAAGAGTCTATTTTAATGTTTGCGTGAATGTACTGATTCATTGGCTGATGAGTGTCGCCATCAGACGGCCACTTTTCAAACCACTCAGTCGAGACCGGACAAGGCTGGCTGGCACAACATGTTGTTATATTATTAGTATTCAGACCCCAAGCTTATAACTGCTTTACACACGTAACTTTGGAGACCAAATTAAACTCGTCAGGACGGTAGAAAAAAAAAATATCGCTACACTACCACTCGACAAACATTACAGAATATTAATCAAACATTGGAATAGTTGCTTTTGTTTGATATTTATAATAAAATTTGCTTGCACTTGTTTTCATTATAAAAATATATTTATTTTTAACGTTTAGATAAAGCGTATTAACGTATTTTCAAGTTTGAACACCACATCTACATGAATAAGTTTTTTGGATAGTATACAAATTGTCCTTTTTTAAAAAAACGTTGAAAGCATTTGTAATTACCTAAAACTTTATTCGATAACGTTAAATAAACGCAAATTTATATCGTTATTGAAGATATACATTTCAATAAGATTATTAGAGTTGGACTAATGCAGCTAAAAAATTTGTGTAATGGTTTTTGGTCACTGATTTTTTTCATTACTTTTCCCCTAAAACGACACTAATTGGAGACTTAACCATTTAATGTTATTAGGAACAATTTTTTTTTTAAATTTGCAAAAATGTACAACGTACATCAGTATAATATTAAATTATACGTATACCGTTATAAAATGACGCTAAAATAAATTATCTTAGTCTTCAAAATAAGAATCTATGTATTTAGTGATAAAATGTGTTCTTAGAAATGCTCTATCCTTGGTATTTTCTGGAAAATGTTATACTTTTGTATGCATTTTATAGTATTTTAACTTCTCGTAATATTATTCCAAACAACTTTGTGGATTCAATATTCTTTATATTATTAGTAGTAACAAACCTTTTCGATACATATTGAAAATTACTCGATGTCGGTGACATTAAAAAAAATTAATAGGTACTTCTTAGTTTTGAAAATATACAATCCTACCCAAGGTTTTTTTTAGCCACATTTAAAGTATCAACAAGATATTTTAAAGTAAAGCCCAACTAGGCCTTCTGGAATAGTCTATATGTGTTTTAAAAAGAACATCAAATAACAGAAAGCGACGAAAAAATTATATTTAAACTAGGTAAGAGTATGATCGACACAAATTTATTGAAAAGCATAGGTTATTCAAATCTAATAAAACGAATAAACTTAAAAGCCCTGCAGAAACTAAATATAACTTTAATATTTAAATTAAACAATGCAAGTGCACGTAGACGTTAATTTTAAGAGTAAATAGACGAAATAACTTTATAATTATATTTTATTTGGAAAAGCGTAGCATTTAGATGATCGACAAAAATGTGCGAAAATTATAATGTTAATAGTCCACGAGATTGTTAAAAAGGGTGTGTTGCTCAATTGCACTCGCAACGGCCTTCAATTTCATCAACACATTCTCTAGTCTGCTGCAATGGCCCCTTCCAATTCTTTTAACGACCTTCTTTTTAACGAACGTCCTTTATTTAAATACTTTTAACCTCGTTAACTTTTTTTTTATTTTCATCCTGCTTAGAAGCAAGCATGTATGTTTAATTAAAAAATATATTCGATTTTAGAACTACAACATTATTTTTATTTTTAATGGTTGTGATTTTTGAATCTAAAAAAAAATACACATTAATAAATTTTCACGAAAGTGAATTTAATAATTAATTGTGATTAGTAAAATAAAGCACACTAACCTAACTTTAATATTCTGTATTATTGATAAAGACCGTAAAATAACTCTATGAAATATAAAAAGATTGGTATTTTAACGGTTGAACGATCATAATATATTTTCTTCGTGCTTTGGTTACGCACCGCATGGTCTCTAAGATAGGGGATACCTTGTTGTGGCGACGATAATCCGTTTATATGCTGCATTATTAAACCCCTCCATCGTATGCGACAGGTATTAAAACTAGTCAGATAGCTCCCGGCAAGTGGCGGCTTCTGGTGACCACTTTCAGAAACACACGGCTCTACGTTCTACTCTAAAAACTGTTTCACGTCTTCAAAGGACGTTGTTGCTTTGTCAGAATGTATTTTTTCTTTAACGATCACACGAATCTCAGTATCATTTTTATACACATTAATTCACTTATTGTGCTACTATAAGCATCACACTGCACTTAATAATAATCTTGATGCACGCACTGATAATTAATCCATTGAACGGTGATTGTAACAGCTGATTGTTGTAGGTAGGAATAGTTTGGTTCTTAAATTTGGCAACACTCCACAAGGAGAAATAAAATCTCAAGTTTATGCTTGTAGTATGAATCGACTAGATGCGATAAATCTTTTATAACCTCCAACTAAATAGACCAACAATAAAACAGGCTTTACATTAATTACAATACATGATAATGGCAAACAAACAATTAAACTACCTGTAGGATGTATAGCCCAACATTGGAACACACACATAAAGATTTTTCTTATTTTCTTTCGGCTACCAGACTAATAGTTTTGAAGGAAAAAAATAAAATGATATTAACAATAACTTTTTGCAGCGCGTTGGTGCATAGATAATGTTCACTCTAAAGAATATCTTATACTGAGTTAATTTATAAAACAATAGTTGTTATTGAATGAACACACTTCTGAACTAGTAATAACGCACGAGACAACATCCCGAAAACGTGTTAACGCTAAACGACCGAAGGTGAAACTGTCTTCGAGTTTGGTGAGAGGTTGTTGAAGCCAACAGAAGGCACACACACGCACACAAACACACACACACACCGACACAGAAACGGAGAGGGGAAACAGACAGTGAGGAAGGGATTGATAAGGGGTGACAGGAGAAGAGGGGGGGGATTGCACCGGTCTGACCCGAAGTTTCCCCTCTTTCATGCATTCCTTTTCGCCCTTCGGACGGCCACAATATCGGTTATAGCTACAAGCGGTGCGAGGTTGCCACATCGTGCGCAGAACCAATCCTACGGATCAGTGTGGGTGGAGCTATCTGTGCCTTCCCCTCTCCCCGCCCGCGATGCTCCTCTTTGGAATATGCCCGGGGTTCACGCATGTTAAAACCAAGAGAGCAGCGACATTCTACATTGTCGTGCGGGCTGCTGCCGTGAAAACATCTAACAGAGCGCTTGTATTTGTATTATTAGAATTTCAAAGCTATTCTCGCTTTTAATTTTATTGACAGAGGTACTTAAATATCCTCATTAATTTAACTATTTAATAACCTTTGGAAACGCATTTAAAAAAAATCTAAATAGACTGAAGTCACTTATGTCATGATAGTATTGCATAGATACTCAGAGAAGTAAATTTAAATAATATGAGCTATTTATGTGAAATGCAAAATTTCATGAGAAAATCTCAAACGTATAATAAATATTTTACATTGCGAGTTATTGTGTTATTTCTTATTATTATTTTAGTAAAAAAACAAAACTAACGAAACTATATGAATTAACCTATATATTTTAGTTTTGATCACGATAAAAAATCATAAAGTAGCCTACAATATGAAACAAATTCGAGTAACCTTATAGTTTGAAAACTTTTTTTTTGTTAAATTGGGGATTTAAACATTATTATTCAAGCAAACAACCTTAGAACCATTATTCTAATTAGTATCCTATTTTCCTTCCAAACTAATTAGATTAAAATCGTCGATAAACTAAACACAATTTCGTATCCATGCCGATGATCGCACAGTCTAAAAGGCGTTAAGCTTACAATAAATTGGATTTCAGGTATTATTGAGGCCGAGGTTTGAATCTCATTCAAATACATTGAGAGGGCTAATTTTCCATGTGTGATTTATTTACTAATTACCCTTGTAATTCTACCTAACCTTGTAATATGAAGTAATTAATTACCTTTTTAAATATCGTAATTAAATTTTAAAATGTTGATGTATCATGTGTCAGATGTCAGTTGTTAGGTTTACAAGATATTGGTTAGGAATGTACAGTACATATTAAATTTTTCAAAATATTCCTATTAAAACAATAATGTATATTTATTAGTTAGCTTCCTAGTTAATATCACATGATGACTTTTCTCGTGGTTCCGTCGTCGGCAATTCTTTAGTAACTGCCTCTCACCTTGTTGCTATCCACTAACTAAACTAAGAATAGTTTTTAAAATGTTTAAGAATTTCGAGGGCCTATATTAAGTTTAATCTCATCTTCAAAACATTTAAAATTTCGCAACAACATCTAGTCATATTTAAGACGTATATATTTTTTAAATATCGCTGTTTTAACACCTTAATCAAATATCATGTCCTTACTATGAATTTAAATATAAATTTAAGATTTTTTTGTTATTTGTAAAGAGCTTAAAAACCCTCCTTTAATCTCCTTAAAGCTGTACAAAACCTCCAAATATTACCTAACAAACTTTCGAAAAAAGTACATTTATTAATTCTATTCATGTTAAGCAAACTCTCTTTCTCTCATACCCACAAGCAGGTATATTTCGATGGCAGGTAGCTTAGGTGTTAAAATTCTGTTTGGGTGTATTGAATGTTCTTTATCTAGATTATTTCTCACCCTCCTTCACCGAGAATGAGTGTACACTTCCTCTATATTCTTTCTTAATTCTCCTTATCCCATTTGGGTGAAAACACAGTGAGCCATGTTCCTCAAACGGATGTCATGTGTTTGGAACTAGTCTATGTGCTTTTTTGCCACAAATAAATATTTTAATACTCGTACCTATTCTTGTAAATTATGACGCCCATGTACTGGGCATTGCTGTTATTGATTTGTTTCTAAAAATCAACTTTATTTTTTAATAATCTATACTTATAAAGAGGAAAGATTTGATTTTTTGTTTTTTTGTTTGTAATGGATAAACTCAAAAACTAATGAACCGATTTTAAAAATTCTTTCACCAATATAAAGCTACATTATCAGTGAGTAACATAGGTTATATTTTATTTTGAAAATTTAATTCATTCCTCATAAAAATGACGATAGTATATTATATTGTCGTTGGGAAAAAAAAGTTGTTGAAGGGAAAGTGGGGTTGGTGAAAGGGGGGGGGAGGAAAGAGGAATGAGTTGAAAATAGGAGGGAGGATAAAAAGAGGGAGGGGGCTATACAGTGATGGTAGGACTGTATTTAAAAAAATATAAGTAAAAGAAAGTTTTGTTTTTATATTGACATGATGGATGATTTGAAGCTTTGTTTTACAAGATTCTTTACAATATTTTTTTACGGGGAAGGGAGCTAGTTCACAATAAGCCAGTTACAGACTGACGTTTTGGTCGCTGCGAAACAAACGCCGCGACCAGGTCGATCTAGTGTATTTCCCAAGAAACGCTCACATCAACGTATTCAAATCTGTTCACGCCGCTCTCATATACAATGCAATACACTAGAGCGACCTGGTCGCGACTTTTTAGTGTCGCAGCGACCAAAACACCAGTCTATCACCGGCCTTTAAAGAGTATTTTTGGTGACTTTTGTTCATTTGATGGGTCAAACAACATCAACCCAAATACACTTTAATTGCGTGTTTATGATATTAATTAATTTACTTATTCTATTGTTTGTTGGTTTGTGTGCTCATGTGTGAAATGAAACCGAACCCAAACATGTAATTAATTTGTTGGTTGATTTTAAAAAAAGATTAAAAAGCTGATTCAATCAGTTTATAGTTTCAAAAATCGACTCTTGAATAGTTGCTGAAAATTGAAAAATGGGAATTGTTTTCTTTTTTAAATAAAGTTTAGAATATAAATTTGACTCAAACTTGACAAGCTGTGGACAAATTTCTAATCCTTATTTTTTTGGCTGCCCTTAATGAGGGACAAATAAAGTTACTTGTTAACTAATTACAGTAGTCTAATTTAGATAAGAAGGAACTTGTTTCGGTTACAAAAATCTACCAAAATAATGTTTGTATATTGATACGTCAAGTCATGTGATCTTCAACCGCCAATTTTCATGAATAAAAATAATTATTACTATTAAATAATAGGATATTAATAATAAAAATAAACTAGTTTCTGTCGTCAAATGGTATATGACGTCACTTTCGCAATATAATGAAATGACAACGAAGGTGAGGTCGGGGTTTTAATCTCGGTTGGATGCATGGAGGGTGGTATTTCTTAAATATTTTTCTACTCTTCTTCAACGATAATTTGTGTAAATTTACTCTAAATTCACCCTTTCTCATCCCTTATTATTGAAACTAGTTTTTTTTATCACCGCTTCATACTACCTGGTCAGGCTATACTCAAGTATAATAATTACTCTAATGAGGTAGGAATGAGGAAATGAGTATTTTAAAGGTAATCTACCCGCATTTGAGTTAAAGAAGAACGAGAAAACATTTAAGAAAAAACACCCTCAGTAGACCTGAACGGGATTCGAACCCAGATCTTTCCGTCTTCAGCAGTCCAGTCCAACACGAAAGTGACACCTTAGAAAATTCGACCACATAAGTGGGTGGCGAAATTAGTTATGTGGTGCTTAAAAAAAAACACCGTTATAAATGTTGACCGAAAAAGTTGGTAATTTTGAAAAGTTTCTTCTTAACAGAATTTTACTACAGAAAAAGTTGGAAACCTTTAGCTTAGAATGTATTTTAACAACAGATTTTATTCAAACTAAACCAACCCACGGAAGTCGTTAGCGGAGGAGTACAGGGGGCAACCTCCCCCCACCCCCTCCCATAATCTTCTCACTTGGGAAACTCACCTGCTTCGATGGCTACATGGTATCACGCGCAACTCTCGCAGTATACTAGACTGACTATGACGGGGAGATCCAGGTTCGAATCTTGGTCGAGTGTACTGAGGGTGGTTTTTACAAAATAATGTCCCACTCCCCCTCCACGCAAATATGGGTACAGTTCCTCTAAATATAACATTACTAATCTCTAAAACCATTAGCGTAATTAGTACACAAGCGTATAATCCTAAAGGATAGTAAGACACGGTGTTAAAATTAAATAAATAAATGTGACACTTTTAGGATTGTAAAAGAAACGGGTGACCTGTTGGTCTAGGGGTAAGGTGTCAGACTTCTGTGTTAGGGGTCTGGGGTTCAATCCTTGGTCACGGCACGAATTTATCTGATTACCAAACCCTTCCTTCACCTCTGACAAGACATCTTGTGAATGTGGGGAATGCCAGGCCTCCACCGTGGTTCGGATCCCACGTTAAACTGTAGGTCCTCCATGTCATCTCACAATCACCCTACCATTACACATTAGCGTTAAGTGCGTATAACCCGAACGGGTAGTAAGACGTGGTGCTAATAATAATAATAATAATAATAATAATAATAATAATAAATAAGAGCTAACGACACCTATAGATAAACCTATGACATAAACAACAGAAATATTGGCCTATTTCCCCGACATCACTAACTAAACGGCCATATAGTGGTTATCATTCCTGGCTACTAATCTAGAGGTACAGGGTTCGATTCCTGGCGGTAACATAGATATTATTTCCCGAAGGAGAGTTGTTAATATGTTTTCCATGGTATGTTTGATTAGGATTAAGTCTGTCTTAGGACATCTACCCTATGTGCTCTAGTGGTCATAGTTTCTGATTACAGACACAGTCCTGAGTGCGATCCCCGGCGCTTCCAGATTTTTTTTTTTTTTTTTTTTTAAGCATTGGGTTTGAAACGGGGTCAACTCAGCATCGTGAGGACAATTGAGGAGCTACTTGTGTAAAGAAGTAGCAGCTCCAGTCTAGAAATCTGAGATTAATAGCCAGAGGTTTTGTTGTGCTGAGCACATGACACCCTCTATCAGCAAATATTGGCACGGTTACATATCTGCCACTGCCAGCAGAAGAGCAGGACTGTCTATTCATTCATTTATCACCACTTATTACTACCCGTTCGGGTTATACGTTTAAGTACTAACTACGCAATTGGGTTAGGAATTGGGAAGGTTCAATTAAGAGGAAGGCAACTCGCATTTGCGTGGAGGGAGAAACCACCCCAGTTTACCCGACTGAGATCCGAACCTCGATCTCCCCATCCTCAGCAGTCTAGCTCAACACGAAACTAGCGCGTTAGCTAGCTACGCCACCGAGGCGGGCTGGACCGTCCAAACGACAAACCTTGATAAATAAAAACTTACGAAGCAAGAGTTGGATATGCTGTATCTAGTTGTATTATGTCATCATCGTCAGTGGTTGTTGGTCGATAATCCGGCGTTGAGAGATTGATTCTTCTTCCAGGATCCACTCTGTCGTCGAATGGAGATGGTATCATCCTAAGGAAAATGTGAAGAAAAAAATAATATGAATATGCCTAAGAAAATATGTATTAGAGGAGAGAGAAGGAGAGAGGGGAGAGAGGGGAGAGAGAGAGAGAGAGAGAGAGAGGAGAGAGAGAGAGAGAGAGGGGAGGGAGAGAGAAAGGGAGGAGAGAGAGAGAGAGAAGAGAGGAGAGAGAGGAGTGAGAGAGAGAGGAGAGAGGAATAAGAGATGAAGAGAGAGATGGGGGAGGAGTGAGAGAGGAGCGAGAGAGGAATAACATAATTGAGAAAAAAGTACCCTCATTTATATCGGTTGGATTTGAAACCTGAATTTTACATGCCGCACAATGGACTATATGAGTTTTACCTGTATTTCTCTTGCCCACCATTGCAGAAAGTGTGTAAATTATTTGTAATCTAAAAATCGAAATCTAGACATTTAATCGGCAACGCACTTATGAGCTTCATCATAGCAGGCCCAACTCAGCTCCCGGCTCTCCTGTGTGTGTGTGTGTGTGTGTGTGTGTGTGCGAGCATGGTATGGGAGTAAAAGGCAAAAGAAAATACCTTCGATATGCTAGAAATATGGGCAATGCTTGCGTACTTGAATGTTATTATTTATTATTATTAGCACCGCATCTTAATACCCGTTCGAGTTACACGCACTTACGCTAATGTGTAATGGTGGGGTGATTGTGAGATTAAATGGAGGACCTACAGTTTAACGTGGGATCCGAACCACAGTGGAGACCTGGCATTCTCCACATTCACAAGTTGTGATTAATACACGTCTTGTTGGAGGTGAAGGGAGGGTTTGGAAATCAGATAAATCTGTGCCGGGACCGGGGATTGAACCCCGGACCCCCCAGCACAGAAGCCTGACACCATACCCCTAGATCACCAGGTCACCCGTACTTGAATGATTACCCGAAATTCTCCGCCGTGACGATGGAGGAAAAAGCGACAACGTTTTTTTGTTAATAACTACTGTATGTCCATATTATGACAGAATTAAGTATTGTGCAAGCGTTTATCTGTGAAGTCATTCTAAAATGGTCAAAAACGGCCTTTTCAATGCAGTTTTTGTCCATATATAATTTAATATTTCAACAATGTTTTGTATTAAAACCTCTATCAACTCTTTTTCTCCATTAATGTTTAATCAGAAATGATCCACGTGCAACAGTGTTGGTTGTAAATTTACGATTTTTAACCGACTGTATCACAGAGTTGATTGGCAAGTGATGCAAGCTCTTATATAATGAGTGAAGAATGACCCTGAAATACGGGACGATTCCTGATAGCTGGATGGTAGAGCATCCATGTACATATTTGTTTATACTACAATCGATTTTTATGAGCCACTTACCATTCGTTACCTTGTTCGTTCGGTAAACGGTCCCCGTGCTGCTTGTAACGGCAATCATTCCCAATCCAAGAGGACGGGTTCTCCAGTTTCACCTTCGGAGAGAATTGTGGAAAATTGATTTCTCTCAGCAAGAACGGTAGTGGTTCACCTTTGATCTTGTTCGTCGGAATCTGTTGGATAGCTTGTTTCTTGTGTTGGATCAATGTAGTCTCTATCCTTGTCATCCTCCTTCTGCACACCTTCTTGATTGTCTCTTCCTTCCTTTTTGGCATCTGCAGGATTCGCTCTTTCCTTTGGTGGATAAGCTGACGACGTAATTGCTGAATCTTTAGAGGCTGTTTATGAAGATAACAAAAATTGGGCAAATTAGATATAATTTTTAAACATGATTTTCTTAAGGTGGGGTGAAAAAGGACGCGACAAAAGGTCAGTGTTTTTGCAGTTTTTAAAGGAAAACTTTTTTTTTCTCTAAAACAAATCAAAAATTTCTCCAGTAGATACATAAAGTTAAATTTTCTTCACATGGTGATATCAACAATTGTTGAATATCTGAAATGACCATAGCGTCATTAGATGAGGAACTTTTTAAATAAAGAGAAAAAGTTGTCATTAAATTCCAGGACACCCTTGGACAAATATTCAACAACTTTTGATATCACCACGTAAAGAAAATTAAACGCTTATGTTTCTATTGTGAAAATTATTTGAGTTGCTTCTGCAAAAAAAAAAAAAAGTTTTTGCTATAAAAACTGCAAAAACATTAACTTTTTTCCTCGCGTCCTTTACCACCCCACCTTAAGATTTCCAGACACAACACCTCACCCGTGATAGTGGACACGTTGGCTAAAGCGTAAACTTTGTCTGGTCTGGTTTGCTGATGATGTTAAGGTTTAGGGTTAGAAACCCAGCTGAGTCTACTGAGAGTGTTTTGTCATAAATGGGTCCAGACTCATCTTCCAGGCAAATGAGTGACCTTTTTTTATCTATAAATTATATTCCTCATCCTTACCCATTAAACGGACTCGTGGTACAGTAGTGGTCAGTCACCTGGCTACCAACATAGGGGCCCGGGTTCGATTCCCGGCTGATACTATGGGTATTCTTCCCGAAAGTTTACCTGGATCTGGTTGACTAGATCTAATTTAGGTTAATAGTTTTTATTAGTTCCACACTTTCAGATCTCATCTCATCAGGAAATGGAAATACTCTCCACAGAAAGAATGTACGATTAGTACATTGGGGTGGCCCTAGACAAAGGCGCATTCAGTACAGGCTAATATTCCCACAAACTAGAATACAAGTAATGTATCCTTGCCTATTTAGTTTAGTTAGAATGCGGAGAGTCTATAAAATAGCAATACTTGGTGCAAAAGAAACATAACTCGCTAATATTTTCAGCTACAATATAGGTAGATCTATCATTCGCTTCTGTTGAATAGGACCACTTCTCAGTCCTGTCTTAATTACACCGTTTGGATGAATTGGTTTTTTTTTCCTAAATGGTTTTCCATTCTTCTTCCACGCAAATGTGTGTACACTTACTCAACCATTCATCCTTTCTCATCCCAAACACATTGGCGTTATTAGTACGTATGTGATTAGCCCAGTGGCGTGTCGTAGAATGTTGCAAGGGAAGCAGACCTTGTTAAAACTGTACCTGTGATATGTTCTCACGCCCCTTAAGGTCCTATTTGACCAATCATACATTCTCCTCACACGAGAATGTATTCCTCTCGATACCTGACCAATAATTGTTATCCTGAGGTGTGTGAACACATGACAGATACAGTTTAAACTGATGTTGCTTACCCTGGCAACACTTCACGACACGCTATTCTACGGCTTTAATCGTATTTTACGGTCATACATGCATGAGCAGTTCAAAACCCCAGAAGGTTTTGTATCCAATCGGGTTGTGCAGAAACGCTTTACCTCATGCGTCTCCCTACGAGGTTGGCAAGAGTGTGTCCTTATAATGATTATAAATCTACTGTCTCCAGTTTAAGAAAGGATTTCTACATATTTTGTTATTTTAGCAGTGATAACATTGGAAACTAGCACACTTATACTTTTTTTTTTTTAAATTAAATGATTTTAAAATGGCAATTTCCTATTATTATTTTTTAATGGGCTTATGAGTAGTTTTTAGCTTGATGGATTAGATTTTATATTTATTTTTCTAAAAAATAATATTTAGGAGTAATTCACAGTGAGTGAGTTTTCTAGATTTGAATTTTTTTTAAAAGTGACATAAGCAATTTTGATAAAATTTTATATATGAAGTGTGTTGTTCACATGACTAACAAAGTAATGTGTTGGTTTATCTGGGTAAAATGTATTTTATGGTAGTTTACAGATAACACTTTTTTTTAAATTTATTTCTAAACTCAAATATACTAGATGTAAACTATGTACTTTTGTGTCGTTTCATTTATTTTATCTTTTACTTAATTTATAAATATTCTTATTTTTAAATTGGTACGTGCAGTATCAAGATTATTAACTTGTTTTAATCTAAATGTTTAAAATGAATAAATACAGTTTATGGTTTACCGTAAACTGCTGTTGAGGAAAGAGGTTGGACTGTTGATGATCAACTTGATCTTTGCCGTTGACATTGGACATCTTCGTGCTCTCTTGTCTATCGGGAAATAAAACCAACTGTTGCTTTAGGACAAAAGTTTAAGAATTACAATGTTGGTAATTTAAGCCTCCTTTTAGATTCACATGATTTTGTAGGCTTCACTGCCATTATTATTTGGCCTTAGTGATGTTTTTTACTAAACATTGTTTCTGACGTCATAAAATCTAATATTGTATCAATTAAAAAAAATATTTAATTTAAAAATTGGAGTCATGCGGGTTGGAGGGGGTGTTTTGGTTGAGGTACATGAGAGGGGGTGAGGGAGAGAGTGGAATGTGCTAAAGGGAGTTTTGGAGAGAGAATGAGGAATTGATGGGAAAGTGGAGGGAGTGTTGTGGTCAGAATGTAGGAGTTGGGTGGGTGATTGACATGGGGTGGTTGTAAGAGTGGTGTATTGATGGGAAGGTTTAAAATTGGGGAAGGAAGGGTGTAAGTAAGGATGGGGGATTGATGGGAAGGTTAAATGGGGGAAGGGAGGGTGTAAGTAAGGTGGGGGATTGATGAGAAGTTGAAATGGGGGAAGGGAGGGTGTAGTAAGGGTGGGATGATGGGAATTGGAATGAGGGAAGGTGGGATGTTGGGAAGGTTAAAATGAGGGAGGGAAGGGTGGAAGTAAGAGTGGGGGATTGATGATAAGTTTGGAATGAGGGAAGGGAGGGTGGAAGTAAGAGTGGGGGATTGATGGGAGGGTTAAAATGAGGAAGGGAGATGGATTTATTCGAAGGTTGGAATAGGGGAAGGGAGGGGGATTGATGGGAAGGTTGGAATGGGCGAAGGGAAGGGTGGAAGTAAGAGTGGGGGATTAATGAGAATTTTGGAATGGTGGAAGGAAGAGTGGAAGTAAAATTGGGGTAGTGATGTGGGAAGAAATAATATATTATACAGGTGACGATTGTTGGAGGAAGTTTAGAATAAAGGTAATATAAGGTTGGGTAAAGGTGGAGAAAGATAGAGGATGGAGGGGAGATGGGTGGGGAAAAGGGCAAGGTGTGGGAAAGTAGCTAAACAGAAAGGAAGGAGGGGGGAGAAGTTGGGATTTAAGGAAGAGAAAGATGGGGCCACGTGGAAGAAGTGTTTTGGGAAGATAAATAATGAGAAAATATTATAGCAGAAGGGGATGGCAGTAAATATGAAGTGTAAAGAGTTGTAGAGATACTTACTAAAAATATTACACATTTATTTAAACAATTTGTAGAAGAAAGCTTTCACAAATATACAGTTAAGCAATTTGTTAAGATTAGTGTGCTTCACTGATGTAGACATTTGAAAACATGCTTCAGATTATATTAATATATATATAAAATATATATATATATATTATATATATATATATAAAAGGGAAGCAATTTTTAAAATAAAGCTCAAAATGCGAAAGAGAACTCTAAGATTTAAGCACAGAACAAATAAGTTCACACAAAGTAATAAGTACTTATCAAGTTATATATTTATATCACTGCGTCTTACTATCCGTTCAGCTAATACACTTATGCCCACTAACTACGCCGATGGTTTTAGGAATAAGTAAGTTATGTTTATAGGATTTGTCACATTTGCGTGAAGGGAGAGTCCAAAACTATTTTGGAAAAACCACCCTCAGTACACTCGACCGGGATTCAAACCTCGATCTCCCCATCATCGGCAGTATAGACTACTACGATAGTGACGTCTTAGACTATGTGGCCACTGAAGCGGGTTGATAATATTGAACTATTTATATGGTATATTATATTCAATATGTTATGTTAGAATTCTAGTGAGTTATCCATTTTATAGGCCTTGATGTACTATATTAAATAGTAATCTATTACCTGCCTCAGTGGCGTAGTTAGCTAATGCGCTATTTTCGTGCTGAGCTAGACTGCGAGAACGGGGAGATCGAGGTTCAAATCTCACTCGAGTGAACTGGAGGTTTTTCCCCCTAAATGGTTTTACACTCTTCCTCCACGCAAATACGGGTTCACTTCTTCTATGTTCAACCTTCCCAATTCCTAACCTATCAACGTAATTAGTACTTAAACATATAACCCGAACAGGTAGTAAGACGTGGTGCTAGATAATGTAAATGTAAAAATAATCCATTTATGTTAATTTTAAACACGATACAAAATTTTATATTTTAAAAATTAGCTTAAACAACAGCAAAACAACAAACATAAAGGAAATATTGCTTTACGTGGGTATCTTGTTAATAAAAAAAAGGGTTTTTTTTCATGCGTTCCAAAGATTAGGCTTAATAGGCACAGCCATAAACAATAGGACCTTTTAAATAATGTTCACAAAGTGAAAATGTTAAGTTACTCAAAACATAATTAGAAAATAAAGGATTCTCAACAACTAAAAACCAAATAATATAATATATATTTACGCCTAAGATGAATAGTATAAATACTTGTAAAGTAACCGCACAGTAATGAAGTTACGTTTAGGTCAAGCTATTAAATAAAATATATCTCGATTGAAACATCAAGGTGTTGAATAGTCGATACAATTATTTTGTTTCTTCAGAATTTTCTTAAAATTCAGGTAAAATATATAAATAACAAAAGTGTTGTACAATAAAATGTATCAGTGAATAAATAATGATATAAAAATAAATAATATATCATTAATAATACTTTTTTAAGGCATACAAGATGGGTGGCTTGTTTGAGCTGCCCCACTTTTCCCCTCGGTACAGTCCTGAAAGAAGTACTGTACATCGCAAAAGTGTCAAACAATTTATTGAAAATTAAATATTTAATATTAATTCACAATATTCAAGCAAATACATGTATTACTATCTATTAGTACTATTTTAATTTTGTCTGGCGTCTGCTACTGTATTAATAAAATAAACTCACTTCATAATTTTTTTTTTTAATCTGGGCAGATCACTCTTATTTTTATTAACCTGAATAATATGTTGGTAGAATGTAAAATCGAATATTTATTATTATTGGATACGTATTATAATACACTAAAAATAGCTAAATACTTAATGTTTACTACGGTATTGTTTTCTCGGTCTTAAAGGATAAATCTAAAAATGCTATACAGCCACATATTATCCATACTTACATTTAAATATAGAACCTATACGTGAGAATGTGATATTCTTCAAATCTAGAACACCAAAATGAACAAACAAACAAACAAACTCATGGAAGAAAATTAAAAAAAAAATGCAAATCAACTTATAAAAAGAATATACATATTATATCTATACCGTTCAACTTATTCTTGACGTGTGAAATGACTAAGAATACTGATTTACTAAATGAACCAATTTCGTTACTGTTACCTTATGACTCTCCCTCCTCCTCTTTTCCTCCATTTTTACCCTTTCCCCCCTTCTTTAACAACCTCCCCCTCCCCCTTACAGTTAGCTTCCAACTACAAGAATTACCAACCTATAGCTCATCTACGCATAGGAGAGGTATAAGTGACCGCTAAACAGAAGGTTCTTCATTGAAAACATTTGCAGGAAATTGTTCGATAACACTGTCTTGTTATTGATAACATAGTACTACTAATAAAATAAATGATACGGTGCACAGCATAGGCTCTCTCTCGCTTTTATCTTAAAATAGATAGATATTTACTAAGATTTGTGAAACAAAACGATAGGTATATCTATACATTGTTGTAGAAACATTACACCAAAGGTTATAAATGAAATAATATACACTGTTACTTACTCTATCGCTTTAGGAACTAGGAACACCGTTACAGAAATATTGAAAACAGAGAAACATCTTTGTCCACCATAGAGCATAAGTATCAAATTCATTTTCAAAGACCTGAATTAAATAGTACATATATTTGGTTATAGCTCAGAAATATAAAAATACATTTCAAATAAAATGTTTGTATCTTTAATATAGGCTACTACAACTTTACAATGATAAGTTATTTCGTATCTCAAATAGTTTCGGTGAAATGATGAAAATTGGAAAAATTCCTTCATGTAAGGTACCCTTAAAGTAATTTTCATGAGAAAATTGGAATTGCCATCTTGTTTATAAGAATAATTAGTGTATATATATATAACATTTAATCAAAATCGTTAAAGCAAATTTCGATCAAATCGATTTTTTTTCTTCTCTTTTTGCCCTTCAGTAAAGATACCTTTAAATTTAGGGTTAG
Organism: Timema cristinae; assembly: GCA_039000515.1. NCBI lineage: Eukaryota > Metazoa > Arthropoda > Insecta > Phasmatodea > Timematidae > Timema > Timema cristinae. The sequence continues at coordinate 22,863,421 of JBCFYV010002255.1, read as the reverse complement.
ACATCCAATAAGCCCATCGGGAGAACTTTATAAATACCCCAGATACCAAGTTTTAGCCCAATCGGTAAAATAGTTTAGGCTCTAGTCCGAGATACAGACAGATGACATCACGAAAACTATTTTTTTTTTTCAGGAGGTCATGAAACGTCGACATTATTCTATCAAAATCTTGAGTTCGATTCATTTGACGATTACAATAATTTTTCTCCAAGGTGTCAAGAGAAAGTAAAAATATATTTCCAAATAAGTTAACATTAGTAACTTTCAGTCAATGTTTGCAATAAAGAACCTTCTGTTAGCTGTCACTTACCTACATTCCTACCGTAGATGGGCTCTATATATAAATTGTAGCACATTACGTTGTGCAGCCAGAGAATAACGTTCATTTCTAGGAATGTCGGGACATTAAATTGGTTTTTATTTCCATTGTTTGCCATTGTTTATTAACTTTTTTTTTAAAAAAGGCAAAGCATTACTAACAATAACTGGTCATATGTTGAGCTGATTACCCCTTCCATCCCACCTTCCCCTATTCAAAGCGATCGTCTGTAAAACCCATAGAAGATCCTAAACACATTAATTTCATTTATCATTCATGAAACAATAGCAAGTGACATAATAACTTCTTAAAAAAGATTAACTTGGAAGGCGTTGATTGGTTTACCTCGGTCAGTGGAGCATTTTGTATATTTACCTAACAGTCCTGTTTACTCTTTCCTGTTAGGGTAGATTAACAGGCGAAACACAAGAATACATTACTAACCTTGACTAGAATAAATTTGGAAATCAAGAAAAGGTTCCTAACCGCATATGTTTGGGGCGTTGTTTCTTACGGATGTAAAACATGAACCATTGGAGCAAATGAAAGGAAACCATTAGAAGAATTTGAAACTTAATGCTACAGAAGAATGTTAAAAATATCAAGAATGGAGATAGTATCAAATATAGAAGTGTTAGTAAAAAGCATTATTATTATTAGCACCGCGTCTTACTACCCGTTCGGGTTATACGCACTTACGCTAATGTGTAATGGTAGGGTGATTGTGAGATGAAATGAAGGACCTACAGTTTAACGTGGAATCCGAACCACGGTGGAGGCCTGGCATTCCTCACATTCACAAGATGTCTTGTCAGAGGTGAAGGAAGGTTTTGGTAATCAGATAAATCTGTGCCGGGACCGAGGATTGAACCCCGGCCGCCAGCACAGAAGTCCGACACCTTACCCCTAGACCACCAGGTCACCTTCCCCTAACGATAATGATGTCCATAATTTCTCGAGACAAAAACGTGTTGGGGGCTGGAGAGTGATGATCACAAAGAGTAGGACCTTTTTTTTAAAAAAAAAAAAAATTGTTTTGTTACATACAAATATTGAATGTATAATAATTCTTGACAGAGCCCATACAATTTTTTTTTTATCTTAGGTTGATGTAGAGGTGGACTGCATTTAATCATGCCTTTTTTTATACGATTAGTATTTTTCAGACAAACATACTTTACTCAACAAATTCCAAAAATTTAGGCTTAAAACTGTCCAAAATGTAAAACAAACACTAAAGAGTAAATAAGCAACATGTACAGTACATTATATGTTTCAATCGATAACCACACAGAACAAAATTTATTTATTATTTTTAGCACATAGCATTACTAACAGAAAGGAACATTACATCCAGTTTTTTCGTCTTTATGTAGACTATTCATCGCTTTGTTGGCAAGGAACGTTGCATAATATATATATATTCAAATTTCAAATAGGAATTTATTTTAGAACAATAATATTGCTTATTAGTGGCGTATCTCAACATAATTATAGGAAAACCTGAGCCACCAGACCCCATACCCCTAATTTACCACTTAATGACATGTATGAATGTTATAATTAATGCGATATAACAAAAGTATTCACATTTAGACTCTATTTTTTTTAGTTCCTTAGCAACTTAAGAACTAATGTAGTAAAGTAAAAACTATTATGTTCACACTGATTTTTTATATCCGAGATTCGAGATTCATAGATCAAATGGAGATTCTTATTCATAAAATAGTTGATTCGACTCATTAATTCATTTTCTTCTTCTTAAGTCAAAACCCCAAGATTAGTTTGATGTGATTTAGATTCATCCAGAGCTGGACACCCACTCAGCCTTTTGGCTGGTTAGTGCTGCCTGCACCATCTGGTAGACATACCATGTACTGGGGGAGTTCAGAAATTTTGGTGGTTCCCCGTTGCCATCCATACTGAGTTTCTATGAGCGAACACAAAAGATTCTACCAATTCTACCAGAAAACGTATTTTCACAGATATTTCAGGTTTTTTTTACATGCCATAATCGACATAGGACCGACGCGTTTACCTCCCCTTCGAAGGAAGTTGTGCTACGAAGTTTTATCGCTAAAGAAAAATCTGTCAACCCCGGCTGGGTTTGAAGCTACAAACATCGGGTCCTGAGACAAGCACTTGTCCACAAGAACACTCAGGTTGGCCCATCTCTTGTTATAGTAGGCATACATTAATAAATAGTCTTTTTAGTTTTTCTTTAGCCGCACATAGGTAAATTTAACTTTATGATGGCCAATTGTAAAGGTCACAACACAATAAATGTTTAACAATAGGTATTAAAACTAGTCTTAAAAGTGTCCAGTGTTTGATTACATTGATTGGTTCTGTTGTTTTATAATGGCACGTGTCGGTAAATAAAATGGTTATATTTTTTCTCCTTCTTCTTCTTCTTATTATTATTATTAGCACCGCGTCTTACTACCCGTTCGGGTTATATACACTTACACTAATGTGTAATGGTAGGGTGATTGTGAGATGAAATGAAGGACCTACAGTTTAACGTGAAATCCGAACCACGGTGGAGGCCTGGCATTACCCACATTCACAAGATGTCTTGTCAGAGGTGAAGGAAGGGTTTGGTAATCAGATAAATCTGTGCCGGGACCAAGGATTGAACCCCGGACCCCAGCACAGAAGTCCGACACCTTACCCCTAGACCACCAGGTCACCTGTGTTGGTTCTAGATTTAAGTTAGTTTATAATTCATGCACTGATAGAATCATTCGATTCAAGAAGTGCACTTTAAATACCTCAAATAGGCAAATGTTTTCTGCAAAAAAAATTAATAGATAAATAAGTTCTTTAAGAGATTATTTTTTTTTTTCAAGGTATTTTGGTGTTTACAAAGCAAAATACTATGTGACTAATTCATTCCATTAATCAAGATAAACGAAGCACACTATCTAATTCGTTGGAAATGGACGATAACTCTTAGATAATAAAGGTTGTGAGCAACCATATAGTTTATACATGTTTGCAGCATTTAAAATATAAACTTATTATTGATTAGGAAAAGTATCTATTAGATAAATTGTCTTGTGATTATAAACGTCAGATTTTGTCCCTCTTTTATAAAAGTGGATGAAATAGATTTTATTAAGTCATTGTGGAAAGTTTCAATTAACAGGCTAAGGTTAAAGAAATATTCTTACATACAGTATGTATATAGTATTAGTAATAAAAAATTACGATGAAAAGGACACCTAATACTACGTCAAATACAAAGGATAATTTTTACATCTTAAATTTGTAGAAATAAAGTATCTAGATTACAGTATGCATTTGTATTCATTTATTTGATAAGAAAATTGTTATGCGTGGATAAAAGCTTAGTAGATATGATGGGTGGCAACCTTTTTTATTAACGACCCTAAAGGGTTAAGGTGATAATGCAGATTGTGAGGGTGTAAACTAACCTCATGACTGGTCCCAAACACAAGATGATGAACTTTCGTAATTAAACTCCTTGGAGACATATCACCCCCTTCATTTTCAGTAAGGATAACCCTAACCATTACACCACACCAGAATGGCTTCCCACTATACCTTAACTAACCAAAAGATTAAGGGTTCACATCTCATCAGATGTCTTGACTCAAATTTTAAATGTTTTTAGAATTTTCCGGGATGGAAAAATGTGTAAAAATATTTCACGCAACTGGTTGTTACACCACCTTATCGTAGTTTTGTTACAACCATCACCGATAGCTCTGTTACAACCACCAACTTGTTGCTCTTATACAATCACCATCCTGTATATCTGTTACAACCACCAGCTTATTGCTCTTATACAATCACCATCCTGTATCTCTGTTACAACCACCAGCTTGTTGCTCTTATACAATCACCATCCTGTATCTCTGTTACAACCACCAGCTTGTTGCTCTTATACAATCACCATCCTGTATCTCTGTTACAACCATCACCGATAGCTCTGTTACAACCACCAGCTTGTTGCTCTTATACAATCACCATCCTGTATCTCTGTTACAACCACCAGCTTGGTACTCTTATACAATCACCATACTGTATCTCTGTTACAACCATCACCGATAGCTCTGTTACAACCACCAGCTTGTTTCTCTTATCGAAGTGTGTTTTTTGCACTATTTATTTGACCGCAGTGAAGTGAATTAAGCTAAATAGTTTTTTTGTGTAATTTAAAACAACTATTTTTTTTAAATTTTGTTAATTTTTCTAAAATAATAGTAAAATAGACCCACCGATTGTAATAAAATGTATTATATATATATATATATATATTTAGTTTTTTTAGTTTAGTATTCGCCTAGTTGTAGCTGCACTTAAGTTAGGTACTGCTCGTGGGGCTCTTAAGAGCCTAACTCCAGTTACTAGTTCTTACTTTCTCTGCTTTCTGGAGAAAATAAATGTTACGACACAATTGTACAAACTTTCTAATTTAATGTGTAGTATTTTAGCTTGGAATAGAATTTTCAAAAATGGGTTTTCATTAAATTACTTTTAAGTGATATCTAGTCAGAAAATCAAAAATATCATCTTATTAATCACAATAAAGAATATTCATATATGAATTTAAAAACAAAATAATTGATCAAACTTTTTTTTTAATTTTCAAAAAAATAGTTTACTCGTGAATTAAATTATTTGTTTTAATTGTAAAAATAAAAATGTATTGTTATATATCATGAAACATAATTTCTCTAAAAAAAATATTGTATTATTGTGTAGTATCATTTATTTTACTTGTTATGAAAGTATATACAAAAATGAAACAATATTCTTGTAGAAAACACTCTTTTGATATCTGAGGCAATTTTTTTTGTTTATATTTTTGCCATTGTTTATGAATTTTCCTAGGCACGTTTATACACCCATTCGTGCACCCCGGGGTAGCTTATTACCGGTAATTTTCTTTGGAAGTCAGGATATGGTAAATATAAACGAGTATTAAACCGGAAGTTGGTTAGACGTTCTTCCTCCTCTATCCAGAGCAGCAAGTACACAACAGATTGGTGACCACCCACCCGCTCTATCTGGGATAAACCACATATACTAAGAAAGCCATGAAATGACATAGTTCCACGTTGCTTTCCTCACTGATTTTCTACGAGCGAGTGAGAAAGACCCTACAGATCTAACCGGAAAGGTATCTTATATACCTTACAGGGATATTTTACAGGATACTACTGACGGCTTTACTTCTTATCCATAGGAAGTTGTGTTACACATTTTCATCGCTTAGTAAAAATCCATTGATCTTGGTCGGGTTTGAACTCACGAATATCGAGTCTTGAGGCGAAGAAGTTACACCAAGACCACAGTGGTCGTGGCAAGGATAATACACGACAGTTTTCATAGGAAGAACCTTTTAGAAAGTACAATCAATTTTTTGCGGCCAAAATTGATGATATATTACTGTTTTATTTGAGTTATTTGGTTTTTTGATATAATATATCAAATGTAAAATCTGAACATCAAATGAATTGAAGTATAAAACTCTAAACTAGGTAGACCTAGTAACTTTTTTTTAGCTGTCAGATAAGGCTCTTCTTAAGAAAATTTGATTATAGTGTGACACTTTGTTTAGAAAACACGCGTTAGATTAACACCCCAATGAAGTAAATCTATATTAATAAGATGAATAGTTTGTCTAGTATAAACGCTGCGTGATATATATATATATATATAATATATATATTATATATATATATATATATATATATATATATATATATATATATCACGAAGAAGCATGAAATTTCAAAATTAGTTACCCCTGTGCACAGACATATGCACCTAAAACACAGAATTTTAAATTTTTTTATTAGATTTTTAAATGTATTAAAAACAATATAGGAAGAAATTAAATGAAGAGATTTTTTTCCTGTTTGTAACAATGCATTTCGTGGCTACCCGGGCAACGCTAGGTACTTCTACTAGTTTAATATATTAGGTAGAGACGGGTCGAATTACTTTTCTAAGAATCCAAATATTTATTTTACCTAAGACTCCTGAATTTTAATACAAATCTTAAATAAAACTTGTTAACAAATGAGGAAATAGAATATAATGCATTGAGCATTCAAGCATTCAGTTAAGTGTCAAACTAATGCTCTGGGGACTGGTTGTTAAGTTTGTCCTTTAATCTTTTTAGCACCATGTCTTACTACCTGTTCATGTTATACGCATGCTATGTACTAATTATTCTACTGTGTTAGGGTTGAGGAGGGTTGAATCTATAGGAAGTGTAACTGCATTTGCGGAGAGAAAAAGTTGAAAATCATTTAGGAAAACCACCCTCAGTACTCCTGACTGGGATTCGAATCCCACTCACCTTGTCATCGGCTTCCCAGTCTAGTGCGAGTGTGACGCCTTAGACCAATGTTTCTCAAACTTTATTGATCGTGACCAATGGTTTGTAAGCCACTGCCTTAGACTATTCGGCTACCGAAACGGGTTGTCCTATAATTAATTATGTTGGGTTTGAAACACCAATACGCAGAAATAGCGCTCTAAAACAAATCTCTAATACATTTTTTTTATCTCGAATCCTTGAATCTCGAATATATTTAAGGATTCCAGGGCTCAAAGGTTCTAGAGTTCCATTCCTAATATTAAAGTTTATATAAAACATCAAGTTTATGAAGATTGATTAATTAAACATCAGCACATCATGAGCATGTTCATATTCTGAAAAGATTTCCTCGAAACAATAAAAATATTTATATTTTAAAAGTGTTGCTACTTGTTGCATCAAACAATTTAAGAGCGTACTTCTCATGACAATAAACTTTGTAATACAGTCAACTGAAAATAGTAAATTTACATCAACACGTGGATCATTTCTGATAAATACCAAACCCTTCCTTCACCTCTGACAAGACGTGTATTAATCACAACTTGTGAATGTGGGGAATGTCAAGGCCTCCATCGTGGTTCGGATCCCACGTTAAACTTTAGGTCCTTCATTTCATCTCACAATCACCCTACCGAACGGGTAGTAAGACGCGATAATAATAATAATAATACATTTCTGATAAAACATTAATAGAGATAAAGAATTAATAGAAGTTCCTAATACTGAACATTGTTCAAATATTAAATGATATTTGGCTAAAAAAAAGTACATTGAAAAGGCCGTTTTTTGACCATTTTAGTTTCATTCTGTCATAACAGGGACATACTGTAGACATTAACAAGAAACTTTGTCGTTTTGTCCGCCATCGTCACCGCTGAAAATTTCGCGTTATCATTCAAATACGAATGGACTGCACTAATTTCTATTTTTCCCCCCTTTTATTCCCTCCCATACCTCGCGCATACGCATACACAAACGCAGATGTGATCAGGGAGCTGAGTTGTACCTGCTATGACGAACGCTCTTAATTTGGTAGCAATGAAAATACTTTGGCAAGCTTACTCAGATACCGAGTAAAAGGAATTAAACGCCTTAGTTACCTTACACAAATACATACACAAGGACCTAACCTTCCATTGTTTCTCCAATTGATATAAACGATTGATCTTTATCACCTTCAACGAAGCTTTGAAGGTTTTTAACTTAATATTCTAACATAATAGTTTATTATATTAATGTTTGAGCGTAATAAAAGGGATATTCGTGTTTGTTACCTAAATTTCAAAGTAAACTGATAAGTCTACAAACAACCAAACAAATACTTACTCATTTTTGACGCCCTAAGATCCGTCTATATACTTCAGTGGTTTTCAATCTGGAATACGATAAAATTATTTAGCAGTTCAGCTTTTTTTTTCACCGCAAATAAATCAAATTTTAACATAATAGTAAATAAATTGTGTTCTTTTAAATATATCTTAAATGGTCATTAGTTATTCTCATTAGTATATTTTAATTTTAATATTAATTTTGTATTCTGATTCAGTTTTTTTTTTTAAATGTCCAAGCTGCAAATACATTATACTTGAGATACCTGTGAAGTATGAACAAGTATTTACTTAGCTGAGATATTTGTGTTGACTAATGAAATTTTAAATGGAAAATATAATAAATAATGTTTGAAATTTATTTTAGTAAAGTCAGACACCTTAGCTCAGTCGATAGAGTTCTGTCTATTGAGCTAAGGGCCCCAGGTTTGATTCCTGACGTTGCCGATAAAAATTATCACAGTGATGAATTAACAGCCTGGATCTGTGTCTGTAAGTTAGTTTATAAGTCGTGTGTTGGCTGATATAATTAGTCGGTTCATAAAGTGCACGTTAAATACTTCCAATAAAAAATAGTAAACATAATAAATGTACGTCCAAAGTTTTGTAATTAGTTAATATAATTAATTGGAAAGAAGAGTTTTAAGGGGGCTACCCAGGTAGTGAGATATTGAAAATCAGAAGTTGCGCTTAGGCTAAATATTGACAAAACCTTAAAAAGTACACAAGTTTGGTGTTTACTGTAATAAACACAAAACAATGTGCTATGATTCTATACATACCTATAGAATATATAAAATTAAAAACACAATTTAAAAGTTGATATACTGGTATAGGAACATAGAATGTATATTTGTGAATCGACTGATGTAATTTAACCACATCACAAATGGTATTGTCATTTGTATTTTCCTCCTCCCTGTTTCTTCTCCTACTGCCAGACAGCTCCGCGTAGTAACGTTATAAGCCAATTTGGTTTCTGGAGTTTATGAATTCATGATATACTATTCTAGCATCTTAATTAATTAATTTAAAAAATCTGTAGTACTAGAGATAGTGTTTTTAAATGAGGGGATTCGCAGTCTTAGAAAGATTAAAAACCACCATTAGACTCCTATATAATATTTCTGCCCTCTAATATAATGGTTCTGATATCAATTCCCAACAAAGTCGTAAAATAAAATAAAAATACATTTTTGAGATCGTTAGAGATTGTTTTGTGGTTTTTAAGCAACTGCCCCGCTACCCAATTGCTATTCTAATAATAAATGCAACTGTGAGAAGATATTTTACTTCAATTATATGGCACCCTTAAGATAGGGGAAACAGGAACATGAATTAAAGTCCGTAATTTTTTGCAGCTTTTTTTTTGTTGTTGTAAAAAGAATACTTTTTTTGAACAAATTAAATAAAGTGTTTAATTCAGTACTTACTATGCCATGGGGGCAGCCTACAACTGAACTATACTGACCGAGTGGCTGCCATCTGAAGATAGTGCCAACTTCCTCAGATCGAGAGTGTGATGTGTTCAACACAACGAACTCTCAGTTTTCTAGACGGGTGACACTATTTTTTTTTCATTCAAATAGCTCCTTATTTTTCCTGACGAGGCTGAGTTTACTACATTCCAGACCCACTGCTTCACAGAAAAAATATAGAAGCCCTGGGGATCGAACCCGGGAACTCTGGATATGTAGCCAGGATCTGTGACTACTAGATCTCAAAGGCGGCCTTTGGAATATACATTTGGTTTAGTTTTGTACACATAGTAAAATCAATAATTCTCGAATAATTATGATGGACATATTGGAAGGACATTTTCTCTCCATTTGAAAAGGTTTCTGTTCTAATGACCCTATGGGACATTTTCATAATCTGACTCAGTGCGTCTTAAGTGCAGCTTAAAACTAAACACAAGACGACACCTACCGAGACTTGAATGGAATGGGACAGTTTTGCGTATTAAGCTAGCCCATTCCATTCTGATAGAGGTAGGTGTCGTCTTGTATTCCGTTTTAAGCTGCACTTAAGACGCACTAAGTCTGGCTATGAAAATTGCACTATGTTCAACACAAATACTCAGTAACTGTTATTATTATTATTATTATTATTATTAGCACCGCGTCTTACTACCCGTTCGGGTTATGCACACTTACGCTAATGTGTAATGGTAGGGTGATAATGAGATGAAATGAAGGACCTACAGTTTAACGTGGAATCCGAACCACGGTGGAGGGCTGGCATTACCCACATTCACAAGATGTCTTGTCATCTCAGTAACTGTTGATATTACACAATGTATAAAATTAAGAGCGTTCATCATATAGCAGGCCCAACTCAGCTTCCAGCTCGCGCGATGTATGGAAGATAAAGGGAGAAAGAAAACACCTACGATATGCCAGAAATGTGTGCAGTGTATTCGTATTAGAATGATTACTCAAAATTTTCCGCGGTGACGATGGAGGACAAAGTGAAAAAGTTTATTGTTAATAACTACAGTACGTCTCTATTATGACAAAATTAAGATTTGTGCTTGGTGCTTATCTGTGAAGCCATTCTAAAATGGTCAAAAACGGTCTGTTCAATGTAGCTTTCATCCAAATTTAATGCAATATTTTAACAATGTTTTGTATTAGGAACCTCTATTAACTCTTTATCTCCTTTAATGTTTAATTAGAAATGATCCACGTGCAATAGTGTTGGTGTACAGTTATGATTTATAGCCGATTGTATCACAGAGTTTGTGGGAGTGTGATGCACGATCTTAAATTTTAATGTATCTACTAAAATGATATTGTATTTATTTTGACCAAAAACCTTATTTTTTTTCATAAAAACTGAAAAATTACTCGCGTTCCTTTCCATCAAAATATACTGTAATCAGATATCCAAAGCTACGTCTGCGATGTTATGACATACCATGACAAAGAACATTCCCATAAAAGTCGATATCCTCACAACATGCAAGGCGCAACGCGACCCCTAATATTTCTTGCTTCTTATCACGAATTTACCTAAACGACCCCTCAAGTTGGAGCCAAACAACCTAAACCCCCCTAACCCGCACTGACCCTTCCTCCATGCTACGCGTCATTTATACCGTCCGGGCTATCCTCATATATTTACTATGAAGGGGTAAGGTAGAATAAGGTTGAATTTAGAGGATATACACACGCCCGATTTTTGTCGGGTTGGGGGGAGCAGAAAAATGATTTTCATACCTACTTTTTCTACGGCACTAGGAACCCGAAAGTTCATTGGCCCACTTATAAAATTAGGCCACCTAACCCTATCATGAGATAATTCTATTCAGTACACCTCATTACACCCCAACCCTATCTTAAGCTAGTTTTAGCCATTACAGCCTATCTCTTACAGGTTCATTCTATTGCTATCCTCCCATCAGTGTCTATGTCTTGCTAATGGTCTCTTTCCATTGGGTTCAGTAGCATGAACACGGTTCTACAGTAGCCCCATGGCTTCTTTGGTTCTGACTGACAGCTCACAGCTGACAGCTGATGGATTTGAAAAGTTACCAGACCAAATTATGTATCCCTACGCCGAACTATATGATCTGCAAAAACATGTGTTTAGCAGCTGTCACTTCTGACAGTCAAAATTTAGGTATATACCTAAATGTTGACTGTCAGAAATAATATGTGAGCTGTTAGTCAGCACCAAAGAAGCCACGGAGCTACTATAGTTTCTCCCACTCGCGTTGCTTGTCCTGCCTACCGTAATCTACAAGACTTGGCTATCCTAACAATGACCTGTGATGAATACAGGGTATATAACTCAACGTTATGTAACCTACTCCATTCACCAGTACCTTATTCCCTTTTTGGACAAAATATATTCATAAGCAACTTGTTTTCAAACAACCTAAATTTGTTTTTGTCATGTAAGATCAGATACCACGTTTCACACCCTTAGAGAACAACTGAGGATAAAGCACCCTCGGCTACAACCAACTTTGATTCAAAACTTGACCTCACCAAAACCGGCCGGTCAGACCTGACGGGACTTGAAACCCCAAGCCATGTGCTTAAGAGCGTGGGGTGTTTTAAAACCTCGAGTTGGTTTGAATTGCCTTCAAGTAAGAAGAGTCGAACCCATTAGTCCACACATGACTTTGTCAGAATATAGTTTCTTCAATAGCTGAATTTTGTCTCTCTTGGCAATTGAAAACATATTACTTTCTTGGTCCTTTTAAAATCATCTTGCCTCTTTATTCCGTTTAAAATCATCTTGACTTCTTATCCCATTTAAAACCATCTTGACTTCATAGCCAGTTTAGAACCATCTTGATTCTATATCCCATTTAAAACCATCTTGACTTCTTAGCCAGTTTAAAACCATCTTGATTCCTTAGCCTATTAAAAACCCTCTTGGCTACTTAGCCCATTTAAAACCATCTTGACTTCTTAGCCAGTTTAGAACCATCTTGATTCCTTAGCCTATTAAAAACCCTCTTGGCTACTTAGCCCATTTAAAACCATCTTGACTTCTTAGCCAGTTTAGAACCATCTTGATTCCTTAGCCTATTTAAAACCCTCTTGACTCCTTAGCCCATTTAAAACCATGTTGACTCTTTATCCCATTTAAAACCATCTTGACTTCTTAGCCAGTTTAAAACCATCTTGATTCCTTAGCCTATTTAAAACCCTCTTGACTCCTTAGCCCATTTAAAACCCTCTTGACTCCTTAGCCCATTTAAAACCATCTTGACTTCTTAGCCAGTTTAGAACCATCTTGATTCCTTAGCCTATTTAAAACCCTCTTGACTCCTTAGCCCATTTAAAACCATGTTGACTCCTTATCCCAATTAAAACCATCTTGATTCCTTAGCCAGTTTAAAACCATCTTGACTCTTTAGCCTATTTAAAACCCTCTTGACTCCTTAGCCCATTTAAAACCATGTTGACTCCTTATCCAATTTAAAATAATCTTGTTTCCTTAGCCTGTTTAAAACCATCTCGATTACTTAGCCCGTTTGGAACCATGTTCACTCCTTAGCTTGTTTAAAACTATTTCGAATCCTTAGTCCGTCTAAAATCTTCTTGCCTCCTTAGTCCATTTAAAACCATCTTGCTTCCTTAGTCTATTTAAATCCTTCTAGCCTCCATAGTCCGTTCAAATCCTTCTAGCCTCCATAGCCAGTTTGAAACCATCTTGCCACTTTAGTCCGTCTAAAGCCATCTTGCCTCCTTAGTCCATTTAAAATATTCTTGCCTCCTTAGTCCATTTAAAACCATCTTGCTTCCTTAGTCTATTTAAATCCTTCTAGCCTCCATAGTCCGTTCAAATCCTTCTAGCCTCCATAGCCAGTTTGAAACCATCTTGCCACCTTAGTCCATTTATATCCTTCTAGCCTCCATAGCCAATTTGAAACCATCTTGCCACCTTAGTCCATTTAAATCCTTCTAGCCTCCATAGCCAGTTTGAAACCATCTTGCCACCTTAGTCCATTTAAATCCTTCTAGCCTCCATAGCCAATTTGAAACCATCTTGCCACCTTAGTCCATTTAAATCCTTCTAGCCTCCATAGCCAGTTTGAAACCATCTTGCCACCTTAGTCCATTTAAATCCTTCTAGCCTCCATAGCCAATTTGAAACCATCTTGCCACCTTAGTCCATTTAAATCCTTCTAGCCTCCATAGCCAGTTTGAAACCATCTTGCCTCCTTAGTCCATTTAAATCCTTCTAGCCTCTATAGCCAGTTTGAAACCATCTTGCCACCTTAGTCAATTTAAATCCTTCTAGCCTCCATAGCCCGTTTAAAGCCATCTTGCCACCTTAGTCCATTTAAATCCTTCTAGCCTCTATAGCCAGTTTGAAACCATCTTGCCACCTTAGTCCATTTAAATCCTTCTAGCCTCCATAGCCCGTTTAAAGCCATCTCGCCACCTTAGTCCATTTAAATCCTTCTAGCCTCCATAGCCAATTTGAAACCATCTTGCCACCTTAGTCCATTTAAATCCTTCTAGCCTCCATAGCTAGTTTGAAACCATCTAGCCTCCATAGTCCGTTCAAATCCTTCTAGCCTCCATAGCCAGTTTGAAACCACCTTGCCACCTTAGTCCATTTAAATCCTTCTAGCCTCCATAGCCCGTTTAAAGCTTTCTTGCCACCTTAGTCTATTTAAATCCTTCTAGCCTCCATAGCCTGTTTAAAACCTTCTTGCCACCTTAGTCCATTTAGAACCATTTTTCTCATAGACAATTTAAAAAATCTTACTTCCTTAGTCCGTTTAAAACTATCTTGCTTTCTTAGCCCATAAAAAAAGATGTATGCTTAGTCCTTTTAAAATAATCCTTTTTCCTTAACCCATTTAAAAATCATGTTGCCTCCTTAGTCCGTTTAAAGCCCTCTTCCTCCTTAGCCCGTTTAGAAATATTTTGTCTCCTTAGTCTGTTTCAAACCATCTTGCCTCCTTTGCCCATTTCAAACCAGAACACGAAAGGAACAGACCCGAACTTTTTAATCAATTTGTAAAGGGAGTTAGTTTTTTTTTGTTCCATTTCCGAGAGGTTCTAGACAACACTTCTTGTGGATGTTCGTTATGGATGTTTGGAATGTCTCATCCTCTTCCTCTTCTCTTTTGTGTGACACTGTTACCACTCCTTTAAACGTCGGAGCTCGTGCAAGTTACACGGCTTGTTAGTAGGCCAAGATTAGAAACATGCGTTCTTTCTACGCTTCTTTAAAGTTCATTATCAACAGACAGACTGCGTATAACCCGAACGGGTAGTAAGACGCGGTGCTAATAATAATAATAATAATAATAATAATAATAATAATAATAATAATAATAATAATAATAATAACAACAACAACAGACAGACCGTGCATCTACGCCCTACGATATCTCCTTCTGTGTCGTTTCTCCAGTGAATGTGTATAATGTTAAATATATATATATATATATATATATATATATATATATATATATATATAAAACTCTATATATATATAACTATATATTATGAAGTCAACCAGATATCGAGCCATATTGACCGAGTGGTCGCCGTCTGTTGCTGAAGATAGTGCCAACTTTGGTGGTTAAAGAAGGGTGTCTTTTGGTTAGCACAACGAACCCTCAAGCATTAATCTCAGTTTTCTAGACCAAAACAGTTTTTTCCCCCCCTGTTCAAGTAGCTCCTCATTTGTCCTCACGATGCTGAGTTGATCCCGTTACAGACCCAATGCTTCACAGAAAAATCTCTAGAAATGCCAGGGATCGAACCAGGTACATATACACACACATATATACAAGAATATATATAATATATATAATATATAACAAGTGTGTATATATTGTAACATATGGGACCCACTTCAGCGGTGGAAAGGAGACACAAATTTTTTTTCTAAAAGTTGATATAAACTTGGGTCCCATTTGAACTTGTTTCCGAGTTATAGTCATTTAGTAGGCAATGTCGCTAACAAATACAATCCCCTTTCTTTGTGATTCAATGATCTGAAAATTGTTCGGAGAGAAAATCTACCGAGGAAAATGTTTTGTCTTTCGTCGCCTCGTTTAAACTTTGTGCGCGCGCATCCCTGTACAGTCACTATATCCAGCTAGGTAGGCTCAACCTTTACTCCCCTTTATTCTTTTATTAATGTGTTTTTGTCTCATTCTCTGTCCTTCTCTTCATGTGTCCAACGTTCCATCCTTGCCTTGCCATGTCTTTAATACAACTCTCCCTTCTACCAACCATTTCTTTTATCGCTCGTTCTCTCATTCTCCACTCATCCGTCTCCCCCCTAACCTCCTTTCTCTAACCAAACCCTACCTCGCGTCGTCCCTTTCGTCTCTCCTTCATCTCACACTATGTAAATGCTAAACTCTCACAGGATGTGAAACTAATAGGAGGAGAAAAAAAACAAAAAACTTTCATCCTACTAACGAATAGGAATCTTCCCAAGTGGTTGGTGTTTATGAGACTTTGAAAATAGGAACAGTGGCTAAAAAACAATCAAAACAGAACCAATATACAAGAGGAGAAGGTGAGTAGTTTTTCTATTGTTATATTTTTGCTGTCTGGTAAAAAAAATTTTTTTTTTTAAATATAATATAATCTGGCAGTCTGTTCATCACCCTTCAATGAGTCACCCATGTTAAGCAATATAAAAATTATTTATGATTTATGATGGATTAAATATGTCATAGTAATTATAAATGCTAATTACTCTCATAGCTGCATCTAAATATAATATTCTTTAAATTTAACAATTACACCTAGATACGGTAATCAAACCCGAGACCTTTGGTTCAGTACGCTAATGATCTTACCAATGAGCTATCCAGGATCCATCCCGTGCTTAGGGTTTTTATTTACTCATATTTTAAGGCAGAGTCTGTGATGGACGGTTGGAAATTGTCAGCCACATATGAGCGATCAATTAAGATTGCGATCTATCAGAAAACGCAGCCACCTTCTTTAGACTCGGGAGGTCTTTATGCTGCCAATTACAACAAAGCTCATGATGAATTAAATAGTCAAATTATTAAATTTGCTAGTTATGGCTTTAGCCGCAACTAAATATAATATTCTTTAAATTGAAAAACTACTCCTGTAGATGAGAATCGAACCCGGGACCTTTGACTTAAATACGTTAATGCTCTCACCACTGAGTTATCTAGGAGTCGTCTTCTAATAACAAATATCCAATGGAGTTCCTCAAATAACTAGGTCTAGGTTTTCTATCTTGAAAGTGTTTTTACACATTTTTGTGTGCGAGAGATGGTGTATATCCCTGAGTACATTCAGAGCCATCTCGAATGGTTTTTCCCATTTAACTTTTGCAGAGAAAAGCTAAAGAATGCAGTAAGGAATACGGACTAGGCATGTTCTTCATTTTCTTAGGTGCTCTTCTATGGTGCTGCATTATACTTCAATCCACTTTTCTTTGGTTGTTTTAGCTTTGTGATTAATTTTGTTCCTTAAAGGTGTGTGTTTTCTTTTTACCTTCGTCGTTTATTGAGCTCTTGTATTCTCTTTTGATCTCTTAGTAAGTTCAGTATCTCTTATGTAATCCAAGACTTCCTTACCTCAATGTTATTCTTTCCCAGCATCTTCTTTTTGCAGTCACTTTTATTCTTTCCTTAATGTTAGTCCATCTTTCTTCTAGAGTTCCATTGGTTTTTATTTTTGAGATTTTACATTACTTTCCTTACTATAATTTACTTTCCATTCTTCTGCCTTCTGTTTTTCCAAGTCCCATTTTCGCTGTCTATTTCCTTTGACCAACCGTTTAGACTTCATTCTCTGAATTGCAACATTGTCGAATGGTGGTCGCTATCAATGCCCGCTTATCAAGAGGGCAGTGGTTCCCAGCATTTTCCATCTTTCTAGTGGTGATGTATTGAACTAATTTATAAATTTAAATTATCTGGGTGGACTTTTGTCCATTTGCCTTATGTCCTTATGCCTTTTACTTCCTTAAGTATATATGTTCAACAGTTTGTTCTTAGATAATAATATTTAAAGTGCACTTTTTAAAGACTCATAAAAAATGGTTGAAGATGATTTAAAACTTTTTGTGTATGTGTCTTACACCCCATCTGTGATTTTGCCCAGTTAATAAACTGGGGCAATTTCTGCTCATTCCATGAACTGGCCTCTTATGTTGACCATTACACGAAATGGGCAAAAATGTCATTAGCTCTTGCCCATTTCGTGAACTGTAATGTGTTGTACCATCCAATACAAGCTCAACTGATATTATTTTAAGATATTGTATTAAATTAACTCAACCTAGCATAACCTAACCTTTCATTCTAAGACTATTAATAAATAAATTAACTCGAAGACTAAACCTGTTCTTCGCTTGTCCATTTCATGGACCGGGGTCAAACTTGTTCACTTCATTAAATAGGTAGCAATTCGAGCTGCCCAGTTCATGAAATATCCAGTCCACGAATTGGGCAGCACAAACGCTGCAGCACACTTTATGAAGTGATTTATTTTTTGCCTAGTTCATGAAATGGCCAGGAGGATAGGTCAGTGAAAGGAATGGGCAGAGTTTTTCCCGATTCATGAGCTGGACAAATTCACGAATGACGTGTAACATATTCATCACGTTTTGTCTAGGATAATCACATATTTACACTCTCAGGGTAATAATTGAGAACTTAGAGACAATAACCCGCATATGCGTGGAGGGCGAGTGGGAAAACATTAAGGAAACAAAATCATTCTCAGTTTATCCGGTTTGGATGCGAACACCTTGACCTCCTCGTAACCGGACAAACCATACAGATGAGATTGATACCTTAGTCATTTCCATGTGGTTGATAGGACACTTACTTACAGTGAAATGCGCCATTTTATTTTGCAATATATTTACATTGCGCATGTGCCGGTTTCTAAACATTGTACGACCTGCGTTATTCTCAAATTACGTCAAGTTCTTAGGGCTGTCTTTTAGTTTTGTTGATACAGTGATAATCACAATTTGTAAGAAATATCATTAACTTCAAAAAATCACCTAACGTTGTCAAAAGTTTTGTTTTGTGTTTTATTTCTTTTCATGTCTGCGTACCACGCAATTCATGCTTGCGTCCCACACAGAGACACGCGTGTCATTGAATTTTCATCCCTGATCTGGGACTGAATCAAGTACAACAAGTAATGAACTCAGAAATGGATTAAGTACAGAAAATAAATCTAGCTTATCATGTAGGCGAATGGTTTTCAACCTTTTCCAGGTAGTATCCCTCCCTAAAATGATAACTCACCATGAATCTGTACTTTCCCACACTACACGTGGTGAAATTAAAAACCTACATCTACATTTATAATACTGCACGTAATCCATTTCATATTAGTAGAAGAAACAACAATGAGATATTGCATTATTGTTAAAAATGGGTTGTTTTAAGGAATCTAAAAACATTAAATAAAACATTAATTCTACACTCATCTAAAATGATGGCTGGTACTGTTTTTCGGCCGTCAGCTGAGATATTCACTAGAACCAAGAATGGTGTACCGTACCAGATAAGTATTGTAAAATGGCATCAAAAACTTTATTGCCCTTTTGGAAACATCAGGGTACATCGAGGGAGCATGAAACCAAAATTCCAACAATGATCTTGAAATGAATATCATCTTCAGTTCAATAAGTTGGTCTTCTTAAATAGATGATTCGCAGGACTCTTAGCAAACCCCCAGAGTTCCATCTCAACAGTGATGTATTTCTATGCATTTTAAATGCCATTCTTTGTAAGAAAACACCAATAAGATCACAAAAGTTGGTCAAATGGTGCATGATAGCTTAAAGGTCACACACGTTATGTGCACTGCTCGTTGCGCATTTTGCCCTCTTGTGTGGACGTCTTGTGTTTTTCTCACAACAGCTACTTCAAAGATATTAGAGGTTCTCTTTTTAATCTCTTTTGTTGAATCAGATGACGTTCTCTGCGTTCCCTGTCATAGTGGATGGAGATACGTTGATGAAGTTTTCCCATCTTTACCTGTTTGGTTGAAACATGATGAGTGTCATCATCGGATCGCCGTTTTTCCTGTAATTTTGTGTGGACTAATGTAGCGACACGTTCATGGTATCATGCTACCTCCGTTTATCTTTTTGGTTGAAACAAACAACATTCTGTACGAAGTTATCGTTATTTTTCACTTTCAGCCATTTTATATGGGCCAACGGGAGAGAAATTCATGACGTCATGTTACCTCCTCTTATTTTATATATTTTTTTGTGTTGAACCAAATGACATTCTGTTTGGCGTCATGATTATTTTTCGCTACCTGGCATTTTGTGTGGACCAAATGGTGACACGAATATAAATTCATGTCACCTTTTCTACATCCTTGGTTGAAACAAACGTAGTTTCATCATCACTTCATCATATACTTGCACTTCCCGCCATATTGTGTTGAAAAACTGGTGTTCCTTGGGACAGAAAATAAAAATCCTTATGTTTCTCCCTTTTGGGGATTATTTCTAGAGCAGAGTCGTCTACATTCTGACGAACCCTCTCGCTGGCCTAAGTAAAGCGTAGGTGCCCTTCTAAAATGCCAGCAGCCCCGCCGGCGTGATTGAAAGCACCCCATTTCTTTTTTTACTCAACCTTCCTTCAAACCCCCTCCTCCCCCCTCCAATATCCCTCTCATTCTTGACATTTTTATTTTCCTCTCTTTTTGTCTGGCTGTATTTATAAAACTTCCATCTATTCCCAAGAAAAGCAACACGGAGGGGGTTCAGAGACACGTCGGGGTTCTATGGATGTCGTTTTATTTTTGGGGTCTCTCCCACGCACGTGTGAGGACAGGCAGCAATTAATAACGCATCAGTGCGTGAGGCGAGGGTTTGGGTGGTGCGTGTAAGTGTGTGTGTGTGTGTGTTCCTACAATCTGATGGCGCTCAGTTTAGACAGCGCTTGCTGTTTGTTAAGACGTTTAACAAATGATATAATTTAATCTTTTTTTTTCCATCAGTTACTTTTAACACGTGGGGACCATCAGCACCTGGAAATGTTCTTCAGCATAGCTTAGTGGTTCGGGATGTTGGATGTATTACTAGATAACACTTTCACCCCAAGTTACAAATTCTACATAAAGATAGTTTGGCAACAAAGTAACGTTTTGGATACATATAGATATTTTTTAAATATAAAAGTCTTTGGTATAGGTCGTAGTCCTATAAAAAAAAAAGCAATGTCAACATTCGGTTTTGCCATTTATATGCTATATTTTACAAACGTATACACTATAAAGAGTTTAGTCTTACTCTTTTACAGCTCAGCAATTAAATACTATATTTTAGACCCCACCGGTATGCGAACAAAGGTTTTCTAATAAATATGTGTATACATAACTGCAATTTGAGCCAGATGACATGAGAAGGAGAGTTAAAATATTAATAAAGGTTTAAGTCTCTTGTCGTGTCTTGTCGTGTCTTGTCTCTGGTTTGAAATATATTAAGACTATTTTCTCTAAATATTTTCCCAATGTTTCTCAACGCAAATGGGAGTACATTTTCTCTAAATTATATCTTTCTCCTCCATAGCCTATTAATGCAATGTTTCCCAAACTTTCGAGAGTTGTGTAAACCTTTTTGGTCCACAACTTTAGTAACTTCATTAAAATAAATGATACGGTGCATCCCACAGACTTTCCCTCGCTGTTATCTTATAAAAACTAAAAACTCGTGAGATTTGTCAAACGAAAATAGGTGTATATATTGTTGTAGAAACATTACACCAAAGATCATAAATGAAATAATATACACTGTTACTTACTAGTTACTTATTTTTGGAACTAGGAACTAGGAACGCTATTACAGTAAACATTATAAAAGAAAATGTATTTGTCGACCAAAGAGCATACGAGTCAAATTAATTTTTCAAGGCCTGAACCAAATAGAATATATATTTGACTTTTATAGCTAAGAAATTATTGGTTTTATAAAAAATAGTTTAGTTAAAAGGTTTTTATCTTTAATAGTACTACAATTTTGTAATAGTGAGTTTTTTTGTAACTCAAATAGTTGCAAAGAAATGATAAAAATGGGAAAATTCTACTAGATTAAAGTGCCCTCAAAATAATTTTATTAAGAAAATTACAGTTACAATCTCATTTATAGTGATAAACAGTGTATGGATACAAACTTAATCAAAATTGTAAGAGCAAATTTTGAAAAAAATCTTAATTTTTCTCTTTATGCTCTTTAGTAAACTATCCTTAATTTTAGGGATGGATATCTAATTCCAAAAATCCCTTTGCGGAACCTTATGAACACCCCCGATACCAAGTTTTATCCCCGCTCTATAAAATATTTTCGGGTCTAGCCCAAGGTACAGACAGACGGTATTGCGAAACCACTATTTTGGTTTCAGGGGGTCATGAAACGTCGACATTTATCAAAATCTCGAGCTATATTTTTTTTTGGGGCGATAAAAATACTTTATTTCCAAGGTGTTGATATAAAGTAAAAACGTAACTAATTGAAATCGGATTCGTCTAAATTCTAGAACAATATTCGGTAACAATTTCGAGCCCTGATCGATTTCTAAACTATCGAAAGTCCAGCGATCAATCGTTTCTCCACTATTCCTTGACTTTTATTTTTATTACTTCAGATCGATATTTCTCAAATAATCATGTCCCTTACCCTTATTGAAAAATATATAGTAAATATAATGTACATTTGCATATCAAACTATTTAAATTTCTCATAACATTATTTATTATGACCGACCAATGCTATTTTGGTGGTATTCGAATATTATGTGAAAGTTTAAAAGACTCACATATTGACTTTAAATTATTATTTAGTGTTCTTACGTGATCGATTGCAAATGTTCGTGAGATCAACCGCTCGTTCGCGATCGACAGGTTGCCGAAAACTTGTCTAGACTAAAGTATTTTATTCAAAGGAAGGGGAGGATTATAAGCAAAAAGAGCTAGTAGACTATGTTGCGAAAACTTAAACAAACAATAGATTACAAATCAATTGTTTTAAGAAGGCATGACTAGCCAATATCCGTTGCGGTTTTCCTGTTATGATTGATAATGGTAAGTGGTCCCCCCCCCCCCCTTATCAAATCTGCCACCACGTACTCAAATATATTTATAAAAACAACACCAAAATATCAATTATTGTTAGGCATATAAGTTTTGCAGACATAAGGTTGCATTCTAAAGTACACTAAAATAAAACAATTCAGTGGTTTGTGTCATGAAAGCATTTCCGATAAAGTTACAATCAACCTCACCTCAGGACGGACCCGATGTTCGTTGGTGCAAATACAGCCGTGGTCAAAGGATGAAAAATAATCAAAGTTCAAAAAGTCTAAAAAATAATCAGAGTTCAAGCAATTGTCTAAGTCCAAAAGTGGGATTTTTTTTTCTAAGTCCAAAAGTTCTGTAAAATAATCAGAGTTCAATTTCGAAATTTTGGATTTCCTTGATGGTAGGTATTCTTGAGTGATAACTATCCAAAGCAACACTTCCTTCGGAAGTGAAGTAAAGACATTGGTCTCATGTATATTGTGGGATGTAAGGTATGTGAAAATCCCTTTCCCGGTGAGATCGGTAGGATCTTTTGCTCTCGCTCGTAGAAATTCTAATGTGCTGATATAACCAAACGGTTCAGAAAGTGCATTTTAAATACTCAAATTAATGAAAATAAATGTAAAATATACTGTACATCATTTTACAAATTAAAAGCTGTTCCTTTAACCGGCAAATTAATAACTTTATTTTCTAACGATCGTTCATTTGAAACCCTATTTGTAAAATTAGGTCATTCTATAACACTTTAATATATAATTACTTATTAGTGCTCTTTTATATATTTTGATTAAAATCTAAAGTGACAGCCGCAGATCACATGACCTGACGTATAAATATGTGAAAGTAAATCTAGTGAATTTTTTCTAACTTTCAGGTATGTGCATTAGTAAGCTATTACTTTGGTCTATTTAGATAATGCACAGATACACTTTTGTATTTTATTTTTAAGGGGATGCGGGGAAGGTGTGGGGATCACACTGGTATGTATAGAAATAAAGGAAACATATTGGGGTATCCACGTGATATTACATGGGTGCATTAGGCCTATATTAACTACTAGTAAAATAAATCCACGTGGCCTATTTCTTATTTTGTGAGCGAAAAGTGTCATACAAAGATGGAATCAAGGAAAATTTTCCTTTGATAATTTTTAGATGTGATTTAGAATGTAGTTGAAAAGTGAAATAAAACGAAATTGTCTTGTTACAAGAAATCCTCCTATAAAATTAAATAACACCACTTTAACAAACAAACAAAAAACTTTAAATAAACATGAAATTAAGAAGAAATTAAGCAGAAATTTTGACCATTCTGTAATTTGATTAGTATTTTGTTGTAATGTAATCTAACTTAAGAAACAAAATGGTAAAATATGCAGACGAACTTGACAAATAATTTTAAAGCAATTATAATATAATTATAAGGTTTCAATAGTAATTTTAATTTTGTATACATTGTCTCAGTATGTAAATAATACTTAAACAACACTCAGATAACATGTAATTTTGAATAAGCACGAAATAACACCGAAAAGAGAAATTTAACTAAAAAAATTGGGGCTTCATCAATTATAAATTTTTCGGCCATGCCAGGAATTTAACTCTGGTACTTAGCTTAGTAGGCAGACATGTTATTGACATGTTACCAATTAATTTTAACTACAATAAATAAAGTGAATTATTTAAGAATGTATCAATTCCCAAGACGAATCGACCATGCTACTCCGTAATTTATATAGAAGTACAAAACTTTACATCCAGTACTGTTTCCAACCTGTGTGTGGCCTGGTCAGTTCTTTATTCAAGTAATATATTTTCCACTACCGGCTGGTTAGGTCTGTCGTAGCTTCGTATGCCTTACAATCTATCTTAAGACTAGGACAGGCACAACATCCAGTCTCCAACATTTCACCAATGATGAATTTTTCGGTCATGCTAGGAATCAAACTCGGGACCCTTAGCTTAGTAGCCAGCCACGCTACCGACTGAGCTAAGGTCTCGGACAAAGATATACAAAACTAATATTTTTTAAATACTAAGCAAGCAATAGTTTTGAATTTCTAGAAACGCAGGTACTCTGATCAACAACAAGATCACCTCTATTTATGGGCACACAGTTAAAGGCGTAAAACTCGTTTGGTCTGGTTTTCCAGTAAAGTGGAGGTCAGGGTTCGAATCACGAACTTCTGAATTAAAGTGTAGACATTTACTCAAAGATTTTACCTCCTTCACAACTACAACATTAATTTAATTAAATGTGGGTTTCAAGGACAGGATGAGGTGCAAAAATAAAATAGAAACGACATCTAAAGGTGATTATTGATGTAACCCTCCTCCCCCCTCCTCTATAAGGCTGTAAAATTAATTAAAAGAGTTTTTTTTTGAGTGAATATGTCAACATTGTGAGCCTAAAAAAAACTTAATCTTGTATCTGTGTTTGTGCCAGCGAATACAACGCCAAGCACGGGTAAAATTGTGTTTTGTAAATGTATTAAGTGTATTACATATAAAGCAAATTTTACTCATCAGCTATATAGCATAGGTTAAAAATATGAACCCCAGTAAGAACTTATGAATTTTTTTTATTTCAAGGTTAATTAAAAATAATAATACAATGAAAGCATTGTGTAATGAATGTCTCAAGTACCTGGACTGTATATAAATGTTCCCACATTAATTAATTAAATAGAAAAATGTCGCATACATTGACACCTAAAATTAAATCCATTGTAAAAGTCATTGTAATACAAGGCTACACATGAATAATAATAGTCAATGTAAGAGAGAGAGTCAGTGCTCCACGATGGTGAACCCGGTATGGTTGGTAGTAATATTTTGTGCTTTGTTGGTGATAATTTTTTGTTGGAATCGTGGAAGATTGTGGTATTTGGCATCGAAAATTCCTGGGCCGAATGGATTTCCCTTAATCGGTAGTGCTTTTTCTATTCCCAAAGAAAACGAACAATTTGTGAATTTTTTGAGAAATTTTCAAACAGATGAATTTCCTACCATGAAACTATGGGCTGGTCCGTGGCTATGGGTATGTGTCTCTGACCCAAATGATATAGAAATCGTACTCAAGAGTACAAAGTGTTTGGATAGAACGTTTTTAAAAGTTATACTTGATTGTGCACGTGTCGGCGATGGGATTGTAAGTTTGAGTGGTAAGAAATGGGATCTTCATCGAAAGGTTATCATGCCGACATTCAAACTAGGTACGATGAAAAAATGTATCAGTATTTTACAAACTAAATCATTTGAGTTAGTGGACAGCTTGTCGAGTAATTCACATGGTATTGAGATTAACATATATAATATCCTTAGCTCTTACAACCTCCAATCGGTGTGTTCAGCGCTTATGGGTGTTAATGTGAACCAAAATGATGACAAGTTGATACCTTTCTTGAATAGTATGTGTGATTCTAAAAGAATCCTAGTAGATATTGCAAAGAATCCTTGGTTGCTTGTAGAAGCTAAATTTCCATTTACTAAATTAGCTAAGAAATTAAAAAAAATTTCAACCAATATGCTTGATCTATCAAATTTTTTGGTCAGCCAAAAAATTAAAATGGTGAAAAATGAACGATTAGAAGGAAAGACTGACTCAGAGAAAGTAAATTTCGCTTTCTTGGACCATCTCGTGGAGTCTCTGTTTAGCGAAAATCCAATGTTTACCGAAGAGGAAATCCGTGGAGAAACCATCAGCATGCTTGTAGAAGGATATGAAAATATTTCCAGTGGCAACAGTTTCGCTTTGTTGCTGCTTGCTTACCATCCGGACATCCAAAAGAGAGCTTTTAAAGAGCTGTTTGATATTTTCGGAAGTAACAAAAGACGACCAGCAACTTTCCAGGATCTTCAAGAAATGACCTATCTCGAACAAATAATAAAAGAGACCCTTCGTCTTTATCCATCTCTACCATTCATTCCAAGAGGTGTTAAAGAAGAACTAAAGATAGGAGACTACATTCTACCTGTTGGTTCCACTATACTTATCAACTTGCTATCGACTCAAAGGAATCCTAAATATTTTTCAAGTCCCCATAAATTTGACCCGGATAACTTTTCTCCAGAAAAAAAACGTGCACAGCATCCGTTTGCGTTCATACCTTTTTCATACGGTCCCAGAATGTGCGTGGGTTTAAAATACGCCATGTTTCAGATGAAAGGTATGTTGTCTACCATACTGCGCCACTACCAGCTCTTACCTGTCGGTAAGTTGGAGGATTTGGAGAGACTAGAATTTGTTCTATCTCTGGCCCCAGTTTTGGGAGTAAATCTGAAATTGATACCTAGAAGTTATGATGTGTGAATATGATCTATATTTCCCGCTGCGTTGGCCGCATTGTCTAAGGCGCTACTCTCGCAGTAGACTAGATTACCGAGGACGGGGAAATACAAGTTCGAATATTGGTCAAATTTACTGAGGAGGCTTTTTTCCCCAAAATCGTTTTCCAATCTCCCTCCACGCGAATTCAGGTACACTTCCTTTAATATATTCCTATCTCTAAACATTAGCGTAATTAGTACACAATGTATAACCTGAACTGAACGGGACGCTGCGCTAAAAAAATTTTGATTTTGTAATTGTTATTGTTGGTCATTTTAATAAATATGCTGGTGTATTTTTATGTAAGAGTTACTTTTATATCACAAACATTATTTTTATGTAAGAGGTTACATTATATCACAAACACATTATTTTTATGTAAGAGGTTACAGTATATCACAAACACATTATTTTTATGTAATAGGTTACAGTATATAACAAACACATTATTTTTATGTAAGAGGTTA
This sequence comes from Timema cristinae, assembly GCA_039000515.1. NCBI lineage: Eukaryota > Metazoa > Arthropoda > Insecta > Phasmatodea > Timematidae > Timema > Timema cristinae. The sequence goes on along the minus strand of JBCFYV010002255.1, from coordinate 22,836,071 downwards.
CATTATATCACCAACACATTATTTTTATGTAAGAGGTTACAGTATATCACAAACACATTATTTTTATGTAAGAGGTTACAGTATATCACAAACACATTAATTTTATGTAATAGGTTACAGTATATACAAACACATTATTTTTATGTAAGAGGTTACAGTATATCATAAACACATTATTTTATGTAAAGGTTACAGTATATAACTAACACATTATTTTTATGTAAGAAGTTACAGTATATCACAAACACATTAATTTTATGTAAGAGGTTACAGTATATCACAAACACATTATTTTTATGTAAGAGGTTACAGTATATCACAAACACATTATTTTATGTAAGAGGTTACAGTACATCACAAACCATATTTATGTAAGAGTTACAGTATATCACAATACATTAATTTATGTAAGAGGTTACAGTATATCACAAACACATTATTTTTATGTAAGAGGTTACAGTATATCACAAATACATTAATTTTTATGTAAGAGGTTACAGTATATCACAAACACATTATTTTTATGTAAGAGGTTACAGTATATCACAAACACATTATTTTTATGTAAGAGGTTACAGTATATCATAAACACATTATTTTTATGTATGAGGTTACAGTATATCATAAACACATTATTTTTATGTAAGAGGTTACAGTATATCACAAACACATTATTTTTATGTAAGAGGTTACAGTATATCACAAACACATTATTTTTGTTAGAGGTTACAGTATATATCATAAACCCATTGTTTTTAATCTAAATATAATCTAAAGCTAGATAATGTCTATTTTAGCTTAAGGAAGGATAGATTCAAACAAATGAATGTATTTATTAAAATATAGTCCATTCGCCAAAGCTGTGGTAGTAACTGACAGCCAGAAAAATTTACCAGGTCTACTCTCATGGATTAATTCACTAAACCATAATCTACAATACCATATATTGATTTGTTGTTGGTGACCTGGCGGTCTAGGGGTCAGGTGTCAAGATTTCTGTGTTGGGGGGTCCGAGGTTCAATCCTCGGTCCCAGCATGGATTTATCTGATTGCCAAACCCTTCCTTCACCTCCGACAAGACGTGTATTAATCACAACTTGTGAATGTGGGGAATGCCAGGCCTCCACCGTGGTTTGGATCCTACGTTAAACTATAGGTCCTCCATTTCATCACCCAATCACCCTACCATTACACATTAGCGTAAGTGCGTATAACCCAAACGGGTAGTAAGACGTGGTGCTAATAATAACAATAATAATAATAATTAATATTATTATGATTCATTGTCAGTTTTTTACAACTTCTGCTAGCTGTTAGTTACCACTACTAATATGTAGAATGGACTAGATAAAATATGTTAAGATAGCAACATCTTATTTAAAAATACGATTATTCTATGTTCTATCATAATGGGGAGTTAAAAATGCAAGTTATGCTGCAAAAAATAATATAACCATGACAAAGTCTTATTGGATACAATATTTCAATAGTAAGTTGTATACTTTTTTTTTATAATAATGATGTTAATAATATATAAACAAGAATCAACATTTTGACCAATCTAAAACAGATTTTCATGTTAATTTTATCCAATATTGATTCAAAAATAATATATTTTTTTAACTCAATGTTCATGTTATTTGTGACTAGTAATTTCAAATTAAAATTAAATAAACAGCAACTGAAAAAAAGAATTCCTAGAGTTATGATTGTCTTTCTTGTCCTTAAAATCATCGTACTTCAAAGGCAAATAGGTGAAAAATACTAATAAACCTTGCTCTATCATCTAAATACATGAAAGTTAACTATTACTATTATATTTTGCACTATTAAAACAAATAAGTAAAGCTATGTATAGAGTAATTAAAAACAACAAACTTTAAATGAGTTTGCATTTGTCTTTTAATTTATTTAATTTTTTTATTTGAGGTATTTAACGTGCACGTTCTGAACCGACTGATTATATCAGCACACGACTTAAAAACTAACTTAAATCTGTATAGATACAACATCCAGTCCCCGGCCGTAAATTTATCCTTGTGAAAGGGGAAAACAAACATTTAAACAATGATATAGTTCTTGGACGTCCCAAGTACCAAACCTGGGACACCTAGCTCAGTAAACAGACACGCTATCAACTGATCTAAGGTGTTAGGCGGCATTTAACCAATTTCTTGTTTCATTCCAAGCTTTTATACGCTAGTTAAAAATCTTAATATCTCCCTTTACATTGTAACATTAGGAGAATCAAAGGGCCCTTTATTAAATTAATAACTTAACTTGGTTAGTACGTCAGCCATTCTTCGTCAGTACAGTTGAATGGAACAAGTCGTGGAGTGTAGTGTCAGCTGGCCGGTTGAGTAGCTGGACTTTCCTCGCAGGTAAGCAAAATATTATTTGTAACGTATGTTTTTAAAGCTACAAATTCCGTAAATTAATCTACACCTGATTTCATTGATGAGGGAACTGCATGCTTACTATTGAGCAACAGCGTTGTCATTCTTTTGTTTTCCATGTCAGTATTCCTTCAAATGTATATCAAATTTTACAATTCTGGGATGTCGTTGTTGCCAGTAATTGTGCTTCTTCCTCCAGCACAGTCGTAAAGTTATAGTCGTGTTCCTAATAACTAGCTCAAAAACATTCACTAAATAAACAAACATTTTATTAGTACTCTGTGTAGAAAAATATTTGTTATTGATCACGTTAAGATTTTGTGAATGTGTTGGTTGTGTGTTTTTTTGTTTTATTTTGGCCGTAAGTTTGTGGAATTATAATTTTATGTTTATATTAATATAATTATTTGAATAATAGTGTATTGTTAACAGTTAAAATATAGTAAAAATTATGGAGTCTCCGGCTTGTTACAAACAATTACATTCCAAGAGGAAAATATTAAGTATTAAAGAAAGGGCAATGGTGTTAAGAGTCTAAACCTAAATTCGTAAAGACGGGACTTGTTCAGTAAATCAAGTGGCAATGAATATTGTTTGTATATTAATTATGAGGAAAAAAAGATTTATACAATAAATAGCTTAAGCGTAATTACGTGGGGAATAGAGAAACGTTAATATACTTCAATCTTGAAAAAAATACGATTGTGGAAATAGTTAATGTTTCTAGAAAAGGTTGTACACCGAGAGGAAATGTGTCTGCCTGTCAATTAAGACCCCCAACCTCCCATGTAGCATTGTTTATAATAAGGTATTTTCAAGTAAACCTTCCCCCCCTCACTTCCAAACAAACGAAAGCTAAAAGGTTTGGCAACCGGTAACAGAGAGAGAGCGAAGATAAATCTTTTATTCATAAGACCTGCAGTTCCCTCAGCTATGAAATTAGGTGTACTATATATACTCTCCCGCACCAAAAATAAAATAAGTAGACATATTTAATTATTATTAGACCATAGTGATTATTAGAAGGCGTAAATCACATAAATCTACAGTCTTTAATAACGTCCAGATCATTTTCTGTGATCTGTTCACAACTATACCAAAATACAATTTCTTACAAGACGAAGGTAATCAGTGGTGTCACTAGATACCTTATGGGTGGTTGAGATCTTGGCGACTAGGGAGTGGCTTTATGATGAGTGAAGAATGACTCTGAGTACTGGACGACTCCTAGATAACTCGATGCTGGATCATTGGTATGCTAAGCCAAGAGTTTTGGGTTTAATTCCCGTGTCAATCTGTCATTTTTTAAATGTATGCCAAAAAGTGTAGGTTTTCTTATCACTGATCCTTAATACCTGTTCAGGTTGTGCGCATATATGGAAATTACTTAAGTGGGGTAGGGATGAGGAGGGAAACATTTTAAAGGTAATATTTAAGTATTAGCATGGAAGGAAAGTGGAAAACAATTAAGGGAAAACCATCTCTAGTATAGCTAACCAGGATTCGAGCCCCAAGCTACCAGTCACTAAAGTGGCCCCATCCACTCACGAGTCTTCCTCGCAACTCCGGCTCGGCGAGCTTTACTCGCGAGCCGGACTACGTCATATTTCACCGCACATGTTCTACCAGTAGCACAAGTGGACTCCCAACTTTGATCAAACATATCAGTATCTACATTGAGTTTGTCGAAGCAAGCTGCAGCAACGGTGATCATTTTAGTTGAATGCGGTGTGTTTGTGAGAACTCAAAATAAAAATAGGAGAATGTGGGCTTAGAACTGGTTGTTACAAAGAAACAGATTTTTTTTCAAACAAACTCCAAGTAGCATCAGGAAATTTCTCCCTCGTGAACTGCACGAGGGATTCCCAAGCCTCATCCCGCTTTCCTCTATTAGGATTATCTGTGCTACATATTTACCACAGAGCCTGCAATGGACGGTACCCCTCTAAAAACTTTGTCAAAAACTTAGGGCTCATGAAAGATTTAGATGTTTAAGCTGACCTGGTTCCTCTGACTGACAAAATCACAATGTCTGCAGTGTGGATACAAGAACCTGGCTCGTACCCTCCACACACTTACGAGCCAATAGCGAGCTAGTGGTGAGCCGAGCTGAACTCGTCTCGCCTGATGTCAAGCCCGGCTCGTGACACCTCACCCTCGTACGAGCCAATAGCGAGCTAGTGGTGAGCCGAGCTGAACTCGTCTCGTCTAATGTCAAGCCCGGCTCGTGACACCTCACCCTCGTACGAGCCAAGAGCGAGCTAGTGGCAAGCCGAGCTGAACTCGTCTCGCCTGATGTCAAGCCCGGCTCGTGACACCTCACCCTCGTACGAACCAATAGCGAGCTAGTGGCAAGCCGAGCTGAACTCGTCTCGTCTGATGTCAAGCCCGGCTCTTAACACCTCACCCTCGTACGAGCCAATAGCGAGCTAGTGGCAAGCCGAGCTGAACTCGTCTCGTCTAATGTCAAGCCCGGCTCGTGACACCTCACCCTCGTACGAGCCAATAGCGAGCTAGTGGTGAGCCGAGCTGAACTCGTCTCGTCTGATGTCAAGCCCGGCTCGTGACACCTCACCCACGTACGAACCAATAGCGAGCTAGTGGCAAGCCGAGCTGAACTCGTCTCGTCTGATGTCAAGCCCGGCTCTTGACACCTCACCCTCGTACGAGCCAATAGCGAGCTAGTGGCAAGCCGAGCTGAACTCGTCTCGTCTAATGTCAAGCCCGGCTCGTGACACCTCACCCTCGTACGAGCCAATAGCGAGCTAGTGGTGAGCCGAGCTGAACTCGTCTCGTCTGATGTCAAGCCCGGCTCGTGACACCTCACCCACGTACGAACCAATAGCGAGCTAGTGGCAAGCCGAGCTGAACTCGTCTCGTCTGATGTCAAGCCCGGCTCGTGACACCCCACCCACGTACGAGCCAATAGCGAGCTAGTGGCAAGCCGAGCTGAACTCGGCTCGTCTGATGTCAAGCCCGGCTCGTGACACCCCACCCACGTACGAGCCAATAGCGAGCTAGTGGCAAGCCGAGCTGAACTCGTCTCGTCTGATGTCAAGCCCGGCTCGTGACACCCCACCCACGTACGAGCCAATAGCGAGCTAGTGGCAAGCCGAGCTGAACTCGGCTCGTCTGATGTCAAGCCCGGCTCGTGACACCCCACCCACGTACGAGCCAATAGCGAGCTAGTGGCAAGCCGAGCTGAACTCGTCTCGTCTGATGTCAAGCCCGGCTCGTGACACCCCACCCACGTACGAGCTTAGGTAATTGGAAATCGATCTGAGCTGGGTTCACGAGTCAGTTTTAACAGACCAATCAAACACGAGAGTGAGGCCTTAAACCATTCGTTCGCTGAAGACGGTGAAAAACCATGTTAGTTTTATTAATATTTTTGGTTCTTTAATATACTCGTGGAAAAGCCAACCATACATTAATCCGTTGAGAATTATTATTTGTTGATTTTGCTAACATTTTTGATTGCTATTATAATTGGCCATTATTAAGTTAATGATACTTATTTCCACATATGTTAATTTTAATGACTCGCTTCGATGGCTAGGTGATCTAACGCACCACTCTCAGTAGACTATATTGCCAATGACGAGGAGTTTGAGATTCAAATCTCAGTCAGGTACACTGAAGTTTTTCTTTTTCCAAAATGGTTTTTCACTCTACCTCAACGCAAATATGGGTACACTTTCTCTAAATATGACTTCCATAATCCCTGAAAAACCACAATTAGCGTACATAAGCGTATTACCCAAACGGGTAGTAAGACACCGTGAAAAAAAAAAGCTTAGTGACTTTCAACCTACAGTAGCTCCATAGCTTCTTTGGTGCTGACTGACAGCTCACAGCCAACATTTAGGTATATACCAAAATTTTGACTGTCAAAAGTGACAGCTGCTAAACACGTGTTTTTGCATATCATATGGTTCATCGTAGGGATACTTATATGTTCTGGTAACTTTTGAAAGACATCATCTGTCAGTCAGCACCAAAGAAGCCATGGGGCTACTGTATGTTTGCAATAAAAATCTTATACAAGCAGTCAGTTACCACCATTCCTACGCTGGAGAGCCTTGATTTGTGCTGTTTGAGTTCCGAGGCCAACCTCAAGACGTCTGCTATCCAAGGAACCTCTCTTGTCCACAAGGTCCCGAAATAAGCCCCTCTACCCCCCTCTTCTTCTCATTTTCTATCTTTACCCTGTCGACTCACCCTCCCGATATAGGCCTAACATACAGGGCTGCTTGACGTCCAAATAAACACAGCGCAGAGAACGTGTGGGATGAATCATATTGTTCGCGATTCCCCGACGGGGGAAGGAAATACAGTTCAGTGGCGTAGCAAGGGTGAGGCAGGTAGAGGATCATCCATCCTTAAATTACTTAGGGCTTTTATTTTTTAAATAAAAATTTGTACAACTCCTCTTCCCACAGGTGTGATTTGCTACAACGCGTCAGACTCGAATTAGAGCCTCGCACGTCAGGCACGACGTACTCATTGTGTATTTAAATTATCACGTTTTGGTAGCCCGCGCCACACCATAATCGATTGCGTCAGACGCGAGCACGCGGCTATAAATTCGTTTGATAAGTTGCATTCTATTTTACTTGTTACTATAAGATAAAATATTCTTTAAACATTAGTACGAATTAATAATCCTAAAATTTTAATATCTACACGTATGTCCTTAACTTATGTTAAAAAATATTTCTGTCACTTTACGACTTAATAGTAAACTTGTAAAGAGTTTTTTATTGCTCTTTTCAACAATTGTTTTTGCGAATAGCACAAGACTAAGATAAAACTGTCGGTTCAATTTTATTAATACCAATAACTAATGATTAATATTAATAACCATCCATTTAATAGCAAACAAAAACTGTCTCGTCTGAGATATTTTGTGGCATTTCAAACGCGTCAGTCGCTCTTTAAGAAAACATCTATATTTGCGTGAGTCGCACGCGGCTCTAATTCACGTCTGACGCGTTGTATCAAATCACACCTTAGGGATCTAAGATTTTCCGTCATCACCATTCACCCCACCTCTATATTACGTCACTTTTACTATTTGGTAAATCATATTATCTTAATTATTTAATTCTTTTTTTAGACATAAGGATTAGTAACAGTGAGTGGTATTAATTCTATTTCTATAAAACAGTATAAATAATTGATTAAAATTAGTCTAATCAGCGAATAAACATTAAACATTTGAGAATTTGCTGACAACGTTTTTCTTATATATTCTTTTTCACTATAAAAAAAAGATAAAAAATTCAAATAAGATGGATTAAGACCCCCTTCCCCCACTCTTTGTGTAAAAAACGTAACCAAATACTGAACCTATCCCCGTCTCATCCCTCCCCCCAAAAAATCCTCACTTAATTTAAGAGAAAGAGTCCTTGGGTGTCAAATTAATTAGGGTTCAAATCCAGAAGAGGTTGACGGGTTTTTCTTGATCGATATAAATCAACTTCACAACTTCCTTCGGAAGATAATTAGAGCCGCCGGTCCCACGTCGAGTGTGGCGTGTGAAAGAACCCTGGAAGTATGTGAACATACCCATCTCGGCAACATTGGCAGGCTCTTTCGATATCGCTCATAGAAATTATCGTGTTTTAAGTCAGTTCAGAAAGTGCACTTTAAATATCTCAAGGAAATAAATGATAAATAAATGAAATAATTAGTCTGGTAAATTGATTATTCTCTTTGGTGAACAGAGCTGTCATTTCTTCTCAAAATGTGTCTGTAACAGAGTATATTATTTAGATTATTGTCTTTGGTGGGATGTGAATTTTTTTTCCATTAGGATATTTCTGCAACAATTATTGTTTTTCACATATCTTACGTGCTATAAGTATAAGTTATATAAAGAAGTAAGAAAGTTTATACGGTGCTTCATATAATTTATTGATAGATATTATAAATACCTTTTACTAATACTAACAATAAAATAATATGTCTTTAATGTTGACTTAAAAAAATTATGTTTTTATTTTATAAAAATTTCTCTCTACCAAAATCCTACCATAGTTTGGGTAAATTATGTTATAAGGAAGAGTAAAATATAAACTAAAGAAAATGTAGGTTTGCGAGTATGAAGATCAGGAAATGATTTAATACTAATAACTTTTTTTTAGTAGCTGGTTGAGACACACCAACCTTACTGTCAACGGTAAACAAGACTCAACGAGTTTACCACTTAGACCACGTGGCCACCGATATGGGCCCTTGTGAATCAACCAGTAATTGCATATGATTAAGGTGTAAATGTAGGTAACATTAGTTAAGGGAAGTTTTTTTTTAAATTTTTATAGCAAAATTGTTTTTTGATCAAAATATATCAAATAGTTCTTAAGTAGAAATATTGAGTTAAATTTTTACTTCAAATGGTGATATCAACAGTTCTTGAATATATGGCATGAGTATAACGACATTAAACGAGAAACTTTTTAAATGGGGAGAAAAGATTAATTAGATCAGTCAGTAGAATATCTTTCTACTGAGCTAAGGGCCTCGGGTTCGATTACAGACATGGCCTAAAAATGTATCATTGCTAAATGTGGGTTTACCCTTTCACAGTGATGAATTAATGGCTGGAGACTGGATGTTGTGCCTGTCCTAGTCTTAAGTTAGATTATAAGGCATATGAAGCTACGACAATCCTAACAAGTTGCTAGAGAAAAAAATAATATGGCTGTAATAAAAAAACTTATCCAGGCCATAGGTTAGGAACAGTAACGGATGTGAAAGAAAAAGTTGATATAAAATTTCTGAACATCTTTGAAAGATATTCAAGAAATGTTGATATAATCTTATGAAGAAAATTAAACTCTCTGATACTAATGGAGAATTATTTTATTCCTTTTGATCAAAACAATGTTTTTATATAAAATTGGCAAAAAAAGAACACTGACCTTTTCTCTCGTCCCCTATATTCCCACCTTAAAAGTGGTGATTGTCACACGAAGTGTTCTACCTCTAAATATCACACATTTGGACGATATAAAAATATGACCTCGAACAAAAATGTTAGTGGCAGAATAATCTATAATATATCTCCTTCAGGTGGTAATCTCCCTTTTATCTGAGACTCACGGTTGAAAGAAGAAGAAATAGGTACACATTTTATTGGACTTAGAAACTATTTCGAAAAATTGCATATGTTGTCTAGGTACTGATTAACTGCCGAGATAATGGAAGCATCTTTCACTCACGTGATCATATTGGATTGTGCAAGCTAAGAAGCTATGTTTACACATCATTCTAAATGTTTATACACCTATTTTATTTATTTTAACCTCCACATTTTTTTTTGTAAAGATTAACATTCTAAACTATCAATCAATTCTCATTTTGATACATAATTATCACTATCATTCTTTTAACCTGAATTCGAACTTGATCTGTTGAAGATCTATTTATCATTACAGGCCAATTACTACAATTTTATACTGATTTTATTTTTTAATATATATTTTTATGTTAAAAATATGTTAAAAACTTATTTATATACTATTTTTTAGCACCGCGTCCTACTAGCCGTCCGGGTTATACACCTATAAACTAATTACACTAATGGTCTAAAGATTATGAAGGTTTAGTTGAGATGAATTGCACCCTCATTTGCGTGGAAGGAGAGTGGAAAGCAATTAAGGAAAACCACCCTTAGTGCAACCAACTGGGATTGAACCTCGATCTCCCCATCTAAGCAGTCTAGTCCAACACCACAAGAGTAGCGTGTTAGACCACGTGGCCACCGAAGCGGGTATTATTTATATACTGGTACTTAATAAGTTTATATTAAATATATGTTTTGAAAATATATTTAGAAGTTATATTATTTTATTAATTTTACTAAATTTCATTCAATAAAATAACATAAATATATTATAATATAAAATCCATCGTATCTTTTTATCACCCCATCTTACTACCTGTTAAGGTTGCACACATGTCATAATAAATACTCGAATGGGGTAAAGATGAAGAAGGAAGTATTTTAAAGGTAATCTACCCGAATTTGCGTGAAAGGAGAGTGGGAAAATATTCAAGTAAAAACAACCTCAATAGACCCAAAAGGGTTTCAAACCCTGATCTCCCTGCCATTAGCAGGCCAGTTTAACACCTTAGGGCTTAGGCCTTAGACCGTTCAGTACACTAAAGTGGGTTGTAATCTAGTTAATTTTAATACATATACTTTTTAGCTAAAGTTAACCGACCTATCTATGGAAGTTTTCTTCGGGTACAGTCTTAATCCTAAATTTTTTATTTATTTTTTATCACTGCGTTCTAAAAAACTGTTCAGGCTTTAGGTTAATGAGATAAGATTTAATAAGGTAGAATTTTAAAGTACAGCCTAATTTGCATGGCTGGTGAGAGGGGAAACTGCCTTTATGAGACCTGAGAGGGATCAGGGCCTTGAGAATCTCATTGAATATAGGATATTTGCAGACATTTGAAGGTGAGGAAGGTAGTAAAAAAAGAATTACAAGTTGGACAGTTGCAACCAAGTTGACTGAACTACTGAATTTCTGGTTTATTTTGTTGCAGTTTCAGCAACCTAGCTTATAAACACCTCCATCTCTGAAATCTTTCATTATCTGTGATGGTGAGATTTGATACGCTCAGGTAGTCTTTCAGTCTCTACTAGATATCTTTGAAAGTTCACTTTAAAAAAACTTATTATTTATTCTTTAGTACAACGTCTTACTAACCGTTCGGATTGTACGCCTATGTACTAGCTAGTTACGCTTGTGGTTTTAGTGATTAGGAAGGTTATATTAAAGGAAGTATATCACCATGTGCGTGGAAGGAGCGTGGAAAACCATTTAGTGGGGAAAAACACCCTCAGTCCACCTGACTGAGATTCGAACCTCAATCTTCCTGTCATCAGTAGTCTAGTCTACTGCGAGAGTAGCGCCTTAGACCAAGCGGCCACCGAAGTGGGTGAAAAAACTTTAAAATAATTTATCTTTTTACTAATCTACAATAATTGAGAGAAAAAAAACCCCACAACGTTGTATGATGGGCATTCTTATCGAGTTCGTGTGAATGACAGAACCGGTGATGTGACGTGATCTATCTCTGCGGGAGAAGACGAAACATTGCAAAAGAAGGTTGGTCAGTGTGGTGTCGACATTCGGGTCGTAACAGTGTCAGATCACACGTGTGTTCCAGATGTTGATAATTTGGACGTCAAGAAACTAACCTAACCTATACTAACTTGCCAGTCTCAAGTCTGGAAAGAGTTAAGATGAATTAATGGTCTATTTAAAAATAAACTTAAAATACAAAAGTCTCTATGGCGCACCTAAGATTAAGGTTTAGGGCGGAGGGGCGGTTATTTGAAAATGTACTTGAATAAGTAGTTACATAGTAAAAATATAAAATTTAGAGAAAAATATGTTTGAATACACTTTTGTGCTGATACCTGTCTTTTTGCTAAATAAAGTACAAACTAACAGCAATCATAACAGATCACCAACAAATTCACGATTTCAAGTAGTGATATCACAGTTCAATAAATCCCCCTATGACAGCGCGATCGTTTATAGTAATTTTAGCACCCGGTCGGGTTATACGCTTAAGTACTAATTACATTAATGAGTTAGGAACTGGGAAGGTTGAATTTGGAGGAAGTGAACCCAAGTTTGCGTGGAGGGAGATTGGAAAACCATTTAGGAATCCCTCCACTTCACCCAAGTGAGATTCAAACCTTGATCTCCCCGTCCTTGGCAGTCTAGTTCAACAAGAAACTAGCGCCTTAGCTAATTACCACACCGTTTATAAAATGACCAAGAATAAGCTATGGCTATACGGAGCCGACCCGCAGCGCACCGCATTTTCTAGTCCGTTAACTAATAATTAAGAAGAATAATGTTTGTTTTTCAATAATTTGTTGTATATAATATTGTTTATCTTGTACGTAATGTTGGAAACAATGACTACAGCGTCACACGTGCAACGGCTGTGAAAGAAATGCCTAGTTTTACCATGAAAACAAAGCTCGGAAGCTCCCGGACATTTATTTCCGGTGGTAGACAGCTACACGGTCCGCATCGCACCCGCAAAAGTGCGGAGCAATACTTTCTCGACTATTCGTCCGCACCGAGCAATACTCTCTCGACGATTCGTCCGCGCCGAGCAATACTCTCTCGACGATTCGTCCGCGCCGAGCAATACTCTCTCGACGATTCGTCCGCGCCGAGCAATACTCTCTCGAAGATTCGTCCGCGCCGAGCAATACTCTCTCGACGATTCGTCCGCGCCGAGCAATACTCTCTCGACGATTCGTCCGCGCCGAGCAATACTCTCTCGACGATTCGTCCGCGCCGAGCAATACTCTCTCGAAGATTCGTCCGCGCCGAGCAATACTCTCTCGACGATTCGTCCGTGCCGAGCAATACTCTCTCGACGATTCGTCCGCGCCGAGCAATGCTCTCTCGACGATTCGTCCGCGCCGAGCAATACTCTCTCGAAGATTCGTCCGCGCCGAGCAATGCTCTCTCGACGATTCGTCCGCACCGAGCAATACTCTCTCGAAGATTCGTCCGCGCCGAGCAATGCTCTCTCGACGATTCGTCCGCGCCGAGCAATGCTCTCTCGAAGATTCGTCCGCGCCGGTGCGATACGGTGTGGTGTGGCTCCGCGTAGTCAGTCCTTTCCGGAAAGCTCTCCGTGATTGGTCACCTGTGGTGCTGTCCACGATGATTGTCCGGTGGACGTAGATGCTCCGAATAAAAGAGTCGCAGAACTTTCATCCTTCTAAAAAGTTCTAGCTTTTATTTTTAATAAAAAGGATGTTGTAAACAATCCATTCGCATTCAGGCCTATTTATAAACTTATGTGTTTCAAATATCACTTTCTAAAATGATAAGACACGTCAGCGATTTAATAAAGATTTTCTTCGCGTTATTTATCTTTATTTATTTTCCTTTTTTTATTTTTTTGAATTTAGTGGAGGGAAGGAGGGGGGGGGGGGGGAATGAGCCACTTTAAATCTCACGGGAGTGTACCACTGCAAAGTACCACCAGATTGATGACCTCCTCCTCCTCCTCCTCGCTGTTGCTAGCTGAAGAGAAGAAGAAAATAATGTGATCGCAATTGTCCCTCAGGCCTTGCAATTTAAAGTGTTTTGGTTGCAATCGTCCGGATACCATTCCATCACCGGCCTACCCGACTAAATGAGCCTGATACTTAGACCCTTTACTCACCCTACTCACTATATTTGAATACCATTTAATAACCGGAAGACACCTCTCCGGTGGTCGGTCACGCGACCTAATCGTCATTCAAATATAGCCTGTTTTTTCTTCTGGTAATGCAAAGGTTGGAGCTCGTATCACGGCCGTGTGTACTCTGGTGGTTTCACACTCTTCCTCCACGCAAATGAGGACACATTTTATAATAAATTCCACCTTTTTAATCCTCGCCTCATTGCTGTAATTAAATTGCGCACTATCCGAAACTATAGTCACATGTTCATGTCACCCATGTGTCAGACTGGGTCGCTGGTGATAAGGGTTCAAATCCCGGTCGGGTGTACTGAGGGTATTTTTTCCTAAAGGTTTTTTTTTTGCAAGTGATGGTTGGTTTCGTTTAAATGTTACCTTTATTTTCTTTACTTCATTAGTGTAATTAATGTATGCCTATTTCCCGGACGCATAGTAAGACTAGGTTAAAAAAATAGCTACATTGTAAAAATTACTAGTACTTGGAAACGGGAATAGAACCCATGACGTTTGGCTACAAGTGGCAATGATCTATTTCAATTTTTTTAATTTTTCGAACGTACAATTTAAAAGCGATTTTAAACCTTTTCTAAATCACTTCAGACTGAACAAGGCACTAAAATTGTCATGGCACACCATCATTTTTTTTTTAAGTTGAGATTTTTTTTATCATTTTAATAGAGAGCATTAAGATTGTGTTTAAAAGTTCAGTAGCTAAAATTCTAATAACTTTATTATTTAAAAAAATGAAGTTTGATCGTGGAATTAAAAAGATATATTGTTATTCTTCATATTATTTCTTGCTTTAGTACAAATAACCAGGATTCTTACCTCGACCTTCCTGTCATAGGCAATCTAGTATATCACGAGAGACATGCCTTAGACCATGCGGCCACCGAATCATATTAGCTATTTTTTGTTTTTTATTCCTCCAAACTCCTGTAGTACACCTGCTGACCAAGGCTATGGAGTCGATACGTCAAGCCTTCTACTTTGACTCCTTCATAAATGTCTAATGTGTAATAATTAGTACCGACAAATTTACTGCAGTAAAATGCTCCAATACAAAATAGTTCGTGGGAAGCTTCTTTGACATTGTGAATGTATATTTAAGTTAATTTGTCAATCCAAATGACAAATATTGGTACTAGAGAATACTGTCCTGGCATCACAAAGCTGGAACAAACTAAATAACACGACTCGACACCTAACTTCTAAAATTCCCTTCTTACGTGCGGTTTAGCAATCTACAGTAGCCCCATGGCTTCTTTGGTGCTGACTGACAGGTGACTTTTGACAATCAACATTTAGATATATACCTAAATGTTGATTGTCAGAAGTGACAGCTACTAAACACGTGTTTTTGCTGATCATATGGTTCGGCGTAGGGATACATAATTTTAGTCAGCACCAAAGAGGCCCTGGGGCTACTATATCTTGTCTAACTAGCTAAACTGAGTTCTTGAAACTACTTGAGCTTTAAATGAGTGTATGATAAGCGTGCGAATGTTTTCCTACTCATTTGAATATTCCTTTATTAAAATTAGTTTGTTTTTCAATAAATGTAATAGTGTGTGTTTTATGATTATTATTTTATTAGCATCGCGTCTTACTACCCGTTCGGGCTATACTCACGCTGTGTAATGGTAGGGTGATATGTGAGATGAAATGGAGGACCTACAGTTTAATGTGGGATCCAAACCATGGTGGAGGCTTTGACATTCCCCACATTCACAAGTTGTGATTAATACACGTCTTGTCAGAGGTGAAGGAAGGGTTTGGCAATCAGATAAATCTGTGCCAAGACCGAGGATTGAACCCCGGACCCCCAGTACAGAAGTCGGACACCTTACCCCTAGACCACCAGGTTACCTATCCGGTTAAGTGGAAGAGAAGGCTAACGCCTTAACTTCACCAGATAAATAAAGGCCATTATTATTATTATATTATTATTATTATTATTATTATTATTATTATTATTATTATTAAATAATAAAAATATAAGTATACAATTAAAATTATATAGTATTCTTTAAATTGAAAAAGACCCGCCTCGGTGGCGTAGTTGGCTAACGCGCTTGTCGTGTTGAGCTCGAATGCTGAGGACGGGGAGATCGAGGTTCGAATCTCGGTCGGGTGAACTGGGGGTGGTTTTTCCTAAATGGTTTTCTACTCTCCCTCCACGCAAATGCGGGTTCACATCCTTTAATTAAACATTACCAATTCCTAGTCCATTAGCGTAATTAGTACTTAAAGCGTATAACCCGAACGGGTAGTAAGACGCGGTGCTAATATTATTATTATTATTAAATCGAAAAAGAACACCTGAACACGGGAATGGAACCTGGGCCCTTTGATTAAGTATGCCAAAGTTATTACCACTGATCTATCCAGGAATCATCCGGTGATCTGTGTCACTTATCACTCATATTTTAAGGCGGAGTATGTGATATATGGCTGCGTTATCTGATGTCTCGCTATCTTAATTGATCACGCAATTATAGCTGATGATTCCCACAAGTCCATCACAGACTCTGCCTTAAAAATATATGAGTGAAGAATGGCCCTGAGCACATGACGATTCCTGGATAGCTCAGTTGTTAGAACACTGATGTATTAAACTAAAGATCCTGGGTTCGATTCCTATGTCCAAGTGACATTTTTCAAATTAAAGATGATAATTATTAAATTCGGCTTATCGCCTTAATTAACAAATATAATAACTTGGCTATTTAACCCATCATAAAAACGATATAGCTACGCTATATTGTTATAATATTATAAAATTTTATTTTGAGTCTGGAGACGGAGTCAACTCCTACGCCACCCAAAATTGCTTCCGGTTCAGACTCTATAAAGACTTCACAGCCCTGCTGCTGACCCTTCATGGCACACCTATTTAAAAAAAAAAACTCTGTCCAACATACTAAAACCATAGCTATAAAAATGACAGCAGAGTACATCCGTCCCTTAGATAAATACGCAGGAATTAAAAGCGAATCGCTCGTTGTGACGTGACTTCTTGAAATCAGGTGGCGTGTGGTGTTTTATTTAGAGCAAGAGGAAGGTCAGATTGCGCAAAAATAAGAGTGAGAAAGAGAGGAACTAGACTATGATGCCAGCTAGCAAGTTGACACTGTAGGCTAAAGCCAAACTCAGCTTTTGAAAATCAAAAGCCTTGTTCACACGAACCTTAAAAAAATATATAGATCAAAATCTCACTTAACGTCGTTGCTTACTTGGTGTGTTCGAAGCTATTTTGCGAAGCGGGTTTCATCTTAGCTTGACGCACTTACTGTATATATATTTATCCACTAGAAAATAAAATATGTGGATAATCAGCTGTTTTAAGTTAGCGTTGCACTCCATAATGGGTCAACATACAGCTTGTGAATTGCTGCGCCACTGAGGCAGATTCTGCTTTCTATTTTTGGTGAAAGTGTAACTCAAGCTTTAAGCACTCTAAGCACTACCACATTTAGACAACATTGTACAGTACACACACACCAGAGGGAATAAAATAAGCAGTTCACCCAGTGAGGTATTTTAAAAAACAAACTTCCCTAAAGGCAAAAATCAAATATCTAATAGTTCTTTTAAAAAAAACTACCACCATTAATTTGAAATACATTTAAAACCTAAGCACATTAAAAAAATTAATATAACAAACAAACCACTACTTAAAAAATGTAGTTATTATGTGTAGTAGTAAATATTTAATAGTTTGGAAAGTATTCAGTTGATCGTATTGAAATATTTACACGTTCATCTATATCAAGTTGATTAGTCAAATATAAAAAACCAAACACTTGCACTTAATAGGTTTGGAAAATTTGATACATCTAATTTCATCTGCTAAAATAGTTTTTAAAGGAAATAAAAACATTAGGTTTTTAATGCTATCACGGAATCAGTTTTTTAGACAATTTTTTTTCTTTCAAAAAATGTTCCAATGCATGATTCCCTTTAGCTGTAACTCCTATATATTATACACGGTCGGCGATCAGCCAGAAAGGAACTCCCTCCAGTCCAAATTGAGTCTAGCCAAGTGAGTGGGTTGGTGCCGGTCTAGCGTGCCCGGGAGTGGGTTGCTTGTTCAGCGAGTGGACTGGCGTGTCCGGGCTAGCGTGCCTGGGAGTGGACAGCTTGTTCAGTGAGTGGGCTAGTGTGTCCAGCGAGTACATCAGTGAGTCTAGCGTTCGTGTAACGTGGGTCAGCGCAGTGTCGTACGCGGGGACCAGTGGCGGTGACACATCTTAGTTACCGACGAGCGTGTTCGGCCGCGGGTCAACGTGTTGGGGCGAGTACCTCGGGTCAGCGCAACTTATGTGTATTCATGTGTCAGTGACCATTAGAGAACTTAAGTGAATAATACAGGTGACGTAGACATTGATTGTTATTGTGAATTGTGTTGATAATGAACATTATTAGTGAGTGCTTTAAATATTTGAAGAGTTATTATGTTATTTATGGATATTTTTAATTAAATTACATTTATTTATATGTCTTCTCATTCGATTACTAATGTACATACTTAATTATGAACTATTATTTAAATCAGTTAAGATATAGTTAATTGAATTCTTATAGAGTGTGTGTGTGTTGTTTTTATTTTTAATAATCAAAACCTTGAATATTCTGTGTACGTCTTTAATATTGTTTAATCAACAACTCGCCCCAATATCTTGAAAATAACTCGTGGTTCTCACGGTGACGTGTGAATGACCCACGACATCCTAGGTCAAACTTCCCCGTTACAATACAAATACTTCTATGGGCTTTGTTTAATTTACATACTGGCAGGAAGATTCCTACCGGTCGTTTTCGTGATTAGACAAAATAGCCTGAGTTGTAGATGATTTTTTGTTTTGTTTTAAACACACAGTGACAAAACACTATTCTAAGATCAATTTTTTTTATGTAATACTGTTTTTTTAGAACCATTTAAGAGTTAGCGGTTTTGGTTTCAATATTAGATTCTTAAAACCCACCGAATAGAACGTAAATAGATTAACATGATTTTTTTTTATCTGGACTAGACATTACTTCACAGTTAGGTAACTTTTTAGGGAACGTGCGAAAAGGGCAGTGTTTTTCGGTTTTTATAGCAAATTTTTTTTTGGCCAAGATAAATCAAGTATTGCTTCAGTAGAAACACATAATTTAATTTTCTTCACATGGTGATAGTTGTTTAATATTTGTCATGAGCCAAACGGCGTTAGATGACCAACTTTTTAAATGAAGGGAAAAAGTTGTCATTAAAATTCAGGTCACCCTTGACAGATATTTAAGAACTGATAATATCACCACGTGAAGGAAATTAAACTCTGTGTTCCTACTGAAACAATATTTAATGTTTGCCGATCTTTTTTTAAGTTGAATTTGAAACTGAGATAGAAACTGAGGAAATGCTCACATTTGGAGCAGAAAATTGAACTTCTGGAAGATGAAAAGGAAATACTTGGAGGTCTTCGGAATGTGGTGCTGGAGAAGACTTGAGAAGATCAGTTGGACAGACAGGGTAGGGGGACAAATTAATAAGTCCAAGGAGGGTGGTTGAGAGGAGAACCATTTTGAATATGATTCTTTGGTACAAAGCAAACTGGATAGAACACATCCTTAGGAGGAACTCTCTTCTGCATGACGTCAAAGAAGGAAAGGTTGAGGCAAAGAGGAGTTTAGTAAGAAGGAGAATTCTAATGTTGGATGACTTGAAGGAAAGAAGAACATTCTGGGAGTTAAAGAGGAGACAAAGAACAGGGCGCATTGCCGTTCTAAGTTCATTGATAAAAGGAATGGACCTGAGGTAAATATAATAATAATAATAATAATTGCAAAATGACTGCCCTTAACCCGCAATATCTACCATCCCATATTTCTGTAGGATGGAAAAGAGTGAGGTAACGCGACTTGATGTATAGGCCCCCCACACATTCTCCTTACTTATCTGCACCAGTGGTCTCACAATATGAGTCGTCAAGCTCTTAATATGTTGAATTGCTGGTAGGATGGAAGAAAAGGTTCGAATCTCTGACAGGTTTCACAATACTTTGTTTCTTCAATCCCCTCTGCATGCTGCGCTGGTGCTGTTGCAAACTAAGTTGAAAGTTATAATAAAAATAATTTTGTTTGTTTGTTTTTCTTAGCACCCATTCTTAATACCTGTTAGAGTTATATGCCTATGTAATTAATTACGCTAATCTGTTATGGATGAGTAATGATGAATTAAGATGAAGTGTACCCGCATTTGGGTGGAGGGAGAGTGGAAAACTATTTGGGGAAAAACCCTCCTTCATTACGCCCGACCGGGATTCTAAACTCAATCTCCGCGTCATCGGCAGCCCAGCGAGAGTGACTCCTTGCCAGGGGTTGGCAACCTTTTGGATATCACGGGCTAAATGGGGCTAAAAAAAACTTTGTTGGGCCAGTTTAGAAAAAAATATTGAGCCAAAAATTACAACTTTTTATTTTTCATATTGTAATAAGTTATTGGTCTATTCTTTTAAGCACAATTTAGTTTGTTTATTAAATATTATACTGGCCAGATGAAATCATTTGGGGATTACATCCCGCATGCGAGCTGTAGTTTTCTGACCACTGCTTAGACCATGTGACCACTGAAGTGGATCTAAAAAAAAACAAGGTGTTATTATTTTCCAGTTTAAATAAATCAGAGCTACCAGCAGGCTTGAATGTCTCCATAGTTAATTAATTAATTTGATATATAGGTTACATTGTGTACGATTGAGCTAATAGAGGGATTGGTTAGTGTACATTTGGGTGTACGTTTAAAAGTCTTGAACAAAGAGGTCAAACGGGGCAGTTTGACGCAAAGCACTCGGTTCAACCCTCTATCTCAGTCGCTATTATTACGTCTGTTTATTGAGCCAATAGTTACAGTTCAGCTTCCGGCATAAACGAAACATTTATCTTTGATGAATTTGAAACTTCCCTTTCCACAGTAATAAGCTAGAGTTCGGGGGACTTGGTGTTGTGTATGCTCTAACACGAAATAGTTTGTAGATCTTATGATTATAATTAATTCAGAGGCTTCAATATCATATTATTTGGCTTGCAGTTGATGAGTAAGCCAGGGGCTGAATTTAGCCCCGAGTGTACTAGAGCCCCCCCCCCTCCTTCAATTGTTTTCCACTCCCCCTCCACGCAAATACGGGTACATTTCCTTTTAAGTAAATTTTTTTCATTTTTATTCGATTAGTTTAATTAATGTATGCGGATCAGCTGACGCGGCGAAAAAAGAAATGATGATTAAAAGTGTGAATAAAACCTGCTCGTGTGTTCCGGGATTGACACTGTTTTTAAAACAAACCAAGGTCACCACCATATCGCATGAGTCTAACATACATGCCTCATGCATTCACTGTTCATACATCCACGTTCTAGATTCGTTCAGCGAATGTTTAATCGCGGTCTAGTCGAAACAAATCCTTCTTTGTAGGCACGATCTCTTAAAAGAAAAAATTAAGTCACGCCTCGCGTAAGCGCTTCAAGATCACTTTCGGTGATTTTGGGGGAAGGACCGAAATTATTTCCTGGGACGATTTTGTCGTTAAAAATATAGTGATTTATGAACTAATTAATTATACCATCCGTATTTGTGACTAAGCGAGAAAATATCAAACGCTGTCAGGCCACATGGCTTAAAAACAATGGTCAGTGTCGTTTTCTGGAACTACGTTTCTATTCTATCAAAACCTATACTCCTTTTCGACCTTCCCCAACAACCACCGTTTGTCATGTCAATAAGAAAGAGGGGACATAAACCTATGAAACTTCTTATCTCAAGGGAAAGGAAAGCTCGCTACTATTTCGCAAATATTTTAAAATTTTCTGTTTTAAGCCTATAAAAAAACTACTACATTTGTTAGAGGAAGGATTAACTTAAAGGCCTTTTCCATCAAGCTTAGTTTTATAGCTCCACAAGTATGCTTTAAAAATCGTTTAATATGAGCTAATGTTGCATTTTTACATAATTTTTTTTCTATTAATAAAACTCAAAATATAGGGTTATTAGGGAAAAAGGACCTCGTTGAAATCGTTAGACTTTATTTTGACGTGGAGCATATTTTGAAATAACGCATCGAATAATTAAATAATAATTTAGATCTAAATGTCCTTGCGGCAGTTTTGTACTTACCCAGACGTCCCCTTTAGGATTATCAGTGACCTTGCAGTCTAGGGGTAAGGTGTCACAGACTTCTGTACTGGGGTCCAGGGTTCAATCCTCGGTCCCGGCACAGATTTATCTGATTGCCAAACCCTTCCTTCATCTCTGACAAGAAGTGTATTAATCACAACTTGTGAATGTGTGGATTGCCAGGCCTCCACCGTGGTTCGGATCCCACGTTAATCTGTAGGTCCTTCATTTCATCTCACAATCACCGTATCATTACATATTAGCGTAAGTGTGTATAATCTGAACGGGTAGTAAGACACGGTCCTAATAGTAATAATAATAATTAGAATTGTCAGTCAGACACCTTAGCTTAGCGTGTCTGCCTTGAGCTAGGATCCCGGGGTTAAATCCCGGCATGAACGAAAAAAACTGTTATTTAGTGAAGTGTAGATTTCCCCCTTAATAATGATGAATTAGGGGCTGGGTGATGTATTCGTTAAAGGTTTTAAGTTGGTTTATTAGTCGTGTGCTGATATAATCAGTTTGTTCAGAAAGTTCACGTTAAATATCTAAATATAAATGGTACGACACAATCGCAAAAACTTTCTCATATTATGTATTATAGTTTAGAAGAAAATGTTTAAAAATAGGTTTTCAGAAGTCCTAAGCTAGCCTTAATTAGGTTTTACTCATAGAAACAAACACATCATTTTGTTAATCCCAATAAACAAAATTTAATTAAAAAGTTTAATCCAATATGTTCAAATAGTTTAATCAAATTTAAAATTTTCTAATATAAGTTATTTTAAGCTACCCTAAAACTATTTCTAGTTTGTAAAAATAAAAATGTATTTTTATTTATCATGAAAAACTGTTCCCAGATATCCATTTTGAACTCAAATCTTCAATGTCAATTTGAATCTTGTGTTGTAAATTAAACTTTGCTACATGCCAATAATATTTATCTTACAGTTAGACTTTCAAAGAAGTGAAATAAAAACATTAAAAATATTTACAATGTCCAAATTATTTTTGCTTATATTTGATCACAGATCACTAATGAGAACAAAATTTTTCAAGCAAAACATAAACTTCACAAAAAACAAGAACGCTAGACTTCACAACATTCTTGATTTTCTGTATGCTATAGTTCCATGTCCCTTTTGAATTCCTAAAAGAGCAATTAAAAACAAATTTAAATTTTACAAAAATAAGTCCTTAGTAAAATAAGTACAATGAAATTATTATTTTTTTAGAAAAAAATAAGTATATTTTGTAAAAAAATTTAACAGATACAATTTTGAGCCAAATCGCAAAGTCATTATTTATCTAAAATATTCGAATAAAAAAAAACTAGTCGCCAGTTAACTACCCTTAAAGGTGACCTGGTGGTCTAGGGGTAAGGTGTCAGACTTCTATGCTGGTGGCCGGGGTTCAATCCTCGGTCCCGGCACAGATTTATCTGATTTCCAAACCCTTCCTTCACCTCTGACAAGATATCTTGTGAATGTGGGGAATGCCAGGCCTCCGCCGTGGTTCGGATTCCACGTTAAACTGTAGTTCCTCCATTTCATCTCACAATCACCCTACCATTACACATTAGCGTAAGTGTGTATAACCTCAACGGGTAGTAAGACGCTGTGCTGCTAATAATAATAATAATAATAATAATAATAATAATAACTACCCTTAAACAAATTTCCCCCCAAAAAGCACGTATGGTCTATACAGTTTTATACGTCATGTCGAACACTCCCAAGATATCCATTTTAAACAAATTCGATCAGCCCAATTTCGAAAAATCATGAATTTGAAAAGCTACTGTAAAAAAAAAGAGTCCATTGCCCTATAAAATCTAGATATAAAGCTTGAAACGATTCAGACTACTTTATACTTAAGAAAAAAAGTTCCTCATCTTTTTACAAAATTGTAATTTAGTTTCCATGTAAACGTGGATCGTCTCTTACTGCCGACATTTTTACAACAGTGTCTTTTGTCAAATTTGTTTTGTTGTGTGGGGCACAGATTTGCCACCGCTGTCAAAATCTTCTTCACTCCTGATGCGTGTGTATGTGTATATATATATATCTTGTACTTGTCTCTTTTCCCCAATCAACAGAAGAAAGAAAGAACTATACAAAATATCGAGGGCAGGTAGACCCAACTCGACCCACGGTAGAATAGGGCCCCTTGAAACACGTGAGATCTACCACACCAGGCCAAATTTGCCGTCAACCGAATAACAATTTCAAGAGTTGGCACCTCGGGTATAAGAAAAAAAAAGGTGGTTCAGCTTGTTTTTATGTTTATTTTAATGTCTTTACAACTAATAAATTAACCCAAAATTTTTTAACACACACAAAAAAAAAGAATTCCTTCCCCTCCCCCCACCTTATTTTTACACTCTTTCTCCTTAAGGCCTGCATCTTCGTTTCGGTTTGCTTTTAATATTCTTAACGATTATTTACGCATGTGTTTACTCTTTCAGAAGGAAAAAAAATACCATTACAAAGATTGGAAAAGGGTGTTTTGTTTCAAAACCAACACAACCTTTTTTTTTTAACTAGACCATGTCCTAATTTTAATAACACGTACCCTCTTGAGATGAAACAATGAACTGTACCTCGTTTCCCCTTTATATCCTCAACTACTACCCGCCATAAAAAAAATAATGAGAAAGAAAGTATAGTGAAGTCAAGTGGTTAAAAAAAAAAGCCGTCTGACTTTATTGTTGGCGAAAAATTTTTGAGACCCCAATGCCTTTTTTGGTCTTTTATTTACTTATGTCATTAATGGTCATTGAGTGGCCCAATAAACATTAAAAAGAGGGGAGGGGGAAGTCATAAAGGAAATAAGGGTGACAGAGGGGAACTGTAGCTGAGAGTATAGGTGTGTTTATTTCGGTAATTTTTTTAAATATAAAAACCACTTTGGTAATATAACGTAACGACATTATTTAAAACCGCATCAAGGTGGGTATGTTGGAGACGCGATAAAAGACCTGTTTTTTTTTCAGTTTTTAGAGTAAAACTTTTTGGACGAAATAAATAAAACATTACTTCAGTATAAGCATAGAATGTAATTTTCTTCATATAATTACTTCAAAAGTTTTTAAATATCTGTCATTAACATAGATGACTTTGGTGACAACTTTTTAGATGAAAAGAAAAAGTTGTCATTAAATTTAAGGACCACCTTGATAGATATTTATGAAATATTATCATCCTGTGAATACAATTATTAATCTCTGTGGTTTTATTGAAGTAATATTTGATTTATGTGGACCCCCCTTCCCCCCAACCTTAGAGTCAGGTCGTGGCTTTATATCATGTATCACATTTCATTATACTTCAATGAGTAGAAAGTGATTATACCTGGGTGCGGTAAGATTGTGAACCTGGTACATTTGATTTGGTAGGTTAATATTCTTACACTTAATCTATCTATGTATAGTCAATATCACCCACGTTACACATTTGGTGATTTCAAAGCTATTTTGCAATGCGGGCTGCATCTTAACATGACGCACAAAAACATTCTACGCACAATCACACTAAGAAACCAACATAAGAATTAAAAACAGTGTGAATAAAATGAACAGTTCACCCTGCGAGGCTTCTTGTCCATCTGCTGACGACACTTACCCTCTTCATCTGATACACACTCACTCTACTATTTGCGCCTGGACAGCATTGACTTGTATTTTAAAATCACCTTCATCTTGTCTCTCCTATTCTAGATAGACGTATGCTTCTTTGGACAGTTTTTAATCTTCATCCTGGCAGGCCATTTTCGTGAATAAACCAAATAGCCTCTTTACAAAATAACTACTGTCCTTAAAGTTCAAATAAATACTTTAGTGACAATGTAAGACTATTTTTCTCATCGAATAGAACGTAGATACATTAACATGAGACATCCTATCTTGACTTGATGCTACGTCACAGGTAGTCATACGAGTCAGAAATTTGATAATTTTTCATTGTATAATTTAATTAGTACGAGTATGATTAATCAAAATTATACAAAGTCTAAGTTATTGATAGTAAGAAATCCCTTTTCATTGGTTAAAATCGATTTCCAATACATATAATGGTTTTGGCACACTTTTATATTATTAATATCAGCAAAGCGTCTTACTACCCGTTCGGGTGATACGCACTTACGCTAATGTGTAATGGCAGGGTGATTATGCGATGAAATGGAGGACCTACAGTCTAAAGTGGGATCCAAACCATGGTGGAGGTCTGGCACTATTTTATATTGTAATATCAGTGTTTTGATGGGTGAACGAGTGTTGACCGGTCTCTTTAAGAATATAATCCAGAACACAAATTGACAAATTGATAAAATATACCTATATTTGTCTGGTGTGGCGTGTCGATGAATATTGCCAGGGTTCTGCAAAGCTAGTTTTAAACTATAACTAACTAATTGTGATAATCTCACCACTCAGTAGAACACACATTGGTTACGAATAAACGTAAGTACAGTAGCCCCAAGGCTTCTTTGGTGCTGACTGACAGCTCACAACTGACTTCTGACAGTCAACATTTAGGTATATAACTAAATTTTGACTGTCAGAAGTGACAGATGCTGAACACATGTTTTTGCAGATCATATGGTTCGGCGTAGGGATACATAATTTTCTCCGGTAACTTTTCAAAGCCGTCAGCTGTCACTCAGCACCAAAGAAGCCATGGAGCTACTGTACAGTGTTTCTACACTGTCTTACTATACAATTACAAGCCATCAGGCAATAATCTATTTTATTATATGATACATTGCGTATAATTAAAAATGGTATTTTATTTGGTGGCCATTCTTATATTTAAATTTTCACTACTACCCTTCCGTTTAATAATTTTCTCAGGTCTGCTATTAAGGTGCGGCAGAAGGGAGTGCGAGTAATTTTACAGTTTTTATAGCATTACATTTTTTTAGCCAAAATAAATCAAATATTTATCCAGTAACAACATAGAGTATAGTTTTCTGCACATGCTAATATCAACAGATCTTGAATATCTGTCAAGGGTGTCCTGGAATTTTGTCAAAACTTTTTAAATAAAGAGAAAAGTTTTGACAAAATTCCAGGACCCTATTGACAGATATTCAAGATCGGTTGATATTAGCATGTGCAGAAAACTAAACTCTATGTTGTTACTGGATAAATATTTGATTTATTTTGGCCAAAAAATTTCAATTCTATAAAAACTGTAAAAATACTTGCCCTCCCTTCGGCCGCACCTTAAGGCTTAACCAGAACAGTTCTGAATTTTAAAAAAAAAACAATATAATTCTGAAAATTAATTTATGGATGGCACCATTTCCATGTTTCACATGTATAATTAAATGTAGATCTAATGAAACCCGTATCGCTGAGTAAGAGGGTTAAGACGTCAACCTTGTATGTTCTGGTTAGCCTCTGATGGGAAAGAGAAGGTTAGAGTTTGAATCCTGACTGTGTGTATTTAGGCTGGGTTTTTTTTGCCTGGAGAGTCTTCCACTTTCTCTTTCTTTATATTCATTTCCTCGCAAATTCGGACTCGTTTCGTCTTTATTTTACCTTCCTAGTTCTTACCTCAATAGTGTTAATACGTGAATATACCAGACCATAGAAATACCTTATTTAGTTTTTTTTAATGCACTGCGGTCAGTTTCGCAAACATGTCAACAAATGGCAGCTACCAGGAGTGACAAGTGGTAATTTGGTTCTTAAAGATGCCGACTCACTAATCGTTAATTTAGTTTATTGCCAGAGTGTTTTCTGTAATAAAGGCTTTGTAAAGTGATCAAAAAAAAAAAAAGACCACGTAGAAGTAAACGCTGTGAAATCTAATCTTAATGGTAAAAATCAACTTTAAAAAAAATCACGCGTGGATTTTTTTACGATTATTTTTAAAGGAGAAAAAATATTTTTTTTTATAGAATATTTACTTTTCTCAGAAAAATGTCTAGACTGGCAAATAATAATCAAAACGGAGGAATGAGATCTTGGGCGGTCTTCCCTTTTCCTTACCCTCGAAATTTAAGGTAATTTTACTTTTAATTTCAATTAAAACGTTCCGTTTCATACTAATAAAAAGAAAAGGAATTATACGTTATTAGTGAGTAGTAAATTATCATAATTTCTAGGTGTGTGCGAAGCTTCGTAATGTTGAATTCTAAGGTAAAACTTCGCATCAACTTGGTCGCTCACACCAACCTTCGCATCTTAAAATACATTTTGAGTAAATAAAACTTCTATACATTATGCACAGATTTGGAATATCTCACAAAATATGACATATTTAAATAACATGTTTATATCAGCTACTATGCAGTATTTTAACATCAACTTTTTTTTTTCTTTTTAGCAACGCGTTTTACTATCCGTTCACTCACTACACACGACCTGGTTTAGAACACCAATCTCCCATCATCGGCGTCTAGTGTATCATGAGAGTGACGCCTTAGACTATGGGTAACATAGCCTATTAACTAAACGAAATTTATGACGTAAGCAGAGATAAATTCATATGTATATGTCAGTATAAAATAATACAGTATTTGTTCTTCTGAAACCTGCCTCGGTGGCGTAGTTGGTTAACGCGTTTGTTTCGGGTTGAGCTTGACTGCTCAGGACGGGCATATTGAGGTTCGAATCTTGGTCGGGTGAACTGGGAGGTGGTTTTTCCTAAATAGTTTTCCTAAATGGTCTCCCTCTACACATATGCGGGTTCGTTTCTTCTAAATTTGACTTTCCCATTTCTTAACCCAATTATGTAACTAATACTTATGCGTATAAACCAAACAGATAGTAAGACACAGTGTTAAATAGACAAACAATATGTTCTTCTAAACTAGTGATTCTTTTTTTTTTTTTTTTTGCCATGCACCCTTTTCACCACATGTTGAGAATGTCATTCCCCTCCTCCAAGATTGTCTGACTCGAAATTTTCATTCTTAAAATTAATAATATGCATATGATATTGAAAATATTTTATTTTGTCATGTTAGTAATTACATACACTGTACAAATACTTGGATTATTTTTACTGTGGAGTTTTACACATTCAATAACAATATAAAATGTTGATAGCTTTAAAATTTTGAATCAAAACTAGTTTTTTTTAATCTCCTTAATTAATTGTTTAACAGACTAATAAATGAAGTATACTTCAATAAACAAAAGAGTTTCATAGAATTCAAGTTATTGTAATTCAGTTTATTGAGATAGCGATTACAGTCAATAAAAATACTTATGATTGTTTTTTACTTCATTAATTCTCTTATGCGTGGAGTAGGGCTAGAAAGAACACAATACAGTCTACGTTGAGCCTCTAATCCACTTCATTGCTTCGTTTACACTTGCAACAGAGTTTAAAATCCTGACTCAACAAAAATATACCGACAAAAATGGAAACAATGTATGGATAGTTGTTTCTGACACTTATAGGGGTGCAAAACCCACATAAAGGACCAACATTCTCCGATTGATTTCTTATTAAACATATCTCTTGATATGAAAATTGACACTTACACACGGGAATCAAACCCGGGACCTGTGGCTTACTACGCCAATGCTCTTACCACTGAGCTATCCAGTAATCATCCCGTGCCCGGGCTTCACTCATATTTTAAGGCAAAGCCTAGGATGGAGGTACGGAAATCGTCGGCTTACAATGAGTGATTTTTAAAATTAAGATCAGTTCCTCTAAATTCTACTGCTATAATATAACTTCCTTTTTTTTTTACAGCGTCTTATAAAAATTTGAGCTATACAAATGCAACTACTAACAAGGATTAAAATACAAGCAAAAGTTGTAGGAAATGTAACCACATTTGCGTGTAGGTATGATGGGAAATTATTTAGGAAATCTACCCTTATTTATGACACCTGAGACTTGAACCTCAACCTCCTTGTCGACATAAAATACATATATTAGTCGGAAATTTTAGTCAATGTACCCACCGATGGAGGTTTCTTATATTTTGCTCGTTATAAATACATGTTTTCATGTGTCTTCCAACCGAACACACTGAATTTGCCGATAGCAGTATGGCACTAGAACGTACAAAATAAAGTATAGTAAGAAATTTTTTTCTCCAGATATCTAAGGAATATGAAGGTCAAAAAAGTAAAAGATGGTTTAAAAATATTATTTTATAAGTTGGTATCTAAAAGAGACGAGGGGTGTGCAGTAAAAAATATATACTAAAAATTGTGTTTTATAAATTGGTATCAAAAGGGCATGCAAAATAAAAGATAACCTAACAAATTATTTTCTATAAGTTGGTATCTAAAAGAGACAAAGAGTGATCAAAGTAAATTATGACCTAAAAAATTATTTTTTATAAGTTGGTACCTAAATGAGGTGAAGGGTTTGCTATTGACAACCGCAGATAAAAGAGTAAGGAAAAGATAGCTTGGACTAATATCGCTGACATTTTGAAGGGGAAATATTACTAACTTCTTGTTTCTATTTCGTTGTACACAAAAACCAACACAGTCGTTGGCGTTATCATTGACGTTATAAAATTTTGTTTGCATTCAAATATATTTTTGCAGATTGATGAAGAATGGAGAATAATTATCTGCTTGCTAATGTCAACGTAATAGCGTGTCAAGTTTCAAAGTTTCTGATTTGCCAATTGTACTCGAACTGGTTTGTTTTCTTTCTGCGATGGTTTCGAGAGATGGGTTGTAAATGACGCTTTTAGAAGGTCTCCTATCGATTGACTGTTTCCACAAGCAGCTAAATGGTTTCAATTGAGAGGTTCTTTTTTACACAGTTGCTAGTTTTTACTATGAGAATATTTTACTAAAAAAGTACATAATTTTTCTATTAATAGGTTTACTACATATTTTAAGCCAATGCTTGTTATTTTTATTGTGACAATAACTTTGTTTTATGCTTTTTATATTAAAGTTACAAATATATTGACTCTGCCTTAAAATATGAGTGAAGAATGACGATGGGCACGGGACGAATCCTGGATAGCTCAGTGGTTAAAGCATTGGCGTACTAATCCAAAGGTCTCGGGTTAGATTCCCGTTTCAGGTGTCATTTTTCAATTTTCAGAATGGAAATGTTAGTTTCGACAAATGTTTATTTTATAGCTTGGTGCTTCTTTTTTACTATTTCTCTCGACCCCTCGGAGAAAAGAAGTAATGTGATCGTCAAAAAAATAGAATCTAGCTCGAGATTATGATAAATGTTGACGTTTCCATGACCCCCTTAAAGAGAAAAAGTGGTTTTTTGCGGTGCCTTTTGTCGGTATCTCGGCCAAGAGCCGAAACCATCTTACCGTTCGGGCTAAAACTTTGTATCTAAGGTTTTCAAAAGGTTTCCCGAAGGATTTTTTTTTAATCAGTTATCTTAACCTAAATTAGGAGTAGTTTACAGAAGGGAAAATAGAGAAATAAAAATTAATTCAATTTTATATATAGGCAGTGGTTAACAACAACAACAACAACAACAAAATGACAACTCTCATTTCCCATGAAAATGACTTTTAGGATGGCTATTCGTACTTTACGCCAAGCGAATATTTCCAATTTTGATCATATTTCCTCAACAATTTGAGATGCTAAATAACATATCATCATACAGTAGTGGTACTGTTAAAAACAACAATATTTTATATATCAAAACAAACAGTTCCTAAGCTATTAGCATATATATATATATATTTCATGCAGTATTTGGAATTGATTGATATCTCCTTTGTGGACAGATATGTTCCAATTTTCTTGATGTTTCTGTAACAAATATTTGTATCATTAATGCTCTTATGGAGAAATGTTTTTGCAACAATTTATTTTACTTAGTTTCACAAATCTTACGAGTTTTTTTTATTTAGTTAATTTTAAGATAAGAGAGAGAGGAAATCTGTGCCTCACGTCATGTACTATTTGTTTTTAATTTATGATATTTAATGTGTGAGATTTGTATAAATTGTTGAAATTATATTTGGAATAAAGCAATTATTACTTTGTTCAAATAATAAAAAGTTATTTGCTTGTGTGTTTCAAAGTAATCTTAAAATGCTGTCAGTTGCAAATATTACACTTTACAAATTTTGGACTAGTTCGATATATAATTACCATTTATATTTATAAAATCAGTCGAAAATAATGGCTTTTAATGTTATCTTCATTTCAGTAGGCGGTATTTTCGTTATGGATCACGACTGTAAAAATAAAAATATGTTTGATCCATTTCACATGCAAATACGAAAGATATGTATTGAGGCATGATTTACCTATAATAAACCCTGATTTTAATAGGAAGCTCACTTCCCACCGTCAACACAGATTGAATGTCCCTAAAATCTGACATTCTAGAAATACGTCTTATTTGATTTATTAATTATAAAGATAATCTAAAATTTATCAAAATCTTCTAATCTCAGTCTACTTGGATGACTGTATGGTAATTTCTCTTTACATTAATAAATAAACGGACTAAGAATGTAAAATATAATTGTAATTTTTGCCGCGTCGATGTGGTAGCATAAGTTCCAAGTTTTACAATAACGGGATTCTTTTGAATTTCAGACTGTAGAATTATAACTCAATAGTAATTGCGCCAGTGGCCAAGCAATTTAAGACATTAGACTCGTCCTGATATTGTTTGCAACCAAAGACTAGGAGGTTTAGGGGAATTTAAATCCCGAATGAGTGTATTGAGATTAGGTCTACGCGTGTAACTTTTTTTTTACTGTGGATTTCAGATATTCTCATCTTTAAAGTCTACTCTTAAAAGAATGTTTGAATTTCGAGAGGGCGAATATACTGAGGGTGTAGTTTTTATCTATCTTCGTAAGATCTGCCATGAAAATAGCGCCATTAGATGACACACTTTTTAAATGAAGATAAAAAGTTGTTAATAAACTCCAGGACAGCCTTGACCGATATTAAACAACTGTTGAAAACACTATGTGAAGAAAATTTAACTCCATGTTTCTGCTGGTGTGATATTTTATTTATTTTGACCTAAAAAACCTTTTGATATAAAAACTGTAAAAACAATTAAGTTTCTCACGTCCCCTACACTTACGCTTAAGCTAATGCGGGTGCTTTTTATGTAAAAACACCCCATAATTCCTTCTCTTTGAAATAACTCGTTAATATTACATATAACTCGCATCAGTGGGTATACGAAACGAACTAAATGTTGGGCTTATCTAGTTTAGTTTGCTAGTGACTGGAATATTGGGTTTCGAATTCTTGCTGGGTGTTTTTTAAATGCCTTTTCCCTCTTTCCATACACATTTAGGTACTTTTTTTTCTAGATTCTACATCCCTTATGCTTATTCAATTAGTGTAATTATATACAGTTGAACCTAATGGACTTGGAGCAAATGAAAATAATATTTTTAAGGCCTATCGTCTAGAATAAGACCCCTCATATCATTAAATCCTTCAAAATATTATTTGAGATTCGAGGATTTAAAAAAATCAGATTTAAGACTTTTAAAATATATTTATTTTTTAAAATCTTAAATTGTATTTATATAGCTATTATGATTCTTTAGCCCAACAAGATTATAGGTACAATTTTATCAACCGTCTCCAAAACATTAACTTACCGATAAATGTGAACAATTTGTAATTGAAGAAATAAATTTTAAGTTGTAGCTGACTTTTGAAGATGTTTATGTTTTCCAAAATTCAGATTTTAATTCATACTAAATATGAGTCAAATTGACTTTTTATAGAATCTAAATCCTCAATCTATTCAACAAATCCAAAATCTTGAATTTAAATTTGATTTAATGTATAAACTATATGTTATATAAAATAGAGAGGGTTGAATCAATTTTTCCCGAAAAAAACGCCATACAATTAGTGTATATACATAATATAAACAAAAAATACATTAAATTGTTATTCTGAGCACGTATGTCCAGTGCATTTCAATAGCTATTGGAACGAAAATATTATAAACTCTATCGCAAGAAAAAAATATGACACTTCTATCAGAAGTGTACTAATAACAGAAACCTAACAAGGTTGTGTTGTTATCAGTAGAACTTATCAGTCATGTTTGTCAGCCACAAACTAAAGTAAACAGTGGACAGCGATAGGGTTCTCTGTGTGTTCAAAGAAAGTATAACACTAGGGAGCTACATTTTACTGGTTGTTTACATTTGGATATTTGCTGCAGATTTAATAAATACTCATATAATGTGATGTGTATTAAAACTCTGTGAATAAAGCGTGCCAATAATCTCTGTGATACAGCCGGCTAGAAAATGTAAATTTACACCAACACTATTGCACGTGGATCATTTCTAATTAAACATTAATGGAGATAAAGAGTTAATGGAAGTTCCTAATACTGAATATCATTGAAATATTAAATGATTTTTGGGTGAAAACTTCATTGTAAAGGACGTTTTTGACCATTTTGGAATGGCTTCACAGCAAAGCATTTTACATAAATCTTCATTCTGTCATAACAGGGACATACTGTAGCTATTAACAAGAAACTGGGTCGCTTTGTCCCCCCATCGTCCCCACTGAAAATTTCGAGTAATCATTCAAATACGAATGAACTGCACACATTTGTGGCATATATTAGGTCTTTTCTCTTTCCCTTTTACTCCCATACCTCGCGCGAGCCGGGAGCTGAGTTGGGCTAGCTACAGTAACCCCATGGCTTCTTTGGTGCTGACTGACAGCTCACAGCTGACTTCTTACAGTCAACATTTAGGTATATACCTAAATTTTGACCGTCAGAAGTGACAGCTGCTAAACACATGTTTTTGCAGATCATAGGTTCGGCGTAGGGATACATAACTTGGTCTGGTAACTTTACAAAACCGTCAGAACTCAGCTGTGAGCTTTCAGTCAGTACCAAAGAAGCCATAGGTCTACTGTACGATGTCTTAATATATACAAATTTTAACTTTGACTCGCCTCTACGTTCTGGTAGGCAACGACCTTATTCTTTTATAGAATATTATAGAATCAAAGCAGTGGTATTTGTTTGTTTATCTGTTACATATTGATATTAACTTTCATCAATGTTGAAAACAAAGTGTTCTCTAAATATATTGCAATCACTTTATTACCGAACAAGATCAATGTAATTAATATCATCACAATAATATATTAATTAGCTAATATGAAAATTTCAGGACCAAGATATGCTATGTAACATCAACTGTAACTGTAATAATTAATATTTGATTGTGTTCCTATATTTCTTCACACAGAGCAGCAACATATATGTGTATCGATTTCTTAAAGTCCATGGTTTATATCTAATTAGGACTAAATAATATTTATTCAGTATTATGAACGTTTCAATTTCTAAAACTATGAATATTAATATATAAGAATTACTATTTGTTCCACAGCGTTTTTGTTAAAGGCTTACGTTTGCAAAATCTAACCACTTATTACTAATATAATAGTAATAATAATAATAATATATTATTATTATTATTATTATTAGCACCGCGCCTTACTACCCGTTCGGGTTATACGCACTTACGCTAATGTGTAATGGTAGGGTGATTGTGGGATGAAATGGAGGACCTACAGTTTAACGTGGAATCCGAACCACGGTGGAGGCTGACCTCACAAACTACAGGTCCATAAATATAATAAATTATGAAAAAGGGTTGATTTTTTCATGAACGGGCATATATTTGAACACTCTG
Source organism: Timema cristinae (assembly GCA_039000515.1). Lineage (NCBI taxonomy): Eukaryota > Metazoa > Arthropoda > Insecta > Phasmatodea > Timematidae > Timema > Timema cristinae. The sequence goes on along the minus strand of JBCFYV010002255.1, from coordinate 22,800,635 downwards.
GCTATCAAGAAATAAATATAAGGAAGAGGGAGGCAATTTTATAGGAACTGCACCTGCATTAGCTTACTGAAGGAATGAGGAAAATCATCTTCAATACAACCGGCCGATATTAGAACCACAACTTTTCTGTCCACAAGCAATATAGTACATTGCGAGCCCGACACCTTAAACCATGTCATCACTGATGTAGACATGCACACGTGGTCACGTGATAAGAGACGTAAGGCTCGCAATGGACTGGATTTACGGTGACTGGGTCGTTGAAGTTGGAAGTTTGATCGGGTGAACTAGACCGTGTTTTCCCATGATCTCGTGCATGCTGATGCGGGTGCACCTAGTTTGATTTTTATTAAATTATTCCCACTATTTATATTAAGTCTGTTGAAAGCCCAAAACAGTGAGCACGTGGACAGAATGTCAGGCATATCTAGTCGGACTTTACAGTGACAAGAAGGTCGGAATTCCAATACCTGTTCGTGTAATAAGGCTGGTTTTCTATAATTTTTTTTTTCATTCTTACTCCAGCCCAATTTGGGTACATTTTATCTAATTTATACATTCCTCATCCTTTACCAATTAAATGCGGATAGCCCTGACAGGCAGTAGGACGTGGTGAGAAAATACACTTGTGTGGAACATGATAATAAAACAAAACATCGATGAAAATAAGGATTCTTGTAAAAAATCTGACGGCTTCTCGGAATTAAGACAGTTGACGAATAGTGTCTGCCAATTACGCTTTGTGTATAGGGGCTTACGATGAAGTTAACAAATACTTGGGAAATTCGAGTAAACACGCAAAAAAAAAAAAAGTTCTACACGCAACCAGACATAATAACGTTTCCAATAAAAATAAAGTTTAAAAAAAAAAAAAAGTCACGTGTGGTCGAGGTTTATGTATGAAGAAATATGAACAGATCGGAATAAAACGGAATAGAAATTTGCATATTATATTTTTATCTAGAATTCTAGGTTTTGTGTATGTTTGTTGTGTTTGCAAAGGTGGAAGTTTAGGGAACGGGAGTTAAGGACAGTATTTTTTACCGTTTTTATAGCAAAACTTTTTTTTTTTGGCAAATTAAAATAAACACTTTTTCGGGTTCAGGGGATAAAAAACGTTGACATCTATCCAAATCTTGAATATATATATTTCTTTAATCTAAGATCACACTACTTTCTCCCTATAAGAAGCCGCAAGAAAGTAAAAATGGAATTTCAGCAGTGAAATTATTTAAGGCTATATTAAAAAATTCAATAAAATTGAAAAAAAAAAATTCTTTTAATATAAATAAAAGGTACAACTAAATCGCTAAAGCCAATTTTTTTAATATTCAAATTTAAAAAAACAGTCATCATTATACTACTCATAACAAAACTTTCCCCACAAAACAAGTATTGAGCTTTATTTGTCATGTTAATGTCAAATACACCCAATATATAAATTTTAAGCAAAATCGGTATTGTCATTTTAAAAATAATTCAAATTTTCAAAAGTTACTCTTGAGTAAAATACCTTTGATTGAATTTTTACCCAGAACAAAGTATACTGGGTTATTTGTCATCTTAAACCCCCTGAGATATCCATTTGTAACTAAATCGTTATAGCCATTTCAAAAATAATCTCAGTTTTTGAAAAATCAGTCATCAATAAATTATCCATAAATGAGTTTTATCCCCAAAACAAATACACATTGCCAGTTATCATGTCAAACATTCCCAAGATACCTATATGTAACCAAATCATTAGGGTAATTTGTAAAATATTTCAAGTTAAAAAAAAATTCATCATTAAATTACTCATAAATGAATTTTATCGCCCCCCACCCCCTCCCCCCCAGAAAAACAGTATTATTTGTTATGTCAAACACTACCAAGATACCCATTTGGAACCAAATTATTTCAGCCATTTGTAAAATATTTCAAGTTTTTGAAAAATCAGTCATCAGTAAGTTACCCTTCACGAATTTTTGACCAAAAACTTAATATATACAATAGTGCTATTTGTCATCTTAAATAAATCTTAGATATGCATTTTAAACATAATCGTTAAGGCCATTTAAGAAAATTTAGAACTCAAAAAAATTACTAATCAGTAAATTACCCTTCATTGAAGTGCTAGGTTAAAAATTTGTTGTCATATACCCCTATAGCATCTAAATATAAGTTTGGAGAAAATCCATCAAACCACTTTGGCTAGGGATAGACAGCCAGACAGATATGGGAACATACATAATTGTAAAATTCACTTTTTAGGGTTTATGTTCACACAAAAGGTAAAAATTTGGCATAATCATTAAAATAGATTTTTCCGATATCACAATACTTTCTCTTGAAATTAGAAAGTAAAAAAACTATTAACAAGTTTCAATTTTTTTTTTTTTTTCAAATAAAGAATGTGGTGGAAAAAATACACTTTGATGTGATTTCTGGCCTAAACGTTATCTTATATCTGTTTCTCTAGTTAGTCGACCTTGAGGCGGGCTTTTAACCCCCTACCCCTCTTTCCCAATACCAACTTTCTACTCTAAAAAATCTCCAAACTAACTTTATTAGTCTCGCGAGCGTATTATAACCGCTTTCTGTTTCCCCTTCTTGTCACGAATCCATCACCATCCACCACCAGAACTAAATCCAAGTTTTCATTTTAAAAAAAGTATTATAATGACAGCTATAAAAAGTTCACATATTCATACGCCAAGTCATGGGATCTGCAGTTGTCACCTTTGATAGATTTTATCGGTTACATTTCACTAACTGGCCAAAAATTACATTAACTCTTGCCCATTTCATGAACTGGAAATTATGGTACTATATACTACAAAATTAACTGATATTATTGGTTTTACGATATTATATTAAGCTAATCAAACCAAACTTAACCTAACCCTCCATTCTATAACAATAAAAAAATTAAATTAAATTAAAAACTAAACTTGTTTATGAATTGGGTTACAGTTGGAGCTGCCCGGTTCACTAACTTAAACTATTTATATCCAAGTTCATGAAATAGTTCACGGAATGTGCAAAAACTGTTCCAATCCATGAACTAGGAAATTTCACGAATGGGGTGTAATATATCAATCCCTATAAAATTGTAAAATTTTGTCTTCAAAAAAACAAGTTTGTATTTTCTAAATGTCACTATTTATGAAAATTGGACTGTAGCCTCAGTGTTGATGACGTAATCGAACCACGACTTTGCCAAACGATCTTTGTTGACAACTCTGCCTGCTTCCTATTCTCGGACAAACTCCTTCCCTTCGCCCCCCTTCCCCCACGCCCTCTTAAAATCTCAAGGTGGGGTCGCCAACCTCGTAGGTTTCTAAACTATCTCCTTTCGATATTTTATTTTAATTATTCCTTTTACGACGTTGCTTACTTGATGATTTCGAAGCCATTTTGCAAAGCAGGTTACACCTTAACTTGACGCACCTAAGCAGTATAAGTAGTATAACAATCAAAGACCAATATACGGGGTAGAAATAGAGGGAATAAAATTAATATTTCAATCCCCAAGACCTCTTGTTTATCTACCGATAATATTTACACTCTTCCTCAAACAAGTTTACCCAGATACTTTAATATTCGCACCTTAAAAACAAGGTCATTCTTGTGACCAAGCCCAATACCTAAGTTCTAGATAAATGCTAAACAAAATACGTTTGCTAAAAAAAACCATTTCAAGACAAAATAATAATTTTGTGACACTTTAGAGACATTTTCACATCTATATTATTATTATTATTATTATTATTATTATTATTAGCACCGCGTCTTACTACCCGTTCGGGTTATACGCTCTTACGCTAATGTGTAATGGTAGGGTGATTGTGAGATGAAATGAAGGACCTACAGTTTAACGTGGAATCCGAACCACGGTGGAGGCCTGGCATTCCCCACATTCACAAGATAACTTGTCAGAGGTGAAGGAAGGGTTTGGAAATTAGATAAATCTGTGCCGGGACCGAGGATTGAACCCCGGCCGCCAGCATAGCACATCTATATTATAATCATAATACATGGTTTTTGTTTCAACGTTATATCTTGAAAGTCTCTAAATAAAATGTAAATTTACAAATATGGAAAATTCTATTTCTACCTACCACAAGTAGGCAACATTATTAATGAAGAAAGTTTACTGTTCAATTTTTATAAAAGGGGATTTTAGAAAATACAAAAAAATATATATAATAATCTGCAGCCAGAATTGATAACGTTTTACTAATGTATATTTTTTATTTTTACAGTTTGATAATAACTATCAAAAATCACCTTTTTAGCTCACATTACTTGACATATTAATACGTGAAAGTAAATCTGGTAGATTTTTTATTTGTCGAATAAGGTTCTTCACTTGAGAAAATTTTACTGTAAATGGTTTTCTGAGAAAATAAAAAGTATGTTGAAAACAATGCAAAACTATTCGAAATTTAAACAAATATTACAGTGAATCGTATATACTTTCGCTCTTTTTTTATTTTTAAAATAAATTCTTTTACTAAGAATTGTTAATATTTGTAAAATGAAATAATATATATTGTTGCATAAACACTCCACCAAAGAGCATAAATGAAATAATATAGGGCCTACACTGTTACAGAAATATCGAGAAAATAAGAATATCTCTGTCCACCAAAGACCTAAGAATCAATTCAATTGCAAACTGCTTGAATATATATATATATATATATATATATATATATATATATATATATATATATATATATATATATATATATATATATATATATGTGTGTGTTTTTGCTCGTAACTCCAAAACTTTCGATTTTTTCAACAGATATTCCAAATAAAATAATTTTATTCATAATAATTCACAACTTATTTAGTATCTGAAATAGTCACGGAGATATTATAAAAATTGTAAACTTATGCTTATGTAAAGTACCCTTAGAGTAATTTTCATGGAAAAATGAGAGTTACCATTTTGATTGTAATGTCAAACAATGCCTATATAGGCCTACAACACTTAATTTTAGGGTTGGATGTCTAATACCCTGGGTGGGAACCTTATGCAAACCCTAGACAACAAAGTCTTAGGCCTATCAGTAAAGTGGTTTCGGCTCTAGACGGAGATACAGACAGACGGCATCGCCAAAACAACTTTTATGGTTTTAGGAAGTCATGAAAGGTCGACATTTATAAAAATCTAGAGTTCGATTATTTTGATGATCACAATAGTTTTCTCTTAGAGGTGTCGAGAGAAAGTAAAAATAACACCTGGACACGGAAGTTGAACTCTAACTCCTTGTTTGTATTAGTGCACCAAAGCTCTACTTAACCTCTGAGCTGTCCAGAATTTATTCCATTCATAGAGAAATTCTTCATTAATGCAGACTCAGTGATGGACGTGTGGACGAATTATCAAGGGCATATGGCCAACCCCTGTTAACTCAGTTGTAGAACATTGTCGCGTTAAACTAAGGGTCACTGGTTTAATTCCCGTGTCCAGGTGTCATTTTTTTTTTTTAAATTAACGGATACGATACTTAATGCGGTTACATCCAAAACCTTAAGATTATTTCCATCTACTATGCTTCGCAAAACATACACAATTAATTGTACAATAATTAGCTTCGTTCGAAACCTTGGTTCAATCAGTAGCCTGTCTGTCTGTTTAGTTAAGAGTCCCGGATTCGATTCCTGGCATGGCCAAAATATTTATCGTTATTGAAATGTGGATTTACTGTTATACAGATATGAATTAATGACCGGGGGCTGGATTTTGTGTATTTTCTATTATACAAGTTAGCTCACTTTGCTCGTTGGGGGTTTCGCCCCTAAACCCCCAATGAGTTTTTCTTTGCAAGTGGATGTAATCTAATGTAATTCCAGAGGCGTTTATTGATAGGTCTCACCGTTTAGCCACAAGAGACCTCCAAAGAAAGGTCCGCACCGACTTTAAAGTGGCTCCGTCATTTTGATTTTGATTTTTTTTTTTTACTTTTTTTTTACTTTTTGAAATTTTTCCGTCGGTTCCAGGCTAGAAGCTATAATTTTGCCAAATTTCAAGTTTCTAGCTCATCTGGGAGTGGGTAAACATTAATGTCAGTGAGTGAGTCAGTTATGTGGCTTTATAGTAGTATAATTATCGAGTCGTGTGCTGATATAATCAGTCGGTTCAGAAAGTTCACGTTAAATATACGAATAAAAAACAAAAAAGTGAAAAGGAGTCAGTTTGCTTCAATGTGATTTATAAATCCATCCTTGCGGATGACACGCCGCGTGAGACACGTCGAAACGCGCACGAATACATCCGACACGCAACGGTCTAGACGGGCAGGGGGAATGAGGCGGGCGGGTACAACGCGCATGCAACGTCCTAAACACGCTTCCCCCTTGTTCACAGTAAGAGGCCAACACTGCGAGCGTGCGGACCGCTCTGGGTGAGCAGCGTTTGGGCTACGAACTAAATAAAGATCATGTTTGATACCGAAAGATTCATCAGTGCAGTTGAGAGGAGACCATTAATTTATAATGCGAAACTGAAAGAGTATAGTAACCGAGAGATGAAACAGAAGTGTTGGCAAGACATCGGAGAAGAGATTTATGAGAATTGGGATGTATATTCCACCGCGGAAAGGAACGTTTTGGGTAAGAAAATGTAGTAAATCATTTGCAATACCATTTATTAACCTAAATAGTTAGACATAAAAAAACAGGCCATATTATGTGTGTATTTATGACACAATATGTCATACCATAGCATTGTTGCAGCGCATTATTTGTTTCAACAATCATGTTATGTAGGCATATCACGTGTGTTTATGTCAGAATATGTTAGCTCGTAGTAATTATTATTAAATAGCATTGTTGCTGTAAGACGTCTATAGTCTGACAGCCAGCAGAAGGTTCTTTATTGCAAACATTTACTGAACGTGACTAATGATAACCAATTCGGAAATAATTAGTATTCTCTTAATAATATAGTATTTTATTATCAATAAAAAAGTGTTTCCAAACGAGTCTAATAATACTTCTCGAAGGTCTACTGTGTAATTGGCGTTTTCTTAACTTATTGAAAGAACCAAAATATATATTAATAAAACTATTTTGTTTTTTGTTTTGCGGTTGTGGCAACAAGAAATATTATAGTAGGCCTACATGAAATAATAATTTAAAAAGTAATATATTCACACTTTTATCTTACTATAACTGGCCCCCAAAATAAATAAATAAATGTGTTTTTATATAAATTAGAGAGAAAGAGAGAGCCATACAAAATATTTGTTTCTAAAAAAAAGTTTTTCTATTGAAAACAGCGTAAGAATACAACCGTCTCGACGGTTTAAATAACGTCATCGCCCGCCCTTGTTTCGATTGGTTCGCCATCTTGGTTTCAGAAGAACGCGCGGCATTTTAGAAGCTATCATTTGAAAAACATTTTTTAAGTGAACCAAAGACGTCGCTTCACAAAAAAAAAAAAAAAAAAATCCAAACGGTTATTTTCATAGATTCTGATTCATTAATGTAAAATATGTTAATGCATTTCAAAACCAATTGTTTGTTTATGTGAATGTTTTGACTGCCAAAAGTAACAACAAATAAACATAATTATTATTGTCTTGAAGATCATATGGTTTTGCGAATAGATACATAGTAACTCCTCCTTTCAAATACCCCTTCTCCTACTGTGGATCTTAAACGTATTATTTGTTGAAACTATCATATTTTATAGGCACATGTATGTGTTTTTGTCGCTGCATTAAAAATCCATGTTATGATTAATAATGATGCCATTCCTACTTTCTTATAATGGTTATTGTTTACTCATAGTTTGTTATACTACAAAGCTATAATTCTTTATCACTCACTCACAAAATTTGATATAAACTGATCTGTAATTGTTGACCCTATAGAATGTCAATCAGTGTTGTTTTAAAAAAATCATGGTTCAGCTTTCATTCTACGAGTTAAATATCTTCCAAACAAATATGCATCCCTCCATTCAAGAATATATAAAATAACTGTGTAATACTTTGTTCAAGTGTAGACTACTTCCCTCCACTAGGAGGCGCCCGAGCGTATTTTGAACATGAATGTAGGATGGAGTCAGTAGGAACAAAATTACGTTAGATTCAATGAGCCACTATTTGTTAGATTGTGTGTGTATATGTGTGCTGTACAGTGGCGGCTCGTAACTAAAATTAGTGGGGGTGCTGCTCCAGAAATTGTTTAGCCTTTGTTTTAAAATTGTGTAAAAGGAAAAAAAAAACATATATAAAAAGAAAATTTATTTAGAAACTTGATAAAATCTTAACAAAAAAAACACCCAAACTTTTTACTTACTCTTACTTACTTACTTACTTACTTACTTACTTACTTAAACTGTTACAGTTCAATCTTGATCTATTCATTTAAAAATTAAATCCATTCTTCCTGTTTTAATTTGAGCAAAAAGTTCAATAATTTTCTCCTTGATCTCTGGATGACAATTGAAGAAATTTTTCTCCATTGAAAATACTGCAAGCGCACTTAGTCTTTCTGTTAAATAAAATCACCAAAAAAACAATAAATCAAATAGAATAGCTGGAAGCAGAATAATAATCTAATTCTACACTCTTCTACACTTTATCACATTCAAGAATATGGTACACGGGTTTAGGGCACAACATACGCTGAGTAAAAAAAAAACTTCCTTCCACCATCACGCCAGAACCAAACTGCGAGAGCAACAGTGCTCTCTCTCTACCTGGCAGTCCCGCCTTCCTCCCCACCCCTCTCCAATGTGCGCATGCGCACAACAGTCAAACACCACGTCGCTGGCACTGTGAAGCGCACAGTTCCATACAAAGATTTTTGTATCTTTTTCATAAACTGGGGGATGGCTACTGGAGTACTGACATTAAGCTTAAGGAATATATATTGTACTACAAAAATAAAGAAAGAATTAAAGAAAAAAGGACTTATTATATTAAATGTTATCGATAATATCAAGTGGAAATAAGGGGTGCTGCAGTTCCGCAGTGCCTATACATGAGCCGCAACTTGTGCTGTGTATAGGTATATATAATAATATATATATATATATTATATATATATAATATATATAATAATACAGCAAACATATACACACACAGAATGAACCGTAACATATGGGACCTACTATAACGGTGGACAGGATGTACAAAACAATTAAATATGTTCATATGAACTATTTTCCTATTTTACCTTGTTTCCTAGATAAATATTCATGTTTGTACTCCAGTAATGTGCAAGCATTGCAATGAAATTTATTTTTTAAAGAGTGCAGCATTTTGCGACACAATGACTTCAGGCTTGCGTTCAGGCAGAAGGTGTCCACACTGAGCACTTCTTATAATGTTAAGCAGCTCCACACTACTGGAGTACAAACATTAATATAACTTAGAAACAAGGCCAAATGAGACACACGTTTATGTTTTTTAAATGTTTTTGTGTCTGCTTTCTACTGCTGAATTGGGTACCATATACTACGGTACCCTCTGTATGTATTTATACATATACACATATAATATTTGTGTGTGTATGTATAAAAAAAAGTTGAACAAAAAGAAAAACAGGCCAAAGAAAGTTCTCTGCCTCAGCCTTAGAACATTTCATGAACATTATTGTACAATTTACAGTCATCACTATTTCAGCTTGATTTTTATTGCTATTGTTTTAATTGATCGTTTCAAAAAGTGGCAGATTGAGCAGTTGGAAGTCTCCAAGGGCAACCTGATTTCGAGGCACCACCTCTAATTTTAAAATATATATATCAAATAAAATCACATTGTACTGTACATACTTTTTAGTATTATTAAATAAACACATACTGTACATAATCAGACTTTGTTTTAAAGAAAAATAAATTAAATATCTTACAAATTTAGTATACATCATTCATAATATTAAAATAGAACTTTATCACTTTAAGTTTAATAAATTTATCTTAAGTACAGAAATTGATCGCTAACTCTAGTATTCAAGGGCACTTACGTGGGTTTTCCAAATGGGAGTGGATTGGAGTCCTATCTGCCGGGGGTGCAGCACCCCTCTCCCCCTTTAAGGCCCTTGGATCTGTAGAGTGCAAGTCTAAAACCTATTTTGTGGGATGGTAGGAGGGAGGGTGAAAGGCGTGGCGTGGTTTCACAACCCACCAAAGTATCCTTCCGCGCCAACAAGAACAGATGTATCATGGAAACCGTAGATGGCGCTAGCTACTGGACAGGTCTTGCGGAAAAATAATACGTTTGGAAATATTAGTTGTCTAGAGAACGAGTTAAAGTTTTATGTTAATATTTTCAAACTGTCTCTTTAGAGGTAGACAACTCGTGTAGCCACGACACACCTTCAACCGGGCCATGTATCCATGACTTTTTATTTCCGGTATTTATGACTTCCAATAGTTATTAGTTCATATATTTTAATTTAATTTTGTCTTTGTTTTCTATTATTTCTCTTGGTGAAATTATTGTCATTGTGAAAATTTTTACCTTGAGACTATGAGGTACCTTTAAGTTTTATATACCCTATCAAAAAAAACAAAGTGGCTCTTGCAATTCTATTGTTTCCATGTCTATTTCTGTAAAGGAGGCCAAGGCCGATTTTTTAAAATTCGTTTTCAAACTTTAAATTTATATGTTGTATGGTTATACCTTGGGGAGGTTTTATATTTTCATTCCAGCCCTCAATTACTAATCAATAATCTTTGAAAATTTTAAAATATTCGAACAATATGATTAAAAATGGGTATTTAGGAATGTTTAAATAGCAAATAAGAATGTTTGTTCAATTGTTTCTAAAATAAATTAATTTAATTTAATGAAGACTATTTATTCAAAATGGAAAATATTTTTATCTTGAAAAATATAAATAATTTTAGGGTAGCTTGCTGATGACTGATGAAGGGTGTTTCTTATTATTTACGAAATAATATATTTTTGTTTTTCATGAGCAATATCTTTTAAAGGTATTTAACTGAAAACTAATTTTCGAAAAAAAAAATATATTTTTTTTAACTATAAGTTAATAGAATAAAGGCCTATGAAAAAGTTTGAATGATTGTGTAGCATAATTTATTCATTCCTTGATTGGCAAATCATTATTACCACTTTTTATGTTGTATTTTATTGTGTAAATCCTTTTAGTACTTTTTATATTTACTAAAGGAAACAATCCAGTTTTTCAAATAAATAATTGTAAAACCAACACATATTATTAAAAATTTGGGAGAAAAAGTGAAAATATTTGGTAAAAATGTTTCCACCAATGACAAGAGCTGGGAATATACATTTATGATACCTATCTTGTTTTGATAATTTTTATATTTTATTCTAGGTAAGGAGATGCAAACTAAATGGAAGTCAATAAGGGATCATTTTACGAAGGAGCTTAAAATGAAGAAACCTACAAAGAATAGAAAAAAGAGAAAATACATTTATTTCGACAATCTTCAATTTCTGATCCCGATTGTTGAAAACCGACCAAAGCACTCAAATGCTACGTTAACCACCAACTCTACTGAATCACAAAAAATGGAAACACAGGAAACTGAACCTTTGCTCTGGAAATCCCTCCAAGGCACTTCGACAGAAGATGTCACCGGTAATCACACACGCAAAGAAGCTAGCGCTCTAAAGAGGAAGAGATGTCATCAAGAGGACTCTGTGGAGGCTGTAAAAGAGTTCAGTAAGATATTGTCCTACAGTTTTGCCCTACAAAGGGAGGAATCTCAGAGTGACAGCACCGGAAACAAAGCCTTTCTGATGTCACTCCTACCTCTGATGAACAGACTTAACGACGAAGAGGTGATGTCGGTTAGGATGCAAATGATGGAAGTCGTCCGTGATGGGATCAAGGGAGCCAAACGCCTCTAAAACCCTTCTCTCAATACCACTTGCAGCGATATTATTTTATAGGAGTGTGTACAATGAAGGGGAAAAGGGGATTGCAGGTCCCTCTTATACCTATATAGAGATCTTACGGGTTTCTCAAGGACGTTGCCTACCTGTGACGTAGTGTCAAGTAATGATAGGATTTCTCACGTGAATGTATTTAGGTTTTGTTCGACGTGTTTCAAAGCTATAAACAAAAGCCATACATCTAGATACCTTCTATCAATATTTATACAATGAAGAGTTAATTTGTTATGATCATTGTGTGATATATACCGCACGTAGAGGTCTGAAATAAAAATATTAATTAAAACAATTGTAGCCTCTGACACGAACTTGTGCATATAGAAGCCAGAATTTTAAAATTTTGAATAGATTGTTTTAAATTAATTTAAAACTGGGTAGGAAGTAAAGTGGTCATTAAACTAAAAATATTTCTCCTCGGCAGTACCGGATATTTCTTCTAGTTCTTAAATAATATTAAAAATAGTCTTACTTGGTCAAAAAGTATGCTTATGATTTTAAAGTAGTTTCCATACAAATGTATTTTTTTTTAATCTTCTACAACTCACCTATTTGATTACTCAATAAAATGTCCTTTAGGTATCTTCCTACCAGAATTTAGATGAAACAAATACATTGAAACAGGTCTATTTAGAGTAGAAAACAAGAAAAGGGTGATTTTTAAATGCAAGTCAATGCTGTTCAGCCGTAAATAGTAGAGCGAGTGTGTTTACTCGTCAGAGGAAGAGGAGCAGGGTTAACTGCTCATATTATTCCCTTTCTTACTATCTTGTGTATCAGTGTCTTAAGTTTGATAATTCTTAAAGTGCTTGCATCAAGATAGGATACAACTCGCTTTTCAAAATAGCTTCGGGATCACACAGTAAGCATGTCTTCAACTATTAGTGAGAAAATTCTTCAAGATAATATTTTAATCCGCATATTAGAACTGTGAGTTTATTTATTGTTAAAAGTGACCCAAATTATTTCTCTTTACTGTTCTTCAATCCCCAAAACATTATCTTTGTGTACAACAAAGATCTTATCCGATTTGTAAATGTTGCATGTAAGATAAACAAGACTTTTTTTTTAGCTATATACATTAAAATAAACAATTTTTTAAACATGTCTCTTCATTTTTAATTATGTTTTCTTTTTTGTTTTTCCGTTCTCTCTCCAGGTCATTTATGATGTTTTACCTTTCAACTTACCCCATTTTTTTTAACTCGTAGATTTAAGAGATTAAAAATCCCTATGATAAAATTACTTAATAGATATTGTGCCATATTTTGAAATTCACCTTCCATTTCTAGTCAAAATATTACAGGTAGTTTAAATAATTTCATTATTCAAAGCTATCTTCATTATTTCTGTTTAACGAATACCACGTCTCAATACATGTAGCTTATACGATTTATTAATTATCTCGATTATATTAGTCAGAGATTCGCCAAAGATATTAGTAGACATTCTATGTTATGAAAAATAAAAAAACCTTTTTAGGATAACTTCGTTAATCGTCAAACATTAAATGGAACTTCCAGTTTTTTTGTTATTCTTCTTTTTGGCACTGCGTCTTACTAACCTTTGGGGCTACCCACCTAAAGTCTGTTCACGGTAGGAATTGTTTTCTGAAAGGCCTTTTTCCCTACCAGAAATATATTATATAGTAGGAAAAAAGATCTTTCAGAAAGTAATTCCTACCGTGAATGAAGTATATTTACGCTCTAAGTCTAGTGATGAAGATGGTAGTATTTACGCTCTAAGTCTAGTGATGAAGATGGTAGTATTTACGCTCTAAGGCTAGTGATGAAGATGGTAGTATTTACGCTCTAAGGCTAGTGATTAAGATGGTAGTATTTACGCTCTAAGTCTAGTGATGAAGATGGTAGTATTTACGCTCTAAGGCTAGTGATGAAGATGGTAGTATTTGCACTCTAAGGCTAGTGATGAAGATGGTAGTATTTTCGCTCTAAGTCTAGTGATGAAGATGGTAGTATTTACGCTCTAAGGCTAGTGATTAAGATGGTAGTATTTACGCTCTAAGTCTAGTGATGAAGATGGTAGTATTTGCACTCTAAGGCTAGTGATGAAGATGGTAGTATTTACGCTCTAAGGCTAGTGATTAAGATGGTAGTATTTACGCGCTAAGGCTAGTGATTAAGATGGTAGTATTTACGCTCTAAGTCTAGTGATGAAGATGGTAGTATTTACGCTCTAAGGCTAGTGATGAAGATGGTAGTATTTGCACTCTAAGGCTAGTGATTAAGATGGTAGTATTTACGCTCTAAGTCTAGTGATGAAGATGGTAGTATTTACGCTCTAAGGCTAGTGATGAAGTTGGTAGTATTTGCACTCTAAGGCTAGTGATGAAGATGGTAGTATTTACGCTCTAAGGCTAGTGATTAAGATGGTAGTATTTAGAAACTTTTTGGAAAATAAACACATATTTCTTTGCGGTCAACATGATAACATTTTACTAAAATGTGTTATTTATTTTTAGCACTGCGTCTTACTACCCGTTCGGGTTATACGCTTTAAGTACTAATTACGCTAATTAATTAGGAATTGGGAAGGTTTAATTAGAGGAAGTGAACCCGCATTTGCGTGGAGGGAGAGTGGAAAACCACTTAGGAAAAACCACCCCCAGTTCACACGACCAAGATTCGAACCTCGATCTCCCCGTCCTCAGCAGTCGAGCTCAACACGACAAGCGCGTTAGCCAACTACACCACCGAGGCGGGTAAATGTAAGAGTTATTTTATATTTTTGATAATATCTATCAACAATTATTACAAAGTACAGATCCGATGACTGAACGTATGAATACACTTAATTTTATCCAGCATTTCTTGATTAAATTAAGTAGGTTGAGACGGTTTATATCGTCAGTCTTTATATGCGATACAGGCCGAGAGATTGGGAGGGACAGCTCTTTGTAAGGAATTGTTGCCAGTGGTAGAATGGAAAAGTACTGGTTCTTGTTACGCAATGATCATTATTCGGGAATAGTCTCCTAGTATGGGGCTTAACGAAATGCTATACGTCACAGATGGTTGTTTCGGCATGCACATGCACTCCTTCAAGTCTCCACCCGGCATTTGCAAGATACGTCTGCTCACCATTCCATATAGATGGATAGTTTTTATGTTGAGTTTAAATACCTACATTCAAGGCCGTAGCCAGCCAATAATTTCAGGGGGGGGGAGGGGGTGTGTGTGTGGTGGGAACATCCCCCAATTGCCGGAAGCTAGAAAAATTATAAATATTAAACACCTCTAGACGCCAGGCAGTTTGGCCACCCAGTCGCTCGCTTGCTCACCAGTTTGTCCACCCAGTCGCTCGCTTGCTCAACAGTTTGTCCACCCAGTCGCTCGCTTGCTCACCAGTTTGTCCACCCAGTCGCTCGCTTGCTCAACAGTTTGTCCACCCAGTCGCTCGCTTGCTCACCAGTTTGGCCACCCAGTCGCTCGCTTGCTCAACAGTTTGGCCACCCAGTCACTCGCTTGCTCAACAGTTTGGCCACCCAGTCGCTCGCTTGCTCACCAGTTTGGCCACCCAGTCGCTCGCTTGCTCAACAGTTTGGCCACCCAGTCACTCGCTCGCCAGTTTGGCCACCCAGTCGCTCGCTTGCTCAACAGTTTGGCACCCAGTCGCTCGCTTGCTCAACAGTTTGGCCACCCAGTCACTCGCTCGCCAGTTTGGCCACCCAGTCGCTCGCTTGCTCAACAGTTTGGCCACCCAGTCACTCGCTCGCCAGTTTGGCCACCCAGTCGCTCGCTTGCTCAACAGTTTGGCCACCCAGTCACTCGCTCGCCAGTTTGGCCACCAGTCGCTCACTTGATCACCAGTTTGGCCACCCAGTCGCTCGCTTGCTCAACAGTTTGACCACCCAGTCACTCGCTCGCTTGCCAGTTTGACCATCCAGTCGCTCACTCACCAGTTTGGACACCCAGTCGCTCGTTTGCTCATCAATTTGGCCACCCAGTCACTCGCTCGCCAGTTTGGCCACCCAGTCTCTCCTTGCCAGTTTGGCCACCCAGTCGCTCGCTTGCTCAACAGTTTGACCACACAGTAACTCGCTTGCTCACCAGTTTTGCCGAACCCTTACTTCCTGAATCGTAAATGAAGTGAACTTGAGAAATTATTCTTCCTAATTTGAACAAGAGCCCCCGTCCCCTTTACCCCTTCTCTCAATCAACCCTCAATGCTCCCTTTGGTCAGTATTTAGGTCGAGTGCTATCACAGACCGTGGTCAAACGTCAGCGCGCATGCGTCCACAACTCGCCCCCTCCCCCTTTTTGGCAAAACCCTTACGCCTCAGTTTGCAGGCGCAGAAACTTAGACTAGAGCTCATTTCAAACTTTGGTAGAGAGATAAGAAGACATCATCGCCACCATTCGGATTAGATTTTGAGTTAAGGCGGCCGTCTTGCTAATCTAGAAATTGCCACGCAGACATTCAGCTCTATAACGCAATATTTAATTCTCCGGTGTGTTATTTTAATATATGGTTTACGGCAAAATAAAGTCGAAAGATTTCAACAGGGCTCTTTTTCCTTAACCACCCTAAAATTTGTTTTATGATTAGAAAAAAATGTGTGAAGATATATAATTAGCTAATTTCAAACAAATATCTAATAACATTTGTGGAGCTATGAGACTAGGCTTGATGAAAAAGGACTGTGGATTTAAACTTCCTCTACTAACAAATACAGTAATTTTTTGATAGGCTCATAACAGAAAATCTTAAGATATTTGAAAACTAGCAGCGAGCTCTCTTCTTTACCTTAAGATTAAAAAGTTTCGTAGTTTGTGTTCCCCTCTTTCTTATTGCCATGACTGAATGTGGTTGTTGGTTAAGGGTGAAAGGGCGTGTAAGCTTAGAAAAGTTGTTCCATAAAACGACAAAAACCATTGTATTTTAAGACTTGTGACCTTGCAGCGACTGATACTTTCTCGCTGACCGAGGCGGCCACCTTAAGGGCACCCACCTACTTGAAGAGACATACCCTTGGTATCAGTGGAGGTTGAACTGGGCAGCGGAGAATTGCTGCTCATGTAGAAAATTTCGCACCTGGGAATAAAATAAGCCCCTTTCTCTCTGTATATTATAAACTATCTGATACCGGTATAGTCAAATATGATACCGAAAGATGGCCTTAAATCAACTCAAAATTATTTGTAGATGTATTCAAGTTTCTAAAACTTGCTGGGGAAGACCATTTCAAAGAGCTTCTAGGACTATTAAAATTTTAAAAATTTCTAGAAGAGGACCAATTTAAATTAATTTTAGAGGAATCTAATTTTTTTTAGTAATCTAAGGTAAGGATTATTCAAAAGAGCTTCTATAGGATTCCAGTTTTCAAAATTCAATAAAGGAGGACTACTCCAAATGGATTCTACGGCATCGAAATTTTAAAAATTTCCCAAATGAGGATTATTCCAAATAGTTTCTAGGTAAGAACTCATGTTTTAGAAACAGTCGAGTAGGTTATTTTTATGTACACATATTTAGTAGGTGCAGGGGTAGATAAAGTTTTCCCATATACCCACATCAGTGATGGCATGGTCTAAGGAACCACTCTCACAATCCTGACTTCCTGTTGATAGAGAGCTCAGGGTTTGTATACCAGTTGCATATAGTGAAAGGTTTTTTTTAGCACCGCGTCTTATTAACCGTTAGGGTTATACACCTCTGTACTAATTCCTTAAGGTCTTAGGGATTATAAAGGTTTAATTAAGAAGAAATGTACTCTCATTTGCGTGGAGAAAGAGTGGAAAACCACTTAGATAAAACCACTCTCAGTACACCCGACTGGGATCGAACCTCGATCTCCCCGTTATCGGTGGTCTAGTTTATTGCGAGAATGACGCCTTAGACCAGGATTCACCAAAACACACGGCTCGTGGGCCACATCCGGCCCACTAGACATATCTAACCAGCCTGTTTGTCTGCAATATTTCTATATTACTATCCGACGTGCAATCATATAAACATACCAACATTATTAGTTTAATTTTGGGGGTTTAAATATTTAAAAAAAACATTAGAACTATTTCAAACTATTCAATATTTTTTTATCAATTGAAATCCTTAATTGTCGGAATTTTTATTTGCATAATTTAATAAATACTGCTTCGAGTATTTCGATAAAACACATAAACATCTGGGAAAATATAAGTTTCTAAATATTTTAACTAAAACAATATTGATTTTAAATAAAAAGCTATAAATATTTAGTATAGATATACATCGGTGGACACGTGGGATGAACGTCAGGTTCTTCTGATCTAGCTTGTTAGTGTCAGGTAGGTTAGGGTTCAAATCCAACAAGATGTACATGTGATGTTTTTTCTTAGATGATTTCCTGCAGTTCCTTAATTCAAAAGCGACAAACACACTTCGGTGGCCGCATGGACTAAGCCGCTACGCTCGTGAAATAAGTTTACTAGACTGCTACTGACGGGGATATAGTGGTTTGATCCCGGTCGGGTGTAATCAGATTAGTTTTTCCTAAATGGTTTCCCCACTATCTTTCTACGCAAATGCGGGTACACTTCCTCTAAATTAAACCTTCATAATACCTAACCAATTAGCCGTAATTAGTACATAAGCGTATAACCCGAATATGTAGTAAAACGCGCTGCTAAAAAAACCTCTACAAAGTGAGGACGTATCAAGGGGTCCATATTTTGATGGAACATTGTTGAACTACTTTGACGATTTGTTGGTTTGGAAAGTGGACAGGTAAAGTAAGAAGGGTGAGGGAGGGGAAATTGAAAACATCAGCCCTTCAGGTTACATTGTACTTCTTTATTGACAATATTGTACCTTTGTGTTGGAAACGGGATGAAACCGCATTCCCACATTTCCCAAACCCTGACAGAAACATTTTTTTTTTTTATTGTTTACACATATAACGAAACCTTATATAGCATGAGAGAAAAGTAAAGGAAGAATATCAGTGTGAAGGGAAAGAGATAGACAATGATAAACGTAAAAGGATGAGGTAGGGGAAGAGACAAGTTAGATCGGGTTCAACTTCGGACGTGTTCGGCTACACTCGGATTCCGGCCCGAGTCAATAAGGTGCAATGCCCGGCCGGCTTCTGATAACACTGTCTCTCTCTCTCTTTTTGGCTGCGCGCCAACATACTACTTCCCCTTTCCCAACAACCCCTCTGTTTTTCACAAAAACATCCCTCTCTTTGTCTAACCTTAGTTTTATTTTGTCGCCTCTGTATACTCCAACCTAACAATCTTCCTCTCTCTCTTTCTTGCGTTCACCCCGACATTTCAGCCCCTCTCATTCTACCCCCCCTCCACCCCTCATCAAGAAATCAACAATGCGGTGTTGCCGGCTCGTCAGCTACGGTTAGTAAAGTGGTAACCTCTTCATCCTAAATGTATTAGTGACGCGAAGCAAAGGCGGATGAGTTCACCCAATATATATATTTTTTTATTTCTCTCTTACTCCTCCCTATAATTTATTTTTTCTCTCCCTATTTACTGACTAGTTCTAAACTTGTTTTCATTCCTATTCTTCTTATTTTGTTACGGTGTAAAAACTATACTTGTTCAAGGAGGTGGAGACAAGAAAGGACAATAAGGATTTTACAGAGCTGGTTTTATGACAAGCAAAATGTAATTATTATCATCACGACTTCTATGTTATAATTTGCTATAGGTAAACCTACAGTCGTTAATGGAGTAGCTGAGTCATAATTATGCAAAGTAGATATTTAGTTCAACATTTGAGTGTAAAATGTTATCGAACCGTAACAAATGATCAAATCAATTATATACAATAGAATAAATTTAAGACATTTTTTTTTTGCGAGAGTATACATATATATATTCTTCAAACTTTTGGTTTTTGCTATCTATATTTAGAGCTACACATAAACTACTTTAAATAGTAAGCACCACGGCTCACTACCCATCCGGGCTACCCATATTTATGCACACATGCATCACATACTAATCAACTCTGTGATACGGTCAGCTAGAAATCGTAAATTTACACCGACATTATTGCACAGGGATCATCTCTGATTAAACATTAATGGAGATAAAGAGTTAATAGACGTTCTTAATACTGAATATTGAAATATTAAATTGTATTTGGATAAAAACTTCGATGAAAGGCTGTTTTTGACCATTTGAAAATGGCTTCATAGCTAAGAACTGCGCACAAATCTTAATTCTGTCATAATAGAGACATACTGTAGTTATTAGCAAGAAACTTTGTTGCTCTGTCCCCCATCGTCACCGCGGAAAATTTAGAGTAATCATTCAAATACGAATGAACTGCACACATTTCTGGTATATCTTAGGTCTTTTCTTTTATCATTAACTCCCATACCTCGTGCGAGTCGAGAGTTGAGTTGGGGCTGCTATGATGAATGCTCTTCAACACACAATTTTTTTTAGCACCGCGTCTTACTACCCATTTGGTTTATATGTTAATCACACTAACGGTGAAGTCTAAAAAATAAGAAGGGTATTAAAGAGAATGGGATAGCATTTGCGTGAAGAAAGTGTGAGAAACCCTCTGGAGAAAACCACCCTCAATATACCCACGCCGGAATTCGATCCTCTACCTTCCCGTCGTCTATGTTAAACCATAATAAATATATACCTTGAGATTTAGTTTGTTTGTTCTTACAAAATAGAGATGAAAACGTTTTAAAATATTTAATAAATTAAAGTGAATGAACTTTCATAAAAACTCTTATTACAGGACTAATACGTATATATATATATATTTTTTTTTTGTAGGACTATTGCTGTTTCCAACCGATTTTCTAACAACATTTTCATTTTTATCCCCTCCCCCTCTCCCCTCAATATTTCTTTTGTAACTTTTCGAATTTCTTTTGTAAAGTTCTTGTACAGTTTTGTTAAAAGAAACATACACAAAAACCATACAAAAACGTCAACCCAATTTGTTTTATTTTCTTTCTCTCTCTCTCCCTCTATCTAAAACCTATGAATACAAGACTTCACAACTGGAATCTAATCTTTTGTTAACTTCGGCCGCTAAAGCTACAATAATCGAGGCTCCCCTATTCAATAGTTAACTACAAACACACACACACACACATACACCTCTTTACTGGAAGTTGTTGGTTAAGTTAATAAGGGTCAGTTTCGCTCGGCACATCATGTCACCGTAATTGCAATGCAAATCAAGTGCGACCTAACAAAACGGAGGATGAAGGATTTAAGAGAAAGAGAGAGAGAGAGAGACATACAGTTAGAAACTTCCCCTCACTTCAACCTATTCTATCTCTCTTTCTGCCCCTTCAGAAACCACCCCTTGAAGTGCATGATGAATGGGGCGTTGAAGAGGGGGTGAGATTTTCGAGGGTAAGCGTTGAAAAGCCCGGTAAAAGCTAGCGGGGAAGAAAACTTGGGCGTCACAAATGAGAACATGGAATACTTTTAAAATATATATATATTATGATCGATAATAATGTGGACGACATTTTCTTTTTTTTTTCTTTTCTTCCTCTCGACTAGGGCTATAGCTAACCTACACATGGATATTAGGGGTAGACAGCATTTTTATCGGTCAACTTTTTGATCATAAATTGATTCAAATAGTTTACTAATGTAAACAGAAAATACATTCCTTTTATTATTTCATGAGATTCTTGTTTTTATATAATGATCTATTCCAGCCCACTTCTCAACCCCATCCCCTCTGAGTCTCACTACACTTATTGGTTGTACGCATAACTTATATATTAATTACCAGGACACGGATTTTGATTATCTAAAAATTTGCAAAAAATGACCAATATAATGACATTATATAAAATACACTCTAAATTCACAAAAAAAATAATTAAAAAATCTCTTAAGGGATATAAATGAACAAAATAAACCAATTAAAAATAATTGAGAATAAAATAGATCTGAGTGAAATGAAAACACATTTTATCAATTAAACTCTTGTATTTAGGTAAACATGAGCATTAAATACCTGTTTCAGAATCAATAGCTAGCCCCTTCCACAGAAATAGGCCTACTTATAGCTTAGTTGCAGTACTTCACGCAGAATGTGTATTTTTTTTACATTTATTACTGTTTCAAGCCTGGGGCCTGGGCCAGTTTTTTATTCAAACCATATTGAAATCAAGAATATTGCCTTAACATTATTTAAAAATCCAGTTAATAAATCTTAAAACAATGTTTTTATGAATAAAAAGAATTGATATAGACACTAAATAGCTAATTTAAATTTTTTAGACAAATAAACAAAAATCACCTGGGTAAGTGGGTCTACCCATTTTCCTTTTGGTTTCGACATGCTAAGTATCAGGTTTGGTTGCATTAAACCAAAATTAGATTATTTATTTAAATTTTTTCTATTAAATATACGTATGAAATAAAGTTTATTATATATTTATTTAAAAATAAAATAAAATAATTTAAATTTTTTTTAAATAAAATTACAGGCCACCGTTTTTTGCCGTTTTCATAGCAAAACATTTTTTACCCCAAATAAATAAAATATAGCTCTAGTGAAAATATATAGTTTAATCTTCTTCACATGGTGACATCAACAGTTATCGAATATCCGTCAAAAGTCATAGCAGCATTAGTTGAGAAACTTTTTAAATAAAGAGAAAATGTTGTGATTAAATTCCAGGACACTCTTGACATATATTCAACAATTGTTAATATCACCACGTGAAGGAAATTAAAATCTCCGTTTGTACTGGAGATATATTGTATTTATTTAGACAAAAAAAAGTATTGATATAAAAACCCGCTAAAATATGGCCCCTAACTTGCGTCCCCTAAATCGCCCACCCTGGCGGGGTGCACCTACAGAATTATTGGGACGTGTTGGAGACATTCAGAAATCCCGTATTATCTAAGAAAGGGTTTGATATTTAAAAAATTGGTTCATACCAAAATATAAATGAAAGATATCGACATGAATTTTTAGGAATAAAACCTTTATCTTCAATTTTTTTATCACTAAGAGATTAATTAAAATGGGGGAAATTAACTCACTTTCAAATACGTTTAATATTGAGTTGTAAGGTTCTGAGATCAAAATAGATAGATTAAACATCCTTCTTCAAACAAATAAATTCACTCTTTTTATTAGAGTCATAACAAAACATTTTAAGATATCTGAGAACGGTTTTAATGATTTCAAAACCTCAGAACTGCAATTATCATAAGAAATACAATAATGTGAGGTTGTATTTTCCTTAAGAAATAGTACTCGTAAAAACAGTTTTACCCACTTTTAAAATCCCTCAAACAAAATTCGTACAGCTGTGTGAAATAAAACTTATCCGTGTTCATTAGAGACTCGTTTCGTGTATCTTACCCTAATGTTTCCCTACCGATCCTAATGGACTATGAACCTTATGAGTAACAACCCACGACGTGTAGCGAAGCGACTACGAGGTTACTATAAATGTGTAACGTACACAGCTCTAAAATCAGAACAAAATGTTTTGGGATGTGTGGGGAGGGTTTGAAGGGGTTGGGAGTGGGTTAGGTTGGAGGGGTAGGAGTAGTGCAGAAGGTAATAGAGAAGAGAGCAAACGTATGAAAAATAGAATGCGCTAGTGTCCCGGGTAGAAGGGGTAGCAGCGCAAAAGAGGATAGAGTAGAAAGAGAGAGATATATAACATAAGAGAGAAGAAAGGTGGTTTCGATGAATCCGGGTATACGGGGAAAGGGGTATATAGGGGAAAAAAAAAGCAATTCGTGGACCGGGTGGCTGTAGATAGTGTTTATTTAGGTACAGGACTGAAAAAGCAAAAGTGACAACATGGATGTAGGCCTATAGATTCTTTTTTTCTAAATGCAAACTTTACACTATCACTAAGAAAGTCTTCTTCATGCGAATGCGTCATAATGTGTGTCCTTTGATCCTTACTATTCACACCTCTTACCTCCGTTGGTCGAAACAATTAGTTTAGAACAAACAAGGGAGAATCCAGGGCCTGTTGTTACAGGGGGGGAGGGGGTATAGCGTTGGCAGGGGGAAGGGAGGTTGTCATAAAAGGGCGGAAATCATAATTACCAGAACATTTTAAGTTTTATTATAGAGAATAATAATGAACCAAAGATAATTTAGAAAACATAAATGTTTAGAACTAATTAGCATGGTATTAAAAATTATTTATTAAAAAGTATATTTCAAAATATATGTAAATTATTGATAAGTTAAAAAAAACACCTCTTAACTATTTATTTAAGGCCCTTGGCCCTGTCTAAAACCTACTTTGTTGGATGGTGGGCGGGAGGGTGAAAGGTGTGGCGTGGCTTCACAATCGACGAAAGTATCCTTCCGCACCAACAAGAACAGATGGATCACGGAAACAGTAGATGGCGCTAGCTACCGGGCAGGTCTTTCGAAAAATCATACGTTTGGAAATATAAGTTTTCTAGAAAATGAGTGAGATTTGTATGTTAATATTTTCAACACCTCTTCTAAGATAATTTATCAATGTTTAATAGGTGTTACATTTTCTTATTTTTTGTTATGAAGTCGTCAGTTTTCCCATTGAAAAATGTCAATTGTATCGATATATGATCATAGTTAAAATTATAGAGGCGGTGAGTATACAAAGAGTACAACTTAATAAACATGCTTCTATTCTTGAACAAACCGTTTCCGAAAATAAAATTGCAAAACAATCAAAATTCTTGAAGATAAGCATTTGTTCCCATGGCTCTGCATTTCCACGCCAGATGAAAAGGGTCAATCGCCTTAAGTGAATATAGAAAAGATGATAGCTAAAATACGATACACTGGAATTTGCTTGTAAAAAGAATGGGACGTCACTAGTGGTAAAACCAATCGGCCGAAATATTTTGGGCAAAAAAAGAACCGTAAGAAGAAGAAAAAACAAATACTTTAATATCGAGAATCACCTAGGCCTGTATTTTATTAATTGGTACGTTTGAAAACTCGGCCTATAAATGATTCAATCTCTTAGGTAAGAATTTGAGGAGGAAGTGCACCCTTTAAAGTGTGGAGAGAGGATTGTAAAACCAAAGGGTTGAACTCAGATATGTTAAAACTTAAAAACACTTACACCGTGCACTCGACTTAGTTTCGAACACTGACCTCATGATAAACGGTAATTATGTTCAGCCCTAGATTAACGTCTCAGACCACGCGGCTACCGATTGTTGTCTCTCAACCCGTAAAAGTCCTTCCTAACAGTCGGATTTGATGGGATAATCCTATACGTGCTATTTCTTCAAATATAATTTAGAGCAAAAATTGGAAAATTTGTGGTCGGTTTTTTTTTTTTTTTTTGTAGTTCGTCTTAGGGGTCATCCATAAACCAAGTAACGTTGAGGGGTGAGTTCTAAACATCTTATGTTTTTACACGGGGGAAGGGTGGGGGACATCACAATGTTACGTAACATAGATCTTAAATTAAAATTATAAATATTGAAAAATCATATTTTTTTTCATGTTTTATGTGTATTATTATTACTTGGAAAGTAATATATTATTATTCATAAATGTACTTTGCAAGAATGAACACAATTTAAAAGATGATTATAATTTTACAAATATTCGTTTGTATGTGCAGTTAACATAAATAAAAAATAATAAAGTATTGCTATAAAAATATTTTATATCGATTATATTAAGAATTTTAAATGAATTCTGAGTTTTATTAAATCTGAGTCCCTCTTTTAGGGTCATAGAAACTTCCCTATTAAATAAATGACATTCACACTTGGTTATGAAAATTTACGTATCACAGATTGTTAGGGGAAAGGGTCAGACTAAATAACTACTTGATGGTACATTGTGGTGGACGGGAGAGTAAAAAAAAATAAAAAAATTAAGAATAAAGTGTTACGTGATTTATGGATACTCCTTATTATCTGCCAGGGCTATACATACTTTAATTACGTTGTTGACAAAGAAGGTACAATTTTAAAACAACTATACCCATATTTGTGCGAAGAAAAGTGGGAATCAATTTATTAAAAAAAAAAAAATGGTACTCTACAACACACAGACTTTTTCTCGCTTTTGTCTTAAAATATACATTTTAGTAAAAACTCGCAAGATTTGTGAAACGAAATAACAAGTATATACATTCTTGTAGAAACATTACACTAAGGATCATAAATGAAATAATATACACTGTTACTTACTCTATGGCATTGGGAACTAGGAACATTGTTACAGAAAAATTGAGAACAGAGAAACATCTTTGTCCACCAAAAAGTAAATTCATTAAAAAAACTTAATTAAAAAGTATATATATTTGTTTACAGCTCATAATCCATTAGTTCTTAAAAAATATATTTAAAATAAAATATGTTTATCTTTAATATTACTACAACTTTACAATAATAAGTTTTTTCGTATCTCAAATAGTTGTGGAGAAATGACCAACGTCAGAAAATTTATCTCATGTAAAATACTCTGAGACTCATTTTTATAAGAAAATGAAAGCCTCCATCTTGTTTATAGTGATAAACAGTGTCTAGATATACAATTTATTAAAACCGTTAACGCGAATTTTGCTAAAATCGATTTTTTTTCTTCCATTTCTCTTCAGTAAACTAACCTTAATTTTAGGGTTATAGACCCGCCTCGGTGGTGTAGTTGTCTACGCGCTTGTCGTGTTGAGCTCGACCGCCGAGGACGGGGAGATAGAGGTTCGAATCAAGCTCGGGTGAACTGAAGGTGGTTTTTCCTCAATGGTTTTCCACTCTCCCTCCACGCAAATGCGAGTTCACTTCCTCTAATTCAACCTTCCTAATTCCTAATCCATTAGAGTAATTAGTACTTAAAGCGTATAACCCGAACGGGTAGTAAGACGCGGTGCTAAATATTATTATTATCACTATTTAGGGTTATATGTATAATTCTAAAAACCCCTCAAAGGAACCTTATGAAAACCTTAGATACCAGGTTTTATCCCAATCGGTAAGATGGTTTCTGCTCTAGCCCGAGGTGCAGACAGACAGACAGACATTATTGCGAAAACCACATATTTTGGATCCAAGGGTCATGAAACGTCAACATTTATCAAAATATTGATTTCAATTTTTTTTTTACAATCACAATACTTTCTCTCTGAAGTGTCGAGAGAAAGAAAAACATAGTAAGCCCTGGCGTAGATTCTAACCCAGACCTTGACAAAACCAAACTAGATGATCTTGTCGTTAAGTCCACGTGCCTAATCGATTATAACAGATAACCTTGTTACAAAAGAATCGTCATTAAATGTGGCTGACTCTAAAACTAGGCGTTTAATGACCACATCGCTCCCCTAATACTTCCTACAATTTCTTTTTTGGGTAACCCAACGCTTGTTCTCCCATATATTCACGCGACTTAAAAAAAAAAGAGGGGAGGGGGAGGAGAGAGAAGTAGACACACACTAAAAAAAATAAAATTGTGTAATTTTTCACCCTAAAACACAAACACACCCATCTTCTCCCTCATTCTGGTCATGGTATAGAGACTTTGTAGGTTGATATCATTAACGACGTTGCTTACCTATGACGTAGAGACAATTCAAGTTAGACTTTATCCTGTTAGTTTAATTAAGCGCGTTCTAAAGATATAAAATTGAAACAAAACCATACATTCAAAATAACTCGAAGGATAGTCATACATTGTCACAAAAAAGTATATATATTTTTTATCTTAAAGTAGCCGTTTTGTGAACATATTTTTTAAAAAAATCGTCTACAACTCAGGCTGTTTGGTTTATTCACTAATATGACCAGTAGGACTTCTCCTGCCAGAGTGTAGATTAAAAAAGTCCGTGGAATAATACGTAAACCTAGAAAAGGAAACAAGAAAAGGGTAATTTTGAAATGTAAGTTAATTTTTTCAAGCGCAAATATACTCGTCAGAGGAAGAGGAGAAGTGTTATCAGCGTATAGACAAGAGGTCTCGCAGTGTGAACTGTTGTTTTTCTTTCCTCTCTTTCTATTATTTCATATAGTAATGTCTAAGTGTGAGAGTGATTGGCTGATTCATATTAAGATGCAAACCATTTGGTAAAATAGTTACAAAATCACCAAGTAGGCAATCTTGTTTTTTAATATTCTTTTTGTTTGTTTTAGTGTTTTATTATTTTAAATGTAGAATCCGTTTACCCTTAAAGGTAGCCGTCCGCCTTACATTGACCGACTACACTATGACCCTAACTGTATCATAATGGAACCAAAAAATGGTAAACAAAGGGTTCATTTTCCAAACATAATATTTTTCCAATGTAAGATTTCTTATCTAACTTAACATATGTCAGAAACACTTTGAAATAAAAAGCAAAAAAATATCGGCAATTATTTACTATCCTCAAACAATTTCCGTGGCCGTTTGGTAAGGGAGTCCCCTATCGACTCCAACCGCAAACTATAAAATGGAGTATTTGTTTTTGGGTCCATTCTAAGTCTATTAAGAGTCCGTGCCACCCACGGGTTCGCATGTGACTTAGGTAGGTGATACAGTTCGTGTATTTTATTTAATTCACTTTGCAAAACAGTGGAATTGAGAGTAGTAAAACTATTTTAGAACTATTAGTTTTAATTATCCAAATTTTGTTGATGTCGAGCGTGGAATGCAGTAAACTGAACTTGGATAAGGGTTCTGGTTCGAGCGTAATCGTGTACGGTATCTAATTTCCCGGTTAATCATTTGTAAGATGGGTTCTTAAAGGGAATTAGGGGGGGTGGGGGTAGCATTGCTTTGTCTCCTATTTACTCCCACCACCTTTATTATTTGAAAGAATACATAATCATGCTACCCACATCAGTGACCGCGTGGTATAACGCGCTACTCTCGCATTGGACTAGACTGCCAGTGACGGAGAGATCGAGGTTAGACTTTAGATCAGGTGCACTGAGAGAGTGCGTATAGCCCGAACGGGTAGTAAGGCGCGGTGCTAATAATAATGTATTGAGAGTAGTTTTCCAAAATCGTTTTACACTCTCCTTCCACGCAAATTCGGATACATTTCCTATAAATATAGCCTTCTAGTCCCTAAAACCAATAGTGTAATTAGCACAAAATCGTATAGCCCGGACGGGTTGTAATATGCGGCGTTATATATTTATATATATGCCTATATGTACATACATAATATATGATATTTACCAACAGAATATAAACCCAGTGGCTACTGTTCTAGGTGTCCCAGGTTCGATTAATGGACGAGCCAAACATTTATTATTGGTAACCTAAGGCATTCGCTAAGTGACAGTAAAATAGCCTGGGATCTGGTTGCTCTGTTTTTGATACTATTGATAAGGACAAGTAGTTTATAGCCAGCACACTGTCACAGAAGCATTTGAACTAACTAGTAGCTAATTAACTAACTAACTAGAGTCTCATTGTGTAGAAACAGAAACTCTAACAGTGGCGTAAAGTGAACAAGGTGGCGAAGGTGTTGGTTAGGGTGAAGCTGTGAGGGTGTTGGTGAGGGTTGGAGGGGGAGAGGTTTGAAAGAACAGAGAGGAAAGGGAAACTCTTCCAAATTAGGCTGGTCACATATGTGACGCGGAACGACTGTTCCCTCTCCCCCCTTATTCCCCCCCCTCCCCCCTATATCCTGGGAGTTCTGGGCGTCTGGCGGCTGCTGAAATCGAAGACCATGTGTCTATACTTTTGGGTTCAAGGTATATGGACTTAGACACGAGGGTGCTTCATCATTTCTTTAACATTATAATTTATTTTTTTACATTTTTTGCGTTATACGCATTCATTAATTACGTTAGTGAGATAAGGATCAGGAAGGTAGAGTTTAAATGTTCCGGAATAGGCGTGTAGAGAGGTTGGAAAGCAAATTAAGAATAACAACCATCAGTACACCTAACTGGGATTTAAACCTAAACCTTTGTGCTACGAGCAATCCAGTCTAATGCATGAGTGACGCGTTATACCAGTGTTTCTCAATGGGGGGTTCTTGGACCACTGGTGTTCCGCGGTGGCATATCATATTGTTCGGCAGGATCGCAGGAAATTTCGTAAAAAATAAATAAATAATAAAATAAAATAAAACAACGTTTATCACATTTAATTCAAAAATTTTGAAATACAAAAGTTTAGCTATTAAATACCCATAATACTCTATATATTTCTTTTCTCAGTGGACACAAGTTAAATAAAAAAGGACATCTGTGCCAACTTTAAATGAACAAATTCGAACAGTTATTTATAAAAGAAATGTGAGGTTTAGAATGTTAAAAATAATAAAAAAGTTATAGCTATATGATTATATGCCTTTTTGATCAATATTTCACTTAGTGGGCTTTCACACTTGACGGTCTTTTGACTTCACCGTGATTTCGAGATACACAGGTTTAAGTGAGAGCTTTCATACGGGATGGTACGACGAGAATGTCGTGAACGGCCACCGTGGCAGCCACGGCGTATCTTGACCTAGGGACGGCCACCATGGTAGCCATGGCGTATCTTGACCTAGGGACGGCCACCATGGTAGCCATGGCGTATCTTGACTTAGAGACGGCATCCATGGCGTATCTCGACCTAGGAACGGCAAGCCACGGCGTATCTCGACCTAGGAACGGCAAGTCACGGCGTATCTCGACCTAGGAACGGCAGCCATGGCGTATCTCGACCTAGGAACGGCAGCCATGGCGTATCTCGACCTAGGAACGGCAGCCATGGCGTATCTCGACCTAGGGACGGCAGCCACGGCGTATCTCGACCAAGGAACGGCAGCCACGGCGTATCTCGACCTAGGAACGGCAGCCACGGCGTATCATGACATAGGGACGGAAGCCACGTCGTATCATGACATAGGGACGGCAGCCACGGCATATCTTGACCTAGGGATGGCCACCATGGTAGCCATGGCGTATCTTGACCTAGGGACGGCCACCGTGGTAGCCATGGCGTATCTTGACTTAGAGACGGCATCCATGGCGTATCTCGACCTAGGGATGGCAGCCACAGCGTATCTAAACCTAGGGACGGCAGCCATAGCGTATCTCAACCTAGGGACGGCAGCCACGGCGTATCTCGAACTAGGAACGGCAGCCATGGCGTATCTCGACCTAGGGACGGCAGCCACAGCGTATCTCAACCTAGGAACGGCAGCCACGGCGTATCTCGACCTAGGAACGGCAGCCACGGCGTATCTCGACCTAGGAACGGCAGCCATGGCGTATCTCGACCTAGGAACGGCAGCCATGGCGTATCTCGACCTAGGAACGGCAGCCATGGCGTATCTCGACCTAGGGACGGCAGCCACGGCGTATCTCGACCTAGGAACGGCAGCCACGGCGTATCTCGACCTAGGAACGGCAGCCATGGCGTATCTCGAACTAGGAACGGCAGCCACGGCGTATCTCGACCTAGGAACGGCAGCCACGGCGTATCTCGAACTAGGAACGGCAGCCATGGCGTTTCTCGACCTAGGAACGGCAGCCATGGCGTATCTCGACCTAGGAACGGCAGCCACGGCGTATCTCGACCTAGGAACGGCAGCCACGGCGTATCTCGAACTAGGAACGGCAGCCATGGCGTTTCTCGACCTAGGAACGGCAGCCACGGCGTATCTCGACCTAGGGACGGCAGCCACAGCGTATCTCAACCTAGGAACGGCAGCCACGGCGTATCTCGACCTAGGAACGGCAGCCACGGCGTATCTAGACCTAGGAATGGCAGCCACGGCGTATCTCGACCTAGTAACGGCAG
Source organism: Timema cristinae (assembly GCA_039000515.1). Taxonomy (NCBI): domain Eukaryota; kingdom Metazoa; phylum Arthropoda; class Insecta; order Phasmatodea; family Timematidae; genus Timema; species Timema cristinae. The sequence goes on along the minus strand of JBCFYV010002255.1, from coordinate 22,769,058 downwards.
CCACGGCGTATCTCGACCTAGGAACGGCAGCCATGGCGTATCTCGACCTAGGAACGGCAGCCATGGCGTATCTCGACCTAGAGACGGCAGCCACAGCGTATCTCAACTAGGAACGGCAGCCACGGCGTATCTCGACCTAGGAACGGCAGCCACGGCGTATCTCGAACTAGGAACGGCAGCCACGGCGTATCTCGACCTAGGAACGGCAGCCACGGCGTATCTCGAACTAGGAACGGCAGCCATGGCGTTTCTCGACCTAGGGATGGGCGCCGTTTCGTGAACGGAGCGCTGAAATGGTCGAGATAACATTGCGTCTAATTCATCTCTTCACACGTCACGGTGTTTCGCCGTCGGTCCGCACGGCGGACTAGCTTCCTCCCCACGTTGTTCGTTGTATTGAGTAGACGATATGGCTTCCAGAACTTTCGAAATTAATGTTGAGGTATTAATTGCACAAGTGGAATTGAGTCCAATGCATTGAGACAACAGTTTAGTGGAGTATAAATCTTGGACTGAGTCATTAACGGCCTAGAGGAAATTTGTGGGGAAATGAACCCAGAATAATAATAAACGTCGGTGAAGATCACAACGTGTTGTGTACATACTTCGAACATTATATATATATATATATATATGAATGTTCGAAGTATGTACACAACACGTTGTGATCTTCACCGACGTTTATTATTTTGTAAATATAGCAAGTATACAAAAAAAAAACTTCTTCCTTTGGTCCATGTTAGCACATTGGAGCAAAGCTAAGAAATGGAGGTGGAAGATTGGAGAAAATCCGTTGGTAAGGTAACGGCTCCTAATATGATACCCTTTTTTTTTCTCAGTCTTGTATGTTTTTAATTTAGCAGATATTAAAAAAACAAAAATATAGATATAAGAACACACAATTGAATAAGTTTTAAGAAACAGAATTGTAAATATTTTTGTATTTATTTCGTAAAAGTCCAAATTTAGTCAAAAATATTGGCTATAAAAAATTGACTCCTAATATGAGACCCCTATTTATTCGCCTATTCATGACACTAAAGAGTTACATATTGTAGGTCATTGGCACCACAGTGTTTGGTCCATCGACAGCACACCGTGCATTATTGTATCCACTGTTTTCCGTGTTTGTCTTCTGAAAATGCGCACTCGAAGGAGAAAAACATTTCGCAGCAATTTCTTCTTCATCAGAGTTGTCCGACTGACTCAGAATCACCGCTTCTATAGTCCATCAATTTTTTCTTGCATTTTTAATCAGATATATTTTTTTTTAGTAAAGAGGTTTCGCATTGAACTGGATTTGCGGCAGAAATTAATCTAAAACTATTTTCAAGGTTGGTTTTGTAAGGTGATGAGATGATGATTACACAAGCACTACCACTTCTTGGACCTTGCTTTGCTGTTGAAATTGCTGGAAGTGGACGAATGTTACGTGGTGGTTGATACAGTAGTACTTTTAAGTCCTGCAGTAAGGCGATGATCAGTTGGTTGGCCAGGAGCACTTGAAGGGCCAACAAACCAGGCTTTCGGAACAGTGGCGGCTCGTAGCTAAAATTAGTGGGGGTGCAGCTCCAGAAATTTTTTAGCCTTGGTTTTAAAATTGTTTAAAAGGAAGAAAAAAAACATGTATAAAAAGAAAATTTATTCAAGAACTTGATAAAATCTTAGCAAAGAAAAATATATTTTTTACTAACTTTAACTTACAGTTCAAGCTTGATCTATTCATTTAAAAATGAAATCCATTCTTCTTGTTTTAATTTGCGCAAAAAGTTCAATAATTATATTTTTGATCTCCATATGACAATTGAGAAAATTTTTCTCCATTGAAAGAACCGCAAGCACATTTAGTCTTTCTGTTAAATAAAAAAAAAAACGAAAAAAATGAATCAAATAGAAAAGCTGGAAGCAGAATAATAATCTAACTCTACACTCTTCTACACTTTATCACATTCAAGAATATGGTACACGGTTTTTAAGCACAACACACGCTGAGTAAAAAAAAAACTTCCTTCCACCATCACGTCAGAGTCGTAACTGGGAGAGCAACAGTGCTCTCTCTACCTGGAAGTCCCGCTTTCCTCCCCACCTCCTCCTATGTGCGCATGCGCACAACAGTCAAACACCACGTCGCTGGAACTGTGAAGCGCACAGTTCTACACAAAGATTTTTGTATCTTTTTCATAAACTGGGGGATGGCTACTGACATACTGACATTAAGCTTAAGGAATATATATTGTACTACAAAAATAAATAAAGAATTAAAAGAAAAAATGACTCATTATGTTAAGTGTTATCGATAGTTTTAAGTGGAAATAGAGGGTGCTTCAGTTCCGAAGTGCCTATACACGAGCCGCCACTATTTAGGAATGTATTTACTTATATTTCCATGTTTGCTGCTCGGTTGTAAGAAGCACAGAACAGCTTTGCAACTAGAAATGGTGTTACTACACGATTAAAGTTATTTCTTTAAAAAAAATACTTTATTTCCTTAGACTAGTACGTTTAATATATTATATTAAAATATTTAACTGCAACAAAAAGTTAACATAACATTATGTTATAACATAGTATTAATTTACCAGCAGGAGCTCCTAATTTGAGATCCTCTCATATTGGGAGAAACTTGGGGTCTCATGTTAGGAGACGCTTGGGGTCTCATATTAGGAGTTAGTCAACATGTGAACAAGGTATGTTTTTTTAAGTTAGATCATATATAGGAGATACTTTAACAGGCATGCATTGAATTCTTCTCTTAATTGTTAATCACGATATATTCAAGTTAAAAATAATTTAACTCCCCTTAGTAGATAAAATTAGTCCGTGAAAATAGTTCCTCGAAAACTTGCTTGAAAACAAATCAAGAAAACCTTTACCACATGCATTTTTTTTTACAATGGCAATAAAATATACACAGGAAAGCATGGTGATAATCAAGTTCTAATCTTATTTGCTAGAGCACATCACCTCACGGGAAAGAAACACTGGGGGCTAATATTAAGGGAGGGTCTCATATATGGTAATTTTACCTCCCTGACGGCATGTGCCGTCCTTATTCACGGCGTGCGCTGTCCACGGCAACGGCGAAAAACCACCACGTGTGATAACCCACTTAGTAGATACATTTTTGTCTTGTATTTATAATCCTTAGATGGCATATATGATCCAGTGGTCAGAGCTCCTTCATTAAAATCGAGATACTTTTTAAGTATGTTTTACTATCTGAAAATTCTCAAGAGAATATCAAATCAAGAGAATTGATGTGCGATTGTTTAACCTTTAACATTTACATGAGATTTTCTATAGTTTCGACAGTAAAATATATTTAAAAAAAAATTGATTTGAGGCCCTTTTTCTTTTGTTACCAAGTCTCACTACCAGTTTGGATTGTACGCATATAAATATAGCTATATGATAAAATAATGTACTATACATATTGGCATTTGAAAATAACTAGGAATGTCAAAAAAATGAAGTAATAAAATCCTAAATAATTTTTAAATCGATAACTTTGACATTTAAAAATTAATTGTGTATCTTGTTTTCTTGACGATGTTTCCTACCTGGCCAGTGAACGTGACCCAGCTAGGCTATGACGATAATCCTCCTAGTGATGACCGTGGCTCAACTAAGCTATGATGATAATCCTCCTAGTGGATGACCTTGGCTCAACTAAGCTATGATGATAATCCTCTTAGTCAATGACCGTGGCTCAACTAAGCTATGACGATAATCCTCCTAGTCGATGACCTTGGCTCAACTAACCTATGACGATAATCCTCCTAGTCGATGTTTGTGGCTCAACTAAGCTAAGATGATAATCCTCTTAGTCGATGACCGTGGCTCAACTAAGCTATGATGATAATCCTCTTATTTGATGACCGTGGCTCAACTAAGCTATGACGATAATCCTCCTAGTGGATGACCTTGGCTCAACTAAACTATGACGATAATCCTCCTAATCGATGACCGTGGCTCAACTAAGCTATGACGATAATCCTCCTAGTCGATGACCTTGGCTCAACTAACCTATGACGATAATCCTCCTAGTCGATGTTCGTGGCTCAACTAAGCTAAGATGATAATCCTCTTAGTGATGACCGTGGCTCAACTAAGCTATGATGATAATCCTCCTAGTCGATGACCGTGGCTCAACTAAGCTATGATAATCCTCCTAGTGATTACCTTGGCTCAACTAAGCTATGACGATAATCCTCCTAGTGATGACCTTGGCTCAACTAAGCTATGATGATAATCCTCCTAGTCGATGACCTTGGCTCAACTAAGCTATGACGATAATCCTCCTAGTCGATGACCTTGGCTCAATTAAGCTATGACAATAATCCTCCTAGTCGATGACCTTGGCTCAACTAAGCTATGATGATAATCCTCTTAGTCGATGACCGTGGCTCAACTAAGCTATGATGATAATCCTCTTAGTCAATGACCGTGGCTCAACTAAGCTATGACGATAATCCTCTTAGTCAATGACCGTGGCTCAAATAAGCTATGATGATAATCCTCTTAGTCGATGACCGTGGCTCAACTAAGCTATGATGATAATCCTCCTAGTCGATGACCTTGGCTCAACTAAGCTATGATGATAATCCTCTTAGTCAATGACCGTGGCTCAACTAAGCTATGATGATAATCCTCCTAGTCGATGACCTTGGCTCAACTAAGCTATGATGATAATCCTCTTAGTCAATGACCGTGGCTCAACTAAGCTATGATGATAATCCTCTTAGTCGATGACCTTGGCTCAACTAAGCTAAGATGATAATCCTCTTAGTCAATGACCGTGGCTCAACTAAGCTATGATGATAATCCTCTTATTTGATGACCGTGGCTCAACTAAGCTATGATGATAATCCTCCTAGTCGATGACCGTGGCTCAACTAAGCTATGATGATAATCCTCTTAGTCGATGACCGTGGCTCAACTAAGCTATGATGATAATCCTCTTAGTCAATGACCGTGGCTCAACTAAGCTATGATGATAATCCTCCTAGTCGATGACCGTGGCTCAACTAAGCTATGACGATAATCCTCCTAGTCAATGACCGTGGCTCAACTAAGCTATGACGATAATCCTCCTTGTCAATGACCGTGGCTCAACTAAGCGATGATAATCCTCCTAGTCGATGACCGTGGCTCAACTAAGCTATGATGATAATTCTTTTAGTCGATGACCTTGGCTCAACTAAGCTATGATGATAATTCTTTTAGTCGATGACCTAGGCTCAACTAAGCTATGCACTTTTGGGACAAGGGGTCTCGTAGCCAACTGTTATACGCCAACGCACTCAGGTAGTAAGAGTTGTGAGGAGGGTTTTAACAAGCCTGTGCGATTGTGCAAACCGCACAAAGCTGTCACCGCCGTTAAATTACGTGGGAACAGCGTGAAACTTGAGAAGTTAATTTAGATTACCAAAGGGGTCATTAGGTTAAACTGTTTGTTTTTTAACCAACCAATTACCACTGCCGTGTAATTAAGGTATGAATACGCAATCAGTAAAGAAGGCAAAACAAAGACGAAGAAGATTGACGTATCCGCGTAGAGGCAAGTGAATGTATAGAGATGATCTAGCGGGAGGGAAACCATATGTAATGTATGTTGTATGTATAGTTCAAGAGGTATTTATAATCTAACCCACAGGCTCAAGGGAAACAGAATGACTTTCGTGAAACGTTCAATGTTCCAGACGTGAGACGTGTGTTGTATTATCTGTCCGTCTTGTGGATAATTCATCAGGACAGTGGGAACTATTATTATTATTATTACTATTTTTACTATTCAGGTTATACGCATGTATGATAATCACTCTAGTGGGTAAGAAACAAAGCATTTTAAAGGTAATATACCCACATTTGTGTAGAAAGAAAGTGGGAATTTATTTAAGAAAAAAAAAACTCATTACACCTGGCCAGGTTTTGAACACGTATCTCCTCGTCATCAGCAGGCCACTCTAACAAGAACGTTACGCCTTAGAGCAATGGTTTCCAAAGCCTGGATCACGACCCAAATTAGTGTTGCAAGGATGTTCTAACTAGAAGGTCACGGGAAAGTCTCCAATTTTTTTTAAAAATAATTCCTGTCAAATATTACAATTACAAACGCTTAATTAAACAGGGACATCATGTAGAATTGCTGCATTACTGACAATAGCAACCGTGTTGAAACAAAAGTTTTAATACAGTCCTGTACTCGGAATTTCAGCTCAATTACAAGAACAAAAATTCGACTCTGAAAGATTAAAAATCTCTTTTCCTTCTTCTGACAATATAGCCTACGTTTGGGAGATGAAAGAGAGAAAGAGAATAGAGAGGGAAAGAGGAAACAGAAAGGGAAAGAAAGTAGGAGAAAAAGGAGATTAGAGGAGAAAAGAGTTGGGGAGGAAAGAATAGAGGGAGAGAGAAAAAGAGGGAAAGGAAAAATAAAGGTAAAGAAAGGAAGAAGAGACAAAGAAGAAAGAGAGGAAAATAGAGGAGTAGGAAAGAGAAAGGGGAGAAAGGAAATATGGGATGGAAGAGAAAGGGAAAGGAAAAGAAATGGGAAATAAAGGAGAGATGAGGAGAAAGGAAAGAGGGGAGGAAAAAGAAAAGGAAAGATAGATAATAAGAAAGAGAGGAGAAAACAGAGGGATAGAAAAGAAATGGTGAGTAAGAATAGTGGGGTAGGAAAGAGTGAGGAAGAAAAACAGAGAGGGAGGAAAGAAGATATGGAGAGGAAAACATAGAGGGAAAGTAAATAGAGAGGTAGAGAAAATCAAGATAGAGATATAGTAAAGAAACTAGAAAGAAAGGGAAAAATAGAGAGGGAGAAGAAAAATAGGGAGGTCATAAGAGAATAAAGATTGTGAAAACGAAAGATGTGTAGAAAAAGATGGGTAAAGAGAGAGAAAAATAGAGAGGTAAAGTGAGAGGGTGTAGGAGAGAGAGAAATGTGCTTAGGGAGGGGAAAAAAAGGGAGATTACGTATTGTTGTTTTGCCAATACGCGCTGTATTTTACCGATTTACTTATTTATTTGAGGTATTTAACGTACACTTTCTGAACCTACTGATTATATCAGCACACGATAATTTCTATGAGAGGGAGAAAAAGAGCCTACCAATTTTGCTGGGAAAGGTATTTTCACATACCTTCCTGGGTTCTTTTTACACGCCACAATCGACATGGAAACGCCGGCCTTTTTCACCTCCGAAGGAAGTTGCTCTACGGATTTTTATTGCTCAATAAATATTAGTCGACCTCGGTTGGGTTTGAACCCACAAGCGTAGAGTGCTGAGGTGAGAATTTTATCCCAATAGTAGGTGACCTGATGGTCTAGGGGTAAGGTGTCAGACTTCTGTGCGGGGGGGGGGGGGTGTTCAATCCTCGGTCCCGGCACAGATTTATCTGATTACCAAACCCTTCCTTCACCTCTGACAAGATGTGTATTAATCACAACTTGTGAATGTGTGTGAATGGCAGGCCTCCACCGTGGTTCGGATCCCACGTTAAACTGTAGGTCCTCCATTTTATCTCACCATCACCCTATCCTTACACATTAGCGTTAGTATAACCCGAACGGGTAGTAAGACGCGATGATAATAATGATAATTTACCCCAAGACCATAGAGGTCTACAATAGTCGTTATGATGGTGGCTGTTTATGCGAACTACATTTTTTCGTCCGACATCTTAGCTCAGTCGGTAACGTGTCTGTCTACTGATTATTATTATTATTATTATTAGCATCGCGTCTTACTACCCTTCGGGTTATACGCATTCTATACTGAGTAGAGAGGGTCATGGATTTGATTGCCGACATGGATTAAACATTTATCAATGCTAAAATGTGGGTTCCCCTTCACAGTGATGAATTAACGGCTGGGGGCTGGATGTTGTGTCTGTTATAGATTTAAGCTAGTCGTGTACGGATATAATCAGTTGGTTTCTGAAAGTGCATGTTAAATACCTCAAATAAATGAAGAATATTTACTTTTTCTCATGTGCAATTTTTTGAAAGAGACCTAAGATATAAATAAATGTCAATAAAAACTTTGATTCTGCTAAAACTCATCTTGATGGCTAAAAGAATTTAAGAAGTCGTCCGTTTAACTGTAAGTATTTGCTCTAAAGGTCACAAATAATAAAAAAAAAAAGTACCTTAAGGCGGGAGTGTAGGGGACGTGATAAAAGGGGTTTTTTTTCTTCTTCTGTTTTTACAGCAACACATTTTTCGGGCCAAAATAGAAATTACTGTTTCAGTAGAAACACAAGATTTTAATTTTCTTCACAAGTTGATATCAACAGTTTTTGAATATCTGTTATGAGCATAGCGACATTAGATGAGAACTTTTTTTAATTGAAGAGAAAAAAATGTTATCAAATTTAGTGACACAAGTATTTAACAATTAATGAGGTCACAGTGTGAAGGAAATTAAACTCTGTGTTTCTACTGAAATAATATTTTAATTATTTTGTCCAAAAAAGGTTTTGCTATAAAATCTGCATTTTTTTTTTTAAATACTGCCTTAACTCGCGTCTCATACATTTCCAACTTAGCTTAAGTCCCTTATTTCTCCACCTTGATTAGATAATACATCTCGGACAACATTACTAATCATTATTCCATTTTCTGTATTCTATTTTAAAAAACACAATAGATTTGATACCGGTGAAACAGTTTTAACATTAAAAAAATTCAAGAAAAATAAAAAATAATTAAAACAAATTAAATAAACCATTAAACTGATCCCAATTTTTTCTGTAGTCAAGTGAATAATTTAGGAAACCACCCCTCGATAGGTTTTTTTTTTTGGTTGAAACGTAATTTTGTATAAATAATTTTAATATTTGATTGATTGTAATATGGAATTTCAAGTCAAACTAGCTTTAGTTTAATTCATATTCACGATAAATGTGTAAACCTAGGCAATGTGTCGGTAATAAAATGAAGAAAATGGAAGTAAATAGGGCTATCCCCACATTTCTGGCGTAGCTGAAAGATAGCTGTAAATTTAGTTCAACATTAAACAGTCCTGCTTCAGTGAAATTGTTAAAGACCAAAGTGTTGCAATCTTGGGGAGCATTACGACATAAACATAGACAAGGACGTGTTTACAATCTATGTTGAGACGATGACGTATTTCTGACACGTGTCTCAAGGTAGAGTGGCTTCCGAAAATGTTAGTAACGTGTCGCTTGCTAGAGTAGTGACGTGTCTACAAATTTTATTAGTTTGAAAGTAAAAAGCGTATAATTCTTTATACGCCTATACTTTTACTTTCACTCAGCACTTCACGGAGAAAATTATTATAATCGTAAAAAAAATAATTAAATTCGATATTTTGATAAATATCGACGTTTCATGACCACCTGGAACAAAAAAAAAGGGGGGGGGGGGGGTTCGCAATGCTGTCTGTTTGTCTTTAACTCGGGGGGTGCTAGAGCTGAAACCATTTTACCGATTGGGCTAAAACTTGATATTTGGGATTTTTATAAGGTTCTCCACCAGGGGTTTTTGGAATTAGATGTCAAACCCTAAATTTAAGGGTAGTTTATTCAAAGGCAAAAAGAGAGAAAAAAAATCAATTTTCACGAAATTTGCTCTAACGATTTTGTTTAAATTTTATATATATACACTGTTAGTGGCGGCTCATAGCTAAAATTAGTGGGGGTGCTGCTCCAGAAAATGTTAACCTTTGTTTTAAAACTATGTAAAAGGAAAAAAAAAATGTATAAAAAGAAAATTTATTCAGGAATTTGATAAAATCTTAACAAAAACAACCAAACTTTTTTAATTACTCTAACTTGAATTGTTACAGTTCAAGCTTGATCAATTCATTTAAAAATGAAATCCATTATTCTTGTTTTAATTGGCGTAAAAAGTTCAATAATTTTCTCCTTGATCTCTGGATGACAATTGAGGAAATCTTTCTCCGTTGAAAGTACTGCAAGCGCATTTAGTCTTTATGTTAAATAAAAGAACGAAATAAAACAGAATCAAATAGAATAGCTGGAAGGAAAATAATAATCTAATTCTACACTCTTCTACACTGTATCACATTAAAGAAAATGGTATACGGTTTTTAAGCACAAAACACGCTGAGTAAAAAAAAACTTCCTTCTACCATCACGCCAGAGCCGGCATTGCGAGAGCAACAGTGCTCTCTCTACGTGGCAGTCCCGTCTTCGTCCCCACCCCCCTTCTACGTGCGCATGCGCACAACAGTCAAACAACACGTTGCTGGCACTGTGAAGCGCACAGTTCCATACAAAAGTTTTTATATTTTTTTCATAAACTGGTGGATGGCTACTGAAGTACTGACATTAAGCTTAAGGAATATATATTGTACTACAAAACAAATATAAGGAATTGAAGAAAAAATGACTCATTATATTAAATGCTATCGATAATATCAATTGGGAATAGGGGCTTCTGCAGTGCCTATACACGAGCTGCCACTGTACACTGTTTATAGTTATAAACAAGATGGCAAATCTCATTTTCTCACGAAAATATACTTTGAGGGTACTTTACAAAGGATATTTTTTTCCAATTTTGGTCATTTCTGCGTAACTATTTGAGATATGGAAACGAAAATTGTAGTACTATTGGAGATAAAGTTCCTTTATTTTAAATATTATACTATTATAAAGCCACATGGCTGACTCACTCACTGACATTAATGTTTACCCACTTCTAGATGAGCTAGAAACTTGAAATTTGCTAAACTTATAGCTTTTATCCTGTAACCGACGGGAAAGTTCCAAAAAGTTAAAAAAATTAATTTTTAACTCCCGAACAAAATTTTAATTGTTGGAGCAGCTTTAAAGTCTTTGCGGATCTTTTTTTGTAGGTCTATTGTGGCTAAACGTTAATACCTATCAAAAAAAGGCTCTGGAATTACACTAGTTTACACCCACTTGCAAGGAAAATTCACTGATTAAAGCGAGTAATTATATAAAATCAATTGTTTTTGAGCAAATAAATATACTTTTTAATTCAGGCCTTTAAAAATTAATTTGATTTTTATGCTCTTTGGTGGACATATTTATCTTTTCTCAAATTTTCTGTAACAGCGTTCATAGTTCCTAATGCCATAGAGTAACAGTGTATATTATTTCATTTATTGTAGTTTTTCTACATCAATGTATCAACCTATTATTTCATTTCACAAATCTAAAGAGTTTTTAGTAAATGCCTATTTTAAGATAAAAGCGAGAGAAAGTTTAAGCGGTACGGCACTTATTAATAATTTACGTTTTTTTTTTTTTTTTTGCTTTAAACAGACAGAGAAAAAAAAATCTAGAAGTGATACCATGGCAGACGATATAAAAGCTATTTGATTGGGAAAGTACATCTTCTCTATAGGTAAAATAAGTACACTGAATGTAAGAGAAATAAGGAAAGTGAAGGACATAGGAATGAAGTTAGTGAGGAGGATTTTTAGTTGTCACGAAGAGAACCAAGATTGGGAATGAAGTTAACAGGGAAATAATGTGGGTACAGGGAAGGTATGAGATAGTAGAGGAAGCAAGATGGAGTTGGTCTTGGTATGTAATGAGGACGGAAAAAGAAAGAATGCCTAAGAGAATGAGGGGGTTGAAGTTTGTTGGGAAAAGATCTCAAGGAAGATCAAGAAATAGATGGGAGAAACAAATGATAAAAAGTGTTAACGTGAGAGGATAAGAATGAAAGAAATTAAAGGGAGAAGAGTGGTGGAAGGATAGAGTAGGATGGGGGCATTTAACTAAACTGACCCGGTCACAGGCTGGAAACATTTGATGATGTGATGATAGGTTTTCTATGTTGCAATGAGGATAGTTTTTTTTACATTACCTTAGTGTGCCGTGTTGTGTAAAAGGTTCTTTTAACCAGTTAAAATGTAAGGATGCATGTATATTTTATATCACCACATCTTACTACCCGTTAGGGTCATACGGCTATGTACTAATCACACTAATTGATTAGGGATTAGATAGGCTTAATTTAGAGGAAATTCACACATATTTTTTTTAGAGGGAGAGTGGAAAACCACCCTCATTGCACCCGACTGAGATCGAACCCTGATCTCCCCGTCTTCGGAAATTCAGTCTAACACGAGATATTAACTAACCATATTTACTTTCTTCGTTTCTTTGTCAAAAGATTATTGTGATTGTTATTAAATGACAGTAAAATGAAAATGTAACACATTCATTCAAGTTTTCGAGATACATACGTATATCTTATGACAACAATAAAAATAAAATGAGAACCCACTTCGGTGGCCACGTGGCTTAAGGCGCTTCTATCGCAGTAGCCTAGACTGCCGATGACGGAAGGGGTGAGGAAGCGGGGTGAGAGGGTGAAGGGGATCGAGGTTTGAATCTCGGTCAGGTGTATTGTGTATTTTTAAATGGTTTTTCACTCTCTCTCCACGCTAATGTTGCTACACTTCCTCTAAGGAACGAGTAATAAGACGCGGTGCTAATATTAATATTAATATATGAAGAGCCCAGGGGAAAAACCTGATAAGTCACATTTATGAAATTTTACAGGAGACCATTTTGAAAGTTTTAAGACTCGTGCAGACTTATTCTTTCATGATTTTTTATGCTTTTAGCTTTCATATTGTGTCATGTTAATATTATAACACATTATTCACTGGTTTGAATGCATAACTACAAAAAACACTTTTTCATACTTGATTTTTTAAAACCAGCACAACCTATAAATGGGAAAAACCTGATAAGTCCAGGGTTTATCAAGTTTATGTTATGTTTTTCCTACGACCAATTAAAGAATAGAATAAATTATTCACTTAAACATATTAGGGCGTTTGTTTTATTCATATGAGGATTGGGGGTGGGAGAGGGTAATTAGGCGAGTGAGGAGGGAATCATTGTTTGAATTGCATTTTATTTATTTTACAAATAATGTCAGTACTTTAAGCTTACAAAAACTATGCTTACAATGAATCTTCAAAACATTTTCTTAAGTAAGAAGTTTCACTGCAGCAAAATCGTTTAAGATGTTGTAGATCCTTGTACTTCTCGGAGGAAATTTTAAGAAAACCTAAAAAAATGTATCAATAAATAAAATTATGTAGATATACCTTAGCTAGGTTTTTCCTTTAATCTTTATGATTAATTCATGTAATAAATTATTGTCAAAATAACACAAAACTCTTAATAAATAAAACTTGTCTATTAAATTTAAGTTATGAAATAATTCTAACATATCTTCGTATAGGACAGCTGGCAGGATCATCTCGCCCTCTCTCAAGTCATGTTGTCAGCAGACTAGTTCGCTTCTTCTCCCTGGTCGATCAAACCTATGTTCTCATTGCATTCTAAGTACGAATGCCCCCTTATGGGGAAGACTACCTGTACGTAATCCAGTCGCTTTTCATAGTGCATCAAATGATGGAAGAATCTGAATGTAGAGACATTTTTATTTTGGCCTCCGCATGAGTCGCAAAAAATCTCAAGATGTTTGATTTGTGGATCCATAAAGTTGTATATAAAGTGATGCAGGAATGAACATACCTCGTCTGCTCCTTTCTACTCGATGATCTCAGGGTACATGGGTAATTTATATGCTGGTGAATCCATTACGGGTTTTATCATTCAATGCGTGAGGGCGTGTTTTGTGTTTCCCTCTCTTGTCTCGCTGGACATTGCCTTCTCGCTTTAGAGACTGTAGTAAGTAGTTTAGCTTACGCTTTCGAATCCCATGTAACGACATGAACGTTGACTTGCAAACAGGTATTTCTTGAACACTTTCAACAATGCAGAAACAAAATATATAGGAAGCCTAATGAAAATTTGCCTCTTCCTCATCTTTCCTCGGTCGTTTCCGCTGCACTGGGACCACTGTGATTAGCCCACTAAGATACAGATTAATCTCATCATGGCTTAGAAATTCATTCGTGTGCTTGATGATACGTTTCTAATGGTTCTCCTGTTTCATGTGATTGCAATCTCAAGAGTTTGCTTGCATCTCTGACATGGCCAAATTTTCTTCTCTTCTTTGTCAGCTTCTTCTTTGAACTACTATTTCGTTTGTCACAACTCGAATCACTCTCTTGTAAATACATTGTTATTGACCAGAATAAAACGCACTAAAAAACGTTTCTTCACTAACTTTAAATAAAGAGAATTACAGGCCACATAGATTCTGGCATAGCCCTGACACAAACATTCACAAAATAATGCTAAGCAAACAGGTAGAGATGGGCAAGAAATTGGGGACAAGAAATATTTTAACAATATTTGTTGGTCACCGTCACTCACAATGGTTCTATATAAAAAGAAGTCATGATACAAATATCAGTGGTTGGTGTAGACGAGAGATTTGCTTTCCTTACGGCGACAGCTGAACACTCTGAATAACAAGAGCTGCGACTGTCACTTACAAAATATTGGTTGGTGATAAGGTGACCCACAGGTGGCGGTCAATAGCGATTTCATATTGTACTTTACTCTCATGTTTCAATAAACATTCTTTAATGAAAAGCCGCTACTTGATTGTTTTTGTAAGCAGCGGCATATTAACTACGAAAAAAAGTTGTAAGATTTCTTGGACGTGTCAGGTTATTCCCCAGTTTTGTATGGACTTATCAGCTTTTTCCCCTGTACTGGTATTTTAATATTGTAAATATCTCTGGACTCCTAATGTTTTTCCCCAGTTTGATTAAACATTCGTAAAATATGGCGGTTGAACTACTAGATGGCATTGAAATCAGAAAATCGAAGATTTTGGACTTATCCTGTTTTTCCCCTGGACTCTTCATATATATATATATATGTGTGTAACCAAAATAAGAATTTAGGAACCTAATCTTAAATTAGCTAAGTATTTTTTGAACATTTACTACTGCAAAGAGGTCAATTACTTCTCGAGGTAATTGCTAAATTTATCGCAATCTCTTCCGGTTTATTGTGGTCTTGTATTTCTAGTAGAAATTGCGTACTTTAAATTAAACATTACTACTTATTAGCTATGCATTATTCGTGACTCTAAATCCAGACTTATTGTTGTTGAGTTTTGCGTGAGAAATTTTGCTAAATATTGAGGCCTAGAAACGAGGGAATCAGCTATCTTGACTCCATTAGGTATTTATAAATTCAATTATACATTGCGAGACGAGGTTTTTACCCCTTGGTTCATTGACGGTCATGTCAAAACGGGGGCACTTACTACCATTATGCTTCTGTGAGTTATGACACTCTCAGTATCGGTGAACTAGCAATAGGGCTTATACGGTAGGAATGTAGGTAACTGACAGATAGCAGAAGGTTCTTTATTGCCAACATTGGCTAAAAGTCACTAAAGGCAACCTATAAAAAATAAATACTATTTGCTTAGTAATATTATATTCAGTGGCAGCTCGTTTAAAATGAATGGGGGTGTTACTAGCACGGGAAGCAAAAGAGTGCATTTTTTTACTTCACAGCCACAAAGCCAACTTTTCCGTTGGTACCATTCAGAATTAAAGCTACGAATATATTTTTTGTTGTTGCTTTTGCCTGGCTGAGATATTGGAATATCAGGTGTTGAACGACCTCTTTTCTTAACTGTAACTTTCTCATGGAGATATAGTTTGAAAGTTTGTGAAGTTCACTTACAGTCACAGAACTTATTTCTTGGGAATGCAAGGCCATGGTTAAAGTTTTATGTTAAATAAAAGAACCGAAAAAAAAATGAATCAATAATGGAGATAAAGAGATTGATAGAAGTTCCTAATACCAAATATTGTTGAAATAATTAATGATATTTGGATAAAAACTGCATTAAAAAGGCCAGATTTTTGACTATTTTAGAATTAATTCACAGATAAGCATTGTGGACACATTTTCATTCTGTCATAATAAGGAAGTACGTATAGTACTGTAGTTATTAATAAGAAATTTGTCGCTTTGTCCCACATCGTCACCGCAGAAAATGTCTAGTAATCATTCAAATACGAATGCACTGCACACATTTCTGGTATATATTAGGTTTTTCTTTTCCCTTTTACTCCCCCCATACGTCGCGCGAGCCAGAAGCTGAGTTGGGCCAGATATGATGAAAGTTCTTGGATGCGGAGATTAGATTTTGTACTGGGTTAGGATAGATTATACGCATGCGAATGTTTCTGGAGACCACAAACCCCACTCTAGTGTTCTCGGTGTCTGAAAAAAACAACACAAAATGGGTCTATGCACAAACTATGAAGTTGCAAATCCCACAAAACCGTTAACGCAGTATTCAACATCAAAACAATCCAAACATTAACCAACCCAAAGAGCGCAAATGAAAAATGCGAATGTTCATTCTAAAATCCGATATCATCAGCGAATGGGATATCCCATACTGATTCCTTTTCACGTTTTCTCCCGGGCAGTAACTTCTTGGTTCGGATATGAAATAGGAATAAAAGGAACGAAAGCAGAAGAAGAAAAGAGAAGACCAGGCCACACATCGCGTGTCTAAAGTTCTTCCGCGAATGAGACGTTACCATGGCAACGCTCTTTAGGGCAAATGTAGGGGAACAAAGAAAGGCATAAGGTTTGAAAGGGGGAGAGAGGTAGATGGTGCTAGGAATGGGTAAAGGGGGTGGTTGTGTGGTTCATCCACTTTTCTGTTTGTCTAATAGTTGGATTCTCCGAGAATCCACCTTTTTTCTTCGACTTTCTTCAATCCATGTTTCCCCCATTATTATTTATTTCTTCTCGTACCCTTTTATTCGCACTGCTTACACGTGATTGGTCTACACGTCGTCGTCTTTACCTTTCAGAATGATGGGAATAATTTTATTGTTTGTTGTAGTTTGCCTGATGTCGATGGATTCGACGACATAAACAACAAAAATAATATTGTTAGTGATTATTCTTGTGCTACGCGTCTTACCCCTCTTCGATCTTTCTTCAACTTGTTATTATTTATTAAGGGTTCTGTCTTACGACATGTCCATAACTCTTGTCAGTGAACTTGAACCAACAATGACTTCTGCCTCCTCCTTGAGCTTCCAGAATTTTCCTCTTTCCTTCAAGTAATCTAATATTTGAAGTCTTCCTTATTCATAAGCCCCTTTTTCTCTCAACGTTTCATTTTATAACGTGCATAAAACAGTTCTTCCTAAGGATGTGTCCGATCCAGACTTCAACTTGCACCAATATAATGATGCCTGACGAAGAAGACAATTTTTTTTAAGGAAAAGTACCATAATTCCCCTTAAGAAAGGCTGAAAAACATCATCATATTGATTTCTGATTGAGTTAACCCTAACTTTATGCTAGTTATTTAAAGTCGTTTTCTACCTGTGACGTAGCTGCAAGTCAAGATAAAATTTTCTATTTTAAGGCGGGGAATGTAGAGGACGCGAGTAAAGGTTGGGATTTTGCAGTTTCTATAGCTAAATATATTTTTGGGTCGAAATAAATTGGATATTGCTTCTGTAATTTTTTTTTTCACTTAGTGACCTCAACAGTTATTGAACATCTGCTAATGGTGTCCTTGTAATTTAATGACAATTTTTTTCTCTCCATTCAATAGGTTTGTCATCTAATGCCACTATGTATATGACATATGTTCAACAACAGATGTTATCACCTTGTGAAGAAAATTAAACTATGTTTTTACAGAAGCCTTATCTGATTTATATTGAACACATATGTTTTGGTATAGAAACCGCAAAAACACTCACCTTTTCTCGCGTTCCCTACAGCCCCTTAGTGTATTTACTGTTAACGGCGAGTTTTGAAGATATACCATTGAAACAGAAATCTAAATTATTATTTTTAGCACCACATCTTACTACCCGTTCGGGCTATACGCACTTACTCTAATGTGTAATGGTAGGGTGATTGTGAGATGAAATGGAGGACCTACAGTTTAACGTGGGATCCGAACCACGGTGGAGGCCTGGCATTCCCCACATTCACAAATTGTGATTAATACACGTCTTGGAAATCTAAATGATTATATAATCCTACAATTAATAGCTTTACAATGTCAATTTTTTTTATTTAAGTAGTTTTTTGTGTGTAAACTTTTTTTTTAATCGTATACATCTCAGGCTATTTGGTTTATTCACGAAAAGGCCACTAGAAGTCTTCCTGAAAGGATATAAATTGACATAAACGTAACGGTGTATTACACAGACCTTCCCAGTCCTTTATTTAAATTTTACTTTTAGCTTGTAAGGTATGTTAAACGAAATAATATATAGTTGTAGATATATAATGGGGAAAAAAGGTCAAAGCATTCTACCACAGAATATAAACGAGATAATATACACTGTTGCAGAAACACACACAAAAGTAGCATCTCTGTTCAACAAACAGCATAAAAATCAAATTCACACACTTCAATATAAAAATATACTGAACGATAACTCGTAAACTACTGGTTTCATTAAAATATATGTCAAATGAAAGTTTTATTATTTTTAAATATTACTACAATTTTGCAATGATTTGCTATTTCGTATCTTAAAGAGTTGCGTAGATAGTATCAATATTGGCGATATCAGATTATATAAAGTATCCTCCAAGTCCTTTTTCAAGAAAAATGAGATTCTCTATATTTTTATATGACATTAAAAAGTTCCTAGATACAAATTTTAATCAAAATCACTAAAGTGGATATTGAGAAAATCGATTTTTTCCCCTCATTTCACCCTTAAATAAATTACCCTTAATATTAGGGCTGGATATCAAATTTAAAAAAAAACCTTCTTTGGAATCTTATGAAAACCCCAGATACCAAGTCCTAATCCTATAGCTAAATTAGTTTCAGCTCTAGTCGTAGATACAAGTGGACAGACAGACACATATACTGACAACATCATGATGATCACAATACTTTCTCTCTCTATCCGAGGGGTTGCGAAAGAGTAGAAGTCCATCGAAGCATATGTCTAGTTAAAATATGAAAAAAAGGTAGTTTTGAAATACATGTTAATACTGTATACAAGCAAATAGTGTGTGTGTACTCGTCATAGGAAGAGGGAATTATACGTAGATAAACGAAAGACTTCGCAGAGTGATCTAATAATTTTCTTACCTCTCTTTATATATTGTACACTGGTGTCTAAGTGCTATAGTGCCTAAGAATCTTAGGTGCGTCTATTTTCGAAATGTCATTAAGGACTTTGCCTACCTGTGACGTCATGGCCGGTCAATACAGGCTTTCCCTTGTTAATGAATTTACGTTGTACTCAGCAAATTTTAAAGATATAACGTTGAAATAAAATTCATAAATTCTTAGATAATTCTAAAAATAGTCTTACAGTGTCACAAAATTATTATTTTTATATTTGAGCAGGTTTTTTGAAGTTATACTTCCTTAGGCGCGTTATGAAAAAATGATGAGAGTGAAATTTTAAGATGCGCGCGCATCACTGTAACACAAAAGTAACAGGTTGAAGTTAAACCGCTCATTAAGTCTCGAAAAAAAAAAGCTACCAACAAAATAGAAATATAACCTCTGTTAGTCGCGCATGTTGGTACGCTCGTCGCCTCTGATCACTGTTTTCATATATATAATATTTATCCACATGTTTTTAGTTTCTACATTCACAACACGTGTTTTAGTTTCATACAAGTGCGAATTATATATGTGCTAATAAATTATGTTCAGTAGTGATTTAAATTGAATATTTTGATTAATATTATTTACTATTCGTAAATATTAGTGAAAAAAATTGTGCTTATAGACTTTTTCAAGTGCTACAATATAATTGAGGTTAACTATCCGTATGTATTATTTATTGATATAAATTAAAATATTTTTTTAAATTTATTTATATTATTAGTTTAAAGTTTAAGTTCCATTAATAAAACATTAATGTTTATAGAAACTTTAAAACTTATTTTAAAGTTATACTAACTGCCATATTTAGTGACGAGATGTCTTTGGACTTGGAGGAATACAAACCTCTTTGGATCTAGACGAAGATTACACAGTTCGTAGTTTTGTTTTGTAATACTGCAAGAAATGCCATTGCGTTGTTTGAATGTAAAAATCCAACAATAAAAGGTACGTAATTGTTTTATTACCACTGTCTAAATTGAAACAAATTTTGTGCTTGACATACGTTTTGTTATTTTAATTAATTCATTATTAATTGGAGTACAGTTATGTAACTAATTGTATTTTAAGCCAATACAATAATATGCCGCCATTTAAATTTATTGAAGTGACAATCATTATTTAATAGTTGCGCCTATTCTTGAGTGGTGGCAAATAAAAGGTGCAACTTTGGTCTCAAATTGCGCCTGCTCCTTTTAGTGAATAGGGATTTGGAAGATATTTCAAAATTGCGCTGGAGCAACTATTTGCTCCCTTTGGTGAATCCAGGCCCAGTAGTGATTTAAATTGAATATTTTGATTAATATTATTTACTATTCGTAAAATTAGTGAAAAAAAATGTGCTTATAGACTTTTTCAAGTGCTCCAATATAATTGAGGTTAACTATCCGTATGTATTATTTATTGATATAAATTAAAATATTATTATTTAACATAATTAATACTAAATATTATTAAACTATTTTTTATTTTTTAATGATGCCAAAGAAGTATAACTTCTCACGCGCGTGCATAAGTACACACACCCATTTTTTTTGTAACGTATATGTTTATAAATTATCTACAAATTGGGTTATTTGAATAGGTCATGAAAATGGCCTTTAGGAGTCTTTCTAGCAGCATGTAGACAAAAAATGTCCGTAATAGCATATGTCTATCTAGAAGTGGAAACACAATAAAGGTAAAATCAAAAAGCAAGAGAATGTTTTCAAGGCTTAAATATTAAGGCGATTGGCCCTTTTCATTTGACGTGGAAATGCAGAGTCATGGAAATAAACGGTTATCTTCAATATTGTTTTGCAATTTTCTTTTCGGGAACGGTTTGTTCAAGAATAGAAACATGTTGATTAAGTTATACGTTTTTTATACTCACCTTCTCTATAATTTTAACAGTGATAAAATAACAATAAAATTGACATTTTTCAATAGAAACCTGCCGGCTTCAAAAAAAATAAGAAAATGTAACAATTAATAAACATCGATACATTATCTTAGAAGAGGTGATGAAAATATTAACATAAAAATTTCACTCGTTCTCTAGACAACTGATATTTCCAAACGTATGATTTTTCCGCAAGACCTGTCCGGTAGGTAGCGCTACCTACGGTTTCCGTGATCCATCTTTTCTTGTTGGCGCGGAAGGATACTTTGTTCGGTTATGAAGCCACGCCACGCCTTTCACCCTTCCACCCATATTCCCACAAAATAGGTTTTAGACTTGCACTCGACAGGGCTAAGGACCTTAATTTGAAGTGACTGTGTAAACTCGTCAGAGGATGAGGGAAAGTGTTATCAACACATAGACCAAAGCCCCCTCAAGATGAACTTCTCACTTTATTCCTTCTTTTTTTTATTTTGTACATTCGAGTATTATTGTGATAGTGCTTAGCCTGCTTGGGTGTGCCAAGTTAAGATCCAACCCACTTTACAAAGTATTCTAGAAATCACCAAGTAGACAATGTCGGTAAGTGTTAGTAGTTTAAAACACTTTCCACAAATGACGTCACGGTCACATTTTTTTTTTTTTTTTTTTATTCATATATTTTAAATCCCCGACAGCCTAGGCCATCATCTGGGACTATTTTGTTACAATGTAGCGGATGCTTACAGTACACATGAAGTTTAATTACATAGGTACAATCAATTTTTCAAAAGTAAAATTTTACAAGATAAAGACATAGTAAAAGATTTATGACAAGATATAAAAATTACACATGGCAGCTAATGTAAATAATATCATTCAAACAAATCAATGTATATAAAGAGAAAAATATTAAGCTGTAATCATTGTATAAATCAAGGTTAGGGGTTTTTATTAAGTACACATTTTATAGACTAAATGAAGGAGACGGGCAAAGTGATTAGCCTACTAATTATATTACAGAAGGAAATTAAAGTTAGTAATTATGTGATATTATTTTTCAAAGGATTTTTTTAGTAAAGTAAAAATAAATGAAAAAGAATACTATATTTCTTAGTTATGTAGGCCTATATACCCTATATAGTTTGTAGGTCCAAGCTATCGTTGTGTAGTTATTTAAAACTATTTATGGACAAAGAGTAAAGCAGAATATGAAAATATAGAAAAAAAGATAATAAATCGTCAAGAGTTAGGCCTATTAGCCTACTTAATGACTACATGTTTCACCATAGTAATACAGTTCAAACAAAGGAGTTTAAAGATAAAAAAAGAATATATAAAAAGTAAGAAATAAAATAACATAATCGCGTCCAACTCAAAGGAAATAGCTACAAATGGCATACGCTGTCTAGTATTGATAAGTTGTGTAGGTGCAGTGTCTCAAATGACGTCAAAGCCACTGTTGGGCGCATACGGCGTAGGGTTAGTAGTGGCTGAAGTAGAATTTTGGAAAGTTTTTATTTTACTACCATACTATTTAGTATAAAAGAAAAGGCCTTTAAAAATGTATTTCCTACCAAAATTCCACTGTCTCGATGTTTATTTTAGGAGTAATAAAGCTATTATTAAACCTACTATAACTTCAAGTGTCTAATAATTTCTTCTTTGTTTCTTTTCTCAACTTTTCCTTCTCCTTTGCTATTCTCACAATATCGAAGTCTGGAAATCAGTTAATGGTAGTAAAGAATCAATCTAGGTGCTATGCTATATTGATCTATTTTTTTTTTGTCTGAGGGACGGGGAGTTATGGGTATTTCCACAAAGTGTGTAGAGACCTAAGGGGAGATTTGGTGTGTTGGAGAGTGATGGGGGAGGGGGGAGGGAGGAAGGGTAGAAGGGATTGATGGGTATTTCCACAAGCAGGAGAGACGGCGTGAAGGAAGGGAATCGCTGGATTTTTTTTTTTCAAAGGGGATAGAAGAAATAGGGGTGAAGGGTGAAGAGAGTGGAAAACTGCCACCCTGTTTTTTTTTATATTTATTTTTATTTCTCTAGTGTAGTGAGATATTGAATGTGTTCTGAGGCTCTTATTATGTTCCGGGAACACAATAAGTGGGAATATAGGAAAAAGGGGGAGTGAGAGAGTATTTTGAGCGAATTTCCTCTGGACAAAGAGAGCTTGTCATAACTAGAGTATGCCTCGTAGACATTAGGTTTCTGTTTGAAACCTATTTCAGTAGCTAAACTTATAGTCGAATAACGATGGTAACTATCACGAAATAACAGGTAAAGTAGCTATTACGTAAAATAAAATGCGCATATTCACAGTCATTGTGTTCATTCTTGTTTTTTGAATAACTAAAGTAATCAAATTAATATTTATTTCGGAAAAATAATTCGTTTAAGTTGTATTTATGAGTTAAAAGTTGAAGGACGTTGCCTACCTGTGACGTAGTGGCAAGTCAAGATGCGATTAAGAGACTTAATCTCCCAGTTAGAGACGTATCATCGCATAAGTACTTTGTTTTCCTTTTTAACTCCTAGTTAGAGACGTATCATCGCATACGTACTTTATGTTTTCCTTTTAACTCCCAGTTAGAGATGTATCATCGCATAAGTACTTTGTTTTACTTTTAACTCCCAGTTAGAGACGTATCAATGCATACGTACTTTATGTTTTCCTTTTAACTCCCAGTTAGAGACGTATCATCACTTAAGTACTTTATGTTTTCCTTTTAACTCCCAGTTAGAGACGTATCATCACTTAAGTACTTTATGTTTTCCTTTTAACTCCCAGCTAGAGATGTATCATCACATAAGCACTTTATGTTTTCCTTTTAACTCCCAGTTAGAGACGTATCATCACATAAGTACTTTTTGTTTTCCTTTTTACTCCCAGTTAGAGACGTATCATCGCATAAATACTGTATGTTTTACTTTTAACTCCCAGTTAGAGACGTATCAATGCATACGTAATTTATGTTTTCGTTTTAACTCCCAGTTAGAGATGTATCATCACATAAGTACTTTATGTTTTACTTTTAACTCCCAGTTAGAGACGTATCAATGCATACGTACTTTATGTTTTCCTTTTAACTCCCAGTTAGAGATGTATCATCGCATAAGTACTTTGTTTTACTTTTAACTCCCAGTTAGAGACGTATCAATGCATACGTACTTTATGTTTTCGTTTTAACTCCCAGTTAGAGATGTATCATCGCATAAGTACTTTTTGTTTTCCTTTTAACTCCCAGTTAGAGACGTATCATCACATAAGTACTTTATGTTTTACTTTTAACTCCCAGTTAGAGACGTATCATTACATAAGTACTTTTTGTTTTCCTTTTTACTCCCAGTTAGAGACGTATCAATGCATAGTACTTTATGTTTTCCTTTTAACTCCAGTTAGATCGTATCATCACATAAGTACTTTATGTTTTACTTTTAACTCCCAGTTAGAGACGTATCATCAATAAGTACTTTATGTTTTCCTTTTAACTCCCAGTTAGAGACGTATCATCACTTAAGTACTTTATGTTTTCCTTTTAACTCCCAGCTAGAGATGTATCATCACATAAGCACTTTATGTTTTCTTTTAACTCCAGTTAGAGACGTATCATCACATAAGTACTTTTTGTTTTCCTTTTTAACTCCAGTTAGAGACGTATCATGCATAGTACTGTTGTTTTCTTTTAACTCCAGTTAGAGACGTATCATGCATAGTACTTTATGTTTTCTTTTAACTCCCAGTTAGAGATGTATCATCACATAAGTACTTTATGTTTTCTTTTAACTCCCAGTTAGAGATGTATCATCACATAAGTACTTTATTGTTTTCCTTTTTACTCCCAGTTAGAGACGTATCATCACATAAGTGCTTTATGTTTTACTTTTAACTCCCAGTTAGAGACGTATCAATGCATAACGTACTTTATGTTTTCCTTTTAATTCCAGTTAGAGATGTATCATCACATAAGTACTTTATGTTTTACTTTTAACTCCCAGTTAGAGACGTATCATCACATAAGTACTTTTTATTTTCCTTTTAACTCCAGTTAGAGACGTATTATCACATAAGTACTTTTGTTTTCCTTTTTACTCCCAGTTAGAGAGTATCATCGCATAAGTACTTTATGTTTTCCTTTTAACTTCTAGTTAGAGACGTATCATCACATAAATAATTTATGTTATCCTAATTAACTCCTACTCAGAGTTGGATCATTGTACAAAATACTTCTCGTTTCATCAGGAAGGACTATCAGATTGATTCCACCGGGTAAAATACGTCACTAAATAATTACAGCAGCGACGAGTTCAATCGTCAGTTCAAGGCTCGCCTGTATGTGATTTATTTACATGTTTCGTGTTGTTTCTTTGTTGCTCTCATGGCGATCAAACTGTATGTAATACACGTGTGGCGCATACACAACCCTAACTACTCAATACATTGATCTACCCAACGGGTCACACATCACGAGCACGTTACGCCACGTTCACAATTGTCGACCTCTTATCAAGGTATAGTTTCACAAAGTAACCCAGGTGGAGTCAATACGGTGTGTTTGTGCGAGCGTCACATCAGTTTGAAATCCATAGCATTGCATTGCTACCGTTTTAAAAACACAAATTATAACAGAACTACTTAAAAAAAAAACACCTTAAATTAAGACATTACACCTAATAATAATAATAATAATAATAATAATAATAATAATAATATAGTTTTGTTGGGGAAATATAAACTGGGTGGGGGTTAATCGTTAACTCTTTTTTTTCACATTTACAACTGTAAAATTTCTTTTGTTCGAGATTTTGATGAATTTTGCAATCAGACCCTACAATACTTTATCTATATGAGAAGGTAAACATAGCATATTTATGAAAACTAATTGTGCTTATATTTTTATATTTTTAGGATGTTTAAATATAAGGTTTAAGTGAATATATCTAAACTACCCTAAAATAATAAATATTATATATATTTCATAGAGTAGTGTATATATATACTATTTATTGGATTCGAATTATTGGATGGTTCGAATTTTTTTCCTGGTCTCTTCAGGTTTGAATTATCCAGGTATTCAAATTAAGAAAAAATAGTCATCAGTACCATATCCCTAAAAAATACCCCCCCCCTCCTCCACAAAAATACGTATACAGTTTTATTGGTGATGTCAAATAACCTCCATATATACATTTTAAACTAAATCGTAAAAGGAATTTTACAAATATATCGAATTCTCAAAAATCACTCTTATGTAAATTACCCTTTAATGAACTTTTACACACACAAAAAAAAAAACTAGTATAAATTGCTATTTTGGAGATAAAAACTTCCTAGATATGTATTTAAAACAAAATCGTTAGAGAGGAATTTGGAATTTAAAAAAAAAAAAAATCCCTCATCAGTAAACTACCCTTAATTTGAGATCTAGCGTCAAAATATCAATTTATCGTGCTATTTAATCCAGATATCAAATTTGAATGAAGAGGTTAGGTCAAGAGTTGGGGTACAGAGGGTACATGAGATAGTTGAAGAAGCAAGAACGGACTGGTATGGACACGTAATGAAGATGGAATGGAAGAAGATTCCAAGAAGATTACTGGATATGAAGTAGGTAGGGAAGAGATCTCAAGGGAGAACAAGGAAGAGATGGGAGGAACAGATAGCAGTAAATGTGCAAGTGAGAGGAGGAGAGTGGAAGAGGGTGCAAGAGGAAGAATGGTGGAAGGACAAAGGAGATTGAGGCATTTTACTAAAGGGATTTGGCCACAGGCTGTAAACAGTTAATCAAATTTGAAAAAAAAAATTAATGACACACGCACACATATATATCTAAAACAACTTTTTCGGTTTTTGGCATGAAACATTGACATTTATCAAAATCTAGTTTTAGATTATTTTTTTATGATCACAATAAGTTTTACTTTTTCTCCGAGAGGTTAAGAGGAAGTAAAAATGCTAATGTCGAAATTTTTAAAAGTAAAATGTTTATTTAACGTCTATGGCCTTCAATTTTTGACAGCCATGGGAAATTCACAGCTTTAAATCTGGCCCTGATACAAAACTTTCCAGCGTAGCGAGAGGTTAGTGTGAACAAGGCCTAACACCATCTGATCCCACAAGGGAGTTGGAGCAGATCAGGACAGCACGAGAGAGGTCAGTGGTTCGATCGATGTTCCATCATTCTACTTTTATATATTTTTTTATTCCTTGCTCTCCAGCTCCTTCTTTCTCTCTATTCTTATCCTTCTTTCACTCTTCCTTTTTCTCTCCTCACTCTTCAACGACCTGACATATAGCAGGCACTAAGCCATTACCTTTGAGGGGAAGGGTGGACCTAGAATAAAATCCGAACCACGTGAAGGGAATAAATGAGGTTAGGCCATCTAAGAGACGCTTTCTGGGCACCCCCCGACACTAGCTGTGGACTCAAGGTCAGTGGTTTATTCCGGCTAGTACTAGAAGAAGAATTATTTTAAAAATCGCTCTCCAGGTATTATTTACTATCCATCCTTGATATCAGCATATTAATATTAATAAGCCAAGGATGAGGAAGGTTTAATTTAGAGGAAATGCACCAATAATTGCGTTAAGGTAGAGTGATGAATTATTTAGGAAACTAACACCTCAGTGCACCCAATCTAAATTCAAACCTTTACCTTCTCATCATTGCAAAACCAGTCAAGACTTCTTTGTCTGCGTGGGGGAACTGTTTTCGTTTATATTTATCAAGCAGTAGACGAGTGGTTAAGGGGGTCCGATAGTTATATAACTGCGCAGATAGTAACATTTCTTGGGCTGAGACCTTCAATTAATTTGAAAAGATTGTACTCTGAATGGTCTCATGTTGATTTCAAACTGGAGCGCTCAGAGTCGAGCGTTCCTACAAACTAGAGTATACAAAACCTTTAGGGAACTTGGAATTGAGCATGCGTGACATTAAAAAATGTCAATTGAGAAAATGTAATAAATAGGTAGCTGTGCCTTTTTATTTTAGTATCGCATTTTACTAACCTTTTGGCCTTACACATATGTACTAATTATGCTAATCTGTTAGGAAGAGGAAGGCTAGGCTTAGAGTAAGTGTAAAATGTACTCACATTTGTATGGAGAGAGTGGACAACCATTTAGGAAAAAAAAACCTTACTACCCCCGACTGGGATTTGAACCACTG
The DNA here is from genome assembly GCA_039000515.1 of Timema cristinae. Classification (NCBI taxonomy): domain Eukaryota; kingdom Metazoa; phylum Arthropoda; class Insecta; order Phasmatodea; family Timematidae; genus Timema; species Timema cristinae. The sequence goes on along the minus strand of JBCFYV010002255.1, from coordinate 22,740,969 downwards.
GGGTACTAGTGGGTCCCTAGGAGAAGATCGGTGTGGGGGGAGGTTGAAAATTATGCAGGTAAAACAATATTTCTAGGCAATTAAATTTTTACGACTATAAATCCAGGACAGTAAATATCCAATGTATTAAATTAAATGTTTGAAAAAAGAATAAATAGACTTAGTAAATAATAGTTTTTGGTTATTTTTAATATTCTGTACTTCATAATTATTTTATAAATAATTGTTCAGATTATTTGACTGATATCTAATGAGAAAATTAAAACCGCATAGTATGTATATTTCATATTTTATCTTTAACGTTTCAAATTTCGTATAATAACTTATGAGATCAACATTTTAAAATTAAATATCATTACTAAAGGTCCTGGGAGCATGCGACCATTGAAGCTAGTTTGTTTCCATTGCGATGTATGGTTACACTGGTCAAGCACAATTAATTATAACTGAAACACAGAGTGTAATAAAGCAATTTCTTCCCCAATAATAACTTTGAATTGATGTTTATTTCCTATTAAACCGATTTCTTTACAAACTATTTTTATTTTCCTTGATTGACAAATGGTTACCAATATTGTTCATGCTTAAAGAATTAATTCATATTTATTTTAAATATATACAAAGAAGATTTATACCATTTTTTTGAAAACACAACATTATTAATTTTTCTTTCTAAAATTTGGTGGAGGGGGTTAAGGGGACACTAATCAATTTACATTCTGCATCGGTGGTGGAATAGTCTAAGGCGTCTCTCTTGTGTTGTTCAAGATTGATGATGACGCGGAGACAGGGGTTCGAGTACCAGTCATGTGTGTTCTGAGGTTGGCATTTCCTAAATGGTTTCCCATTCTCCTTCCACGCAATTTTGAGTTAATTTATTCTAAAATTCTACCTTCCTCATTTCTATTCTATTTTTTTCTTAGCACCGTGTCTTACTACCCTTTCGAATTATACGCTTATATATTAATTACACTAATGTGTTAAGAATTAAGTAGGTTTAGTTTAGAGGAAATGCACAAGTGGAGGGAGGCGGGGAGGGGGTATGGGTAGGGTAAACACACTCAAAAAGGTCACTCCCTGCTAAAACTACCCTCGGTGTACCAGGCTATGTGTGAGTTAGGTATTTGACCCTCGACCTTATGTCAACAGCGAAAAAAGTCCTTTATGAGTCCGTCTCCTTAAAACCACTCGACCACCTCTTCAGATGTGTATGGTAAATAAGAAATTAGATCGACAAACCGAAATAGAACTCAAAGAGTTTTAAAAAAGAAAATCTCCCACGTATTACAAAATCAACTGTCTGCGCCATCAAGCGCCAGACAAATAGGTCGGGGGCGGGGGTAAGAAGCGCTGTTCCTGGATGTAGGTGTATTCCAAGCACCCACACCTAACTCCACGACACACCCACGTCTGACCTCAGGGTGTGGGTTGCATGTCGCCACGTGACCAGCCCCATAAGATTCACCTCTGACCTCTAGCACATCACACAGATTCTACAGCAGTCAAGCGTGCTTAATTATTTGTTCTTTTTTTAAAAAAACAACTAGTTTTTCTTCATTTCGACACCTTAGCTCACTTGGTAGCGTATCAGTCTACTGAGCTGAGGGTCACGGGTTTGATTCCAGGCATGGCCGAAAAATGTATCATTGGTGAAATGTGGGTTTAAACTTTCACAGTGATAAATTAACAGCCGGGGGCTGGATGTTGTGCCTGTCCTAGTCTTAAGATAGATTATAAGGCATATGAAGCTACGACAGGCCTAGCCAACTGGTAGTGGAAAATATATGGCTTGAATAAAAAACTGAACCAGACCACAGGCTGGATACAGTTATGGATATAAATTTTTTTTCTTCCCCACGTCATACTACCCGTTCGGATAATACGTATATGAACTAATTAAGACCCATTTAGGTGACAGTAAGGTCTAACGTGCTACTCTCGTGTTAAACTAGACTGCCAATGACGGGGTGATTGAGGTTCAAATATCGGTGGGATGTACTAAAGGTGGTTTTTTTTCCAAAGTGGTTTTCCACTCTCCAACCAAATGTGGAAACATTTCCTTTAAATATAACTTTCCTAATCCCTAAGGTTTAGAGTAATTAGTTTTGCCTGGGTTTGAACCAGACTCCTCTAAGCTTGTGGAGAAACGTACATTTAGAATAGAAAAAATAAACGTGATGATAAAACTTCCCTCTTACTCTGACGAGTATACACACTCACTACACTATTTGAAACTGGACAATATTGGCTTGTATTTCAAAATGATCTTTTTCTTGTTTCCTTCTATAGATAGACATATTAACATGGACTTTTTTTTTACCTACATCATGGCAGGAAGACTCCTACAGGACATTTTCATGAATATACCAAATATCCTGCCTGAGTTGTAGATGATTTATAATAAATACACATATTTTTTTGTTATTATTATTATTATTATTATTATTATTATTATTGGTACCGCGTCTTACTACCACCAGTTCGGGTTATACACACTTACGCTAATGTGTAATGGTAGGGTGATTGTGAGATGAAATGAAGGACCTTCAGTTTAATGTGGGATCCGAACCACGGTGGAGGCCTGGCATTCCACACATTCACAAGTTGTGATTAATATACGTATTATCAGAGGTGAAGGAAGGATTTGGCAATCAGATAAATCTGTACCGAGACCGAGGATTGAACCCCGGACCCCCAACACAGACGTCTGACACCTTACCCCTAGACCACCAGGTCAACCTTTGGTGATAATGTAAGACTATTTTGTAGAATCATTAAATAATTTACGGATTCTTGTTTCAATGTTATATCTTTAAAACTCGTCAAATACAACGTATAAAAACATTACCATGGGATAATTTGATCTTATTTTTGTTTGACAGGCCACTACGTCACAAATAGGCAACATCCTTAAGTTGCGGCCGAAGGGAGCACAAGTATTTGTACAGTTTTTCTAGAATTGAATTTTACTGTCCAAATTAAATCAAATACTTCTCCAGTAGCAACCTAGAGTTTAGTTTTCTGCACATGCTAATATCAACAGATCTTGAATATATGTCAAGGGTGTCCTGGAATTTTGTCAAAACTTTTACTCTTTATTTAGAAAGTTTTGACAAAATTCCAGTACACCCTTGATAGATATTCAAGATCTGTTGATACTGAAATGTGTAGAAAACTAAACTCTATGTTGCTACTGGAGAAATATTTTATTTGTTTTGGCCAATAAAATGTAATGCTATAAAAATTGTAAAATTACTCGCGCTCCCTTATGCCGCACCTTAAAGTTAGTGACTATTACTGTTGAGTGTACAATACCACCACTTGAAGGGAATATTGATTGTAAAGACCTACATTTTCCCATCGAAGCTTACTTCTGCCCATATAGCCTGCATAACTTAGTTAGAAATGACCCTTCTGCCCTCTTCCCCTCCCCTTCCCTCAACATCCCCTTACTAGAGGTCACATAACAATGGTTTATTCTGCGCTCCCACAAATGCCCCTTCCTTCCTCTATTCTAAATCCTACTGGAAAGGGAAGGGAGTTGAGAATAATGAAACCAAAAACGGATGAGGAGGGTATACGGGCTTCATCCAGGCGAGATTATTGTGGGATTTAAATAGCACTCTTTAAATTCAAGGTTATATAAACACAAGACTTACACACAAACTTAAACCAGGATAAATAATTTAATGCCTCTGTTAAATGTGTTTTATTAGGGATGTAGCACCCACCTAACCAAATATTTATACCCACCCACGAATTGACTTACAAACAATCTTAATCATTGAACACAACACTCAGTTGTCCGGCCATTAAATGAGCCCCAATTTCAACTATCTTAATTTTTTTTTCAGCCTTTACGGGAATCGGACCCAGGATCTAGGATGTTCACTATTTGTGACGTCATGGCAGGTCAAGATAGGATTTTCCATGGTAGTGAATTTACGTTTTATTCATCGAGTTTTAAAGATATAACGTCGAAACAAAAATTACAAATTCTGCGATAATTATTCCTACAGTGTCACAAACTTATTATTTTTTATCTTGAAGTAGTTTTTTTACAAACATATTTTTTATAAATTATTTACAACCCAGGCTATTTGGCTGCTTCACCACGAAATTGGCCTGTAATAATACTCCTGCTAGGATGCAGATTAGAAAAATCCATGATAGTATACAAGTAACAATAATTTTAAAAGAAAAAAAAACTTCGGTTAAAGTAAACAGCTTTATCATTATTACATGCTTTGGATTGTATACATTGAATTGATCCGAATAAAATAGGCGTGTTAAAAAAATGGATAGACGGTTTGATCAAATTAAGAATATATATATATATATGCCGTAAATAATATTGTTTATTTCTGACATATATTCTGTACTGCTGTATTGTGTGTAGTGTTGCAAGGTTGTAGTGATGACTGATGAGTAGATGTGGATCCTTAGTTACCAAAACTGTTTAGGATAAGGAGTCCAGTAGGAATAAGCAAATATGTGGTTTATGCATCAGAATATACACTTAAGAGCGTTCATCATAATAAGCCCAACTCAGCTCCCGGCTCGCACGAGGTATGGGAGTAAAAGGTAAAAGAAAACACCTACGATATGCCAGAAATGTGTGCAATGCATTCGTGTTTGAAGGATTACTCGAAATTTTCCGCGGTGACGATGGAAAACAAAGCGACAAATTTTCTTGTTAATAACTACAGCATTTCCCTATGATGACAGAATTAAGATTTGTGCACAGTGCTTATCTGTGAAGCCATTCAAAAATAGTCAAAAATTGCCTTTTCACTAGAGTTTAATCCAAATATGTTTTAATATTTTACTAGTGTTAAGTATTAGGAACTTCTTTTAACTCTTTATCTCCATTAATGTTTATTAATAAATTATCCATGTGCAATAAAGTTCGTGTAAATTTACTATTTCTAGCCGACCGTATCACAGAGATTATTGACATGTGATTCACGCTCTTAATAAGTATATGGAGAAGGTATACAAATTATTATACAATTAATTGTACGGGACTAGCGAAGCTTGGGAGATCGAAATGATCTATAACTTGGGATACAGCCTCATTAGAGACATATTAGTATCATATGAGTACTTATAAGTAGGGAGACCATACCCACTACTGGTTCATTATTATGCCATATTGTTCCACATAACCTGCAGTAGTAGTACATCCATAGGTACTGTTTTTTTTAAAACCAAGTATGCACTTCTAAAAGTACTTATTTTTGAAGTTAGATAATACAATATTATTTCGAATTAAACGTCAGACCAATGACCTTCAACCTTGAGCTATAGATTCTTTCCGAGAAGTTATATTTACAAGTTCTAGTTGCCAAAAGCTACATACGTCTCTCAAAGAATTATTATTATTATTATTATTAGCACCGCGTCTTACTACCCATTCGGGTTATACGCACTTACGCTAATGTGTAATGGGTAGGGTGATTGTGAGATGAAATGAAGGACCTACAGTTTAACGTGGAATCCGAACCACGGTGGCGGCCTGGCATTCCCACATTCACTCTCAAAGAAGTTTCTTGATATTATTACCTATTGTTTGTTCCTAGAATTGTTTTAATTTTAATGCTTTGTATTATTAGAGGTTTTGTAAGGAAATACTAGTTATAAGTGATTAGAAACCAACATGCTAAGTACATTTTTAATCAATACTGTAAGATGAAAAAAAAAATCTAAACTTTACATTGATATATTGTGTGCATCTAAGAAAATATTTCTTACTGATATTAATATTTGTTTCTTCTTATCATTATAATTATCATCACCGCATCTTATTCCCTGCTTAGGTTATTCGAATTTATGATAGCTACTCTAATGGGTTACGGATGAGGAAGGAAGCACTTTAGAGGTAATCTACACCCATTTTCGAGTAAGGAGAGTGGAAAATCATTTAGGAAAAACCACTCTCAATACGCCCGTCTGGGGTTAATATTAGTTCTTTGAAATTGAAGATGAAACTAATGCACTTTATTTATTATTTGACTTGATGTAACTAATTTTCACCTTGAAATTAGCAATGGAAAGATACATTTAACAAATAGTTTTGTGTTTCAACAACAACAAAAGTCTCACCTCCTCTTTTATTTTCCCTCTATTTACTTTATTTCTACTTTTTTTTATGGTAATATATAGCTGGTATGTTTAATGATTTTTCTAAAATAAATATGGTCAGCATAGCCATGAATGAATAACTACCATGAACACAGGACAAATCTCGGATAGCTCAGTGGTAGAGCATTGGGGCATGAAGCTAGGTGTCCCAAGCTCGATTCTCGTGTCCAGGTGTCAATTTACAAAAATCAAAATAATTAATCAAACAAATTTAACGGATAAGTGTTTATTAACAGAGAAAGGATATATTGGAGTACTTTATGCTTTGTCTATGATATATATGGTACTACTATCTGGTATACCCATTATTCTCACGGGGAATTTGTAAAGTAGCTTTGTTATTTTTAGAATATAGAATAAACCACAAAGAATAGTAACCAAATCTTAAATTTTGTTTAAAAAATAATCCTTCATCGGTTTAAATTGCGATACAAAACTGGAAAGTAAGCTAACTAATACATAATGTCAAAAGAGATACAATCTGTATATGTTTTAAAAGCTGAAATTTCTTTTAAAGATTAATATTAATACTAATATTTAAACTCCAGACCTCTGTGTGTGTGGTAGATACAGGCCAGGATCAACACTTTTGAGGGTCCTGGTCCAAGTATTTTATTATTTGATCTCAGAAATTATTTTCAATAGAAAATCAATGTTTATTTTTCTGTCAAAAGTCAACGGTACCGTCTGAAGATATGTAGTTTTTCCGGTTTGCCAAAAGTAAAGGTTGCGTTAATTAATAAGCACGGATTGTAGGATTCCACGTGATATCAGATTACCAGAGCCTTTAGCGGTGAATATCGGCTATAATAAATTAACAGACAGGAATTAGATTGTGGAATTTAGAGCTTAGTTTGAGATAAAATTTACGAAAACACATTAAAATAACGAAATATTTAAATATAATATTATTATAAAATAAAGATAACAAGTCAAAGTGATTTGTTTGTGGGGCAGACGGGGGCCCTTAGCTTCAGGGGCCCTTGTGCATGGCACACTTGAAACATGCCTTAATCCAGGCCTGGGTAAATATCACACAACGTTCATGGCACATTGGTACATGCCTAAATCAGGGCCTGGGTAGATATCACACAACGTTCATGGCACATTTGGTACATGCCTAAATCAGGGCCTGGGTAGATATCACACAACGCTCATGGCACATTTGGTACATGCCTAAATCCGGGCCTGGGTAGATATCACACAACGTTCATGGCACATTTGGTACATGCCTTAATCCGGGCCTGGGTAGATATCACACAACGTTTATGGCACATTTGGCACATGTCCTTAAATCCAGGCCTGGGTAGATATCACACAACGCTCATGGCACATTTGGTACATGCCTAAATCCGGGCCTGGGTAGATATCACACAATGCTCATGGCACATTTGGTACATGCCTAAATCTGGGCCTGGGTAGATATCTCACAACGCTCATGGCACACTTGAACAGCCTTAATCCAGGCCTGGGTAGATATCACACAACGCTCATGGCACATTTGGTACATGCCTAAATCCGGGCCTGGGTAGATATCACACAACGCTCATGGCACATTTGGTACATGCCTAAATCCGGGCCTGGGTAGATATCACACAACGTTCATGGCACATTTGGTACATGCCTAAATCCGGGCCTGGGTAGATATCACACAACGTTCATGGCACATTTGGTACATGCCTAAATCCGGGCCTGGGTAGATATCACACAACGCTCATGGCACATTTGGTACATGCCTAAATCCGGCCTGGGTAGATATCACACAACGTTTATGGCACATTTGGCACATGTCTTAATCTGGGCCTGGTAGATATCACACAACGTTCATGGCACATTTGGTACATGCCTAAATCCGGGCCTGGGTAATATCACACAACGCTCATGGCACAATTGGTACATGCCTAAATCCGGCCTGGTAGACATCACACAACGTTCATGGCACATTTGGCACACAAACTCTCCATTTAATTGATATAGATTATAGATGCTAGAAGAAGAATATATTTTGTCCATGGTTTATTCTTTGTAGCTCCCTGAGCCCAGAACTACCAGTAGGACTACTCCACACGCATTTTAGACATAGCGTCAACCTCACCGGGATCTGAACCGGACACCACCTGAGGCACAAACACTTTGACCAATGGAAAGAGAGTTTGTTCACATCGCGTGCAGCAAATTTAGACACTCTAAAGTTTGATTCTCCTTCCTGTCTCGCTGTCGAGGTGAACCCAAATTTTTCCGCCTTCAACCTGGGCGGATGTTCAACTTCCGGTCGCAGGGTCTAAGATGTTCCCACTTAGAGGGCAGGACAGATCTAAACACAATGAATACAAACTTGAGATGTAATTTAGGTATTTGATACACATTTGATTAAAACACAATGTTATCGACATAAGTGGTTTTGGGGTAAAGTGGCTTCCCTTAGGAACCGAAGTTCGTTGTTCAAAACCCAAATGAAGTTGGTGGATCTTTCTTGAGCGATAAAAATTCTTAGCACAACTTCCTACGGAAGGAAAGTAAAGCCATCAGTCCTATGCCAATTGTGGCATTTAAATGATCCCTGGAAGTTGTGTGAAATAACTTTCCGGTGAAATTGGTAGGCTCTTTCTCACTGCAAGAACACTAGCCTTTCCTTGCTCCTCTACATGCCCACTTTAACATATGGTATCTAGTTTAGTTATAACAAATACATTAGTAGATAACAACCACTAGATAGCAACCACATTTTTATAGGGAGAACCTTATTTGAGTTTTAGATCATCTGCTAAAACTGCTTTTATACATTCATAAGTCAAATTATGTGATCTGCAACTGTCACTTTTGATAGATATTATCAAAACTATAAAATAACTCTAATAATATATTTTCAATGTTGCCGCAGAAAAAAGTTTATATTTTCTAAATATTCTTTACCTCAATCCTACTATAGCTCAAAAACTCGCTACTAAACCTAAAAAGCTTATAAACTAAATATAACACCAACACAATTTAGAATTTTACCAGGATATAAATATGATTTAGAAACTATCTTAATCAACTACATGGATAAAATCTAGAAATGACATCTACATGACCTAGAAATTAAATAGAATCTCAACATAGTTTAAAAACATACTTAAAAATTAGCTTAGACAGCTACACACTTATGACACTAACAAATACATACCCTTGACCTAAACACTAGATAGAAAATCAACACAGTTTATAAAACTACTGGAGTAGAACATGACTTATAAAATAGTTTAGACATCTTCATGACTTAAAAACCAACTACTGATTAGGTAAGACAACCACATTAATTAATAACGATCTAGGGTAATGTTATGATTTATAGCTAAACTTAAGACATTTACATGACTTAGAAATTAGCAGGACTTTTACACAACTAATTGAACTTATTATCCCTCGATTGCGTCATCGAGGGTAGCTGATTGATGGATGAAGGCGAAGTTGTGTTCAGACAGGTGGGGGTAGGGCTAGGAGAAATAACGGTGAGTGGGTCCTGACAACGTTAGTCGCGCTGGGACAGGAGGATGTTCCGGCAACGTGAGCCGCGGTGGAACCTGAGGAAATCCCGAAGTGGGTGGTAGGGTGCTGGCCCCGGCAACGTGAGCTGTGGTGGGGAGGTAGGGTGACTTTTCCGGCAACGTGAGTCGCGGTGGAAGGTAGGATGAAGTCCTGTCAACATTAGTCGTTGTGTGAGGTAGGATGAAGTCCTGGCAACGTTAGTAGCGGTGTAGGTAGAATGGTGTCGCGGCAACGTTAGTAGCGTGGTAGGTAGAATGGTGTCCCGGCAACGTTAGTCGCGGTGGGAAGTAGGATGGTGTCCCGGCAACGTTAGTCACGGTGGGAAGCAAGATGGTGTCTCAGCAACGTTAGTCGCAGTGAGAGGTAGGATGGTGTCCCGGCAACGTTAGTCGTGGTGGGAGGTAGGATGGTGGCGGAAGGAGAGGGAGTTAAGACAAATATTGGTTACTTGGAACATAGCCTCGCTGTGGAAGATTTTGGAACAGGTAAAGCTTGTAATTCCTTACTGGTAAGAAATTATCTTCTTCTTTCTCGTGTCTTCTCACTCCCTACCACGCTCCCACCAGTACGCACTGTCCTCTTCACATTGCCTATCTCTCTTTTTACTTCCACCTTTCGCTCAGCAGCTCCCAACTAGTAACTGTGTTGGACGATGTCAATACCTATCCTAACGTTCATAAACAGTTACAGTTCCAGCTTAACAGTTACAGTTCCACGAGTATCAATAACGTAATTTCCATTCGCGTATTTTCCTTGCCGATACCCTCACTCTTAGGTGTAGCAGGTACAAAGTGATATCACACCACGCAGCTGGGCTGGCTAGCTCTAGACACTGCTCAGGGGAGAAATGGTGTGGGGGGGGGGGGGGGGGGGGTTAAGTCATACGTGTAAACTGATTCAGCAGTAATAAATATTTATCCTATAATATTATTGTGATCTGCATTTGCACTTAGTTGACATTAATATCATTGATTTTTTAAGTTAAGTTAAATTTAGAAGACGATAAAAAGTTTAAATCTTAAACTATTTATTAGTGACATCAAATAAATAGTTTATAAGAAAATCACTAGGCTATTATTTATTTTATTTTATATATGAAACAAATAATTAATAGTGATACGTATTATTTAAACACACAAATCCTCCACTTCATTCAAAATATATATTAATAATAATATCATTATTATTATGGTATATCATTATTATTATTAATAATAATATTAATATACTGTGGTTGATGACTGTGTAATATTAACCAAGTATACTAGTAGCTAGTAAGCACCAGGCCCTCCAAGCTACTGGTACTGTTCCACTACCAAGTCCAGATACTGGAATTTGATCGCTGTTTGGCTGTGTTGATAGTGGAAAAGTACCGGTAACTTGGAACTGTCCCAGCATTGTAACTGGACCGGTTTGGAACAGGTACACAAAGTATCGGTATCTACACATCTATACTCTGACGCAGTCGCAGTTGCAGTTGCAGTCGCAGTCGCAGTCGCATATTAGCATTCTCTGATTAACCCTGAAAGGGAGCACGAGAGCAAATTCCAACACGTACCGACCGATTGATCACACCATATGATTTCGATTCTAAAACAAACGGACTGTCGCATCTAGCAAAGTTTCTGAAACAAAGAAAGAAAAAAATATTATTAATATTGCTGGAAAAAAAAAAGTCTATTGGAAAACCGAATAAGGGTGTTTAGAGTTACGTGCGAATACACTAATCTATGGGAGGTTGGGTGAGAACCTCCCAAAACACTGTTTGACATTTCTCGATTATCCGAGCTGGGCTTTGGGCTGTTGGTGGCACCCTCAAGGGTCAATGACGTAATTCTCAAGCCCCCGAATAAAAGAATTGGTGGCACCGGGAAGTCTGGTGTAGAAAGACTGCACCAGCTTCCGGAAGCGGTCCTTGATGGTAAGCATCTCCAGGTCACAATGTAAAGTCTCATTCCGAACATACCGAGGTGCGTCCACAATGATCCTCAGACACCTGCTCTGAAACGTCTGCATCCTCCTCATATACGTTTCCACCAGGTGGCCCCAAGCGGGACATGCATAGTCAAGGATCAGCCTGAGCAACTGCTTGTACAGTGTCAGACCTTTCCTTGTAGACAGGGCACTAAACTTGTTAAGCGGTGGGCCTAGAATTGCCAGCCTTTGCCTCACCTTGTTCAGTCTCTCAGTGCATTGTAGTCACCAGGTCAGCTTTATTTCCAGCTTAAGTCCCAGGTACTTAACTCTGTTTGCCCATCTGATATGCTCTACCAACAGCCGGAGTGGGATCAGACTGTAGAACTTTCTTTTCCATATGAAGAGCACTAACGTGCTCTTCTCTACGTTAATGTCTTCCAGGTGGTCAGCCACCCCTCCAACTGCGTCAGGGGCATTTGGAGTCGCCTCTCCACCAGCTGCCCTCACCAAGACTCCTCTACTAGAGCCGTGTCGTTCGCAAACAGTGCCAAATTGGTGTCTGGAGATTTTGGAATGTCGTTCACAAACAGAATGAAGAGCACCGAGACCACGAGGGAACCCTGTGGCGCTTCAGCTCCTCCAGCTCGGATGCTTCTGACTTGGGAAGTGGAGTTCCCAAAGGTAGTGGAGAACGTGTGGTGGGATGGTTAAGATTGTACAACCTTAATTAAGTAGAAGGGTAAGTTCAGGGAGAGAGTTTGAAAAGGAGGCCTTCGTGCCAAACACGGTCAAAGGACTTTGCCCCGTGGAGAAAGAAGCACAAGCCAGCCCGAAGGGGAGCACTAGAACAAATTATAATATGTAACAACTAATTGGACACACCATGTTATTGATTTTTTTTTGCGTATGGTATTACTGACCGAGAGGGAACATAACATCCAGTTCGGATGCCTGTATGCTAGACTATTTGCCACTCTAGTGGCACAGAGCTTTACCCAAGGCACACCTATGGAGGTTGTCTACACGTCGTACCCACAATGAGATGATGTGATGATAGTGAGTATGAAGTTGTGGAACTGGTTTGAATTTTAACCTTAATGAAGCCTAATTTACCAATCCCTGGTGACCATTGGGATAATTTCCCTTTAGAGGAAAATACTCGAGGTACCAGCCGGGAATAAAACCTGGGACTTTTAGGTTTGCATCCAGTTTCACTGACCAATACTCCACGGGGCCAGATATTGGCGGTGCTTAAAGACGGGTTGTCGCATTTCACGAAAGTTCTGAAACAAGGACAATACAGATTAGGAGTTTTCATCATAGCCAACTCAACTCCCGGCTTGTATCTGCGTTTGTGTGTGTTTGCATGTGAGGTATGGGAGTAAAAGGTAAAAAAAAGACCCACGAGATGCCAGAAATGTGTGCATGTCATTCGTATTTGAATTTTTATTCAAAATTTTCCGCGGTGACGATGGGGGACAAAGTGACAAGGTTTCTTGTTAATAACTACAGTACTATATGTCATTATTATTAAAGAATGAATATTTATGCACAAAGCTTATCTATGAAGCCATTCTAAAATGGGCCAAGAACGGCCTTTTCAATGCAGTTTTTATCCAAATATTATTTAATATTTCAAAAATGTTCGGTTCTAGAAACTTCTACTAACTCTTTATCTTCATTAATTTTGATCATAAATGAACCACGTGTAATAGTGTTTGTGCAAATTTACTATTTCAAGCCTACTGTGTCACAGAGTTGATTGGAATGTGATGCAGCTTTTAATTTTAGCGAAGGAAAAAATGTAGTTGCATACAGAATAAGGGGTTCTAGAGACACTACTCTATGGTGGGTGATGGTGGTGGTGGTGGGGGGGGGAAGGTAGGGGGAATTGGTGAGAACTCCCGCTGACCTCTGGTTTACATATCTCGCTTATCCGAGAAAGCTTTTGGCATCTTGGCTTTTGGCATCTTCTAGCCTACTCAATAATTAGTGTAATTAAGTACGTTTGGCCTGGACGCGTGAGACGGGGAGAAAATTTAAGTTAAGGGTGCTGCATCGTAGAGCACAGAGAAGATTTGCAGTCGTTTAGAAATCCCGGATTATTTATGAAGTTGGTTGATATATTTTTTAAATTGTTTATACTAAAATATAGGCAAAAGTTCTGACCAGTTAAAATGTTTTTAAAAAAAGTGTGATAATTTACATAGGCCTAAAACCCTATGCAACAAATCTCATATTATCTTAAAATGTTCTGTTGTGACTCTATCAAAACATGACTTGATTTGATAGAAGCGGTCTGATTCTAGGTTTCTAACCTAACTTGCCTCGTCGTATAGTGTCCGGATCTTTTGGATGCTGACCTAGAGGTCCTGGATTAAATTCAAGGCTGTTACCGGGGGATTTTTTCTCAAAAGAGGAATAATTCTTATGGTCACCAGGATTTGGTTGATTGGCTTTGCCCCTTCATATTCCCTTCCACTATCATCCCTTCACATCACTGGCACATAGAAAGAGCCCCAACGGAAAAGATGCATGATCGGTACATTCGGGTATCCCTTGGACAACGGTGCATTAGTACTGGCTAATATTTCAGCAAACAGAGCTACGGGTCAATGTAATCCAATCACACCATTACTATTACCTTTTGCTTCAATATCAAAAGTAAATTTTCTATGTAAATCGTTGTTGAATTTTTTTTTAACTTTAAACTAAATTTTTTAACTTTTTAACTAGTTAGAAACCAGTTGATATTTCACCCCATGTATTTGGTTGGAAACAATATTTTAAAATATTAAACAGAATCTTAAATAATTCGGGATTTCTAAAAGTATTCAACGCGTCTCAGTGCTTTGCCAAGAATCCCTCTTAAGTTCAATATTCATAGGTAGGGCTTTGTCTGACATCTAAAAGTTACTACAGTAGCCGCTTCTTGTGCTGATGACAGTCACAGCTGACTTCTGACAGTCACTTAGTATAATACCTAAATTTTGACTGTTAAAAGTGCAGCTGCTAAACATACGTATTTTAAGATCATTTGGTTCAGCGTAGGGATACATGATTTGGTCTGGTAGCTTTTCAAAGCCGTCAGCTGTCAGCTGTGAGCTGTCAGTCAGCACCAAAGAAGCATGGGGCTACTGTAGATCAACTTTCATGTAATCATATGTTAAGATATGGCAGATATTTTGTTTAATTTAGCACCACGTCTTACTATCCATTCGGGTTATAGCTTAAGTACTAATTACACTAATGGATTACGAATTGGGAAGGTTGAATTTAGAGGAAGTGAACCCACATTTACGTGGAGGGAGAGTGGAAAAAAACATTTAGGAAAAACCACCCCCACTTCACTCGACCGAGATTCGAACATCGATCTCCCCGTCCTCCGCAGAATAACGCTATTAAAATAGTTGAACAGGGGTTGACAATTAGTTGATCACGAGGGACAGGTCAAGCTTTTAAGAAAACTACATCGTCTTTAAAAAATAAACCTCGTGTTAACTAGTCTGCCGATGATGGGGAGATCGGGGTTCAATCCCATTCGGGTGCACTGAGGATAGTTTTCCACTCTCCTTCCACGCAACTCTAGGTGAATTTACTCTAAATTAAACCTTCATAATTCCTAACCCATTAGTGTAATTAGTACATAGGCGTATAATCCGAACGGGTAGTAAGACATGGTGCTAAAATAATAATAATAGTAATAATAATAATAATGATGGTAATTATAAATTCTTAGTGCCTCTTAAGCTCGCAAAAATATCAAGTAAGCCTTCTTGCAAGTAATATTTTTGAATGTGACCAAATTAACCATGATAGGTCATTAATAGGTAATTTTACAAGAAAATTAAATAGTTTTTTTTAACACCGCATCTTAGTACCAGTTCGGGTTATACGCTTATGTATTAATTACGCTAATGGTTTTAAGGATGAGGAAGGTCATATTTATAGGAAGTATATCCACATTAGCGTGAAAGTTGAATGTAAAACCATTTTGTAAAACCCCCCTCAGTATACCCGATCGAGATTCGAACCTCCGTCATTGGCAGAGTCTATTATCCTGCGAGAGTAACGCCTTAGACCATTCGATCACCAAAACGGGTTTTAAATAGTTAAATATGAGAAAATAAAGTTTTTCAATATACATTTGATTGAATATAGCGATTTAAGTATTTGAGGAAGCTTGAATGTAGGGAATAAATATAATATGTATAGACACAAAAAGGGTAAAAGCAGTTAAGATGGTCGATCACGGAAAATATGATAAGTTAAAAATACTAACGAGGCCCCAATAATATTTCCGACCCCTCTAGTAGAGTGTTTTTCAATTTTAGTCAAAAAAATTTATGTAGGCCCTTCTTATGAAAATTAAACTGTAAGTAAATCACGTAGAGAAATCGAACTGTGCTTAGAAAGTCACTCTAAATATCCAAACTAAATTTTAAAGTATATACTGGTCATTTTAAAACTTTGTATTGATCACTCTCCCCCTTCCCCCCATCCCTCTAAAAAAACACCATATATTCCCGCGATAAAGATGGTGAAATATTTTCCGGGACGAAGTAATCGATAAAGGTAGTCAAGTCTTACAATTTCCTACTTGGTAAAGGGAGATCCGTGAATAAGCCATGAAGTCAAGTATTGTATTGACGTCCGTTATGAATAAACTGGTGGTGAAGTTTCCAAAGACCGAATCTCATTTCACGTGCACTTTTTGAGAGTTGATTTCTTTTTCCACGTTAGCATTCAATTATTAAAAAAATAAATAAAAAAAAGATAGGAAGAAAAGTGGGAGGGGGAGGTTGGAATAAAACAATAAAAAAACGTGTGTGATGGTATGGAATAAAAAAAATCGAATAAATATACGTACTAGGAATGAAAGATTCTTTAAGGGGAAATGGGAAGGATTGTGATAGGGGGGGAGATGGAAGGAAGACGAAGTATTCCGATGTTGCCAGGTCGTGCTTTATCAGTGATCCTGAGCTAGTATAGGATGTCATGTGTTTGGAAGATATGGCAACGTTGGTTTGTTGAGAGGGTATATTGATATGAACTACATGACCAACCTGTTCAGTTAGAAAATGTACACGACAGAGGTAAAGATTTTGAAAAGTTTTTCTAGTTCTCAACGGATTCTTTTTGTTTACGTTGATGTTGACTACTCGGTGATTTCAGAGCTATTTAACAAATCAACCTGTAAATTAATTTGACGCACTCTAAGCACTATCACACTTAGATACAATGTAAAAAAAAAAAGAAAAAGTGGAAGAAAATGAACTGTTCACCCTGTGAAGCCTCTTGTCTATGTGCTGATAAAAGGTCCTCTCTTCCGCTGACGAGTATTAACACTCACTCTACTATTTGCGTCTGGACAGCATTGACTTCCATATGTTTCCACGTACTTTTTTAATTTACATTTTGGAAGAAAAATTCTTACTGGTCACTTTCGTGAATGAACTAAATATTCTTGGTTGTAAACAAATTTTAACAAACGTTTACAAAAAAAAAACTACTTAAGGATCACCAAAATATTTTTGTGACAAAAGAAAGACTAATATCAGAATATTTTAAGAACTTATGACTTTTGTTTAAATATTAAATCATTAAAATCCGCTTATTAAAACTTAGAATTTACTCTTGACTTGAAGCTACGTCACAGGTTGGAAAAGTCATTAACACAGGCTATGGGTGGTTAGCGTCTGGATCTCCGAATCACTCTCAACTCACTTACTACTAAGAGAACTTGAACCAACCGGGATTCGAACCATGGAACAATGAATCATCTCTTTGAAACACAACAGCTATCTCACTCACAGCATAAGGCCGATAATCTTGGTTACAGTATTCGGACATTCATTATCATATTTATCTGCATCGATGGTTACGTACCAGTCAGTACCAGTCTTGTCTAGTCTGGTTTTACCAGTGATTAGGAAGTCATGTGGTTCCATTCCCGGCTGGGTGTACTGAGGTGGTATTTTTGTTATATGTTCCCATTTTTCCTCCACGCAAATGTGGGCACATTTCTTCTTCATCCTATTTTCCTCATTCCCACCCTATCAGTGTAAATATATAGACAGCCCGGATGGGCAGTAAAACGCGCAGCACAGAAAATATATAGCTAATTAAATAAATTACTATTCATGCAAATGGCAAGAATAAAATTATTATTATTATTAGCACCACCCGTTCGGGTTATACGCACTTACGCTAATGTGTAATGATAGGGTGATTGTGAGATGAAATGGAGGACCTACAGTTTAACGTGGAAGCCGAACCACGGTGGAGGCCTAGCATTCACACACATTCACAAGTTGTGATCTAAACACGTCTTGTCAGATGTGAAGGTAGGGTTTGGTAATCAGATAGATCTGTGCCGGGACCGAGGATTGAATCCCGGACCCTCAGTACAGAAGTCTGACACCTTACCCTTAGACCATCAGGTCACCATCAAGAATTTTAAAAAAAAACTCTTTTCTTTTTGTCACTTGGTCTTTTCGCAATTACAGTGTGATCATAACCACGAACGCAACCGTGTCCTTGGATATCTTGAGATACTATCCACCCCTATTCCCCTGTTTTGTCACCAACACGACTCGAGAATAATTACCTTTAACTAGAACAAATCCACTTGTTATCAGAGTTACGTTTGATGCATAAGTCGCCTAGCACATGAGTTTGTAGATAAAGCCCTATTGTACGACCTTACGGAGGAATTATCAGCACTACACTCAGTTACAATAAAATCTAGAACCTTTACCATATAGGAGCCGCTATATTATACATTATAAATGTTTTGGTATAGGTTCTTTTAATGGGTCGACATAATTGGCCCTGTGGTGTAGTGGTCAACTGGCTATAAACTTGTGGGTCAGGGGGTTCGATTCCCGACTGGCATCTTGGATATTTTTCTCTAAAGGAAAATCACCCCAACGGTCACCAGGGGATGGTTAATAAGAATTAAGTTAAGTTTAAGTATTTCGACTGGTTCTACACCCTCAAATTCATTATCACCATCATCTCATCTCAAGACATGGAAAGAGGCTCCACGAAAGGATGTACGATTAGTAAATTCGATTGTCCCCTGGGAAACAGTACATTAGTACTGGCTAATCTTTCTACTTCTGGGTCACGAATTATGTTGTATTATGGTCGAATCTCCAAACCCAGGAAACCCTAACGAATATTCGAGATTCTATAAAATATTGGGGTCAAATTGTTTTTATAAATTTCCCCCCCCTGATTTTAATGGAAATACTGCTTATCTGTAGTTCAGACCCTACATAAAATTTGAACAAACTTAACAACACTGCTTCATTCCATTCAGTTAACACTGATTTATTTATTTTGGGTATTTAACGTGCATTTTCTGAACCTACTGATTATATAAGCACATAAGAATTTCTATGAGCGAGAGTGAAAGGGCCTGTCAGTTTTGCTGGGAAAGTTATTTTCACACACTTCCTAGATTTATTTTACATGCCACTAACGATATTGACCAATGGCTTTACTTCACCTCAAAGGAAACTGCGCTATGGATTTTTATCATTCAAGAAAAATTCGTCGACCCCAGCAGGGTTTGAACCAACGATTATCTGGTATTGAGGTGTGCCCTTAACCCTTAGACCACCAAGGTTGAATTAACACGTAGCTGAATTCATAAAATGTATCTGAATTCATTAATGTCATATATATGCACTACCGTATAGTAAGATTAACATTATATTTATATTTTTTATTATATTTCCATCCCACTTATATTCTCCCCCCCCCCCCCCTTTAAGATTTGATTTTTAGATTTTTGAGATTCTTTGGTAAAATGAGGATGTGGATTAATTAAGTACAGGATTTGACCCAACTCTTAATAATGATTGTACCATTTTCAATCATTATTAAAAAAATATACATCAACAAGAAGTCTTCGAAGAAGGTTTTCAGTACACTACTCTTATGTGTACTATCCTCATAAAAACACATCCTCTTGTAAATCACAATACATATTTTCTCTATATAAATTTTGAACCAAATGTTAAAGTATTTTTTTAACAAATTTCAAATTTAAAAAAATATATTATTGGTAAACTACCCTAAAATTATTTTAATATGTATACATAATAACGTGTCTTATGTACATGGAAAACTATTCCCTAATATTAATTTTAAACTTAATAGTCAGGGCCAATTTAAAAAAAATCAAATTTGATGTAATTTGCCATCAGTAAGCTAAAATTAAATTTATTATTTTAGAAAAATACATATAATATTGTTGATCATGTAAAATAGTACCCCGAAATAAATTTTGTTCAAAATCGTTAAAGCCTTTTGAATTTTTCTATACAACTACAATATTTTTTTTAAACAAAATTATAATTACTTTTAATTTTAAAAACTCAACAAATACTCATTTTAACCACATTGATAGAGCAATTTTTTAAACATTCAAATCTTAAAAAAACTATCAATAAACGTATTCTTAAACAAAGCTCCCTCCCCCCTAAAAAAAGTAGGCCTATCCAATTTTATTTGTCATTTATAAATCATCTAAAACATACATTTTAAACAAAATCGTTTTAACCATTTAAAATGTTGAGAATTGTGGAAAATCACTCATTAAACTACCCTTTAGTTAGTTTTAACCCAAAAACCAAGAATATGTGTTATTTTGAAGGTCAAATACTCCTTATATTTCCATTTTTTGTATCACATCTTCTTACTACCTGTTATTGGTTCAGGTAATACGAATATGTGGTAATTACTCTAATGGGATAGGAATTAGGAGGGAAGCATTTTACCGGTTATCTACCTGCATTTTCATGGAAAGAGATTGGGAAACCATTTAGGAAATATCACTCTCAGTAGACCCGACTCTGATTTGAACCCTGATTTCCCCATCATCAGAAGGCCAATCTAACACGAGGATGATGCATTAGACCATCCGGCCAATGAAGCGGATTATATTTACATTTTTAAACAATATCTTTACAGCCATTTTCGAAAAATTTGAATAAAACAAAAATCATTCATCAGTAAACTACCCTTAATTTAAGGGCTAAGGCCAAGATATTAGTTAAAGCTTAAAACATTTTTTTTAAGGCATAGCCCACCATATTACATCTAAATATAAAGTTTGAAAAAAAATCCTCCAAGATTATTTCAGATCTGTTATGAGGAATTCAGTAGCCCCATGGCTTCTTTGGTGCTGACTGACAACTCACAGCTGACAGCTATAAGCTTTGAAAAGTTACCAGACCAAATTATGTATCCCTACGCCGAACCATATGATCTGCAAAAACATGTGTTTAACAGCTGTCACTTCAAACGGTCAAAATTTAGGTATATACCTAAATGTTGACTGTCATAAGTCAGCTGTGAGCTGTCAGTCAGCACCAAAGAATCCATGGGGCTACTGTAGATAGACAGATAAACAAACATGGAGACATACATAATGTAGTTGTAAAATGCACTTTTTTTGGGGAGTTCGGACACACAAAACTTAAAGATTCAACATAGTAGGTTTGTATTTTCTAAAAAAGGTGATCCAAATGTTCGTTAGTTAGAAAATAAAGATTATTTTTTATTTTATTATTTTATAGGTACTTCATTTTGTCGATATCTTAAACACAAAGGTGTCGTTAACGACTTAATCTAGTGGGATAGGTAGATAAAGAGAGGTATTAAAATGAACTTAGCTCTTGACCTTTGTCATCTGATATAGAAACACCAATCAAACTAACAGTTAAAAAAATGTAAGTGTTTTTAAATTTAGTTCTTTAATCACCAAGGATATTTGTTTATTTCGGTGCACCAAGTCTTTCTACCAGTCCGGGATCTTCGAATATTTGCACCAATAAAATAGGATTAAGAAAAGTACGATTTAGAGGAAATGTGCCCGCATATGTGTGTGTGTGGAGAGTGGAAAACTATTCATATAATAACCTCAACTCACACGACCGGGATTCGAACCCCTACCTCCCCGTATTGGAAGTCCAATTTATTGCGGAAGTAACGCCTTTTAAGACCATGCGACCACTGAAGGTGGAATGTTTATTTTTAGGTACGTATAATCCGTTTAAGGTGACAGCTTTCTTATGAGTTCTACTATGGCTCTTTCATATAATCCAAAACATAGTGGATCAAGGTAATCTTCTTATATTTCAGGGTAAACGAGGTCTACATAGGTGAGCATATTTATTCATAATGATGTATTCAGCTATCGCTAAACGAATAGGAGTTAGGTGGAGTGCTAGTGAGCGCGAGTTTAGGGCAGTATTTTTGCAGTTTTTATAGCACAAACATCTTTTGGCAAAAATAAATCAAACATTTCTTCTATAGAATCATAGAGTTTAGTTTTCTGCACATGCTAATATCAACAGTTGTTGAATATCTGTCATGAGCATGGCGGCATTTGGTGACAAACTTTTCTCTTTATTTAAAAAGTTTGTCACCAAATGCTGCCATGCTCATGACATATATTCAACATATGTTGAGATTAGCATGTGCATAAAACTAAACTCTATGATTATATAGAAGAAATATTTGATTTATTTTGGCCAAAAAATGTTTGTGCTATAAAAACTGTAATATTAATGCACTAAACTCGCGCTCACTAGCACCCCACCTTAAGGAGAGTATTTTGGCAGTTTTTATAACAAAACATTATTTGGTATAAAAAAAATATTGCTCCAATAATAACATAGAGCTTCATTTTCTTCACGTGGGGATATCAACAGTTCTTGAATAACTGTCAAATGATGTCCTAGAATTTAGTGACAACTTTTTGTTTTTATTTAGTCTAAGAGGTTTCTCAACTAATGGCGCTATGCTCATGACTCATGAGTAATATTCAAGAATTGTTTCACCGTGTGAAGAATATTATACTCCATATGTCCACTGGAGAGACGAAGTGATTATTTTTCCGATTTTATTCTTTGCTATAAAAACATCATAAATACTGCCCTTAACAAACAACTTTCCCATCCACAGTAACCTACCGGAGCACGGAGATGTATTACATATGTATAGAAACCCCGCGTTGATTACCAAGCGGTTCGTTATTTTAAAATTTTGTTTACACCATATAGGAGGTGTATATCCTTTTAAACACACTTAGTTGGCCACATGGTCTAAGACCTCGTTCTTTCAATATACTAGACTGCCTATGACGAGTAAATCGGGGTTTAAATCTTGTTCGGGTGATATGAGGATGATTTTTCCTAAATGACTTTCCATTCTCCCTCGACGCAAATGCTGGTACAGTGCCTCTAAATTAAACCGTTATCATTCTTAGCAGATTAGCGTAATTAGTACATAGGCGTAACATCCGAACGGGTAGTAAGAGGTGTTGCGAATAAATATATATATATATATATATTCGCAACCTCTCTTACTAGCTCAAGCACATGTGATATATATATATGGTTAAGAAAATTACATCTTAAGATATATGATTTTTTTTAAACTGAATTTAGCTAATTGATATCGACTCATTTCTCGAAACGTCACAATTCTAAGCTTAAGAAAAAGCTTATAAACATAAGGTCGTTTTATAAAATGGTCCAAACAGAATAATCTAAAATGGTTGAGAATTTTTTCAGTAGTTCTAGGTCTTCAGTTCTGCATTGGTGATCTGGCGGTCTAGGGGGTAAAGTGTTGGACTTCTGTTGCTGGGGTCCAAGGTTCAATCCTCGGTCCCGGCACAGATTTATCTGATTACCAAACCCTTCCTTCTTCACCTCTGACAAGACGTGTATTAATTACAACTTGGGAATGTGAGGAATGACAGGCCTCCACCGTGGTTCGGATCCCAAGTTAAGCTGTAGGTCTTCCATTTAATTTCACAATCACCCTACCATTACAAATTAGTGTATCTGCGTATAGCCCAAACGGGTAGTTAGACGCGGTGATAATAATAATAATAATAATAATAATAATAATAATAATAATAATAATAATAATAATAATAGATCTGCATGTTTAAGGAACGATGACAACATTGATCTTCAATTAGAGGATGCTCTTGAGCTTACCTACACTGACCTACCTTCTAGATTAAATCATTAGTAACGCTTTGAAGAAAGCACACATACAGTCAAATTTGTGTAGGAAGGGACATATCTGTGAGTTATAAAAGTAGCTATAACTATTTTAACGTAATCAAACGTCATTCATATGATCTTAAACTGCCACGTTTGATAGATAATAACTTTTAAATTACAATAATGAAATGGTAAAATACAATCAATTTCGGCAGCAAAAATATTTGATTGTATTTTCTTAAAGATTCTTTTTATGAAACTTGTACTGTGGATGTATACACGGATTGAGGTGTGAAAATGAGACAGTATCGCGTTGATAAACTAGAAGTGCATTTAGTTAATATCTTATGCACGACTGCATGGTACACTGACGTCATCAACCACTTGTCGACAAAGTTGAGCTCTGTAAAGTAACCATTGTCTTGGTTTCTCTATGTCCGACATCTGAATTCATTCGATAGCGCTTCTGTCTGCTTAACCGGTCTTGGCGTCGATTCCTGGCAAGACAAAAAAAAAGTAGTTCCATCATGATTGAAACTAGAGCTTGCTTATTTATATAAATGAGTTAACGATGTGTGTATTCTGTTCTGGGGCTGGTTTAGAATTATTATTATCAATATTATTATTATTATTATTATTATTATTATTATTATCATCATCATCACCGTGTCGTACTACCCGTTCGGGTTATATGCACCTACGCTAATGTATGATGGTAATGTGATTGTGAGATTAAATGGAGGACCTACAGTTTAACGTGGGATCAGAACCACGGTGGAGGCCTGGCATTTCCGACACTCACCAGTTGTGATTATTACACGTCTTGTCAGAGGTGAAGGAAGGGTTTGGTGATCAGATAAATCTGTGCCGGGACCAAGGATTGAGACCCGGACCCCCAGCATAGAAGCCCGACACCTTACCCCTAGACCACCAGGTCACCCACTATTCTAGAATTATATTGGCGTGTAAGTTATGTGATGATACAAGGGTTAGTTCATAAAACATACAAAGCGTTTTTTTTTTGCAACCCCTCTCCCCATTTAACACCAAGTGGGCATTTATCCTGACCCCTTGCTCCACCAACCTGTGTTACGTAACATATCACATCAAGAGTGAATATAATTACCTAATAGGGAAGCTTTTGTGATACTAAAAGAGGAACTCAGTTTTAAATACAGCTCAGAATCACCCGCTTGGGTGGTCGAATGGTCTAATGCGTGACTCTCGTGTTAGACAAGACTGATGAAGACGGGGAGATTGAGGTTCAATTCTAGTCGGGTGCATTTAAGGTGGTTTTTCCCTAAATGTTTTACCACTCTCCCTTCAAACAAATGAGGGTGCACTACCTTTAAATTAAAACCTTCCTAATTCCTAACATATTAGTGTATTTAGTACATAGGCGTATACCCCGAACGTGCAGTAAGACGCGGTACTAAAAAAAATCAATTTAAAATCCCAGAAGGCCATCTAACGCCGCATATAAATTAGTGCCCACCCCATTTAACTCCATCTCAACAGAATTACGTGGTTTATGGATCAACCCTATTGAGTTATTACGGAAAGTATACTTTAAATAGCAATAATATTTAAAAAATAAATAAAAAACTTACCACCTTTTGATCCAAAAAATGTAAAAATTTTTCTTGAATGAAAATGAATCATGTTATAAATTTAATATGAACTATTTATGTTATACTAAACATTTTAGGGTGTATGAAAATAAGGTGCTTAGGTATATATTTGTTTTAAAGAGCGATGAGGATTCGGGGGAGTGGAGGATGTTACATAACTATGAGTTACATACCATGTACTCATCACAGGACGTTGTTAGGATAGTCAAGTCTTGTAGATTACAATGTGCAAGACATGCAGTGCAAATGGGAGCTTCTAGAACCGTGTTCAGGGAATTGACTGGAAAACCCAATGGAAAGACGCAGAAGGGAGGATAGCATTAGAATAGATATTGTAATGAGATGGACCGGATAAAACTAGATCAAGATAGGGATAGGGTGTAATGAGGGGGACTGGATAGAACTAGCTCAAAATAGGAATAGGGTGTAATGAGATGGACTGGATAGAACACGCTTAAGATATATATAGGGTGTAATGAGGTGGACTGGATAGAACTAGCTCAAAATAGGATGGGGTGTAGTAAGGAGGACTGGAAATAACTAGCTCTATATAGGGATATGGTATAGTGAGGGGGACTGGATAGAACTAGCTCAGGATAGGGATAAGGTGTAATGAGGTAGATTGGATGGAACTAGATCAAGCTAAGGATAAGGTGTAGTGAGATAGACTGGATATAACTAGCTCAAGATAGTTACAGGGTGTAATAAGTTGGACTGGATAGAACTTGCTCAAGATAGGGATTTGTGGCGTACTTTAGTAAATGTAGCCTAATCAAAAATATTTTAGAAATTTATTTCATTCACCCCGTTTAACCTTTTTATCCATTTTACCTCTTTTGCCCTCTTTACTTAAATAAATAACCTTTGTGCCCTATTAGCCCTCTTCAAACTTTCCATCCCGTTTACGCTTTTTACCCCGTTAACACGTTTACCTTTTTCCCCTTTTGGCCATTTTGCGGCTTTTTAATCTCTTCACCTTTTTAATTTCCTCTTCTACTTTTAACAATTAGGTTAATGGTTTACTTTTTAAACTTTTTACCACTGAATTTGTGTTTGGGGATGTAACATTTATAAATAATGAAGACTATGTGAAACCTCCCAACGAACACCTCAAAAGGCCACACGTGGCCTAAAGAACGCAATTTTCCCCATCCCTTACTGGATTGCCGATGACAGGGAAGAGTGGGGTTGGAAATTTTCATTGGGTGTACTGAGGGTGATTTTACAAAATGGTTTATACTACACGAAAATGCGTATACACTTCCTCTAAATTCAACCTTACTCATCTTTATCCCATTAGCGTAATTAGTACAAAGGCGTACAAACCGAATGAGTAGTAAAAAGAGGAGCTAAAATAAAAACACATCCAACCTAGATTCAAACTTTGTACTGCCTGTCACCGGGAAACTAGAAAATACGAGACTGACGGCTTCATCCATGAGTCCACTGGTGTGGGCAACTTTTTCTGTTATTACATGAACTAGTATCTACCCGCCTCGGTGGCGTAGTTACAACACGCTAGTTTCGTGTTGAGCTAGACTGCTGGAGACGAGTAGATGGAGGTTCGACTCTCGCTCGGATGAACTTGAGGTGGTTTTCCCTAAATAGTTTTCCACTCTCTCTCTACGCAAATTCGGGTCCTCTTCCTCTTTATTCAACCTTTCCAATTCTTAAACCATTAGAGTAGTTACTACTTAAGTGTATAACCCTAACCGGTAGTAAGACGCGGTGTTAAATAAGAAAATGGCAAGTTTTTCTTTCTTTCAAAAATTCGAATATTTGAAAGGGTCTCTCTAGGACTTGCTACGACATCGAGTGAGATACAAGGCTATAAGGCTCAGAGCAAGCAATTTGTATCCTGATTAGTTAAATATAACACTGTCAGTTTTAATCAGCAGCTACCTGCTCTACTTACCCTCAAGGTCATGTGATTGGTTAGCACGCCTGACCTGGACTAGAAGTGTGAAGGCTTGATCCTGACCAGGTTTATCAAGGAAGCTACCTGCTCTACTTATCCTCAAGGTCATGTGATTGGCTAGCACGCCTGAATTGTAGACGTATTCCTGAATAAGTTATTTGGCATCCTGAGTGCTTCCACACCACCAAAGGTTTTTTCCCATTTGGTATTCCCCAACTATTCGAAAACTTAAACCACGAGGAGTTCATCATAGCAGGCCCAACTCAGCTCCCGGCTCGCGCGAGGTATGGGAGTAAAGATAAAAGAAAAGAACTACGATATTCCAGAAATGTGTGCAGTGCTTTCGTATTTGAATGATTGCTCGAAATTTTCCGTGGTGACGATGGGGACAGAGTGACAAAGTTTCTTGTTAATAACTACAGTATGTCCCTGTTATAACAGAATGAAGATTTGTGCACAATGTTTATATGTGAAGCCATTCAAAAATTGTCAAACACGGCCTTTTCACTACAATTTTTATCCAAATATCATTTACTATTTCAACAATGATCAGTATTAGGAACCTCTATCAACTCTTTATCTGCATTAATGTTTAATCATAAATGATTCACGTGCAATAGTGTTGGTGTAAATTTACAATTTCTAGCCGACCGTATCACAGAGTGGATTGGTATGTGATGCACTCTCTTAATCTAAAGCGGTATGTCCCGAGGGGTTCATCCACTCAAAAAGTAATTTTATCTCGAAGGGTTTTTAATCAAGATGCCGTTTGGATCATTAAATTGACTTGCAATTCAAGATTTAAATAAAAGAAAATTATATTAAATAAGCCGATTACATGAGTTAACGATCATAGGGTTACATTTTTTTTCAAGCACCACGTCTTACTGCACGTCCGGTTTGTACACCTATGTACTAATTACACAAATATGTTAGGGATTAGGAAGGTTAAACTTAGATGAAGGGCAACCGCATTTGTGTGAAGGGAGAGGGGAAAACCATCCTCAGTGCATCCGACCGGTATCGAAACCTGATCTCCCCGTCTTCGGCAGTCTAGTCCAACACGAGAGAAGCGTGTTAGACCATGCGGACACCGAAGCGGATAGGGTCAATATTAATGCATTTGTTAGTAGCGATGAACCATTAGTCAAACTCTTTATATCAAATAAGAGTAACTCTGACAGCATATTTAAAAGACAAAACTATTAATAGGTGCTATGGTGAGACAGCCTTGATCGTCAGCACTAATTTTCAGTAGTATATACTGTGCGAAGAAACTGATTTATTTACTTGTCAAGTACCTGTCAAGTTAGAATTAATTACTAAATTACAATGACTCTATACAATATAGTTGACTAGCAGAAATACCTGGCATTGCTTCAGACAGAGAGAAAGAAAAAATCTCTATATTCCTCCAGCCCAGTTTTTAGTTAATATAGATTATGTACCGAAACACAAAAATGATTTTAAATATAATGATCAATGATCTCGACTGGTAATTGTCAAAATATTGTTTATTACAAATATTAATTAATCTTTTATAGAGCAAAGTTGTCTATAGCTCAAATTAATTGAGTAAATAAATAATAATATATGGGATAAATAATATACATCTTCAACAAATTCACCTTTTCTCAAAATATATTTGTTGACATGTTTAGCATGAATTAAATTACATTTTAAAACTCTTCACAATAAAGTAAACTACTGACGATATTGTTCAAAGAATTGGCAAGAAGGTTCTGTTTCATGTAGAAGAAGCAAAAATATATACTTTTTTTCCCCGCTGTTAGGATAACTAATTTACAGTAGGCCTATGATAAATTATGGTGTACAACATAGACACAGCTCGAATGGTATAGTAGTCCCATGGCTTCTTTGGTGCTGACTGACAGCTCACAGCTGACTTCTGCCAGTCAACATTTAGGAATATACCTAAATTTTGACCGTCAGAAGTGACAGGTGTTAAACACGTGTTCTTGCAGATCCTTTGGTTCGGCGTAGGGATACATTATTTGGTTTGGTAACTTTTAAAAGCCGTCAGCTGTCATCTATGAGCTGTCAGTCAGCACCAAAGAAGCCATGGGGCTACTGTAACTCCCTTTAAAACTAATCTCAAATAAAATTAATGTTGACTATCTTCTTGGTTTAGTGGTGGTCAACATTCCTGGATACTGTCCTAGAGTACCCGAGCTAGATTCCGGCGATAGGTATTTTACCCGAAAGAGGAACTATTCCTATGGTTACCATGATCTGGTTAGTCAGACTTAAGGACTTTTTTATGCACGCGGTTGCGGTTGCGGCCGCGTTTGTTGGGTCACCGCGTTGTTAACTGCATTGAGTTATATGAGTCAATTTATACACGCGGTAGCGGTAAACCTTCCGCCGCGTTTTGTAAATATCCAACCGCTGGTACAGTAGCCCCATGGCTTCTTTGGTGCTGACTGACAGCACACAACTGACCTCTGACAGTCAACATTTAGGTATATACCTAAATTTTGACGGTCAGGAGTGACAGCTGCTAAACACATGTTTTTGCAGATTATATGGTTTGGAGTAGGGATACATAATTTTTTCTGGTAACTTTTCAAAGCTGTCAGTCAGCACCAAAGAAGCCATGGGGCTACTGTAGTTAAGAGTCCGTAGCGTTCGAGCGGTTTCTAAATACATTGAGTGTAATGAAGCCTTTTATACAATCGGTAGCGGTCTGCCGTCAGCTCGCATGGCTGCTAACTGAACTGCACCAACTTCAATGGTGCCCTCCCGTCAGTTTACTGGTTGTTATTGACGTGTGAGGTTGTGTTGTGTTTGAATATGGAAGAATTCAACACTGAACGTTTCATCGATGAGGTTAGAGAAAGACCAAGAATATATGAAACTCGGAACTGAGGATTTTTGGTATCACTGCGCGCCCAACTATTTCGCCTACAGTGGTAGCGTTTGAAAAACGCATGTTTATAAATTGGTACTAGCGGATCCGCCACGGCTGCCACATGCATAAAAGAGGCCTAAGCTACGTTTAAAATCTCTACTGGCACCACATAGTTATCATCTTCATAATCATAATTATCACATATTCTTATCGGATCAAAGTAACCGCCCCTATCACATATTCTTATCGGATCAAAGTAACCGCCCCTACATGGTGCCCCAACCTCAGAAGACAGTTACATATCTGCCACTATCAGTGGAAGATCAGGGACATTTAGCCGACAAGCCCTCGTGGCATACGCTAGAAAACAACAACTTATTTTCACCCAAGAATACATAAATGTTTCATCAACTTTTTCTTAGACCGATTTAACAAGATATACTCGAATACAAAACAAGAGAGTTCTGCATTTTTTTAAGCTTAAGGTGGAGTGCTAGTGAGCGTGAGTTTAGGGCAGTATTTTTGCAGTTTTTTATAGCACAAACATATTGTGGCCAAAATAAATCAAATATTTCTTCTATATAAACATAGAGTTTTGTTTTCTGCACATACTAATCTCAACAGTTGTTGAATATCTGTCATGAGCATGGCAGTATTTGGTGACAAACATTTCTCTTTATTTAAAAAGTTTGTCACCAAATGCTGCCATGCTCATTACAGATATTCAACAACTGTTGATATTAGCATGTGCAGAAAACTAAACTCTATGAATCTATAGAAGAAATATTTAATTTATTTTGTCCAAAAAAGGTTTGTGCTATAAAAACTGAAAAATGAATGCACTAAACTCGCGCTCACTAGTACTCCACCTAAGGCATATTTGACCTTTAAAGATGCAGTATCTAGTTCCTTCGCCTGTGTATGTAGACTTTTAGCCGCTCTGTGGAAACAGAACGTTGAGCAGGGCATACCTTGGAGGTTGTCTACACGTCATACACACAACGTGTTGATTATAAAGGTGTGGAAATATTCAAACCTAATTAACCAGACCATTATGACCATAAGAGCACTTCCCCTTCTGGGAAGAATACCTATGGTACCACTGGGAATAAAACCTGGGACCTCAAGATCAGTATCCACCCACAATTAGATCAAGACGACGGCCATCTTGAGAATAAGGATCTCCGTCTCGAAGGACAAAGGTTTGATCCTGATCAGATCTATCAAGGATGTTCCTTGCTTACATCAGGCTATTTTCCTTCCTCTTCCTAAACTAGTCACGAGTACAGGCTGGTGGGGAAACAATTTGACGATCTATGGTTAGGAAAGTGATGGACTACGTGCTGAGGTCTGTCTGCCGTCCGGTAGAGATCACCTGAGTGACATTATCTTCAAAAAGGGAAAGAGTGTAGTATGTAGTTTGCTTTTATTTATATAGTGGAAATTTACTTTTCAATTAAAGTATTAATTTCCTGTTACTAATCGTCTAATTGTTTCTGTCCCACCCTGTATAAATGTATATTTATATAACATAGATACTTTCCTTTCCCATATAGATAATTTAGATCTGTTTTAATTGTGAAAATTATCTACCTCAAGATTATTATGAATCGTTTTATGTGTCCCCGAACTTAAAAAAAAAAAGGTTTTACAATCATAAATGACTCCATGTGTGTGTGTGTGTACACCGGGCTGGAATTGACAGTGTCGACGGATTTCATTCCAACTTGATATTTTTATGTTGTAAAATTAATATCTCGAGGTCAAACCGCAATTTTGAATCTAGCCTTTAAATCAAGCCTAGTTTACTGATGAATTGTTAAAAAAAAATTGTAATATTTCAAAAATGGTATTGACAATGATAAATAATACTGTAAGATATGGTTATTTTTCAAAGAATAACATATTTAAGATTAGTTTACTTATGGACTAATTTTTGAAAATTTTAAATAAAAACAACAGTTTTATTAATTTATGTCTGGAGAGTGTTTCATGTGATAATCAAAATAATGTGTTTGTTTTCATACGGAAAACAGTTTTTTTATCACCGCGTCTTATTACCTATTCAGGTTATACGTAGCTCTACTAATTATACTAATGAGTTAGGAAGAAGGAAGATTAAATATGGAGAATGTGTGTCTGAATTTGTGTGGAGTGAGAGTGAGAACCCATTATTTGGAAAAAAACACCACAGTATACCCGACCAGGATTCGAACCCCGATATCCCTGTCATCGGCAATCTAGTCTTACACGAGAGTAATGCCTTAGACTGTGCGACCACCTAACTTTTGATGTGTACTTTACTGATAATTAAATTTTGAGGATTTTGTTCCAAACCATGTGAAAACGCGTGTAATAATAGGATTATGCTTGCTTAAAACAATCTTATGCTGAAGATGGCCATAGAATAAAGTGCTGAGATGCGTTACAGACGCCTAGAAATCTCGAATTATTTAAGAAAAGGTTTTTATTCATTTCAAAATAAACCTCATGTCAAAATTAAATTGAAAGGTATCACTCAAAATGTTATTTTAACGCTTTAGACGTTGCCTACCTGTGACGTAGCGGCAAGTCAAGAAAGAATGTCACGTGTTAATGTATTTACGTTCCATTCGGTGGCTTAAAAGATATAACATTGATACAATAAATTCATAAATAATTCTAAAAGTAGTTTTACACTGTCTCAAACTTATTGTTTGGACCATAAAAAAGTGTTTTTGTATACGTATGTTTTATAAAACTGAGGCATATTAGGCTATTTGGTATATTCACGAAAATGGCCAGTAGGAATCTTTTTGTCAGGATGTATATTAAAAAATTCCGTGGAAGCATATGTCTATCTAGAATAGGAAACAAGAATAAATTGATTCTGAAATGCAAGTCAATGCTGTCCAGGAGCAAATAATAGAGTGAGTATGTACACTCGTCATAGGAAGAGGGTAAGTATTATCAGAACATGAACAAGATGCCTCGCAGGGTGAAATGCTGATTTTCTTACCTCTCTTTCTATTTCGTACATTGATGTGTAAACAGTGGCAGCTCGTAGCTAAAATTAGTGGGGGTGCTGCTCCAGATAATTGTTAGCCTTTGTTTGAAAATTGTGTAAAAGGAAAAAAAAAAACATGTATAAAAAGAAAATTTATTCAGGAACTTAATAAAATAAAAAAAACCAACATTATTTACTTACTTTAACTTAAATTGTTACAGTTCAAGCTTGATATATTCATTTAAATTATTATTATTAGCACCGCGTCTTACTACCCATTCGGGTTATACTATTCATTTAAAAATGAAATACATTCTTCTTGTTTTAATTTACGCAAAAATTCCAATAATTTTCTCCTTGATCTATGGATGAAAATTGAGGAAATTTTCCTCCATTGAAAGTACTGCAAGCGCATTTAGTCTTTCTGTTAAATAAAAAAAAAACGAAAAAAATGAATCAAATAGAATAGCTGGAAGCAGAATAATAATCTAATTCTACACTATTCTACACTTTATCACATTGAAGAATATGGTATACGGTTTTTAAGCACAACACACGCTGAGTAAAAAAAAAATACTTCCTTCCACCATCACGATAGAGCCGGCACTGTAAGAACAACAGTGCTCTCTCTACCTGGCAGTCTCGCTTCCCTCCCCACCTCCCTCCTATGTGCGCATGCGCACAACAGTCAAACACCACGTCGCTGGTACTGTGAAGCGCAGAGTTCCATACAATTTTTTTTGTATCTTTTTCATAAACTGGGTATGGCTACTGAAGTACTGACATTAAGCTTAAGGAATATATATATATTGCACTACAAAAATAAATAAAGAATTAAATAAAAAAGGACTCATTATATTAAATATTATCGATAATATCAAGTGGAAATGGGGGTGCTCCAGTTCCGCAGTACCACTGTGTGTAACATGTGATATTGAGCTCTTAAGTGCGTCAAGTTAAGATGCAACCCATTTCAAAAAATAACTTCCAAAACACCAAGTAGGCAACGACGTTAATAAACTTAGATTTTAAAGTACATCTTTTAAATTGATTGGCACAATACAAATAAACTTTAAATATTTATCTTTATAACATCCAATGTAATCTTGACAGCTTCATAATGTGACTGATCTGATGCTGTGAGAGGATCCAACACATAATTGGTTAAACACACTTTGATTTTTCCCGTCAGGATATTTCACGGACATTTCTCCAACATGAGACGTTCTTTTTCTGAAATCCAAGATGAATGGCCTTATCTACGCCATAGTTAGTTAGGTTACCTACGAAATACTAAAATCTTCTGTTCCTTTTTTTTTACTATAGTCCGATTCAAATAGAAATGAACGTTTTAACAGTTATAAAAGTTACTATGTAACACACACACACATATATATGTGTGTATGTGTGTGTGTGAGTATGGTGGCATTAGATGAGAAACATTTTAAATGAAGAAAAAATTTACCACTAAATTCCAGGTCTATCTTGAAATATAGTTCAGAACTATTGATATCACCGTGTCAAGAAAATTAAACTCCATATTTGTACTGGAGCAATATTGTATTTATTTTGGCAAAACAAAATTTTTGCTATCAAAATAAATGCAAAAAAACTGCCCTTAGCTCGTGTTACATACATCCCGACCTTGAGGAACCCTCATAATTATGCTTAGCCCAGCTATCAATCCAAACCGATCATTCTGAACTTAACTGAATCTTTGCATACACATGTCAGTCTGAAATAGAGAGTTTTATATATACATAACTCTCTATTTCATTATATATATACAGTAGCACTCCAACTATACAGATTAATGAGTGCCTGACATTATCCGGTTAGTTGGATTAATAATTTTCTTACGGTATTATTTCGGAAGGAAACGCAAAATTTACTCTAAAATAGCTTTTTTTTTAAAATTGTTTTTGCAATGATGCGGAGAAGTGTAATCACATTATATTACTCTAGTAAAAAAAATACAGTAAGTTAAAACTTATTGCTACTGTAGATAAGAATAAAATAAATTTGAGTCGGGATGTCATGCGGCCTTGAAATGGCAGAGTGGCCGGCCGGCGAATACCATCGCCATTCGCGTCAACGAAGCGTTGCAAATTTCAGTACTATACAGTACAGTATTTTCCCTTTTCTTTTTCTTCTCCCTGATAACAATCCGGGTATTCGGGGATCTGGATGACTGGAGTTCGGATAGATGGAGTTCTATTGTGTATGTATATAAGCATCGCAGCTTACTACCCTTTGGGTTGGATGCCTATGCATTAATTATTCTAATGTGTTAGGGTTCGGCCAAACTGGCGAGCGCGCGAGTGAGCGCGTAATTAGCGGACCCTAGTTAGATTATTATTAGCAACGCGTCTTACTACCCGTTCGGGTTATACGCACTTACGCTAATGTGTAATGGTAGGGTTATTGTGAGATGAAATGAAGGACCTACAGTTTAACGTGGAATCCGAACCACGGTGGCAGCCTGGCATTTCCCACATTCACAAGATGTCTTGTCAGAGGTGAAGGAAGGGTTTGGTAATCAGATAAATCTGTGCCGGGACCGAGGATTGAACCCCGGCCGCCAGCACAGAAGTCTGACACCTTACCCCTAGACCGCCAGGTCACCGGGCCATTAATAGCAAGTGTGTTAAACCTATCACTGATAGAAAAAAGTCAAATATCATGTAAAAATGAGAAGTTTCCCCAGCACTCAATGAACCAACATACAATAATATTGCCTAGCGCCTGTAAACTAGAATGTACCGGGTCGAGCGCGCGCGAGCTTGAAAAATAGAACCAGTTCTATCTTTCAAGCGCGCGCGCTCAGTCGCTCGCTCGCTCGCTCCAGTGTGGCCGTACCCTTAGGGATGAGGAATATTTAGAGGAAGTGTACCCGTGTTTGTGTGTTGGTGGAGTAGAAAACCATTTATGAAAAACCACCCTCAGTGCACCCGACCAAGATCAAACCCCCAATATCCCTGTCATCGGAAGCAAGTATTTTGTGAGAGTAGCGCCTTAAGCCATGCTGTCACCAAAGCGGGTGACGGTAGTATTGAGGAAGTTATAATTCAATTAATTGGTTGATAATTTTTATCTAATTAAATGTAAAAATAGTTGAGGTGGGATAAATAGATATGTGTACAATATTTTTAAACGTTATCACAATAGAGTGTGACCCGCCTCAGTGGCGTAGTTAGCTAACGCGCTAGTCATGTTGAGCTCGACTACCGAGGATAGGGAGATCGAGGTTCGAATCTCGGTCGGGTGAACTGGGGGGGGGGGGGTTCTTCCTAGATGGGTTTTCACTCTCCCTCCACGCAAATGCGGGTTCATTTCCTCTAATTCAACCTTCCCAATTCCCAATCCATTAGTGTAATTAGTACTTAAAGCGTATAACCCGTACGGGTAGTAAGACGCGGTGCTAAATAATAATAATAATAATAATAATAATAATAATAATTATAATTATAAAGTGTGAGTTAACAAATTTTTAGAAATCTTGAAAGACTTATAGGTTTGAACATGGCGTAATGAATATGGCTATGTATAATAAACATAAACAATTTTTATGTTATTCTTTTAACACATTGAAATAGTGACATCTAAATGTATAGATTTTAGGTGACCTGGTGGTCTAGGTGCAATGTGTCAAGACTTTTGTGCTGGGGGTCCGGAGTTCAATCCTCGGTCCCAGCACAGATTTATCTGATTGCCAAACCCTTCCTTCACCTCTGACAAGACGTGTATTAACCACAACTTGTGAATGTGTGGAATGCCAGGCCTCCACCGTGGTTTGGATCCCACGTTAACCTGTAAGTCCTCCATTTAATCTCACAATCATCTACCATTAACATGTAGCGTATTTTAAACCGAATGGGTAGCTAGACGCGGTGATAATAATAATAAATAAATAAATGTTATGAAAAGTTAGATGTTATAGTCAATATAAAATTATAAAACTCAATTCAACTTAATTTATACATTTAGCTGTCTCTCTTTTAACGTGTTAAATGACTTTATAATTGTTTATGTCTATAGTTCATGGCCCCGCCCCATACATTACGCCATGTGTCAAACCTATAATTATTTCAAGATTTCTAATAATGTGTTAACTCACACTTTATGTTTTAAGTATAGTATAAATATATATTCATTCCATCTTAATTCTATATGTAAAGTATATAAATTCTCAACCAATTGATAGAATTATAATTTTATTTATATTATTATATAAAGTTCTTTATTAAAAAGTTCACAATGTTTTCAAAATAATATTTAAAATGGTGAGTGGTTGATGCTGGACGTGTTTTTGTGTTGGGCCTATATATATATATTATATATATGAAACTTTGTGGGGCTACAATTGCACTTATTGTTAGGAATCGGAAATAAAAGAAGGAATTGAAAAGAAAATGTTAGATGAAGGATTGGCTAATAAGGCGAGGACAGCAGTCTTAAATTAATATCCTGCAAGAACCAAGGAGCCATTGAACACTCACAAGCACGAATGCACAATACAAAAAAATGTAATGAAACAATTAAATATGGTACTTCTCACTAAAAAAAAAGGTATCAAAATAAACACAGGAGACCTACACACAATAATATTTCCTCACACAGCACTCGGCGGTGTAATGTTGGTTTGAGTGTACCTCCCCCCCCCCCCCCCCCCCTCACGCTTTTCAAACACACGTTAAGTTCGGCTTGAAAGCTCTTTCAGTCTAAGCTCCAATTTAAAAAATAAAAATTACCAATTCATTAAGGTGATTGGTCCTTTTCATTTCGCGTGGAAATGCAGAGCCATGGGGAGAAAAAAACTGTTATCTTCAAGAATTTTTATTGTTTTGCAATTTTCCTTTCGGAAACGTTTGGTTCAAAAATAGAAGCATGTAGATCAAGTTATACTTTTTTCATGTTTTAGATATATTAACCTACCTTTTAAATGTAGCCTATCCTGGATTTTTTTTTTCAAACTATGTTGTGTAGCTACTTTTGTTAGTAATTAATTGTTCAGCTGGAATATCGTCTGTTTGCACCAAGCTCTAGTAAATTTACCCACCTTGGTAGCGTAGTTGGCTAACGCGCTAGTCGTGCTGCGCTCAACTGCTGAGGACGGGGAGATCGAGGTTCGAATCTCGGTCGAGTGATCTGGGGGTGGCTTTTCCTAAATGGTTTTCCATTACCCTTCCACACAAATGCGGGTTCACTTCCTCTAATTCAACTTTCCCAA
The DNA here is from genome assembly GCA_039000515.1 of Timema cristinae. NCBI lineage: Eukaryota > Metazoa > Arthropoda > Insecta > Phasmatodea > Timematidae > Timema > Timema cristinae. The sequence goes on along the minus strand of JBCFYV010002255.1, from coordinate 22,702,708 downwards.
TTCCTCATCCATTAGCGTAGTTAGTACTTAAAGCGTATAACCCGAACGGGTAGTAAGACGCGATGCTAAATAATAGTTATAATTTAGTAAATTTCCTTTCGAAGAGATTAATTGGACGTTGTTTCCAACATTCTCATTGGTTGTCACGGTCACTTGATTATGGATCCATATAAGGACTGTTAAGGCGGGATTTACATTTTTAAGGACCTAAAGACTATTAGGATGTGGAGCTTATGGACTCTGTAGATGGGACTTTATTTTAGTCCATCAATTCTGATTGATCAATTTGGATTGATCAGTCCAAGCAATCAGTTTCGACTTAGGCACATTAGACCATGCGGCTATCAATAATTGAATGGTTTGGGGAAACAAAACATACCAGAGAATCACAGAGATCCATTTCCAAATCTGTTTGGAACTCGCAATCCTCGGCTCAGGTAGGCAGACGATGCCACTTCTGACCCGAGCTAAAGGTGTAATAATGGATTTGAGGTGCTCTCTCTTGGCGCTGCAGCGCTACCAACTTTACTAATGACAATGGCTGACAAGAGTAGCTCACTCACTCACTCGGATTGAAGTAATGGTATCCAGCGAGCGGTTGGTCAAGTGGCTACTTGTTTCGTCACCGCCCGCCACGTAGTGACCTTGGAAAGGTCAAGGAAATCCAGGAGCAGGGCGAAGGGTTTGCATCATAGATCTATTTTTGGTCAGAAATAAAAATGTTTTTAAATTAGTTGGTTTTGTGTGGCTATGTTTGAATACAATTGCAACCTGACAGATTAAAATGTGCAACTGGGAAAATCTATTACTGGAAGAAAAACCCATCTTAATAAACTCGTTTGGGACTGAAATATGGTTTTCCCAGACATAATAACTTGTGCCAAAGAGCAAACCAAAATTGCTGATTGCCTTTGGGACTCAGAGTTTAGTTTTTAAAATAGATTCAACTGAGCTTTCAAAAAAAAAATGTACATACGTGTAGTGGGAGTATAGGTGAGACTGTATTTTTGAAGTTTTTGTATCAAAACTTTTTTTGGTCAAAATAAATCAACTATTTTTTCAGTACAAGCATAAAGTTTAATTTTCTTCACATGGTGATACCAACATTTCCTGAGTATCTGTCAAGTCTCTCCTATAATTTAAAGAAAACTTTTTCACTTTATTTGAAAAGTTTATCATTTAATGCCGCTATACCCATGAGATGTATTCAACAACTGTTGATATCACCAGTTGAGGAAGATTAGACTATATTATTTATTTTGGCTAAGCAAAGTTTTGCTATGAAAACTAAAAAAACCATTACCTTTTCTCGCGTTCTGTACATCCCCATTTTAAATGGGTTTTTTCCTGCACAGTGAGCATGCGGACTAGACGTCAGTCTTGTATGATCAGTATTACGGGTGACGGTAAGGACAGGGGTTCGACGTGTCTCAAACGTTAGGAAATTACGCTTTATTTAAAAAGTAGTCTGGTACGCTATTAACAATATTATGCCAAAATTGAGGCAAAATGTATCAATCATCATGTCCCTATAGCAGAGATTCCCTAAATTGGGTCGTTGAAGAGTCCTGTGAGGGTCCACGAAACAAATCTAACTGTTTAATATATGTTTTATTTATATTTTTACATCAAAGTTTGTTTTTTCTTATTACCATCCTACTAAATATCTTGGTTATTCTACCAATATGAAATGGGTTACGTAGAATGCTTTAAATGTGTGCTTGTGTTTTTAATTTCACCACTGGGGGGGGGGGGGTGAAGTGGGGGGGGGGGGTTGATTGAGAAGTGACGTGGTGACTTCAGGAGGTCCACGTTATGGAAAAGTTTGGGAGCTACTGGTCTATCAGATTAAAAACCTTAAATTTGTAGTTTTATGAATAAAAAAAGATTTAAACTAGCTCATTTTAAATTTTTTCCATAAAATGTCACAGTTTTGAGATTTAGTACGTTATAAACTTAGGCCTAGCCATCCATAAACAAAGTGCCATTTTTAGCAGATACAATTAAAAATATATATATTTGAGGTTTGTTTAAGTGGTTTCGAAGCTTTAGATCCATAATTAATACAGCAGTGTGTCTACTTGGAGATCATGAGGCTATTTTGCGAAGCGGGTTGAATCTTAACTTGAAGCACCTAAGCAGTATAGGCATATAACACCTAAACACCAATGTACGAAATAGAAAGAGAGGAAAGAAAATTAGTAGTTCACTCTATGAGGCTTCTTATTTATCTACTGATGACACTTCCACTCTTTATCTGACGAGTTTACACACTCACTATACTGGTTGCTCCTTGAAAACATTGACTTGCTTTTTAAAATTACCCTTTTCTGGTTTTCTACTTAAGATAGACATATACTATCACGGATTTTTTTTAAATCTTCATCCTGGCAGTAAGATTTCTACACACTATTTTTTATGACCAAGCCAAATAGCCTGAGTTGTAAATTGGTTATAAGAAATTACGTCTAAGAAATTCACTATACAATAAAAATAATTTTGTGGTACTGTAAAACTATTTTTAAAATTATTTAAGAATTTATGGTTTTTGTTTCAACGTTAAATCATTAAAACTCGCTGAATAAAACGTAAATTAACTAAAATGGGAAATCTTATCTTGACCTACCATTACGTCACAAGCAGGAAACGTCTTTAAGGTGCAGTCTATGAATCAAATTACTATAATTACAAACTAATTTAAATATATAATCGTGATAGCACATAGTACACACCACCATTACCCCTCAATCCCAAGTGCAAAAGGCAAACCTCAGTATATATATATATATATATATATATATATATAATATATATGTAGCCATGCTGGGAATCAAACTAGGTATCTTTAGTTAAGTAGCCAAACGCATAGCCAACTGAGCCTATAAATCAAATTTGGTTGTAACCGATATTGCGTTACGTGTCTGAAACACTTAAATAATTTAAATCACATTTTAAAAACATTCTAAAAAGTGGTTGAACTTAAGGAGTGGTTATAATAAAAATTAAGACTTAGATAAGTTGATCTAGAAAAATAAATAGAAAATTAATTTATAAATTAAACCGTTAATAAAGTGGTAGATGTATTGAGTGAAATTAACAAGCACAAAAATGTGTAATTTAAATTAATTTTGGTGAAAAAACATGATGGAAGATATGAACATTTATATAAAATTATAATGCATCATCAACTAAAATATAAATCTCAAACAAGTCGATGAAAAGTCTAAAACATAAATTGACGCATTAAAATATGTATACAAAAATATTAGATATAATATAATGTGGTACGAATTAGGAAATTAGGTTAATATTTGCCAAAATGTCAAACAAATTAAATGACGTGGTTATGTAATGTAGAATAATCTAAGTCTTATATGTGTCTTTGTCCCATTACTCCTTTATGATATCCAGCACTGGAAAGATGCTGGATTACTTCATTCCGACATGTTTTGGTACTATAGTACCATAATCATGGATATTATGTCGTTGTGAAAAACACGATGTGTTGTTACGACTGCTAGATGTTAATTTTTATTTTAAATCAGGTGTATCACTAATAATGTTATCCTACACCAGTAGACAAGTGAAGATACGTTAACCTCGTATTATCTGGTTGACTGGTGGTGGAGAGTTTGGGGTTCAAATCATGGAAAGATGACTAAAATATTTGGTCTTAACAAGGTATTACTTATTACGTTCATTCTTTGGAACCGAGTTAAAGACTAAGGGCCAGTTTCATAGTCAAATTTAGTACTCCTCAAGTGCGGCGCTACACTAAGTACATGACGACACCTACCTAAACCAGAATGGAATGGGCCGTTCTCGCATTGGAAACTGGCCCATTCATTCGAGTTTAGGTAGGTGTCGTCTTGTGTTTAGTGTAGCGCCACACTTGAGCGTACTAAATTTGACTATGAAACTGGCCCTAAGGCCCAGTTTCATAGTCAAATTTAGTACGCCTCAGTGCGGCGCTACACTAAGTACATGACGACACCTACTAAACCAGAATGGAATGGGCGTTCTCGCATAGGAAACTGGCCCATTCCATTCAATTTCAGGTAGGTGTCGTCTTGTACTTAGTGTAGCGCCGCACTTGAGGCGTACTAAATTTAACTATGAAACTGGGCCTAAGGGCCAGTTTCATAGTCAAATTTAGTACGCCTCAAGTGCGGTGCGACACTAAGTAAGTGACGACACCTACCTGAAATTCAATGGAATGGGCCAGTTTCCTATGTGAGAACGGCCCATTCCATTCTGGTTTAGTAAATGTGTCCTGATTTGTATCGTATTAAATGTTTATGGTTAGCTTGGCTGAATGAAGCACCACCTTGCACCTTGAACATATGAAACACTACCCAAAATATATATTTTGAATAAAATATTTACAATTTTCAAATACAGTTCTTTAATATAATACAATTAGTTTTAGAGCTAGGATTAAAATCATGATCTTGCCTGAAGTTGTGAGCACATAACATCTAAATATATCAAAATGTTTCTGGTGACCCAGGAATAAACATCGATATCAATTTTGTAAAAAAAATACGTTTTTGATTAAAATCGTCCAAAATCAACCTTAATATCAAAGTGGAGAATTATCACGGTTATAATACTCTCTACTACACGATAAAGCAAAAAAAAAAAAAAAAAAAAAAAGAGAGTAATTGTGAATTCTCACAAACTAAAATAAAAATTGTTGTCCAGCCTTGTTCTTTTTCTAATGCTTTCTTGTCTGTGTGTCTTTTCTCTCTCACATAGTTCCACGACTTAAGGATAAATTCGAATGAGAAATACCTAAGGTGGTAAAATAAGAACAAAGAGAGAGAGAGAGAGATTTTCATTGGAGTGAAATTACTAATTATTAGCAATGTTCTCTCAGACTAGCTCGTATACTCTTAGATAGAAATGCAGCCGACAGAAGAATAGGAAGGAATTAACAGAAGCTGATGGTATATTACCGAGACGTGGGCGATAAGAGAAGCCGTTGTTCTTCGGCCATCATGCCGACAGGTAACTTGGGGAAAATATTTCCAGGATAGAAACAAGTAAAAAAAAAATAATAAAAGGAATAGCAAACTACCGTGTCTTTATTTCAAATTATCCCATCTTTATATCATTCCATTTGGTTTTACCTTTTTCCTAAATTTATTCTTCTACATTTATCTTTCCACCTCATATAGATATATATTTTTCTATTTTTCGAAAAAAAAAAAAAAAAAAAAAAGTGTGTTCGACCAAGAAGAAGTGAAACGAAGGTCACTTCAACAAACAAGCATAAGCTCAAGGTTTTCAAACAACTCTACATAACTCGTGCGGTCTTGTTTTCTTATTTTTTTTTATTATTCTTTCTTTTCTTTAAAAAAAAAGATTTTTTTTTCTTTATATATATTTTTTGTTGTTGTTCAACTACACTATATATGTATAACTCTTCTTTCTCTCCTTTATTTTATTATTATTTTTTTGTTTTATTTGACCGCATCGCCCCGATGGTGTGCTGGGTCGCCAGCTTTGTGTATGTCCGTCTATCTATCTGTCTTGTCTATCCGTCTGTCCTTACGTCCTTCTTCATGCCACAGAGCGAGGCGGGGGTAAGGTCCTCCACTTGTAAGGCAGTCGAGTGCAATTAAAATTGATACCTTTTAGCTTGAGACTAACAGGTCAGAATGGTAGTTAGTGACACCTTTCCCTGGCGTTTATACAGATTTCATTATGAAATATGCCCCAAGACCTGATATTCGTAGGGTTCAAATCCAGCCGGATTCAACGGATTTTTTTATCAAACGATAAAAATACGTAGCACAACTTCCTTCTGAGGGGAAGTAAATCCGTCGGTCCCATGTCGGTTGTGGCATGTAAAATAACCCTGAGAGTTGTGAGAACATACCTTTCAAGGAAATTGATAAACCCTTTCACTCTCGCTCATAGAAATTCTTCTGTACTGATATAATCAGTCGGTTCAGAGTGTACGTAATATTTTTCAAATAAATGAAAAAAAAACTTTTTAAATAGCCCACTTTGGTGATCGCATGGCCTAAGATAGGAACTCTTAGGGTGGGAATGTAATGTACGCGAGGAATGGACAGTTTTGTGTGGTTTTTATATCAACATTTTTTTTTTTGCAAAAATAAAGGAAATATTGTTGCAGTATGAACAAAGAGATTAATTTTATTCACATGTTGAACTTAAAATTTCTTGAATATCTGTCAAGAATGTCCTTAAATTTGTCTGACAAAATTTTTCTATTAATTTCTGCTCATTTCTAGAGATTTTCATGACAATTACTCAACAATTGTTGATATTACATTGGAAAGAAAAAATTAAATTCTCTTCGTTACTACCGGAGATTTTTTTATTTATATTGGCAGAAAAATATTTTGCTATAAAAACTGCAAAAACACTAACCTTTTTTCGCGTTACCTATATCCTCATGCTTAACTGTGGTTTTAGAAACCAAACAATGAGAGTATGAGATTAATTCTCTGAACAATAGTTTTTTTAAGTTGTTAGATTAAAATAAACTATCATCGCTATCAATATGAATTGTGTATTTGGATTTCTTTTTTTTTTCATATAAATATAAAAAATCCTTATGCTTTTCTTTCAGCTGTTTTGTTCCTAATTATCCGTATGTAAAGTAAAACCAAGGTACTGATATCTTTTAAAGTTATACTGCTTGCTACCTACTGTTAATAGGACTCATAATGATTTTTAGGATTTAAACTCTGGCGAAGGGGGTATGGAGACATATTGGGCTCAGGCCCACCAATTGCTCATATGGGGCCCGGTGCCAGGGTAAAGGGGGTGGGGGGCAAATTGCAGGCTCCCCTCGCTTTGTAATATCTGACTTCAGTGGCAGTGACGCCTTATTTTTCTAAGGCGCAATTAGCAAAAAGAAAAAAAGATTTTTGAGAGGGTTTGGGACCCTCCCAAATCAAATATCTAGAACATATTTACAGTGGTCTTCGTCTAGAAATATTATTAGAAAATTCTTTAAACTATTTAGAGTGGTCCTTCCCCATAAACCAAAACATAAACGGTACCATGGTACAAATAGACCCCCCCCCCTTCCTCGTGGTGGACCTGATTGGGCTATCCATAGAGGCCCTTTAATCATAAAAAAAGGGCAGTGCAGTGGCTCATCTGTATAATCATTCGTTGCTTTAAGTATGAATTCCATATTTCTATAAAAGTTACTAGATTGCTATAATGTATCCCTTAGTCAAAACAATTTATGTGCTGTCACTTTTGACAAGCAAAGTTTTGAAAACAAGAAAAATTGTAAAAATAAAAATATAAATAAAATAATCTTCAATAAAAAAATAATTAAAAAAATATATATAATACTAAAAATGAATATTTCAAAAAGATTTTTTTTCCTTATACATATAAATAATTATTTAATTCTTAAAAATATAATATGTTGGATGGATGTCTCTTCGATAGCCAACAAGACAAATTCCAATGACACATGTTTTCCTAAGAATCAATAGAACACCAAATAATTGCATATTTTGCAATTCGATGAAAACTATTTTACTTACTACAACTAATGTAAACTTATCATATTCTGAAAATTGAAAAATGACACCTGGTCACGGGAATTGAATCGGGACCTTTGGATTAGTACGCCAATGCTCTAACCACTGAGCTATCCAGGATTCGTCCCGTGTCCAGGGTCATTCTTCACTCATATTTTAAGGCAGAGTTTATGATGGACGTGCGTAAATCTTCGGCTACTAATGTGTGATTTTATTAAGATCATGAGCTATCAGATAACGCACCCATCTTAGTTTCGGTAATTGGCTTAATACTGCCACTTGTACAATTATTATAACTGTTAAGGATTGCATATTAATTAATCAAATAGCCGAAGCAAATATTTATACATTTTAGTGCATCTAGATATCATCCCGTGTCCGGGTGTCATTTTTAAATTTTCACAATATGATATCTAGATGGAGTAATCCTCACTAAAATGCATAAATAATAGCTTTGGATATTTGATTCATTAATGTAAACATGTTCAAAAATTTGTAATACACAGTTTTGATATAAAAACTGCAAAACTCTTTACATTCTCTTGCGTTCCCTTCCACCCAACCTAAAAGAAGTCGCCTACAAGGAGATTTCAAAGCTATTTTGCGAAGCGAGTTGCATCTTAATTTGACGCACTTAAGCAGTTTAAACACTATCAGACTCAAATATACGAAAGAAAAAAAAAGAAAGATAATAAAATAGATTTTCACCCTGAGAAGGCTCTTATCTATGTTCTTAGAACACTTTTCCCTCGTCCTCTGACGTGTTTACACAGTCACTTTAATATTTGCACCTTAGAAGCATTGACTTACTTTTTAATTTTACCTTTTCCTTGTCTTATATTCTAAATAGACATATGCTACCATGGACATTTTTAATCTATATCCTGGCGGGAATATACTGACAGGGCATTTTCGTGACCAAACCAAGCTGTTGTAGAGGATTTATATTATTATTATTATTATTATTATTATTATTATTATTATTATTATTATTATATTAGCAGCACCGTGTCTTACTACCCATTCGGGTTGTACGCACTTACGCTAATGTGTAATGGTAGGGTGATTGTGATATTAAATGGAGGGCCTACAGTTTAACGTGGAATCCGAACCACAGTGGAGGCCTGGCATTCCACACATTCACAAGATGTCTTGTCAGAGGTGAAGGAAGGGTTTGGTAATCAGATAAATCTGTGCCGGGACCAAGGATTGAACACCGGACCCCCAGCACAGAAGTATGACACCTTACCCCTAGACCACCAGGTCACCGACTAGAGGATTTATAAATAAATACGTCTAAAAAAATTTCTTAAAGATAAAAAAGAATACATTTTCGACACTATAATACTATTTTGTAGAACTAAGTTATTTAAGAATTTTTAGTTTTTGTTTAAAGTTACATCTTTAAAGTTCTCTGAGTAAAACATAAACTCATTAACATTGGAAATCCTATCTCGACCAGCCGTGATTTCACAGGTAGGCAGAGTCCTTAAGGTCCAATCCATACGAGAGTTTTAAGCGTCTAGTGTGTTGGCGTTAGCGATGCTTTCAACGTAACCGGAAGCGTTAACGACGTTGACATTGCTAGTGCTGGTGAAACTATACAGAGCGTTTTCATGGCAGTTTCGAAGAAACACTTCTCTCGCATTGTGATTGTTCAATCGACACTTTTCTTCATAACCGTATATCGTGTTTTTCTTATTTGTTCACAAACAAAACACAAAAGCTCATCAAATGACGTCACTGACATTACAGTAGCCCCGTGGCTTCTTTGGTGCTGACTGACAGCTCACAGCAACATTTATGTATATACCTAAATGATGACTGTCAGAAGTGACAGCTGCTAAACAGATGTTTTTGCAGATCATATGGTTCGGCGGAGGAATACATAATTTGGTCCGGTAACTTTTCAAAGCCGTCAGTTGTCAGTTCTGAGCTATCAGTCAGCACCAAAGAAGCTATGGGGCTACTGTATATGATATTGAAAAAACGTATCTGCATTTATTCTATGATTTTTAAACATGGTATGAAACTGTCCTGTTGAGAGATTATTGTCTAGTAATGGATAAGTCCCCAAAGTGTTTCTTCTCTTTCAGAATGTTCATAATACCCTTCTAAATATTAATCACACCAATACATCCTATCTGCACGGTGTCCATTTTCTGAGGAACCCGCCATTGAACGCTACAGTTCCACTCTATAAACGCCGTGTATATCTTGTTCAACGCTTTCATCGCGTTTTCGCGGCTTCAAAAACGCGCCATGTTTAACGTCTATTGTAGATTAATCAAAGTGCAGACAGGCGTCATCGTCAAGAACGCGGCGCTTTCAGCGTCCGTATAGAATGGGCCTAAAGTTGAACGTGAGAAAAGGTAAGATTTTTTTTATAAAAACATTATGTTGGTCAAAATAAATCAAATACTGTTCCAGTACAAACATAGAGTTTAATTTTCTTCACATGGTGATATCGACAGTTCTTGAACATCTGTAAAGGATGTCCTGGAATTTAATGACAACTTTTTATCTTCATTTAAAAAGTTTGTCATGTTATACCGTTATGCTTATGACAAATATTCAATAACTGTTGATATCACTATGTAAATAATGTTAAACTCTATGTTTGTACAGAAACAATATTTAATTAATTTTATCCAAAATTTGCTATAAACAATGCAAAAATACGGGCCTTTTTTTGCATTACCTACATCCACACTTCAAAGAGTCAAGAATTCGAAGACGCGAAGGATCTATAAAATTCTTTTTTTTACAAACCCTTTAATATACCACGTGAATGTACCACTATATATCACCTCAAAAAAAACCATTATACATATGACGTAAAGAAATTAAGATTCAAACAAAGAATCTACATTATACAATATGTCCAAATGTCTACGTAAGCTCCATGAAGTATCTATTTCTTCGGTACATTAAAACTAACTCGTTAAATTCTTAACCCCCTTTAGGGCTATATCCCTCCCATAACCCCACTCTTTCTCTCTTCCTATAGCAACAGATAGATTATAATGTATTCACAAACCGTCCCCTGATACATTAGCAGCCATTTGTAATCCAAACACCACTTTTCCCCCACCCCCCTTTCCTCCTAGCAAGCTGAGATTTGATTGGTCGCTTCTGCTGGCCAAGAATTATGAGAAAATACCTTGCTCTGCTAGACAATTACTTACTTTTTTTTATTTATTTATGTTTTTCTGTGATGTATATGAGGGGAGGATTTGTTTTATCTCGTGTGTTGAACGATGCCTTCAACGAGTAACATTGTAGGGTGTTAAAACCCTTGATAATATGATGATGTGTGTATGTATGTATTGATTGTTTATGTACGATGTAACTTACAGGTATGTTTTAATATGCTACGATGAAAACATACAGATATGCTAGATCCTACATCGTGAGGTAGATTCTTACTTTAACGATGTTGGTGATTTCAAAGCTATTTTAGAAAGTGGGTTGCAGCTTAGTTTGACGCACCTAAGCGGTCTAAGCACTATCAAACTTAGACATGAATGTACAAAATAGAGAGAGAGGGATTAAATTTAATATCTCACCCTGCGTGGCCTCTTGTTCATGTACTGATAGCTCTTCCCCTATTCCACTGACGAACTTACACACTGTGGATTCACACGTCCGCCGAAAGACTAACGCAGGACAAGAAACGTAATCACGTGACGAACTCTAAGTCCATCACAAGATTTTCACTTTATCGGCGTGAGCTGTTCCACTAAAGTTCTACTCATCTCTACTTCAGCCGCTCTGCCTGAGATGTTCGGCACAGGAGAACCAATCAAATCTCAGAAGCTACCATCTCATATCATTGCGCATGTGTATTTGACAACGCATGCGCTCTACAGCCAGAAGCCGACTTTGTGAAGAGATTTGAAATAACCCGTTAATGGAAAGAGTGTGTATCGATGTATTGGATTGTGCCACGACACAACATTATAATTTGTAAACAACCCTCAGGACAATGATCTAAAATATATATTTATCCACTAGAAAATAAAATAGATTGATAACCATCTCTTTTAAGTTAGTGTTGCAATGCATCATGGGTCAACATACAGCTTGTTAATTGCTGCGCCACTAAATCATATTCTGCTTTTTATTTTTGGTGAAAGTGTGAATCAGGCTTCACTCTACTACAGTAGCTCCATGGCTTCTTTGGTGCTGACTGACAGCTGACCACTTTGAAAAGTTACCAGACAAAATTACGTATCCCTACGCCGAACCGTATGATATGCAAAAACATGTGTTTGGCAGCTGTCACTTCTGACGGTCAAATTTAGGTATATACCCAAATGTTGACTGTCAGAAGTCAGCTGTGAGCTGTCAGTCGGCACCAAAGAAGCTATGGGGCTACTGTAGACAAATGGGTATATTGACATTTTATAAGCTACATATTGACAGGAAGATTCCTACCGGCCATTTTGGTGACTAGACCAAATATCCAGCCAGAGCTGTAAACAATTTTGTTTAGTATGCGTTTACAAAATAAATGTTTTAAGATGATTTTTATTGACGATGTAAGATTGTTTTTTAGAATTATTGAATAATTTATGGTTTTTGTTTCAATATTATGCCTTAAGAGCTTGCTGAATAAAATCATATTTTACTCTCTTCGGTGACCACATGGTCCAAGACGTCACTCTCACAATAACCTAAACTGGCGATGACGGAGATATTGGGGTTCAAATCCCGGTAGAGTGTACTGTTATTTTTTACTAATTGGTTTTATATTCTCTATCCTCGCAAATGCGGGTTACCGTTTTTATAAATTTGACATAAATTTTCATTAATACTATGATATGATGGTATGATATGGGTATAGTATAAATCAAAATTCGATAAATCATACGTGGAAACTAGGCCAGCCAAGTGCTCAGACTCAGCCCGGTAACAGAAGCAAATTGCGGGCACCCTTCTCTTGGTTGACTTCAGTGGCGGAGGAAACTTATTTGTATAGGGGAGTAAATTAGGAAAAAAAAAGAAAGAAAGAGGTGGTTTGAAGGGCTTTAACTCCCTAGCCCAGGGGTATCCAAACTAAGGTCCGCGGGCCACATCCGGCCACCCACAAGATTATATCCGGCCCGTTCCAAGATTTAATCAAAAAACAAATTAATTGTTTCTATTCGTTATTTCTTAACCACGCATTGTATTGACAAGTTCAATTTCTGTCCGCACGCGTGCTTCCCCCCATGACACCAAGCCAGAGTTCTGTCGGAATTGCAAACCCTCATTTTCAGTCACGGGTGCCATTCCTTATACCGACCACAGAACGGCTTGACTGTGACGATTTTTAGGTAGCTCCAAGTCTCCCGGCAGAGGGTTATCACAGGAAAGTTCCAAAAGATGTTACCTAATTTTAAAAAATAAAATTATATTGACTTATAATTATTATAAATATAATTTATTACATATAAATTGATTCGTATCTCACAGAGAAGAATCAACTTCAATCACTTTTATCAAACACTGACTGGCCTTGGAATGTGGCATTTTTTTACAGACGTGACTGGCAATATTATGACTTGAATCTAAATTTGCATGTTGAAAAAAAATATATTTATAATCTATTTGCACATGTCAAGACATTCAGGGCAAAAATAATGCTACTTGAAGAACAAGTGAACGTTACTTTGGCCCGCAAAAATGTTTAAAATATATTTTGTGGTCCACATAGCAAAACATTTGCAGACACCTGCTCTAGCCAAAACGAGGGGCTATCTGGAGACCCTTTCTCGGCAAATGTTTGAAAAATAGTTACTCCAAGAAGATATTTAGAGTGGCCCTAGTCTGATTATTTAAAGTCATGATCTTATATAAAATATTCGGAATGGTCTTTTATAATCTTTTTGAAATTTGGATGCCTCTAGAAGCTATTTTTAGTGGTTTTCTCCCAGAAATTTGTTGAAAAATAGATTTCTCTAGAAGTGATTTAGAGTTCTCATTATCTGTTTTTTTGGTTTTTTTTTTTCAATGTCTCCTATCACTGTTTGGAATGGACTTCCCATATAAAATTGATGAAAATTATTATTATTATTATTATTATTATTATTATTATTATTATTAGCACCGCGTCTTACTACCCATTCGGGTTATACGCACTTACGCTAATGTGTAGTGGTAGGGTGATTGTGAGATGAAATGAAGGACCTACAGTTTAACGTGGAATCCGAACCACGGTGGAGGCCTGGCATTCCACACATTCACAAGATGTCTTGTCAGAGGTGAAGGAAGGGTTTGGTAATCAGATAAATCTTTGCCGGGACCGAGGATTGAACCCCGGCCGCCAGCATAGAAGTCTGACACCTTACCCCTAGACCACCAGGTCACCCTTGATGAAAATAGAATGCTTTAAGACCCTATTTCGAATTTTATACAAGGACATTGTTTTTTTCAAATTAATATTCGAGAATATCGGTAAATAAATCTAGAGAGGGGAAAATTTATTTCAGGAGAAGGGGATAGATTATTACAGAAGGTAGGAAGGGAACACAAATTCTTTTTGTATAGGGATAAATGCCGCCTCCCCGTCACCCCACGTTACGTCACCAATGATCGACTTAGGTGTGCGCATGCGTGTTATTCGGCAACTTTGTGATTGAAAAAAAGTCTGTTTGGGTGTTAATGCATTTATATACTATTATATTGATAATATTTAAAAATATTCTTATTCAACGAAAAGCTTAAAACTTATTCAGTTAATGCAAAAAAAAAAAAGACTTAAAATGCCTAAAAATAACCCAAAGGACATAAAAAGAGAAAACATGAACTAAAAATATAAAATTACCTAATAATAAGATGGAAAAAACATTTTAACAACCAGGGGATCATGGATAAAATTTATATAAACATGAGCATTGTCTGTGATGTATCAAAAAAGATATGTCATCAAAATCTGGGCGCTGTTTATCATTCGTGTTTTATTTTATATTTTATTTTATTCAATATCTTCCTTTTTAATTTTTAGATTTGTAATTTTTTTTTACCTTTGTTAGTTTAATCTCTTTTACTTTCTTGCTATCTTACAGGTAGAGAAAGTATTGCGATCGTTAAAAAAATCGGAATCGAGATTTTGATGAATCTCGACGTTTCATGACCCCCTGAATCAAAAAAAAGTGGGGTTTTTGAATTTCTCTAAAAAAGTGTATGTTTTCTTTCTTTCAACCTCTTAGGAGAAATGTTTGTACAACAATTATCTTTCTCTATCATTTTAGATTCAATAGTCAATATTTACCTCTTTTATTGGTTGAAATTTATAAATGAGGAATTTAATAGCAATGCAATAACAATAAGATGTGCAATCCCTAGTAAAATGTCAAAAATTTTAAACTGAAAGTTGACATTTTAATAAGTGTTGATTGGCCCTTGGGGACTCAATATCAATATTTTTACTTTCTCGCTACCTTACAGGTAGAGCATGTATTGTGATCGTCAAAAAAGTTGAACTCGAGATTTTGATGAAGGTCGACGTCCTATGACCCCCCGAAACCTAAAAAGTTGTTTACGCAATGTCGTCTGTTCATCTGTCTGTCAGTCTGTTCCAACTAGAGCCTAAACTGTTTTACTAATTGGGATAAAACTTGGTATCTAGAGTTTTCATAGGCTTACCTCATGGAATTTTTGGAATTGGATATCCAACCCTAAAATTAAGGGTAGTTTCCTTAAGGGCGGAAAGAGAAAAAACGATTTATACAAAATCGGCTTTAAACGATTTTGATTAAATTTCATTTCTAAGCTTTGATAAATATTACAAACCAAATGGCTACTCTCAAATTTTTGTCAAAATGACTTTAAGTGTTCCGGTATGATGCGAAAATTATAATTTTTAATCTTATCTCCGGAAGTCTTCGAGATATGAAATTACTTATTATTGTACACATGTGGATCTATTTATACTAAACATCTTTTACTTGAAATATATTTTTATAAAACCAAAGGTTTTCAAGCTATACACAAACATATATTTCTTTTAACCTTTCCAACACTTTAAGGTAAGTATTACGTTTACTAGAGAAAAAAAAATCTAGCACGAGATGTTAATGGATGTCGACGTTTCATGACACTCCGAACCCTAAAAAGTGGTTTTTGCAACACCGTTTTTCTAATCCTAAAATTAATAGAAGTTTACTAAAGGATGAAAAGAGAAAAATTCAATTTTCTCAAAATCGGCTATAACGATTCTATCTCTCTCAATTTAGACTCAATAGTCAATATTTACCTACTTAATTGGTAAAATTTATAAAAGAGAAATTTAATAGCAATGCAATAGCCATAATATGTGCATCCCCTAGTAAAATGACGAAAAATTTAACCGGAAGTCAAAATTTTAATACGAAGTGTTGACCCTTGGCGACCCAATATCGATATTTTGTATTGATCCAAATATACAAATGAAGACATTAATTCTTTAAAAATAAAATCATGAAATTTAAAACCATGAATAAAAAAAGTTTTACGTATGTCTAGCGCAATTTTGTCACGGGTTTGTAGTTTATATTAGATTAAGAATTTTAAGTAAATATCTCCATTTCTAAACAATCGAGCGAGAAAGCTCATGCGGAGTTAGGGTACGGCCAGACTGAGCGCGCGCGCTTGAAAGATAGAACCAGTTCTATTTTTCAAGCGCGCGCGCTCGACCCGGCACAGTCTAGTTTACAGGCGCTAAGCAATATTATTGTATGTTGGTTCATTGAGTGCTAGGGAAACTTCTCATTTTGACATGATATTTGACTTTTTTCTATCAGTGATAGGTTTAACACACTTGCTATTAATGGCCTAATTTAATCGGTAAGACCATAAATATGTAATGTATATATGTAAACCCAATATGTTAAAATACTTCAATATTATAATCAAAGTAGGCCTTTACAAATAAGAATCACCATTAGTTTGGAGAGAGTATGAAAAAAACCACAACAATAAATAAGTTTTAAAAATCACCTTCAGTTCACACAATATTTTCTGTAAGAATTTTCGAGGAGCAGAGATGTACCAAGTGTCTTTGACAGAGACATATTCTCTAATGAACTAACCCGCCTCGGTGGCGTAGTTGGCTAACGCTCTAGTCGTGTTGAGCTCGACTGCTGAGGACGGGGAGATCGAGGTTCTAATCTCGGTCGGGTGAACTGGGGGTGGTTTTTCCTAAATGGTTTTCCACTCTCCCTCCGCACAAATGCGGGTTCACTTTCTCTAATTCAACCTTCCCAATTCCTAATCCATTAGCGTAATTAGTACTTAAAGCGTATTACCCGAACGGGTAGTAAGACGCGGTGCTAATATTATATATTATATCTAATGAACTAGGGTCTGCTAATTACGCGCTCACCAGTTTGGCCACCCAGTCGCTTGCGCGCTTGTCAGTCTGGCCGAACCCTTACGTACCATTTATTTTATATATGTATAGCACCATGTCTTAACAGTTCGAGTTATACACTTATATACTAACTAGATAGCTGTTGCCCGCGGCTTTGCTCGCGTGGAAGTTGATTATATACAAATACGAAAATATACATATGTATTTACAGATTAATTTAAAATATTACGTTACGTTGATGACCATAACTTGATCTCAGATCAAAAATAATGCAAGTCCGATACAAACTTTCACCCCCTTTTTCATCCCTTATTAAATAAAATTTCCAAAATTCCGGAAACACGTATTTATATGTTTTACGTCAATAACCGAAATACAAAATTTTGTTTATGTAACTTTCAAAATGACGGACTTTTATACATATTATCATACATATTATCATCCCCTATTTTGACCCCTTTGGGGTGGAATTATCTGAAATCCTTTCTTATTGGGTGCCTACATAACAAAATGAATATACAGTCCGAATTTCATGATTGTAGCCTTGATAGTTTGCGCTCGGCGATGATGAATCAGTCAGTCAGTCAGTCAGTCAGGACATGTTATTTTATAAGTATAGATTACACTACTAATTTAAGGGATTAGGAAGGTTATGTTAATATAAAGTGTACTCAAATTTGCGTTGAGGGAGAGTGGAAAAATCACATTTAGGAACAAAAAACACCCTTAGTATACATCCTACCGAGATTTGAACCTCGTTCTTCCTGGCATCAACAGTTTAGTCTACTGCGAGGGTAGCACGTTAGACCTTGAGTCCACATAAGCGGGTCGTTTAACCTTGCCACTCAAAGTCACAGTGAAGAGGTTTTATTATTATTATTATTATTATTATTATTATTATTATTATTATTATTATTATTATTATTATTATTATTAGCACCGCGTCTTACTAACCGTTCGGGTTGTACGCACTTACGCTAATGTGTAATGGTAGGGTGATTGTGAGATGAAATGGAGGACCTACAGTTTAACAAGGGGATCCGAACCACGGTGCAGGCCTGGCATTCCCCACATTCACAAGATGTCTTGAAGAGGTTTAATTGAAAATACTTGTTATATTAACTTACAGTGGGAAACCACCAAAGATGAATATTGTTTATATAAGTCCATTTATAAACCATATTGCCTGCCTGAGGGGTGGAATGGAGGGGTGAATAGGGGAAGGTGAGTGGTTTCCCCCCCTAACAACGGTAAGTACTGTACCTGTGGAGCTGGAAATTTCACAACTATTTAGACGAGATAATTTGGAAGATGGGAAAATCTAGGCTAAAAATAGATTCTAGAACTCTTTGAAAGCAAAGAAGGTAAAAGGAAATCCTCCCTTTTTCATCCTTTTTGGCGTGAGGTCATATTCTTCAGTTCTCTCTTGTTCAACTTTAAGGTGGGTGTACATAAGACGCGAGAAAAGGTCAGCATTTTTGCAGTTTTTATAGCAAAACTTTTTTTTTGGGGTCAAAATGACTCACAATATTCTCCAGTAGAAATATAGCGTTTAATTTTTTTCACATGGTGATATGACAGTTGTTGAATATCTGTCAGGGGTGTCTTGGAATTTAACAACTTTTTCTCTTCATCTAAAAAGTTTCTCCTCTAGTGCCTCTATGCTCATTACAAATATTCCCTACGTAAAAATAAGTAAATTAAACTTTATATTTCTACTGGAGCAATATTTTATTTATTTTGGCTCAAAAACGTTTTGTTATATAAACTATAAAAATACTGATTTTTACTCACGTCCCATACACTCCCCCCGTAAAGATATAACAGTAAATGTCAATACTTCCTAGCTCTGTCAATGATAAGTGACCCGTATGAATTAATAGCCACAGTGCATGTCCAAAAAATGAATAATTGGTAAAATTAAGGTGAGATAGAAAAGGACGTGAGAAAAGTTAAGTGTTTTTACAGTTTTCATAGCAATCAATTTCTATTTTGGGCAAACTAAATCAATTAATGTTCAAATCCGACAAAGAGATTGATTTTCTTAATATAGCAATCTCATCAGTTGAATATACGTTGTAAGTATAGTGACATTGATGAGAAAACTTTTTAAACAATACCAAACCTTTCCTTCACCTCTGACAATACATCTTGTGAATGTGGGGAATGCCAGGCCTCCACCGTGGTTCGGATTCCACGTTAAACTGTAGGTCCTTCATTTCATCTCACAATCACCCAACCATTACACATTAGCGTAATTGCGTATAACCCGAACGGGTAGTAAGACGCGGTGCTAATAATAATAATAATAATAATAATAATTTTTAAACAAATATAATTTCCTTTTAAATTCTAATTCACCGTTTTCTAAATGGTTTTACACTCTCCCTCCATGCAAATGCGGGTTCACTTCCTCTAATTCAACCTTCCCAATTCCTAATCCATTAGCGCAATTAGTACTTAAAACGTATAACCCGAACGGGTAGTAAGACGGGGTGCTAAATAATAATAATAATAATAATAATAATAATAATACACCGTTGAGAGCTATTCAATAACTGAACAGTAAACTTCTTAGGTCAAAATAAATAAAATATTGCTTAATTTCCAGCAGATAACTACCTAGGTTTAGTCTAATTTTCTACATAGTAGGCCCTAATCTTAATTGTTGTTGATTAATTCTTATGCGTATAGTGAAATTTGAACAGAAAACTTTTTTTTTTAAAGTAGAGAAAGTCTTGGTCAAATTCTGCAAGGCTCATGAGACAAATATTCAAGAATGATTGAGGTTTAGACGTATAAAAAAATAAAAAATAAATCTTAACCTACTGTGATGGTATTTAATTTGTTTTGACCAAAATGTTTTTTTGTTATTAAACTATGAAAATGTATAATTTAACTAGCATCTCACACCCACCCTTTTTCATACACCTTAATCAACTGCACAACTAAAATTCTAAAATAAGGTGAACTACTTCATTAAATAGATATTAGTATTTTCAGTAAATTTATTTCTATATTATGTGAATATTGATGATTTTTTATTTTTTATCTCTTGTTTTAAAGTAAGTCCAAAAGTCACCAAGATAGATGTGATAATAATCAATTCTAAAATATATCCATCCAAACTGGTTTGCAAAAATTTTCTCATAATTCGTTAAACTTCAAAAATCGTCTCAAAATAAGAATTTCGAGGAAATATATCCTCATTTTTTGAGAAAGAGAGAGAGAGTAGCAAACCATTTATTAAAAACCACTTTAAAAACAGCCCAGCCGGGATTCTAACCTTAACCACACCAACACCAGCACACAGTCTAGGCAACACGCATTGTTTTTAATGAGTAAAAAATATAAATTTCAAAGTTCAAACACATCATACATTTTTCAGACAGTACGTTTTATTTTACGCTAGAAACTGTTAATCCGAGATAGTTGGGGCCAAAGCATGTTCGGATTGATGAAAATTCGGACTAGACGTGAGAATACAGTAATATAGTATTTCCACGGATTTTTAATCACATTTTTAATCAAATTTTAATTTATTTAACTGTTGTATAACACATAAAATATACACATTGTGTTGACTACAACATGTGAATATTAAGCATTATTACCAGGTACAATTGTTTCTTACAATTCTCGTTTACCTTTGAGTTTGTCAACCAATAAAATATATTTCATTCTACTGACATTTTTTCCTCGTTTTCAGAAAAGTGTGTGTTGGACTATTCTGAATTTAGGACTGACATGATTCTGTCTAGCGGCGATTTACTGTATTTATAACTGTACAATTATATGAAGAAAGGTGGTATGAAATCAATGTGATCAATATTTTATTACAATTGTACTCATACTTTAAATTAGTTTTTAACTATCATACTAATAGCACATAAATATTAACATGCTTTATGTGAGGAAAGGCACTGAACAGTTTATTTTTAGTTTGATGGTGAGTGGACGAAGAAGAGGGTTGGGGGGGAGGGGGGTACATAAAACGTTTCATCAGTAAATTGAGGAGGTAGAAATTTTTTACGCTATTACAATACTTTCTCCTGCACGTTCATTAGCTACGTAAGTCGTAAATAAGCCTTTAATATACGCCATATTTCTCCTATCCAAGCAACGAGTGTTGAGACTCTTTGAACACGAATTCATCTGACACGGACTACTCTTAAAACTCACTGTACTACTAATAGAGCGACTGTATAAGCGTGTTTTTTTTATTTCCCCATTTTTTAATAAAAAAATAGCTACAAAAAAAAAACCTCACCTAAAAAGTAGTCGAAATTAAAAGAGCTACCATACAGACAGACAGCAGTTGGTTGACGGTGGCAAGCAAGGGGTTAGTGCTAGAGGGTGCAAAAGAGGGTTGAGAGAGAAGGAAGGGGGGGAGGGGGAGGGAGGAGAGGATGGAGAATAAGGTCCGCTGAGTACAGACACGAACACAAGCTTCCCTTTCTCTCTCCCCCCCTTCTTTTTTGACTGTTTTGATAAAAGGTAGTTAAATACTTTGATGTTTAGGTAAGTTATCTAGAGATATTTTTTAATATATATATATTTTTTTAATTATTTAAAAATCACCAACATCGTTATTTGAGCTGAGTGCTTGTCTGACATAAACTTGGGATCCACATCGGTGGATACGTGGTCCAAGACGTCAAGCTTGAAATAGAATGGATAGTCGTTATTAGGATGACCGATCTTTTTTATCTCAGCCTGGTTCAATGTGAGTGGTAAATAGGACTATCCCTGTTGGTTTTCCATTCACACTCCAAGCTGATGGAAATGCAATTTCTTCCATCTTATACCTTAAGATAGATAGATTTTTTTAAATGTACTAGGACTTGTTACACGTCCTCATGAAGGGCTAGAGATGATGAAGTTAGAATTTAAAAAAAAGAGATGTATCCACATTTGCGGGGATGGGAAGTGGACAAATATTAATTATGAAAAATCCCTATCACTACTCCTAGCCAGGATTCGAATTATGACCTCTTCCTCTATGGAAAATCATGACAGGTGAGACTGACAGATTTGTCCGAGTGTCTAAAAATGCAATTTTATACGTTCTCTTAAGGAGAAAATAATTCCTGAACATTTTTAACTTCAATATTATAAAGAATCTTAATATTTTGTGTGCCCTTGATCTCCAAAAAATAAGGTCTTACAATTCTGCCTGTGGCAACGTAAATATATCTCTCTGTCTATCTGTCTATACCTGAGGCTAAAGACGAAATGGCATAGTGGATTATGTTCAAACTCGATATTTAGATGTTATATTGTCATACCTCAAGGCATTTTGTTTTAAATGTCTAGCCCTCAAATTAAGGGTAGTTTACCAATATTTTTTAATTCAATATTTTTGGAAAATATCTCTATTTCCTTTAAAACAGATATCTGGTGAATATATGACATGACAATATAATTATATATTAGCACCGAGTCTTAATCATATGTACCAATTATGCTAATGCGTTAACATGGAGGATAAATTTAGATTAAATGTACCTGCATTTGCGTAGTACGATAGTGTAAAACCATTTAGGATAATTAGCCTTTGGTACACCCAACCTGGATTTGAACTCCGATCTCCCCGTCATCGGTGGGCTAGTCTACTGCGAGAGCAACGCCTTACATTAGGGGTCGGCAACTTTTTTTTGGGCCCCGATCGACTTTTATATTTATCAAAAGTCCTGCGATCACCCTTCGTTTCCCCACTCTAATTTTTTTATATACATCATTTATTTATTTCTTAAGGCGATTGGACCTTTTCATTTGACGTGGAAATGCAGAGCTATGGGAAAAAACGGGTAGCTTCAAGAATTTTTATTTTTTGAAATTATCTTTTCGATAACAGTTTGTTCAAGAATATAAGCATGTTGATTAAGTTATACTTTTTATATAAAAACCTCCTCTATAATTTTAACAGTAATCAAATATCGATAAATTTGACCTTATTCTATAGAAAACTGCTGGCTTCATAACAAAAAATAAGAAAATATAACAATTAATAAACATCGTTACCTTATCTTAGAAGGGGTGTTGAAAATATTAACATGAAAATTTTCCTCGTTCTCGAGAAAACGGATTTTTCCGCAAGACCTGTCCGGTCATCTACAGTTTTCATGATACATCTGTTCTGGTCGGAAGGATACTTTGGTGGGTTGTGAAGCCATGCCATGCCTTTCACTTTCCCGCCCTCCATTCCACAAAATAGGTTTTAGACTTGCACTCGACTAGGCCAAGGGCATTCAATTCAATATTTACTCAAATTCTTATGTCCCCGCCTTTATATAAAATAAATAAGATTTACACTCAGTTTACCCTGAAAGGTGTCAGTCTTACCTTGACTGATCACACTATGGCCCTATCTTACAAGCTATAACATAGTGGAACCAAAAAGGTGGAATCAGTCTTACCTTGATGGATTGAACTATGGCCCTATCTTACAAGTAATAACATAGTGGAACCAAAAAGGTAGCATCAGTCTTAGCTTGACTGATTACACTATGGCCCTATCTTACAAGCTATAGCATAGTGGAACCAAAAAGGTAGCATCAGTCTTAGCTTGACTGATTACACTATGGCTCTATCTTACAAGCTATAGCATAGTGGAACCAAAAAGGTAGCATCAGTCTTAGCTTGACTGATTACACTATGGCCCTATCTTACAAGCTATAGCATAGTGGAACCAAAAAGGTAGCATCAGTCTTAGCTTGACTGATTACACTATGGCTCTATCTTACAAGCTATAGCATAGTGGAACCAAAAAGGTAGCATCAGTCTTAGCTTGACTGATTACACTATGGCCCTATCTTACAAGCTATAGTAAAGTGGAACCAAAAAGGTAGCATCAGTCTTACCTTAACTGATTACACTATGGCCCTATCTTACAAGCTGTACCATAGTGGAATAATACAAGGTAATCTTGCCTTTCTGTCACGATGTAGTTTTCTTACGTGATCAACTTCAAATTTCTACGAGATCGACCGGTCGATCGGAGATCAGTCTGTAACCGATCCCTGCTTTAGAGCATGCGGTCACTGAAGCGGGTTACACAAATCACTTTATATTCCTGTTGAGGTTTTTAGGGGGCAGAGGTAGAGTAGTTTGATGATAGCTAATTTGGGATTTGTATTTCTTCAAATGGGTATCTGGGGAGTTTTTTTTTTACATAATAAATAAGATGTACGTTCATTTTCATAAAAAAATATTGTAGAGTAATATAATGATGACTAATTTTTGAAAATGTGGTTACAAATTATAATAGATTGCATGAAACAGTATGTATGTATAACCTTTCACTTACCCTCTCAGGTAAGAAGCCTACCTTGAGTTATTCTACTATGGCTTAGCTTACAAAATAGGACCATAGTGTATGTATGTAATCCGTTAAGGTAAACGGAGTGTTCTATTGTTTTGTTCATTAAGTATCTCGTAAAGTTGAGCTTAAAAACTCATAATTTGTTGAATATATATGTTTTTATTTATTAAAAACTTTGTTGTCCCGTGGTGTGTTTCTTAACTCTAGAAGAAAGATTGGACAATCTGAACTATTCACAGTTTTAAAAGACTACAAAGACGCGCTCAAAAAAACAAAAACAAAAAAAACAACCACAAAACCAACATTTATATCTGAAGCTTTCAAACAAAATTAGTTTAAAAAAATAAATAAAAATAAAGTAACTATCTCAGGGGATAGAATGTCCGCACCTCCTTTTGCTTTTCCTCTTTTTTTTCTCTCTCTTTTTTTACTTTGCATCCGTCCGTCGTTGGTTCCTCTTTGGATCTTCTTCTGTCTAGTTCGGACGTGTGGGTGGATTGGTATTTCCTCCTCCTTGTCTGGAGCCCGCGTGAGAGACAGAGATAATACTCGAACGGAACCCTTTGTAACAAACAATACTGAGTGTGTGGTGTTTTATATACAGGTAGATCATACAGGTGTGACTTGTGGGAGTTAGTACTATAATCTGTATACACACACTCAAATATACATGCTCACAAACATATATATATATACATAGACATACACACATACATATACACATACTTACATATACAAAAATATAATTACATATAAACATATATACACACATACATACATACATACTTACATATACACACATATAATCTATATCTATACTAATATTATAAAAATGAATGATTTTATTTTTTATTTTTTTGTTTGTAATGAAAAACTCAAAAACTACTGGACCGATTTTCAAAATTCCTTCACCAATATAAAGCTACATTATCAGCGAGTAGCGTAGGCTATATTTTATTTTGAAAATTCAATTTATTCCTCATAAAAATGTCGATAGTCTTACACAAAGTATAATATAGCTATATTTATTGACATAATCTGGCTTAGAATTACGTTTCAGAGATAACGTTTCAATTTGAAATCTGGCACCATTGGGAAGGAGGAGGCCTTATATAAATCTTATACTACAGTGAGTCACAGGTAGCGCGAGGGAGGGGGGGGGGGTGGGCAAGTGAGGGCCTTATATAAATCTTATACTACAGTGGGTCATGGGCAACGCCGTGCGGGATTGTCTAGCTACATATAAACATACATATATACAGGCGTGGATTCAGGGAGGAGGGTCAAAGGGTCAGTTGACCCCCCCCCCCCTCTGTGAAGGTTAGAAAATTAATAGCAAAAATAAAATGAAAGTTCAAATTTTTAGAAGTAAAATACAACACAGATAAATAATTATACTATATTTTGTATCTTTTTACGCTCAGACACCTCTTTAAGCCGGGTCCACACGTGCTTTATTCGTTCACGTTTATTCTCTGTTCAATATGACTCACTCCACGTTAAACTGTAGGTCCCTCATTTCATCTCACAATCACCCTACCATTACAAATTAGCGTAAGTGCGTATAACCCGAACGGGTAGTAAGACGCGGTGCTAATAATAATAATATGACTCACTCAAGTGTGGAAAAAATATTCGTTTTCATGTACTAATATTTGTTGTGCATAGCGAGTAACGAACATTGTTCCACACATCAAAGAAGACTAATAATCGCCTGAGAGCAATTCATCCACGAATACCGAGTATAGCGTATGTGTAGACAGCAGGAGGGATGGAGCTTTGGGGACTCGGCCCCCTGGAAATAATTAACCCCTCCATGGAATAAATTCCCCCTAGATATATTTCAAATCCTCTGATATTATCAAATATGAAGCTGAAAGATTGCCTTAAATCAAACTCCAAATAACTTTTAGATGCATTCTATCGTCAGAAATTTGCCGAAGATCGCTTCAAATAACTACAAGACTAGAGGAATCTAACTGGCACAAAAAGTCAGGGGAGGAAAGCTATAAATAACTTCGAGGGGCATCCAAACTTCGAAAATTTCTAGGTGACGAACACTTTAAATCGCTTATAAAAGACTCCAATAAAAAAAACAAGATGAAGATTACTCATAGTTTCTAAAGTGAACACTTTTT
This sequence comes from Timema cristinae, assembly GCA_039000515.1. NCBI lineage: Eukaryota > Metazoa > Arthropoda > Insecta > Phasmatodea > Timematidae > Timema > Timema cristinae. Next base: position 22,676,371 of record JBCFYV010002255.1, on the reverse strand, counting down.
TTTTGTTAGAGGGCCACTCCAAATAGTTGATAAAAAACTATCTAATTTTAAAAAAATTGAGAGGATGACCATGGTTTAAAATTTACATAAGATCAAATATGAATGAGAAACTATTAAATAGCTTTAAGCATATATCTAATATTGTAAGTAATTATGTTTTTTTTATTTATTATGGCCCCCCCTATGAAAATGATTTGGATCCACCCCCGCAGTCGATGTATTGTACCGGACTCCAAGGCATCTATATGTTTTAAAAATTACATTCATATTTATAGGCCTTTATGGGGTGGACTGGATAAAATTAGCTGGATATAACTAACTCAAGATAGGGATAGAGTGTAATTATGTAGACTGGATATAACTAGTTCAAGATAGGGATAGGGTGTAATTAGGTGGACTGGATAGAACTAGCTCAAGGTTATAATGAGATGGATTGGATAGAACTAACTCAAGATAGGGATAGAGTGTAATTATGTAGACTGGATAGAACTAACTCAAGATAGGGATAGAGTGTAATTATGTAGACTGGATAGAACTAACTCAAGATAGGGATAGAGTGTAATTATGTAGACTGGATATAACTAGCTCAAGATAGGGATAGAGTGTAGTTATGTAGACTGGATAGAACTAGCTCAAGATAGGGATAGGGTGTATTAGGTGGACTGGATATAACTAGTTCAAGATAGGGATAGGGTGTAATTAGGTGGACTGGATAGAACTAGCTCAAGGTTATAATGAGATGGATTGGATAGAACTAGCTAAAATACAGTGATAGGATGTAATGAGGTGGACTGGATAGAACTTGCTCAAGACAGAGATCTTGCCACATAAATGTATAGCTATGTTATCCTAATAATAAGGCATATATTTATGATTATTGGAAAATAGCTCCTGCCCTTTCCTCCTTTTAATGCATTTCAGTCTTTGAGATTAATTAATATCTAATTAAAAAATTCCCCTTGTTTTTATGACAAAATATTTATACTTTGCAATGCGTGTTTTTCTGTATCGAAGTTATAGTATTGATGAACACATAGCGATAGAACCTCGATGATTCTCATTCGATGTCGGACAGAATCATGTACAGCACATAAAACCCGTATGGATCGCATGCAAGGGACTTTTTAGCGTCATTCTGAGGATGACTTGTCATTCCTTTCGAGAATGATTGCTGAGATTCTCATCAGCGGTTGGGATTTCCTCGCTTGGTTTCTGTGAACTACTGTTCAGGGCTTCAAAGACACCTCAAAAAAACACGCTCGGATAAACGCAATAGCTAATAGATAAACGCATTCTGAGAAATTTCTGTTACGTATTACGATCCAAATTCTAGAAACACTTTAAGAACGTTGCCTACCTGTGAAGTAGTGGTAATTCAAGATGTGGTTTCTCATGTTAATTTTATATTCAAGCTACTTAAAAAAATATAACATCAATAAAACAAAAAATGCTTAAAATACCATTGTTACGTAATTATTTTTAAATCTTGAAGTAATTTTTGTGTAATTTTTTTAAAGTTGGTACCTACTAATGAAAATGGGTGCTAAAATTCTTCTTGCCAGGATGCAAACTAAAAAAAGTCCTTGGGACCATATGTCAATCTATAATAGGAAACAATAAAAAGGTAATTTTTAAATGCAAGGTAATGCCGCCCAGACACAAATATGAGAGCGAGTGTGTTTACTCGTCAGAGGACAAGGGGGGTCACTATCACTAAATAGACAAGAGACTTGTCAAGGTGAACTGATCATTTTCATACCTCTCTTTAATTGTGATAGCTGGTGGCTAAGGGCGTAGCTACAAGGTGCATGGTTCTTCGAACCAGGGAACCATAGATCAGATGGCAAACCATGGCACGGTGCGTGATTCGTTCATATTTGTGACGCATTTGATTTGTCGAAACAATTTGGAACCTTTTGTCTTGCCTTCCTTCAGTACTGAACCACAACCATGACAAAGAACGACCGCCTTAAACTGCGACCTGCACAGCTAGCCGTTCACGATTAGTTGAGCCTGCACCACGAACCTGCATGAACCTTGGAACCGACGTGCTCCTTTGATCCGTATGCCGGTGGAACCTCAGCAAATAATGCACCACGAGCCATAGCTAGCCACCTGTGTCGAAAACGGCCGATGGTTCGTTGAGATAGGCTCGCTGAAACACGTGACATGTAACCGCGTCTTTAGTGTGCCTTTTTTCAACCCGTTCTACAAAATATCTGTGAAATCAGCAAGTAGGCAACGTCGTTAACCAAGAATAAAGAGGTTCAGGGTTAATTTGTACGGTTAGTGCGTTGAATTAATTATACATTCCAAGAAGCTGCCAGCCTAGCGAGTATGATGATGTAGGGAATATATCTTCACTATTATCTCTAGTGCTTCCCAAACCTAATAAATGTTTTTCAGAAGCTCAATAAGCTTCGACTATTCTCTTTATCTTCCCCTCCCAATCAAAAGTTGACCTTAAGGAAAGAATGAATATAATATTCCTACATGTTAAGCCTCTCACTCCGCAATATTTAGAAAAATATATAGTATAAGGAACGTACTCAGATGGTACAACTACTTAAATTGATTAGAACAACTTCCTTGGTCAATTAAATAGGATAGAATCAGGACAACAACATGAAGATAGTTTATTCAAGGAAAACTAATTTATCATAATTAAATCAAATAAATCAAATACCATAACATTTTTGAAAAATCATCGTTGAGATTGTTAAAGTAGGCCTATTATGTTCTGAAATTAATTGGCAGAAAACAAGGAAAGAATATAGATCTGTGCTGATGCAATATTTAAAGTAGTAACAAATTATAAGATTAGCTGATAAGAAAAAGAATAGTGGAAAATGCAATTGACTAGATATGAGTTATTAATACTCTACACCGTTAAAGACTATAAGTTTTTATGAATGCTTGAATTAAGGACTATAGGTTATATGAAGGGTATTACTATACAAAAAAAAAAGGTAAATTAGTATGTCAACAATGACGAACTTCTTAATTGAAAAAGTTAAATATACTAGTAAATAGTTTGAAAATAAGTTGACAAGGAAGACATGTTCTGCAATATTTAAAACATTTAGACATTGATAGTATATCATCATATCATCATCATCATCATCATCATCAGTACCGTGTCTTACTAACCGTTAGGGTTATACCTACTTACGCAAATGTGTAGTGTTAGGGTGATTGTGAGATGAAATTGAGGAATTATAGCTTAACGTGGGATCCGAACCATGGTGGAGGCCTGGCATTCCACACATTCACAAGTTGTGATTAAGACACGTCTTGTCAGAAGTGAAGGAAGGGTTTGGCAATCAGATAAATCTGTGCCGGGACCGAGGATTGAACCCCGGACCCCCTAACACAGAAGTCTGACACTTTACCCTAGACCGCTAGGTGACCGACATTTACAGTATAAAGATGATTAATAGAAAGGTTAAAATAGTTTACTAGGTTGTTATTCAGTTACCTTACACATGTAATAAACAAATAATAGTGTAAAATATAACACAAAACATATTAAAAATAAAGTTAGAACAACCAAATAGCTTCTACCAATTATTAAAATGAGTGTAAATGATCAGATGGTACAAACTTGTATTCGAGTCAAATAATTATAAAATTATGCTGTGCTAATTATCGAGACATGTTTAGTTATGGTGATTTAATGGAAATCAACAGATGCGTCATCTAAGTTATACTTTTAATCATTTATGATATGTTATAAATACAAGATAATATAAATAAGTACAATTGATTATCACGAAAAAGTGTGACAAAAAGAATTTTTTTTTACATTTTGAACATTTAAAAATGAGATAAAGTTTTCCTAAAATCAACACAATTCAACAATTGTTTATTGATACTAATTCATCTATAAATATTAAATATTAGTATTCATATAATTTATAGATGTGTGTACTTAAGACTACAAAACATATTCAGACTTAAATATGTTATAAGGGAAGAAACTTCAATTTTTACCTTTTCTGAAACTAGTTTTAGGCCACACTTTTGAAAATAAAAATATGAAAATTGAAATTTAGTACTCATTTGATAGATCTGGGATTTTACCGTAGCTAGAAGCATACTCTATATCCAATGCTTAAAGTACCTTATATAGTTGCTAATCTGGCTGGGTGACGACATGTTTTGGCGATTATGCCATCATCACGTCTGAGACGAAACCAATACAAAAATAGTAAATATTTAAATTATGATAAAGAACAATCTAACAGAATGAGATAAAAAATCAAACTAGCAATATGAGGATACAAAACGACATTAAAAAAACTGACGTTAGAAAGGTAAACGAGTTGTAAAGATCAAAATGAAAGAATAGAAGTTAGATATATACAAAGTTAATTACTATGAAAAACACCCAAACTATCAACTTACATATCAACATTTTGGTTCTATCTAGCGGAAAGATATGGAACTTATTGTCAACTAGCATATATAACGTTTTCCATTTAATAGCATGATCTTCTTTGAGTATTTTTATTAAATGATAGGTGACCTGGTGGTCTAGGAGAAAGGTGTCAAACTTCTGTACTGGGGGTCCGGGGTTCAATCCTCGGTCCCGGCACAGATTTATCTGATTACCAAACCCTTCCTTCACCTATGACAAGACGTGTATTAATCACAACTTGTGAATGTGTGGAGTGCCAGGCCTTCACCGTGGTTCGGATCCCACTTTAAACTGTAGATTCTCCATTTCATCTCACAATCTCCCTACCAAACACATTATCGTAAGTGCGTATAACCCAAACGGGCAGTAAGACGTGGTGCTAATAGTAATAATAATATATAATTATTGGTGTGCCTGACTGTTATTCAATCAAGAATAGTGTTCCGTACATTTGGGCGGTGTTTCCGTACTTAGTTCAGTACAAGCCAACTTTTATCGTGGATACTATCAACCACAATTATTATGACTATTGTCAAGACAAATAAATAAAATATGAACGTGATTGGGTATTAGCGCAGGTCATAGTTTTCAGCGATGTTTAAGTAAAGACGCACGCGCAGAAGATACAGGTAGTATTTTTTTCTTAGCACGTCTTAATATCTTTTCAGTTTATACGACTATGTATTAATTACACTAATGCGCTAGGGATAGGGAGGAGTGTATTTAGAGGAAGTGTATCTGCGTTTGCTTAGAGGTATAGGGTAAAGTATTTATGAAATAACCCGCCTCGGTGGCGTAGTCAACTAACGCACTAGTCATGTTGAGCTCAACTGCTGAAGACGGGGAGATCGAGGTTCGAATCTCAGTTGGGTGAACTGGGGGTGGTTTTTTCCTGAATGGTTTTCCACTCTCCCTCCATGCAAATGCGGGTTCACTTCCTCTAATTAAACCTCCCCAATTCCTAATCCATTAACGTAATTAGTACTTAAAGCGTTAACCCAAACGGGTAGTAAGACGCAGTGCTAAGTAATCAAAGTAATAATAATATTTATGAAATACCACCCCACTCCAATCTCCCCGTCATCAACAGTCCAATTTATCACAAGAGTGACTCCTTAAGCGACCATGCGGCAACCGAAACAAATACTAGTAGTATTACATTAGCAAATTGAACAAGTATATCTCCGTCTTTTTATAAAAATATATTAAAACTAGCTTAGTTTTGTAAAAAAAAAAAAGTCCTCACATCCCATCACTGACGAACTAGACAAGACTAGACTCTAACGCCTTTGTCCGCGTGTCCACCGTTACAGATAAGAGAATCAGGAGTTGTCCTTTAATAATTACGTAAGGATTTCCTCCCCCCCCCCCCTTATTTTAGACCTCAAGCCTCTCCCCACGTAAGGAATAGTAAGATTTTTTGTTACGCCCCCCGCCCCCCTATATTATGTAATTTTTTACGATTTGGTATATATAATTATTTTAATCGTTTGATTATTTTTAGACATAAGGATTATAAAGTGAGTGATATGAGATTCTATAGTACTTTAACTGCAATCAAATTAGGTGTGACACATCATAAGTAAAAAAATATGAGTGAAATTTTATAATAATATATTTATTTTCTGAAAAATTTTTTGTTTGGATTTATTTACGTAAGATTTATTCTGATGGTTCCATACCCCTTCATAATAAAACGTAAGTAAATGCTTACCCCTCGCCTCCCCCAAAACAAAAAATTAACTTAAGGACAGACCCTTGTAGGGAACGAGTTACTAGTGGGATAATTTTGCTACAGATTAAAACGGATATGACGCTGAACCTATATAACGTATAGCATCATTGATAGTCTTTGAACATATCCGGTGGAATATGTACGTGTAACCGTTCGAGTAAAGTTCTCCCTCCATATTATACCAATCCAGTTCGCAATTAGTTTGAACTATTGAAATCAAGCAATAGTAGAAAAAAAGGACGAGTCCAACTCGGTTAGCCTAGTCTAAGGAAATAAAACAAGTTTGATGGCGTGACTTCTATCGTCGAAGGTCGAGGACGGGACGTCGTTAGCCGATGACGGAAACAAGACACGGATATCGGTGGTCTTGCTAAACGACTTCTTGGAAACTTATTTTATTTTTAATTATTCGATTTACCCGCCTCCGTGGCGTAGTTAGCTAACGCGCTAATCGTGTTGAGCTCGACTGCCGAGGATGGGGAGATCAAGGTTCGAATCTTGGTCGGGTGAACTGGGGGGGGGGGTTCCTCTATGGTTTTCCACTCTCCCTCCACGCAAATGTGGGCTCACTTTCTCTAATTCAACCTTCCGAATTCCTAATCCATTAGCGTAATTATTACTTAAGCGTATAACCCGAACGGGATTACAATATGATCGCCTTATTACTTTATAAAATACTTAATATGTATTATTAAATTTAAAAATTACATTTGTATATATCCCTTTGTAATGATTTATTTTATTTTGATCTTACTATCTAAAAATTTTAAATGCATTTAAAATATATGGTGAATCAGTTCAGAGCCGTCAGGTACTTGATTTTTGCCTCTACGAGGAAGGTTTTTTTTATACCTATTTTTCAAACTTATACTGTCCACAGCTTTAAATCATTACCTCGCTTAACGCACTTTTGCGGGTAGTAGCTGTTTACCATGACTATCATTCAACGAACTTTTGTGTACTATCTCCTCCCCCCCTCCGCCCCTTTCCAAAGGAATACTCCAAATTCTCATTCTCTCAACAATCCATCCTCCTTACTGAGGCTTACTCACCCAAAAGTAGCAACAAAATTATTAATTTCTCTGTCAGTCTGTCCAGTGACAGCTTGGAATAGGGAAATTAGGATTGGAGGGCATGTCATTACTCATTAGTAACAGAGAGGAGAGTCATTGATATGCATCACCCGGGCCACCCGACTTTTAGCCACCCGGTTTTTGAAATCACCAATATTTTGTGCTACGTTAGTGCTCGATTCTCATAGTTAGTGCTCGATTCTCATAGTTAGTGCTGTAAATTTAAGGTATTAACTCACGATTTTTTTTATGAGTGGCTAGGAAGATATCTCTTGGTCACCCGGTATGAGAAACAATAGAGATATCCATTTTTTTTAATGCCCGTCGTTTGTGCTACGTTAGTGTGGGTTAGTTCTCGATTTTCATCGTAGTTTATTATTATTATTATTAGCACCGCGTCTTACTACCCGTTCGGGTTATACGCACTTACGCTAATGTGTAATGGTAGGGTGATTGTGAGATGAAATGAAGGACCTACAGTTTAACGTGGAATCCGAACCACGGTGGAGGCCTGGCATTCCCCACATTCACAAGATGTCTTGTCAGAGGTGTAGGAAGGGTTTGGAAATCAGATAAATCTGTGCCGGGACCGAGGATCGAACCTCGGCCGCCAGCATAGAAGTCTGACACCGTACCCCTAGACCACCAGGTCACCTCATCGTAGTTAATTAGCTCCATGCATCTCTGTTGTTGACCTTTGTAAAGAAGCCAGTTTTTACTACCTGCAAACCTGCAAACACCATGTTTTCCCTGAGGAATAACTATAACTTATCACTTCTTTATATTTACTGGACTGTTGTGAAGCTATTTTCTCTGGTGAGGTGAAATCCCGTCTGCGCCGTATTTATTGTGAATAAAACACTTTAAATACTATTTTGGTCTCACTACTTGATCAGACACTTAGACCTTTAATATTTGCTAATACAACATGGATATATATATAGTTTTTTGTTAACCTAAAGAATCAATCTTATTTCAATTAAACTTTATGAAGGCTGGAGATTGATCCAACTTAAAATAGGTTTTTGATTTTATGTTTGATGAGGTGAGTTTTAAGGTTAATGATTAATTGGATTAATTGATAGAAAACAAATTTATCATAGTATTTTCTGACAATGTTTTAAATTCGAAAAATAAAATTAATACTAAGCAATTAAATGTTTAATTGGTTTCAGAAAATTATTAACTGTGAGCTGTAGATTTTTGTGTGTGACACATTAACTTGCTACAGATGAGCGTGTAAAGATTGGAATGAATTGATTGTACACACGAATTTTGAACAACCAAACCTTTATTATTTCAAAGAAACCTGTCTTTTTGAGAGTGTTTTTATGTGATAATTTATTTTTTATCTTTTTACATAAATAATATAATTTTTAAATTATAAAGCTTTTGTATAACACCATAAACCATTAATTCATAAATTCAAATACTTTTGTCTGATACATACTGCACATACTTTAGAACTAAGTTAAGAATGCCTTTTTTTATAGGCTATTATAGAAAACAGTGTTTTTTTTGTTAATTTTTCTAATTATATTCTGTTGGCGATACATATAATATGACAAGATATTTTTCTAATTCTTATTTATCTAGACATATTATTTTAATGCAGGCCTTCATGTTTTGTGCAAGTAAAGACTTTTGGGGACAGAATTTCTGCCCACCCCCTCTACCCTTTCACACTCAGGGTAGTAACCTAGTGTGCCCATGGAAAAATATGACCCTTGTTTGAACACTTTTAATATTTACTGTTGCTTTCTAAAATATTCGTACTGATTTTATTATAGTGGTTGGACCTTTTTTGAATTTATTATTTTTATTATGTATTTATCATATAGTAAAACCATGACACAAATATTGTTTATGTATCTTACTAAAAACAAATTACAAACTTTGTACTGTGGTACTAATTATTATACTAATTATAATTATTTAGGTGTTATTATTATATTTGTATTTATTACCGTTGAAGGATCATTAATTTTTGTATGAGTTTTATCTTAAAAACGAATAATAATAATGTCAGAGTTTAAGAAGCAATATTTCAGGAATAAGTTCTAAGCCCAGTGCTTCTTGATTAAAATTTGTTCGTTGTCAGTACCGCACATTAGGCTTAGGGTGTGAAGGCCATCTGGGTACAACCGAGGGTGTTTTACTCCCCCTCTCCATAAACGCGGGTACATTTGATCTCAACTCTAGCTGTATTCAACCTGGGAAATGCAAATACATGGTAAGGGGCCCGTTAATAATTAATTAAAAACTAATAAAAACTTCTTTTTGCACTGTCTTAGAGTACCCGTTACTGCTATACACCCATATACTAATCATACTAATGGTCTGGGTGTTATAAAGGTTTAAGTGATAGGGATTGCACCCGCATTTGCGTGGAAGGAGAGTAGTAAACCATTTAGGGAAACCACCCTCAGTGCATCCGACCGTGATTAAGTCCCGATCTCCCCATCTTTGGCAGTCTAGTCTAACACGAGAGTAGCACGTTAGATCACGCAGCCACTACAGTGGGTAATTAAAACTTATTATTTAATACACTATTTTGGATGTAGTTTATTTTAAATGTACTGTATATTACAGAATATATTATATAACTTGTTTTATGCACCAAAACTTGGAGGGGTACTAAGTTGAAAATAAATTTATTATGTCTAGGGGTACGCGAATAATGAAAGGTTGAACACGTTTGGTGTAAATAAGCGAATAGCCCAGCCTGGTAGTAGGATGTCGAGCACAAAGAAATACAATATATAAAGACCTGAGACCACATATACAGTTCTGTTATCATAAAAAGGACCTCTAAGAGCGTTCATCATAGCTGGCCCAACTCGGCTCCCGGCCCGTGCGAGGTATGGGAGTAAAAAAGGAAAGGAAAAGACCTACGAATTTCAGAAATATGTAGAGTGCAATTCGTATTTGAAAGATTACTCGAAATATTCTACGATGACGTTGGAGGACAAAGCGACAAAGTTTCTTGTTAATAACTACAGTATGTCCTTGTTATGACAGAATGAATATTTGTGCACAATTTTAGCTGTTAAGATATTCTAAAATGGTCAAAAAAACGTCCTTTTCAATGCAATTTTTATCCAAATATCATTTAATATTTAACAATGTTTGGTTTTAGGAACATCAAGGGCCTACTAACTATTTGTCTCCATTAACGTTTAATCAGAAAAGATCCACGTGCAATAGTGTTTGTGCAAATTTACTATTTATAACTGACGGTATCACAGAGTTGATTGGTCTATGATGCGCACAAACTTTTTTTTTTTTTGCGGCAAACACTGATGACATTTCAAAATATTACTAGTGATATATTTTAGGTATTGGTAATATTTTTTAAAGTTGACAGCTGTAGATAATATTAGCTAAATAATAAGGTCGTGTTTGGACTACATCAATCTTTAGCTCAGTTTGCGGAAAGTACTAATACATCGTTGTCCAGGGGATTTCCGAATGTACCAATCTTACCTGCTTTTCGTGGAGCCTCTTTCTATGTCCCGATAAGGTAAGATGATGATGATGATGATATTGAATTTTACGATGTGAAGCCACTAAAGATTTTAACCAAACCGCTTAGGTAACCAAACACTGGTGACTATGGGAATCGAACCAGGACCTCCATCGACGACTATTCCACAAGGCTGGTTGATAACATGACTAGACGTATAAATATACCGTATACAAATATATATTGTAACTTTTCTGGCTGTCAGATTAAAGACCCTTCCTGTGAAAATCGGACTGTTCACACAACGCCCCATTGAAGATCTCTACTTGTGTCTAGGGTTATAAATCATTGGTTCGCGCCCCGCTCGGGTGACCTCCCCTCATCTTCCACCTTATTCTACTCCCCCCACTCCCCCCTTTTTTTTTTCCAACCACCTTCAAACAGTGCGCGATGAGTACAGGCGCGCGTGCGCGTGGGTTTAGTGGCCGCGATGAGACGGTTGACCTGGAGGAGGCAACAGTATCGAGTTCTCCCTTTCTTCTCCTCTCTTCTCCCCTTCCATCTATCTCCCGCGTGTTGCAGTAGCCCTCAGGGTTGAGAGAGAGAGAAAGGAGGGGGAGAGGAGGGGGGGTAAGAACATATCTACAAGACACCACAGATAGAAGAGAACACCAGACAAGTCCAGGACGAAACAATGCTGAAAGAAGCGAAGATCATGATAATATGTATATAAAAAAAGAAGAAGTTCCCCACGCAAGGCAAGCAGGCAGGCAGGCAGGCAGCCATCTAGTTGTGGTAACCATACCATTGTGTCTACCTGTTCATGTAGCCATTCAAGAGGCTGCAGAGGGGGATTCGTCTCTCTGACGTGTCCTAGTACCAAACACCTTAAGAGCCATCGTATCACTGCCGACTGACCGGGGGATATACGATCACGCACGGAAGTCAGGACCTTGGATCCAAGCTGGGTTCCCTATATTCTTCCCCTGAGAAACAAATAAATAGGAATTTGGGAAATAGCTGTCTTCATTTCAAAATAATTATTTTGGTGTATATATATATATAACTTTCTCATATAGATACAACTCCTATTGATACTACGTACTGGAACTGTACATGCAGGATTATTATTATTTAGCATCTCGTCTTACTACCCGTTCGTTATACGCTTTAAGTACTAATCACGCTAATGGAATTAGTAATTGGGAAGGTTGAATTGAGAGGAAGTTAACCCACATTTGCGTGGATGGAGAGTGGAAAACCTTTTAGGGCAAACCACCCCAGTTCACCCGACCGAGATTCGAACCTCGATCTCCCCGTCCTCGGGGTCGGGCTCAACACGACTAGCACGTTAGCCAATACGCACCGAGGCGGGTGATATCAACTGATGAATTAGCTCGTCTGTCAATCCTCCAATAGTGAATAAATAACAAGCCCTAATGCCCATGAACAAGTCAATCCTGATCCATAGATCAGCTAAATAAGCCTACTTTAAGGTGGGATGGACGGTGACGTAAGAAAAGGCCAGTGTTTTTTGTAGTTTTTATAGCAAAACTTTTTTTGACCAAAATAAATAAAATATTGCTCCAGTAAAAACTAAAGAGTTTAATTTTCTTCACATGTTATATCAATATTTCCTGAATATAATGAACATAATAGCATTATCTAACAAACTTTTTAAATGAGGAGAAAAAATGTTCATTAAATTCTAGATCACCCTTGACAATATTCAAGAAATTTTAAGGTCAACATGTAAAGAAAATTAAACTCTATATTTTTACTGGAGCTATGTTTTATTTATTTTCGCAAACAAAAGCTTTGCCACAAAAACTGCATAAAACAGCTGGCCTTTTCTCGCATCACCTTCCATCCCACCTTAGTTCCAGAATGAATTAGCAATAACACTAGCCATTAAACATATATGTTCCATAACTACGGAACACCCAGTTGATTTTAAAATAAATTGATTTGATTCCAAAAATGCACAACATGTTGTGTGTCACGTCTACATCAAAAGATACACACAGATTGCTTTTTTTTTTATGAACTACCAACTTTTAATAGGTTTACCATACAATTATACATAAGTTAAGTTTTTAATATGCAATCTTCATCATGATAATTTATCAAGTTAAAATTCAACAATATTATCAATTAATTTACCATGCAAGGTAATACAAATATGTACAGTACATTCTATATACTTGAAAATTATTGACATGACTAATTTTATAATCTATTTTGCATTTCCATTTAAGAAATTAGCAGTAATCTCCCATTATGGGTGTATCCCAACAAACTTGATAACGCTTTTTCCGTCATGGACATGTCTTGATGAAAGCCTATTTCTTGCCGCCACTCTCAGCTGCCAAACTATCAGAAAAGAACAACCAAATGTGAATGTAGAAAATGAATTTTCATAGACATTCGGCATCCCTTATATTTATGTATTGAAACAATGTTTAACCCGATGATTCATAATTGTCTTCTTTCCTGTTTCCAAGAAATCCATGCACAACTGCTTTAGAGTTAAGTATCCTCCATCCTCGTTGCCAATACATAATTTTTCAGAAGTTTCCTTATTTGGGGACTAATGAAAATTCCTTCTTTCAGTTTAGCATTAGTTTGTTGTATTGGCAAAAAAAAACGGGTGGGTGAATCCCCTTCCTATTTTTATCTAAGGCCTTAAAAATTATTAATTAAACCAAGCTTTATATGTATTAAAGATGGAATAAGAACCTTTTCTGGTTCAACCAGTTGAACATATTTGTATCACTTCTTCCGGCTACATATTAGCTTCTCTTTTCCCATTGCAGCACAATGTAATGCTTTCCCGTCACCTGACTGTCCCACAAACGTAGAAAACAATAATATGTTGTGAATCCTCTCTGTTGACCTGCACGTATTCAAATAAACTTAAAATCACCACAAACATGCCAAGAATAGTCTTTGTACTTTACTGCAACCAAAATATACGAAATCTACTTACTTTCATTCCTTACATTCTAACCAGCGACATAAATTAGAGGAACTAATAGATAGACTATTTATTTACAATTTATAAGAATTGATGTTTTTCATTTTATTTTATATTTTATATATACAGTATATCAATTATTTTTATTATTGTTATTTTTATAATAATTTTTTTTTAACATCAGGGCTTGTGAAGGCTCTTTAGGTTATCAATTTTGGTTTCAGTGATTCGTACTCATGGTGATGATTATTTTCAGTCTTTCAGTTTATTAATGCTAACATTTATTTTGTTTTTGATTCCTTTAAGTTTAATGGAAAATTGTTTGTGATTCGTTCAAATAATAATATACATATATCATTGATAACTTATTAACGTTATGTATATTTTTTTATTGGTGCTAAATTAACAATATGATGTAATTGATCTAATGAAAGGTATCAATTCTAAATCAACTTGACAATTAGTTCTAACCCGTTTTGTTTAGTCGATAAAGTGTCGTTTGCAGCAGTAGGCTCAGAAGAAAAGGTGTAAGTTTCGTCTTGTCTAAATCACCAATGGTGAGGGTATCAGGATTCGAAACCCAAGTAGGTATGTTGAGGTATTTATCCCTATGAAATTTCCCACTCTTCTTTAGAGTGAAAATGAGAACACTTTATACAAATACCAGATAACTTTCCTCAAACATACCATATTTGTGTGATTATACGGAATAACGAGTACGGATGCTGACAAGCTATAGGAGGATAGTGTGTCAGTATCAAATCGGCTTACACACTTTCATCGGGTGAAACAATATTCCCACATACACGTTGCCTCCAAGTGATAACATGTTCAAGACCTGCAGTCTTTTCCGCATCAACCTCCAAATCTTAACTATCAAACCTTTACGCACTCACACATATACTCTAAATATTTCCTCCATTTACTACATAACCTCTTAATCTTAGCATTTGAAGGTCCCACGCTTCCTTATAAACTTTAAATATTCTTGCCCTTTTTAACATAACCTCACTCATCTGTTTACAAGGCAGAATTTTCTTAGAAAAACGTGTAGCTTTTTAAATCTACCTCTCTTCAAGACACCACGAAGCGTTACAAGAGTAGATTTTTTTTTTTTAAGAAACTAGCAACAGCCCTAAACAGCAAGGAAGGCTTTATTGACCAAAAGACGAGTTAAAATGAATACTCAATACCAAGGCCGTAGCCAGTCAATAATTTCACGGGGGTTTTGTGGGCATATCCACCAATTGCGGAAGGGTAGAAAAAATAATTCTAGACGCTATTTAAATTTTTTTTTATGGCAATAAGAACCCTACCTGCCGGAGGCTAGGAAATTTTTTAAATATTAAACACCTCTAGAAGCTCTCGGAAGTGCTTTTTATGGTAACACAGCCCCTTAATTTGTACTTGTACCTTAATTTTGATCTTGTTTGAATCATAAATAAAGCCATATATATCGTGTTCATAAAATGTCAGGGGGGTTTGAACCCCCATAGCCCCCCTCTGATTACGGCCTTGTTCAACACAGTGAAATCTCTTAGTAGCGGGTACCTTCTAGGATAAAAAAAAAATTCCATTACTAAGAGGTGTTCGTTATTTGGAAAAATGTATTTATTTAAATTATACTTGTTGAACACAGCTTAATATTATATGAACCAATATATTGTGAATATTATCTACAACAATCTGATAATTACTGTACTCTGCAATATATCGTATGCAGGATCATTATTATAACCAACAAATAAATATTGTACTTGGCTTACCGTAAAAATTGCATAACAATACGCCAATGAAGTGAAATATGAACAATATACCTCCTGTAATCATTATGTGCGGACGAACACAAACCAAACGGCTGGAACATCAACCCCCGCGGATGGTTTGGAAGGGGTGGGAGCTATGACTTTGCAGTATCATTTATTCTACGCAGGTTATTTTGGAAACTTTCACCTGAGGGAGAAGGCAGGACTGCTCACATTTCATGCGAGAAAGTGGCATCCCCGACATTCCTACAGTAAAATAATTTATATGTACTGGCGTTTCTAATTTTTTGTCCGCTGTTTAGATATTATTATGAATACATATGAGTATTTAAAAAAGGTCTGTTTCCGTTATTGAGAGAGTCCGTTATTGGAAGGTTGTTTCACTGTAATAGCCCATGCTATTTCGCCGGGGAAATTTAAACTGTCCGTTATAAAGGAAGACTCCACGGTGTGTCCGTTAAGGTGCGGCTGAAGGGATTCCAAGTATTTTTCAGTTTTTATGGAATATAAATTTGTTGGCAAAAATTAATCAAATGTTTCTCCAGTAGCAATGTAGAGTTTAGTTTTCTGCACATGCTAATATCAACAGATCTTGAATATCTGTCAAGTGTGTCCTGGAATGTTGTCAAAATATTTTCTCTTTATTTAAAATGTTTTGACAACATTCCAGGACACCCTTGACAGATATTCAAGATATGTTGATATTAGCATGTGCAGAAAACTAAACTCTACATTGCTACTGGAGAAACATTTGATTTATTTTGGCCAAAAAAATGTAATGCTATAAAAACTGTAAAATTACTCGTGCTCCCTTATGCCGCACCTTGAGGAAGAATTAATTGTATAATCCACTACGAGGAGGTTTTGAGTGTTATCAGAAATTAACAACACTTTTCACGACGTTACAGGTCCAGTCTCAAATATAAGAAAATAAAGATAAGACTCTACTTGTAAGCTCCAGGATAGATATATTCCTCGTCGGAGTGTCAGCGACCTCTATTGCACGCGTATCCGAGCAAAGGTAACAAACTGTTTCATCAACCGAGCAACCTGTGTGTGTGTGTGTGGGAGGGAGAGAGTGAACAGAGGTGGGAGGAGGGGGTGAGAACAACATCACATACCGGAGGCACAAAAATTGGCTGGGGCGTTCCGTTCACTCATAGGTTTACCTCTTAACCCCTCCCTCCTCTCCTCATTTCACCCTTTCCTCCTCATCATCTTCGCAAAGAAGAAAAAATATTGATAAAAAATAAACGCAATCATAATACTTGAAAAAAAAAATACGTTGGTCATCGGTCACGTTTTTCTATATATAAAAAATATATGTATATCTTTCCACTCCTCTTAGTTTTAAATCAGAATATTTCCTTCCTTCTTCTTTTATTATTTTTTGAATCTCCCGCTCTTAATCTCTCCACCTGAGTTTCTCCTAAAAAACAAAAAGTTTGTTTTAAGATGGGAGTCAAGGAAAAACGAGCAAAAGGAAGTATTTCCACAATTTTTATATCAAAACTTTTGTTGAATATTTTTCAAGGGTGTCCTGGAATTTAATGACTTTTTTTTTCTCTTCATTTAAAAAGTTTATCATCTAATGCCGCTACAGACAGACAAACAAACTCTTAATTTTATTAATATACATAAGATAGAAGAAAACCATTTACTTTGATCCCAGAACTTCAATATTCTGATACAGAGGTTCCCAACGTGGGGTACGTGCCAGGAAGTTTGGGGGCACGTGAAAATATTCCAATAGTGGTGGAAAGAGCCACATTTGCTAGCAGTGTAGTACGAAAGCTCAGTCAAAAGTTATGAAAGCTACTCAACGATATAGTGAGAGGTGGTTTGGGTTTTCTTCTATATTAGACCTTTAGAAAATAATTTAAATTTCAAACATAAAATAGTTTTATAGTTATTAATAAGTAAATAAATTAAATGTGTTAAGTTTTTATTGTAACTTTTTCTTTTCGAATGTAAGAATATATATTTCACCTTATTACTACACTATTTTTTAAACCCATTACTATTTTCAGTTCCAGCAAATAAATAAGAAATAACTACTAGGCCTACTGTAGTTATTAAACATTTTGCTAAAATTAAAGGCACAATTTATGTAAATGGGCTGCCAAAGGGTACACAAGGTTGAGAACCGCTGTTCTGGTAGATCCTTATCTGACAGTTACTATATTTGATTTCACGTTAAGTGATCTGTAGCTAGTTGCCACTTTTGAAAGACAGTACCCAATACTTTAAAATATCACTAATAATAAGTAATATTTGATCAATCTGGACCACATAATAAAAGTGAAGAATGACCATGAGCACGGGACGAATCCTGGATAGCTCAGTGGTAAGAGCAGTGGCGTACTAAGCCGAAGGTCCCGGGTTCGATTCCCGTGTCCAGGTGTCATTTTTCAATTTTCAGGATACATAATAAAATGTTTGTATTTTCTAAAAAGTTATTTACTTCAAGAATTCTTTATATGTCAAGGTAACGAGATATATATAAAAATCGCACTGAAGTTGAATACGTCTGTCAGAAGCTTGTCTTTCTCCCTCCACCTTTTTTTTTTCGCCCGATTTATGACATACTTGGGGTTATTGGAGCAAAAGAGGGGAAGTGGGGGAAGTGGGGTTCGAACACCTCGCTGCAATATTCAGCGGTATCGATTTATTTGGTTCCACGCAAGTCTATGGGAAAGGGGACAGGCAGGGGGTTATATTGCTTCATTCGGCTGCCATACAAAACAACAGATTGAATGGGTTATGGAGGGGGATAGAGGATGGGTGGGGGTAGATTTATACACCAGGAAAATATCCTGCCAATTGGAAAAATGTTCATGTTCATCCTCTTTGGGCCGAGTGATTAGAGAACCTTTGGTTATCAAGAAGTCCTAAATAATACTAATTAAAAACTTTATTTATTGCTTGTATTACCAAGGCTACTAACAGTTTAATCTAGGGGGTATGGATGAGTAGGATAGCTTAGAAAATGTTAAACTAAATAACCGCGGAGATAGTATGAAAAAAAAACCCATGAAGGGATACATTCCGATATTAAAATAACTCTCTTAGATATGTTTTTTCGTGCATATTTTTTTATTAAAAGTAGACTTTCCCCTGATTATGAATTTACTTACCTTAAAGTAACATAAAAACTAGGTTGACATTTTCACAATAATCTAATATGGTATCCGTTTCATAATACAAAATGTCTTCGATGAATATAATTAAGGTCAATAGTTTATTACAAAATCATTATTAATTAAGTTTAAAATAGCTTCAGCACAACATTTCAGAATACATTTATTTATTTTAAAGCTTATTAAAGAAAATAAATACATATAAAACAGAATATTAGTGAAAATAATTAAACAATTTGTTAGAAATCAAATAACTAATTTTAAAAATGTCATGGCAACCCTCATAACTATCCTAACTTATATGATTGTTGAAGGGATTTGTGCATTCACTCTCTACACAGTAACACAGTTCTGTACAGGGTATGACACAGTAGCCTCATGGCTTCTTTGGTGCTGAGTGACAACTCACAGCTGACAGCTAAAAGCTTTGACAAGTTACCAAACCAAATTATGTATCCCTACGCCAAACCATATGATCTGCAAAAAAAAAAAAATTGTTTAGCAGCTGTCACTTTTGATGGTCAAAACTTAGGTATATACCTAAATGTTGAATGTCAGAAGTCAGCTGTGAGCTGTCAGTCAGCACCAAAGAAGCCATGGGGCTACTGTACTTTTCCGGCAATAACATTTGGCTGAGTGACAACCCGTTTTACAAGAACAATTGAGAGAAGACTGAGGATGGCTTCCGGCGCTGGAGGGTTCGAGTTTCTCACTGTAAGAAGAGCATTGTCGTTAGTTCGGTACCATCCTAAGAATACAGAGTCTGAGAGACTCTGGTAACTATTACAAGCTGTAATCCAGATATTAGTAATATAACGTGCCCAGTGAATGTGTGGTAATAAAGCACCCATGGTTGGGGGCAGTTTTTCACCCTCACATTGGTGATTTGAGTACAAGTATCAGTTATGAGTATTTACATTTATTTGAGTCTATTGATTTATAAAGTTGACACAAAAATTTCTCTAATTCTCTCACTGTTTACTCATTTGGCATATCGGGTTTGCCAAGGTATGTAAAAGCTTGTAAAATTTCATCATCACATTCCATAAAAACTTTAAAGCAGAACTCTTTGCTTCTTCCAGCAACTTTCCAGACATATCAGACCCTGTAAATGAATGGAATCCTAGTAGAGATTCTGATTTTGTATGACCAATCTTATGATAAAATTATTATTATTATTATTAGCACCGCGTCTTACTACCCGTTCGGGTTATACGCACTTACGCTAACGTGTAATGGTAGGGTGATAGTGAGATGATATGAAGGACCTACAGTTTAACGTGAAATCCGAACCACGGTGGAGGCCTGGCTTTCCTCACATTCACAAGATGTCTTGTCAGAGGTGAAGGAAGGGTTTGGTAATCAGATAAATCTTTGCCGGGACCGAGGATCGAACCCCGGCCGCCAGCACAGAAGTCTGACACCTTACCCCTAGACCACCAGGTCACCCTTATGATAAAAATTTATTATAGCAATAGATCTTTGTTTGACCCCTTTTCTGATGAGAAATACTATTTGACTGGGAAGTTGAGGATACCACTATATCAAAAGCAGGAAAACATTAGTATCTGGAGACTGTATTACGACATCAGATCTTTTTTGTAGGGAAAGAGCATGTAATATGAGCAGCGTATCGGCTTCTTCATATTTATGTGTAATCAACTCGTCGGGTATACTTGCATTTCCTTCTGTATGCGTCCCAAATATCACATATAACATTTAAGGCGATTCTCAGTACTAGTGCTGTGATGTAGTAGCTTTAAAGCGAGTTATTCAATTAGTTCCGATTTTGTTCTGATATCAGCTAGAAAATCTTTCAAAGAAACATTGTGAATCACAGTGTCATCTGTGATGTGATAGTATGTAGAATTTTCTTTTGTTCTTCTGGTTCTCATTTGTTGTTTCAGGCTGTCCTGAAAATATCTGTCAAATACCAGCCTAATTTCATCATAAGATTTTCCAATATTGGCAATTATCTCCAAGAAAACTTCTGCACTGTCTTTACATGTTTTGATTTTATGAGTTTTTATTGTTGAATTAACTAGAGCCATCCCATCAAATATTACAACTTTTTCACTACTAAAATTAGACAACACAGAAAGATGTGCCTCTTTAATTTCATATGTTTTGCACAGAGCTTCTATCTGGGTTAGAACCTTAGCTTTATCATGTGCCAATTAAAGTGTTCCATCTGCAGCAAATAAAGACCGTGGAATGATCCCAAACTCAACACTCTCACTCTAAGCCAAAACAAATAAGCGTCTATCAACATACACTCTAATTCTAAGCCAAAACAAATAATAAGCGTCTATCAACACACACTCTCACTCTAAGCCAAAACAAATAATAAGCGTCTATCAACACACACTCTAATTCTAAGCCAAAACAAACAGTAAGCATATAGCAACACACACACTCTCTCTAAGCCAAAACAAATAGTATTAGCACCGCGTCTTACTACCCGTTCGGGATATACGCAGCCAAAACAAATAAATAGCATATATCAACACACATTCTCCCTCTAAGCCAAAATAAATAATAATCGTCGATCAACACACACTCTAATTCTAAGCCAAAATAAATAATAAGCGTCGATCAACACAAGGTCGTACGGCCAGCCCCACCTTGGAAAAACCAATTTACTTAATTGCTTGTATGAGTCCTATATGCTCGTTACTATCAAAAGGTAAAGCCCAGCCAGCTCCTTTCCTCCCATTTACTGAAGTAATCACACCAAGTTTTTTTTTTTTAGTTTCACTATTCATCTTATTTGTACTATTTACTGAAGCTGTGACCGTACGAGTCCGGCCACTGTAGCTAATTTAGATCAGGAAGAAAAGGGTTCAATTCATATCTAATGCGCTAAGGTGAGTTTTTTCCATTTAGGTTAGTGTCGGGCTTTTAGCTTTTAACTTTAGGCAAATAACAGTAGATTTATTTCTATTTATCTTTCTTATTCCCGACTAATTACATTAATAAGTCAAAATAAAAGATAATGTTTTATATTATTTTGATTAAAAACTCAATAATTCCACAGAAAAATGAGGTTTGTTATTTAAAATATTATACATAATGTAGGATAAGTCAAAGCAAGAAAAGTTAAATGTTTTCATAGCCAATAATTTATTTCGGTAAAATAAATCAAATATTGCTACAGTATAGAGTTGAAATAGCAACACTTAATACTATCCGTTCGGGTTATACGCTTAAGTACTAGTTACGTTAATGGGTTAGGAATTGCGAAGATTGAATATTGAGGAAGTGAACCTGCATTTGCGTGGAAAGCCATTTAGAAAATCTTTCCTCCAGTTCACCCGAGCGAGATTTGAACTTCGATCGCCCCGTCCTCGGCAGTACAGTTCAACACGAAGCCAGTGCGTTGGCTTACTACGCCATCGAGGTGGGTAGTGTTCTCTACAGTTCTTAGAATATTTATCATGAGCATATTATCTGAGAAAACCTTCTTAAACGAAGAAGACAAATTATCATCAAATTCTAGGACATCCTTGACAGATATTCAAGAACTGTTTGTGTCACCACTTGAAGTAAATTTAACTCTGTTTCTAATGGAGCAATATTTGATATGTTTTCGGATTTATATATATATATATATATATATATATATATATATATATATATATATATATATATATATATATATATATATATGTGATAGGTATTTCTTGCTGAGGCCAGTATTTTTGAAGTTTATATATATATATATATATATATATATAAAAAAAAACTTCATTCTGGTATTTATATATATATATACATGTATATATATATAAACTTCATTCTGGCCTCAGCAAGAAATACCTATCACCCCCATCTTAAATCTAATTACGAAATGGTTTATTTAAGAATAATTTCACTGTGAAATTAAATATTATAGTGTATTATAGCATTTACTATTCTAAAACGTGTTTAGAACTGTTCTATAATGGGTGACCTGGTGGTCTAGGGGTAAGGTGGCCGACTTCTATGCTGGCGGCCGGGGTTCAATCCTCGGTCCCGGCAAAGATTTATCTGATTACCAAACCCTTCCTTCACCTCTGACAAGACATCTTGTGAATGTGAGGAATGCCAGGTCTCCACCGTGGTTCGGATTCCACGTTAAACTGTAGGTCCTTCATTTCATCTCACAATCACCCTACCATTACACATTAGCGTAAGTGCGTATAACCCGAATGGGTAGTAAGACGCGGTGCTAATAATAATAATAATAATAATAATAACTGTTCTATACTAGCATCATGGGGTAGGTTGATGAAAGGAATAACCGTCCAGCTCATTTAATCTGGGGACGCGAAGGTCTGGATTCGAGCTACAAACAGGTTCACCGAGGATTATTTTTATCTCCATGAAAATACGGGTGGATTTACTATCAATCTCATCTTTTTCATCCCTTATAAGTGTAATTGAATTCGGATAGATTGGATAGGTAGAACGAATAATGTTATAGGAATCAACCTTCCTCATCCCTTAGCTTTAAGAATAGTTCCGTGAATAGCTTGAATGGTTTTTTTTCTTTGATATTTTTATTACTCTGTTGTTGTTCTATTGTACTGTGTCTTACCACCCATCCAGGCTATCCACATGTAATAACAATGGTAAATTATTAATGGGTAGGGTAGAAATTAAAGAAAAATACCACAATATGTGTGGAAAGTAGGATAATATATAAATGGTACGGTACACCACACAGACATTCTCTTTTATTTTAAAATATAGACATTTACTGAAAAAAAAATTTGTTGCAGAACTCCTCAATCAAAGAGCACAGTGGAAATAATATTTACTGTTACAGAAACATTGAGAAAAATGGAACATCTATGTCCACCAAAGAGTATAAAAATTAATTTCAAATTTCTAAGACCTGAATTTATAAAATAATTGCTTATAGCTCAAAAATTATTGGTTTTATAAAAATGAATTTCAAATAAAAAAATTGTATATTCAATAGTACTACCATTTTACAACCATAAATTATTTCCTATATCAAATCGTTGTGAGGATAGGATCAAAATTGGAAACTTCTGCTTATGTTAAGTACTCTAAAAATTATTTTCAGGTACAAATGAGGGTTGCTATTTTGGCTTTTAATGGTAATCAGGGCCTGTATACAAAATTTAATCTAAATAGGTAGCTAAAATTAATTTTGAGAATATATATATATTTTTTTTCTCTTTTTGTCCTTCAAGTACCTACCCTTAATTTTAGGGCTAGCTATCTAACTCTGAAAAACCCCTCGGGAGAAAATTACGATAATCCCAGATACCAAGTTTTAGATCGAACGATAAAATTGTTTCAGTTCTATCCTAAAGTACAGACAGACAGACGGCATCATGAAAACGATTGTTCATTTTAAGGGGATTATGAAACCTCAACATTTATTATAATCTCGAGTTGGACTTATTTGAAGATCACAAAATTTCTTTCTCCGAGGGGTCAAAAGTAAGAAAACACCTTCACTACACCCGGTCGGGATTAAGACCCTGACCTTCATCGTCAACCTGCGAATAAGAATAAATGAGACGTATGCCCTTGTCAGCATGCCCATCAATGCGGGTAATATCGTGGTTACTAAGGAATCATGATAAGGGGGTAAAAATGAGTAGAGTATACTAGAGGGCATGAGCCCGCATTTCCGTTAAGAGTGGGGTAGGAAAACCACAGAGATAAAATCAAGTGTGAAAGCAGCTTCATTTCCCCAGTGAACATAAAAAAAAAGAGATAACAATCTCAACCTCTACATCATCGGTTACACAGTCTATTGCGAACTTGACGCTTTAGACCGTGTGAACACCAGTTCGAACGTCTGAACAGTTAGTGGTGAAGTAGCCTTGCAATTATGTTGTTGTGAACTGGACGCTGTATACCATGTAACCAGTACCATGTACCAGTACCATGTACCATGTACCATGTACCAGTTAGAACATCTG
This sequence comes from Timema cristinae, assembly GCA_039000515.1. Lineage (NCBI taxonomy): Eukaryota > Metazoa > Arthropoda > Insecta > Phasmatodea > Timematidae > Timema > Timema cristinae. The sequence goes on along the minus strand of JBCFYV010002255.1, from coordinate 22,651,849 downwards.
AACAGTTTGTGATGAGGTAACTTTGCAATCCTGTTGTTGTGAACTGGACGCCTTAGACCGTGTGATCACCAGTTCGAACGTCTGAACAGTTTGTGGCGAGGTAGCCTTACAATCCTGTTGTTGTGAACTGGACGCCTTAGACCGTGTGATCACCAGTTCGAACGTCTGAACAGTTTGTGGCGAGGTAGCCTTACAATCCGGTTGTTGTGAACTGGACGCCTTAGACCGTGTGATCACTAGTTCGAATGTCTGAACCGTTTGTGGCGAGGTAGCCTTACAATCCTGTTGTTGTGAACTCGACGCCTTATACCATGTGATCACCAGTTCGAACGTCTGAACAGTTAGTGGCGAGGTAGCCTTACAATCCTGTTGTTGTGAACTGGACGCCTTAGACCGTGTGATCACCAGTTCGAGAGTCTTAACAGTTTGTGATGAGGTAACTTTGCAATCCTGTTGTTGTGAACTGGACGCCTTAGACCGTGTGATCACCAGTTCGAGAGTCTGAACTGTTTGTGACGAGGTAGCCTTACAATCCTGTTGTTGTGAACTCGACGCCTTATACCATGTGATCACCAGTTCGAACGTCTGAACAGTTAGTGGCGAGGTAGCCTTACAATCTGTTGTTGTGAACTGGACGCCTTAGACCGTGTGAATACCAGTTCGAGAGTCTGAACTGTTTGTGACGAGGCTGTCTGTCTGGCCCTATGATGGCGTCTCCTCCGACAAGCGCCACGCAAGCATGAAGAAGATGAGTTTGCGATGCTGAACACTCAATGAGCTGGAAAAAAAAAAAATCAAATTAAAATAGCCCATTTAGAAATCTAACAATAACAAGGAGTCACTTACAACTTCGCTGATCAGCCCTGAACAATGCCATGATATCACTGCTGACTTCGTATAGAGGCTTGTCATGGACGTTCCTATATATAATTATAGCTATACAACAATAATTATAGGTGACCTGGCGGTCTAGGGGTAAGGTGTCAGACTTCTATGCTGGCGGCCGGGGTTCAATCCTCGGTCCCGGCAAAGATTTATCTGATTTCCAAACCCTTCCTTCACCTCTGACAAGACATCTTGTGAATGTGGGGAATGCCAGGACTCCACCGTGGTTCGGATTCCACGTTAAACTGTAGGTCCTTCATTTCATCTCACAATCACCCTACCATTACACATTAGCGTAAGTGCGTATAACCCGAACGGGTAGTAAGACGCGGTGCTAATAAAAATAATAACAATAATTATAGTAGGATTTTGGTAAGAATAACCTCGGAGTAAATACAAACTTTATTTTTCATGCAACCAACATTGATAATATCTCACTATTTTATTAGTGTTCTTTTCCCTGGGTGTTGATTTTTCCCCCACCGTGTCTTACATCCCGTTCGGGCTTTACAAATATGTACTAGTTAATCTAATGGGTTAGGGATGTGAAAGGTTGAATTTAGAGGAGTGTACTCATATTTTCGTGGAGAGAGAGGGGGAAAGCATTTAGGTAAATCACCCTCGCTACACTCAAGAGAGTACGAACCATGATCTACCTATCATTTAAAATCTAGTGTATTATGAGATTAACGCCTTAGACCATTTAGCCACCAAAGAGGGTTATTATTATTATTATTATTATTATTATTATTATTATTATTATTATATTATTAACAAAATTAAGTTTACTCCCCTTATGATTATCTAGTGACCAATGTGTATTCACCTTATGATTGTATATTGTACATATAACCCGAACAGGTAGTAAGACGTGGTGCTAATAATAATAACAATAATAATAATAATAATAATAGTATATTGGGCTATGTTTAATCGCCTTATGATTGCATATTGAACAATGTTTACACCCATTATGATTGTCTACTGACCGATGCTTATTCTCCTTATGATTGTTAACCAAACTATGTCTATTATTTTTCTGATTGTATACTGACCAACGTATATTCCCTTTATGATTATCTAATAACCCACGTTTATTCCTCTTATGATTGTCTTTTGAACTATGTCTATTCTACTTATGACTGTCTGTCAGACGATATCTAATCTCCTTATGATTGTCTACTGACCAATATTAATTTTCTTTATGATTTCTCATGAACTGTGTTCCGAAATCAACATATCTTTGATTTACTTTCAATGCTGAAAGAATGAATGGCTAAAATTTCACAATTCAACCTGTTGGGTCTATGAGATTACCTTTAACACTTTTATAGTGCTAGCTTGTGAACTATTATTTTGTTATAGTTTTTATTAGCATATCAAAAAATGCATGAGAGGGAGTGTTTGCATCTTTTGCTATTTCTAATGCACTACATTGATACACACATAAAAATAATTCTAGTTTTATCCTATATGACAATCATGAAAAATAATTGCTAGAAAAAATTCACTTTTTGATTACTGGTTTGTATAGCCATAGGCCTACTGTCCAATTAACAGAATAGATTTAATCAAATTAAAATGCAATTATAGTCATGCATAAAATAATATTTTTAGGTCCATACAATAACAAAAATAATGGCGAATTTGGAAAAAAAAATTAGCTAGGATTTCAATTATAATGCCAGCTAATTAACTACACGGCTAAATATATAGCAATTTTCTATTAATAATTATCGTTGGCTTAAACTCTCCAGGTCACATGAAATAATAATAATGTTAATAATAACAACAATAATAATAATAGATAATTTCTAATTGAAGACATAGCCCATTACTATTTTACAATGTATCCAATACTTTATAGCTAAATTATAGCTAGATAGGCCTTGTGTTTTCTCACTAGCTAACAAAGTATTATAGTAATTGGACACAATCAGACATACTTACTCATATAGTCTATTGTAGTTTGGAACAGCATTTTTTAGAGTTGGTTATCAGTAGATACCATTAAATAAGTTTCCTTAACAAACACAAACTCATTTTGTTATAGATTTGAAATTCTTAAATACTAATTATAAAAAAATGGTTTAAGTCAGCTTAAAGATATTTTGGATTTAAAAAAAATTCCTTCTAATCTACTCTTATTTTTAGTAAAACAAGTACACTTTCTTATTTACTATCTAAAAGACTTTCAAGATACCCATTTTGAATCCAATAGTTAAGAGTTATTTTTGGACATAATAACTTTTCAAAAATCAGTGATCAATAACCTACCATAAAATGAATGTTAGGTAATTTACTCTTACGCCTTATTTAGTAAAAGGGCTTATGATGACTAAAACCCCTTTACACAACTTTATTAATTATAATTATCACCTATTAGTACCTACTTGATATTATAATATCATGATTTCAAAATTTATTGAATTAGATAGTAAATTAACGAACCTTTGAGTCGAATAAAACACCTCACCTACATTTACACAATGTTGATAATTACTTCTAGGAATGTGACAAGTACCTGTTTTTCTAGATTCCGATTCTTGACCATTTTATATTTAATTATTTTACAAGAATTCAACCTCACATAAAAAGAGAGACTATTTATTCAACTTCATATCATAACAAAAAAAATCTATAGATGTAAATGGTAATTAAACCATTCACTTATAGTTTTAACAAATAAATATATCCGTTTTACTAACTATTAAAACATACTTTACATAATTAGTATAATAATTAGGAATTTCAATAGCAAGCATGTATTTTTACCTAGAAATAATAAAGCATCATTGAGTTATACATTTATGAATAATTAAAAAAGCTATTGTAAACAACTATCTAAAACACAAGTCATCAAATAGGGTTGTTAACTGAACCAAAATACATATCAAATAAACTAATATGAGGGAATCAAATACTACTAATTCTAAATTTAGCAGTTTTCTTAGCTGCCAATAATTTAATTTAGAACTAAAATAAAAGTACCGAGAATCTTAGGCCTAGTAATGAAATTGATTCTTGATTATTTCGATACCAGTAAGAATCTAGAGTATCGAGGTATCGAAGAAAATCGAGTTTGACATCCTTTCAAAAACTATTCAAACGAGACAACGTTTTCAACAAATACTAAAACTCTAATGAAAGGTTAGTATATAATTCATAGCATACAAAATTATGTCTTAGAACCAATTATTAAAAAAAAAAAGTATATATATTTTACAATATTATACTTATTTATTCATGTGCTTTAGTGTTTTATGATTTACTAGGTACTCCTGTTGTAACGGAGAACTATAACTCAGTTATTTTATTATTATTACTATTAGCAGCGTGTCTTACTACCCGTTCGGGTTATACGTATTTACGCTAATGTATAATGTAGGGTGATTGTGAGATGAAATGAAGGAAATACGGTTTAACGAACCACCGAATCACGTTGGAGGCCTGGCATTCCACACATTCACAAGTTGTGATTAATACACTAAAAATAAGTTCCTTCATCATCATGCCAGAGCCGGCACTGCGAGAGCAACAGTACTCTCTCTACCTGGCAGTCCCACCTTCCTCCCCACACCCCTCCTATATGCGCATAACAGTCAAACATCACGTCGCTGGCACTGTGAAGCGATAGTTCCATACAAAGATTTTTGTATCTTTTTCATAAACTGGCGGATGGCTACTGAATTACTGACATTAAGCTTAAGGAATATATATATTGTATTACAAAAATAAATAAAGAATTAAAGAAAAAAAGGACTCATTATATTAAATGTTATTGATAATATAAAGTGGAAATAGGGGGTGCTGCAGTTCCGCAGTACCTATACACTAGCCGCCACCGAACAAGACAAAACATACAATATGCTGTTGAAGAATTTCAATATGGTCAAATATGGTCAGTTATTTTTATTGTTCTAATTTAGCTTTATTAAGGATGCCACCTACTTGGAAGGAAATATCTTAACACTGTAGTATTTCTTTTGAGGATGGCAATTATGAAGCAATCTTCCAATTTTTCTATCACCGCATCTTATTATCTGTTCGAACTATGTGTATACATGATAATAATTACTCTAATAGGGTAGGTATGAGGAAGGAATCATTTTAGAGGTGATCTACCCACATTTGAGTGGAAGGATGTTGGAAAACCATTAAGGAAAAACCACCCTCATTAAAACCGACCGGGAATGGGACTACAAACTCCCCGTCTTTAAAATACCATTTTAACAAAAGAGTGATGCCTAAGACCATTTGACCATTCAAGCTGATATCAATTATTTTTGAATCTTTTGTCTTGACCATATTAAAAATAATTTAATTTAAGTTTTTAATCCAATATCATCATGTCGTCCAAGGGACCAGACTCCATTTTGGGGTCAGCCATATTATAAAATAACAAACCCCGTCCAAAATAATCCATAATTTTGGAAAGTCTTCAACTTGTATCAACCATCAAGTAAACTAGACTGTCAACCATATGCCTATCCTCGATCATTAGAAAGACCATTTAGTACTTTTTATACTATTGTCTTAAGGCATTTGGCCTTGTCGAGTGCAAGTCTAAACCCTATTTTGTGGGATGGTGGGCGGGAGGGTGAAAAGCGTGGCGTGGCTTCACAACCCATCAAAGTATCCTTCCACGCCAACAAGAAAATACGGTTCACGGAAACAGTAATTGGTGCTAGCTACCGGACAGATCTTGCGGAAAAATCATACGTTTGGAAATACCAGTTTTCTCGAGAACGAGTGAAATATTTATGTTGATATTTTCAACACCCCTTCTAAGATAATGTATCGATGTTTATTAATCGTTATATTTTCTTATTTTTTGTCATGAAGCTGACAGTTTTCTATTGAAAAATGTCAATTTTATCGATATTTGATCACTGTTAAAATTATAGAGGAGGTGTGTATATAACAAGTATAATTTATTATTATTATTATTATTAATTAGCACCGCGTCTTACTACCCGTTCGGGTTATACGCTTTACGTACTAATTACTCTAATTATTCTAATGAATTAGGAATTGGGAAGGTTGAATTAAGGAAGTGAACCCGCATTTGCGTGGAGGGAGAATGGAAAACCATTTAGGAAAAACCACCCCCAGTTCACCCGACCGAGATTCGAACCTCGATCTCCCCGTCCTCAGCAGTCGGGCTCAACACGACTAGCGCGTTAGCCAACTACGCCACCGAGGCGGGTAAGTATAATTTAATCAACATGCTTCTATCTTTGAACAAACCGTTTCCGAAAAGAAAATGGTACAACAATAAAAATTCTCTGCATTTCCACGCCAAATGAAAAGGCCCAATCGCCTTAAAGATCCCATTAGCATATTAAGCTTTAAAATTCCCCTAGATTTTTTCAGGATTTTCAGAAAAAAAATTACTTTCTTTTCTTTTTATATGCAAGGTTATAAATCAAAATATCGTGCTGTAATCACCAAAAGATTAATAAACATACAATATTTTATAAGTTGGTCTAATTTTATCACTAGTTTTTTTCTTAATCAACCTATTACCTAAGTACATTAGAGCCTTAACCTAGACAAGAATTAGTAGGGAATCTTTGCTATTTTTACTGCGTTTACATCTTAATGGACAGAATACATTCTAATTTTCAAAAGAAGGACCTTTTAAAAGTACAAACATAACTTTGGCGGCCAGAACTGATAATGTTTTACTCATTTATTAGTGTTATTCTACGGGTATTGATAATATATATCAAAAGCTATAGTTGCATATTACATGATTTTTATGACGTATGGATAAGTGAAAGTAGATCTATTTACTTCTCTGTCAAATAGTTTAATTTTAGACTTAACTTCAACGTTTTACCCACTTTGGTGGCAGCGTGGTTAAAGGAACTACTCTCGTGGTAGACTGTTATTATTATTATTATTATTATTATTAGCATCGTGTCTTACTACCCGTTCGGGCTATACGCACTTACTCTAATGTGTAATGGTAGGGTGATTGTGAGATGAAATGGAGGACCTACAGTTTAGCGTGGAATCCGAACCACGGTGGCGGCCTGGCATTTCCCACATTAACAAGATGTCTTGTCAGAGGTGAAGGAAGGGTTTGGTAATCAGATATATCTGTGCTGGGACCGAGGATTGAACCCCGGACCCTCAGCACAGAAGTCTGGCACCTTAACCCTAGACCACCAGGTCACCAATAACTGTCGTGGTAGAATATAATGCCGATGACGGGGAGATCGAGGTTCGAATTTCAGTCAGGTGATCTGAGGTTTTTTCCCCCAAATGGTTTTCCGCTCTTTCTTTACGCAAATGTGGGTACACTGCATCTAAATATAACCTTCCTAATCCCTTAAAACCATTAGCGTAATCAGTACATAAGCGTATAACCTGAATGGTATGTGGTGCTAAAAAAATAATTGTGACACCCCTTTTAAAAAAGTTAATAAAAAATCGCCCACATGCTGTAATGATTAAAGTTCCCTTCCAGTTTCAGTGGCCAAACAGTCTAAGACGTCACTCTAGTGTTAGATTAGCCTTCTGTTGACGGGATGATCGGGATTCGAATCCGGGTAGGATATATTAAGGGTGTTTTTTCTTTAAATGGTATTCCACTCCCCTACGCAAATGTGAGTAGATTATCTCTAAAAATGATGCCTTCCTTATTCCTACCCTATTAGACTAATTATCACAACATGCGTACACAACCTGAACAGGTAGTAATACGCGGTGATATAAAAAAAAAGATTGAAGACCCCTTTCATCCCCGCCCCTCTGCCGATTTTATTCATATTGGTGCACATGAGTTATTAAGGTGGGGAATTAACAGTGGTGTATTGTTGAATGTTGCAAGGGAAGCAGACCTAGTTAAAACTGTACCTGTGATATTTTCTCACCCCCTTAGGTCCTATTTTACCAATCATGCATATGTTCTGCTTTGAATTCCTCACGATGCCTGACCAATAAGTGTTCTCCTGAATATGTAAGGCGTGTTATCACTTCTGGCTGCCAAAGTTATGTTTGTACATTCTAAAAGGTCCTTTTTATGAAAATTAGAATGTATTCTGTCCCACAAGATGTAAACGCGGTAAAAAATAATAAAGATACCCGACTGATTCTTGTCTAGGTAATAGATTGATTAAGAAAAAAAAAATTGGTGAAAATAAGACCAACTTAAAAATATTGTTTTTTTAATTAATATTTTGTTGATAACATCATGAGTCTAAACTAATGCTGCTTACCCTGACAACACTTCACGACGCCACTGATAAGTAAGGAATGAGAGAAAGTATCAGTGTTTTTTGTATTTTTTTAATAGCAATTTTTTTTTTTTTGGCCAAGATAAATAAAATATTGTTTCAGTAGAAACATAGTTAAATTTCCTTCATATGTTGATATCAACAGCTGTTGTTGAATTTCTGTCATGAGCATAGCGTCATTAGATGACAAACTTTTTAAATACAAAATAAAAAGTTGTCATTAAATTCCAGAACACCCTTGAACAGATAATCTACAACTATTAATATTACCGTATGATTAAAATTAAGCTCTATATTTGTACTGAAGCAATATTTCATTTATTTTCATAAAAAAAATTTTTTTTATATAAATACTAAAAAAAAAAGCACTGACCTTTTCTCACGTCACCCTAAATCCCCAACTTAAAATGGCTTACACCATGTTTGTGTGTGTTTTTAAAAGCTGGCTGAACGCACGCGGCCTTTTGCTCGTCCTACCATCCAACGTGTATGACATGACGTGGTCTATTTAGCGCCTGGTTTATGATTTAATCGCACGGTTAGGCGTGAACGACAGCTTTCAGCTAGTACAGTACACTCTCCAAGAGGCCAGACTACACTAGGTCACGACATGACTTGCTGCTGGCCATTATATATATTTAGCACCACGTCTTACTACCCGTTCGGGTTACCGTTCGGGTTATACGCTTTAAGTACTAATTACGCTAATGGATTAGGAATTAGGAAGGTGAATTAGAGGAAGTGAACACGCAGGAGGAAGAATGAAAACCATTTAGGAAAAACCACCCCCAGCTCACTCGACCGAGACTCGAACCTTTGATCTCCCCGTCCTCGGTAGTCGAGCTCAACACGACAAGCGTGTTAGCCAACTACGCCACCGAGGCGGGTTATTGAAGACAAAACAATGACCGCAATAGTATTCAACCTTTTATTGTTCACGTAACTCCAGATGTATATATTATTATTATTATTTTATTATTATTATTTAGAACCGCGTCTTACTACCGTTTGGGTTATACGCTTTAAGTACTAATTACGCTAATTAATTAGGAATTGGGAAGGTTGAATTAGAGGAAGTGAACCCGCATTGAGTGGAGAAAGAGTGGAAACCCTTTTAGGAAAACCACCCCAGTTCACCCGACCGAAATTCGAACCTCCAATCTCCCGTCCTCAGCAGTCGAGCTCAACACGATACAAGCACGATAGCCAACTACGCCACCGAGGCGGATAACTCCAGATGTAATTTATCTTCATTTTCGTTCACCTATTTTTTTATACGGTGTCTTAATACTTGTTCAGGATATACGCACATGAACATATTATGCTAAAAAGTTAGGGATGAGGAAGGTTAAATATAGAGTAAGTGTACCCGCAGTTGCATGGAGGGAGAGTGGAAAACTTTTGGGAAAAAACACAGTGCATCAAACCAACCGAACTCCCTGTTACCTGCATTTTAGTCTAACACTAGAGTGACGTCCTAGACCATTCGGCCACCGAAGAAGGCTCCCCAAAGTTGTGGGTAAATAATGAAAGCTACACATATTCTATAAAAATGTATATCACCATGTCTTACTACTCGTTCAGTTTATAAATTGCATATATGGTAATTACTCTGATGGGGTAAGGATGTGGAAGAAAGCATTTTAGAGGTAATTTACCCGCATTTCGTGGAAGCAGAGTGGGAAACCATTTAGAAAAAACCATCCTCAGTAGAGCCGACTGGTATTAGACTCCCAGTAATCTCGTCAACAGAAATATGTTATAATCCACATCTAAAATAAATTATAGCCAAGATAATCTATTAAATAATGAGTTATAACTGAGAAAATCGGAGAAAAAAGCTATTAAATAACAAATATATTATTTCCTACCATAAAGCTAACTTGCCAGCCAGATAAAAAAAAATCTCATAAAGGAGAGAACGGGATTGAAAGAATAATTATGGCTTTCTCAAATCACATGTCCTTACTTTCGAGTCTAGTGGGGCTAACCCTAAATTTGGCACTGATTAATCAATGTTTATTACCATTAAATAAAGTATATATATACATATATATAATTATAGGCTATTACATATATATATATATATATACATAATATATTTGATGTATTCCCTAAGATGTCTTAGCGTACCCCGGGTTGAATACCACTGCTTTAGAGAATTTACCACACATTAATATGTATTTAGTCTGAACTACTGATGTTCCGTTACTTACTGTACTTTCATTCCCATTATTACGTTTTAACACCAAAATATAAAAGTCACAATCCCTCTCGCAATTTAAAAAAACTATTTTATTGGTTCTCTGTTCTTCCCCCTCTCCCCCACCCTCCTTTTCCGCCGTGACCTACCTTGTGTAAATTACAGGACAGCTTAAGAACACCTTAAACTATGGAAACCTTCACCGCCAGGACCTATCCCAAGCTATGAGCTATTATTATAGGACACTTTAAGCTTCCCCTCAAATTAGGGCAAGGTCATCCTCCCTCATAACCTATATTATGCTATGACGTATTATTATAGGACACATTAATCTCTCCCTCATATTAGAAACAAGGCCATTCACGTTTGAATAACTATTTGTATAGTGAAAGATAAAAACCTCTTTTCGTTTAATTTGATTAAGAGCGTGCATCACATGCCTATCAACTCTGTGATACGGTCGGTTAGAAATCATAACTTTACATCAACAATATTGCACGTTGATCATTTCTGATTAAACATTAATAGAGATAAAGAGTTGATAGAGGTTCCTAAGAAAAACATTGTTTAAATATCAAATTATATTTGGATAAAAACTGCATTGTAAAGACAGTTTTTGACCATTTTAGAATGCTTCACAGATAAGCTTTGTGCACAAATCTTCATTCTGTCACACTAGGGACATACTTTAGTTATTAACAAGTAACTATATCGCTTTGTCCTCCATCGTCACCGTGGAAAATTTCAGAGTAATCATTCAAATACGAATGAACTGCACACATTTCTGGTATACATAGGTGTTTTCTTTTCCCTTTTACTCCCATACCTCGCGCGAGTTGGTAGCTGAGTTGGGCCTGCTATGATGAATGCTCTTAATATGAAAACCAGCAAATTAAAATTATCCAACCCGTTTCAACGTCCACTAGGTCAAAGGCTATCACTCTCGTAATAGACTGTACCTCCGATGACCGTGGGAGTTTGAGGTTCAAATTCCAGTCTGGTGTACTGAGGATGATTTTTCCTAAAATTGTTTTTCACTCTATCTCCACGCAAATATAGCTCTTCATCCTTAATAAATTTGTGTAATCAGTACAAAAGCACAGGCTATATACTGAACGGGTAATAAGACGCGGTGCTTTGTTTAAAAAATATAAAAATAAACTAATAAGAGTCAAACTAGTACCCTAAAATATAGCTGAATTCCAAAGGATCCCCTTAACTGTGGGTAAGTGACACAAAAAGTAAGGGCTTATGGTAATTTACCGTGATCATCCTGTTGGCAGGAAATTGAACCCATGGGAATTAATTTTCTTGTTTCGACATTGATTAACTTTCATATCGAATTCACCTTAAAAAAAAAAAAAAGCAAAAATATAGTGAATAGCATTCCCATTTTGGTGATAACCTTCACCTAGATTCAACAACCACATTGAAAAAAACCAACTTTTTTCCAAGTAGGCCTACATTTTTTTTAATTAAAGGAAATTACCCAATTTTTCACTGACACTGTGTAGTGCATTTAGTTTTGGTAGGAACGTTACCAATGTACGAGTAATTGGAAGGATCTGAACAGCAATTCATCCATTGCCTGTCACAGTGGTAGAACGTTTAGAAAGTCCGAACGATAAATCTAGATCCTAGATGGTCCTAGCTTGGTCCGAGAACAGTCCAAGCTATTATCTTTATATGCACATGCCCCATTATTACCTTAAGGCAATTGGCCCTTTTTATTTAGCGTGGAAATGCAAAGTCAAGGGAAATTTATTTTATATTCAAGAGTTTTTATTGTTTTGCAATTTTCTTTTCGGAAAGGTTTGTTCAAGAATAGAAGCATGTTGAATAAGTTATACTTTTTATATATACACATATCCTCTATAATTTTAACAATGATTCCTCGGTCCCGGCACAGTTATATTTGATTGCCAAAACCTTCCTTCACCTCTGAAAAGACGTGTATTAATCAGAACTTGTGAATGTGTGGAATGCCAGGGCTCCACCGTGGTTCGGATCCCACGTTAAACTGTAGGTCCTCCATTTCATCTCACAATCACCCTACCATTACACATTAGCATAAGTGCGTACAAACCGAACAGGTAGTAAGACGCAGTGCTTTAATAATAATAATAATAATAATAATAATAATAATAATAATAATAATATAATAATAATAATAATAATTTAACAGTGATCAAACATCGATAAAATTGACGTTTTTCAATAAAATACTTGCGGCTTCAAGACCAAAAATCAGAAAATGTAACAATTAATAAACATCGATACATTATCTTAGAAGGGATGTTGAAAATATTAACATAAAAATTTCCCTCGTTCTCGAGAAAACTGGTAATTCTAAAAGGAAGATTTTTCCGCAAGACCTGTACAGTAGCTAGCGCCATATATGGTTTCCGTGATCCCTCTGTTCTTGTTGGCACGGAAGGATACTTTGGCCGGTTGTGAAGCCACGCCACGCCTTTCACCCTCCCTCCCCCATCCCACAAAATAGGTTTTAGACTTGCACTCGACAGGGCCAAGAGCCTTAAGGACGTTTCCTACATATGACGTAGCGTTAAGTAAAAAAAATAGAAATTCCCATACTAATGTTTTCACGCTTTATTCGTTGGGGCTTAAAGATATAACTTTGAAACAAAAACCATAAAGTCTTAAATAATAATTCTTAAAGCAGTCATACATTGTCAACAAAACTATTTTTATTATCTTAAAGTAATTTTTTTGTAGAAAATTTTTCTTATTTGGTTTGGTTCCAATACCTAGTTCACCATCGTAATTAGCATTTAAGCTTACAACCCTAACGGGTAGTAAGACGCGATGCCAAATAAAAAAGTAAAATAAAATATAGCTTCGAACTTACCAAGTAGGTAACGTCGTTAAGTTTGAGTTGAAGGTAACGTAAGTTAAGGTCAATATTTTCACAGATTTATTTAAGCATAAAATCAAATATTGTTTCAGTAAATACGTTTAGTTTAATTATCTACATAAAGTAAGATCAATATATCTTGAATATTTGTCACAAGTATAATGACATTTGAACATAAAACTTTTTTTAAAAAGACGATTAACAGTCTTGTTCAAATGTCACTATGCTCATGACTAAGCCCCGGATTTTTTTTTTTAAACGCCACTTTTTTCGGTACATCACAGACAGTGAGCATAATTCTTTTCATGATACCCTGAAAACGTTTTTTACGCCATTTTTTTATCATTTTTTGTAAGTTTGAATTTTTAGGTAATATTCTTTTCGTAATTTCTTAGTCATTTTTGCCAATTTTTGAGTAATTTCTAGGCATTTATCTTGAATAAGCATATTTTTAAAAAAAAAATCAATATTTTATAAGTGCATGAATAATCAAAGGTTAATTTCAACACACAGTTGAGAGAAGATGATATAGTCAATTAACTTGTATCCTCTTTGCTTGTATAATTGTAAAACACACATTCTTGGTGAGAGACTACAACTAACTATATTGGACAGGGTTGCGTTGGGAGAGGATAGCTACTGTATATAAGAATTCTGGTAGGGAAAAAACCCTATCTGGCAGCTACAAAAGCTACTAACAAATTTTTAATATATTCATACGTTAAGTCATATGATCTAGAACCATCACGTTTGATAGATACTATCAATACCCATAAAATAAAATAGTAATAATAATATAGTAAAATGTTGGCAATGTTGACCACAAAAAAAGTATGTATTTTCTAAATGGTTCTTCCTACCAAAATTATGGTATAGCATTTCTAAAGCAAATATTTGAAAATCCCTATTATCTTTAGCAGTGTGCGCAAGTTTGGTTGTCAAAGGCTTTTAATTGAATATATATAGTTTCCAATTGTAAAGTTCGTGTCTTATTTCCTCGTATGCATCCATTACAAGTTTTTTTTTTTTAATATTTCTAAGTTTTTGTTTGTAATTCTTGAAGTAACATTTGATCATTTTTGGATTATTTTATAGGTTGGTATTTGATAAGTTTTGGGTCATCAAATCTGAGCCTCGTTTGTGACCATTATTAATGAACTATTTATAATATTGTGTGTAGAAAACTAAATTAAGCACATCTACTTAAGATATATTTAATTAATTTTGGCCTTTTAAGTTTTTAGTTATAATTGTGGTGTACTGAATATGTATTGACCTAAAAGGTTTTTCGACCCTCCTTCCACATAAATGTGGGTACACTTACTCTAAACTAAACCTTCCTCGTCCTTAGCACATTTTTTAAATTAATTATTAATACATGTGCTTAAAACCCCTAAACGGGTACTGAGACGTTGTTAATATATTTTTTTTAACTGTCAGATAGGACACTTTCTCTAAAAAATTAATCTGTGATACTTTTTTTTCTTCAAATTGTCAGGGAACGGTTCTTGAACCGGCGTCTCGAGAATACAGTTCAGGGCTTGAGGGGGGACGACACTAGTGTAGTCCGGACTTCAGGTCGCGTTCTGTACTTCATGACCGCATTACTAGTACTACTAGTAACAATAAAAGAAATGTCGGATAGCCTACTGAAGGGAGTGCTCAAGGTTGTCGGTGAAGCTTAGCGCAAGCAGGCCTTCATTGGACACACCACATTATTATTAGCACCGCGTCTTACTACCCATTCGGGTTATACGCACTTACGCTAATGTGTAATGGTAAGGTGATTGTGAGATGAAATGAAGGACCTACAGTTTAACGTGGAATACGAACCACGGTGGAGACCTGGCATTCCTCACATTCACAAGATGTCTTGTCAGAGGTGAAGAGGTTTGGTAATCAGATAAATCTGTGCCGGGACCGAGGATTGAACCCCGGACCCCCAGCACAGAAGACTGACACCTTACCCCTAGACCACCAGGTCACCTTGACACACAACACGATCACGGTTAACGCATGCGAAAATGAAAAAAAACAACATAAATAATTATAAATATATATTCAACTTGAAATCCTGAATCTCTCGTGTCCTTTTCTGTTGGGTGGCGGGCGAGCAAGGGGACATGCCTTGACCGTGGGCAAGATGGTGTTTTATAGTAACCAGTTTGACGGTCAAATGTTCGAAGACAGTAGAGGAATGTCCCTTCACACGGAATCCTCATAAGACCACACAATTCATCTACAGTACTTATATTATTTTATTTCTTTATTTTCAGCACCGCGTCCACTTCGTCTTACAATCCGTTCGGGTTGTACTTTTATTTACTAATTACGCTAAAGGTTTTAGGGATTAGGAAAGTTATATTTAGAGGAAGTGTACCCGAATTTTCATGGATGGATAATAGAATGATATTTTGTAAAAACCACCCTCAGTACATCCGGACGAGATTCGAACTTTATCTCCTCGTCATTGGCAGTCTATTCTACTACGAGGGTATCCGTTAGACCCGAGGCCACCGAGGTGGGTCATGTACAGTAAATTTTGCCAAAATTAGGCCTATAAAACATACTTAACCTAAATATAAGCTAATATCTATTTTAAGAACCCCTAAAGGAGTGAATAGTTTTTCAGTATTTTTTTTTTCCTTTTATTCAACAAGGAAAGATTTAATTTTTTCACATACAGTAGTCTGAGTTGTAGATAATTTATGAAAAATACGTTTACAAAAAAAACTACTTCAAGATAAAAATAATAATAATTGTGTGACTCTCTAGGACAATTTATAGAATTATTTTTTAAAAAAATACTGTTTTTGTCTTAACGTTAAATCTTTAAAACTCGATCGACGTTTAATGAAGATGTATGTTTCTACAGCGATCGACTTAAAATTATTTTCGTAATATCCATAAGGTTTCACTTTCCTGCTTGCTATTAGATAGCAATAGACTCGACTGCTGATGACGAGAAAATCAGGGTTCAAATCCTGGTTGGTAGTACGAGAGTGACTTTTCCCTAGATGTTTTTCCAATATTCCCTACAAGTATCTTTATATACACTTCTTCTAAATTCAACCTTTCTCGTCCTTAACACATTAGTACAATTAGTACATAAGCGTACAAACCGAACGGGTTGTAAGACGTGGTGCTAAAAACTTTAAAAAATATTCTTACAATGTAGGTACGGGAAAGGTAGAATTTATAGGAAATGTAGTCATCCCATTTTTTCACAAAGTGAGAGTGGGAAACAATTTATTTAAAAAAAAAAAAACCTAGTAGAGAGTCAAACTCGGTGATCTTGGGGGTAAAGCGCTTATCTCACGACCCAATTTTCATGGGTCCAAAGCCAGTTGGGGTTGATGTATCTGAGCGATAAAAAATCTGTAGCACAACCTCCTTTGGAAGGGGAAGTAATACCATGGTCCCAGGTTGAATGTGTCGTATAAAATTCGTAATCTTGTGAGGAAATTCTTGTGTGCTGATAGAATCAGTCGGTTAAGAATGTGCACTTAGAATACCTCAAATAAATAATAAAAAAACTATAAGGAACTCGAACACAGACTTCCATAGCACCAGGAGTATAGTTTATTACTATAGTTACACCATAGATCATGCAATCACCAGTATGGGTTGCATATTTTTTTTAATCTCTAAGAACAAAAAAGTCTTTAAATCAACTTAATCATAGTCTATCTTTCACTCAGAGAAATTTGCTAACATTTTGAGTTCGAGTCATCCTTAGTAATTTATTAGCTGAAGGAGGTTGCCTACCTGTGACGTAAAAGTTGGAACAAAAACCATACATTCTTAAATAATTCTAAAAATAGTCCTACAGTGTCACAAAATTATTGTAGGTGACCTGGTGGTCTAGGGGTAAGGTGTCGGACTTCTGTACTGGAGGTCCGGGGTTCAATCCTCGGTCCCAGCACAGATTAATCTGATTACCAAACCCTTCCTTCACCTCTGACAAGACGTGTATTAATCACAACTTGTGAATGTGGGGAATGCCAGGCCTCCACCGTGGTTCGGATCCCACGTTAAACTGTAGGTCCTCCATTTCATCTCACAATCACCCTACCATTACACATTAGCGTAAGTGCGTATAACCCGAACGGGTAGTAAGACGCAATGCTAATAATAATAGTAATAAAATTATTGTTTTATCTTAAAGTAGTTTTTCGGTAAACGCATTTTTTTTATAATTCATTTACAACTTAGGCTATTTGGCTTGGTCACGAAAATGTCCTGTAGGAGTCCTCCTGCCAGGATATGTGGTAGCATATGTGTCCATCTAGAATAGGAAACAAGAAAAATATGATTTTATAAGGAAAGTCAATGTTTTCAAGGCTAAAATGGTAGAATGAGTGTGTAATCTCGTCAGAAGAAGAGAGGAAATCTTACTAGCACATAGACACGAGGCCTCCCAGGGTGAACTGCTCATTTTCTTCCCTTTTTTCTATTTTGTACATTGGTGTCTAAGTGTGTCAAGCTAAGATGCAATCCACCTCACGAGATAGACTCGAAATCTCGGAGTAGGAAACATCGTAAATAAAAGCCAGATATTGCCTTTCACCCCTTTATTCCAATAAGTGGACTTGGCGCGAGGCGTCTGGGGTTCCATCACAGTCATAACACAAACATGTCTTCATTCAGTGTCCCGTGAAAACAAAGAGTCAAATTGCCAGGCATCACAGGTAAGTCTTGAACTCGACACATGGAAATTTGCACCGGTTCTAGAGGGGGAAAGGGAGGTGCATGGTGTAAAGAACCTTTGCAAGAAGCTGCCACGGTGGCAGTGGCGTGTCCCAGAATGTTGTCAGGGAAAGCCGAGCGTGCATCGCATGTCAATCTACTCTGTGACACGGTTGTATAGAAATCGTAAATTTACACCAACACTATTGCACGTGTATCATTTATGATTAAACATTAATGGAGATAAATAGTTAATAGAAGTTCCTAATACAGAACGTTGTTAAAATATTAAATAATGTTTGGAAAAACTGCATTGAAAAGACCATTCTTTACCATTTTAGAATTACTTTACAGGTAAGCATTTTCCACAAATCTTCATTCTGTCATAATAGGGACTTACTGTAGTTATTATTATTATTATTATTATTATTATTATTATTATTATTATTATTATTATTACCACCGCGTCTTACTACCCGTTTGGGCTACACGCACTTACGCTAATGTGTAATGGTAGGGTGATTGTGATATGAAATGGAGGACCTACAGTTCAACGTGGAATCCGAACCACGGGGGAAGCCTGGCATTCCCCACATTCACAAGATGTCTTGTCAGAGGTGAAGGAATGGTTTGGTAATCAGATAAATCTGTGCCGAGACCGAGGATTGAACCCCAGACCCCAGCACAGAAGTACGACACCTTACCCCTAGACCGCCAGGTCACCCTACTGTAGTTATTAACAAGAACCTTTGTCGCTTTGTCCCCCATCGTTACCACGGAAAATTTCGAGTAATCATTCTATTACGAATGCACTGCACACATTTCTGGCATATCTTAAGTCTTTTCTTTGATCTTTTACTCCCATACCTCACGCACACACACAAACGCACATGCGAGCGTGAAGCTGAGTTGGGTCTGCTATGATGAATGCTCTTAAGGTGGGGATGTAAGTAACGCAAGAAAAGATAAGTATTTTCGCAGTTTTTATAGCAAGACTTTTTTTGGACAACATATTTAAAATATTGTTTCAGTAAAAACAATTTTCTTTACATGGTGGTCTCAATGGTTGTTGACTATCTGTCATGAACATTGTGACATTATATGATAAACTTATTGAATGAAAATAAAAAGGTGTCATTAAATTCCACGTCACCCTTGACAGATAGTCAACAACTGTTGAGGTCACCACGCGAAGAAAATTAAACTCTATATTTCTACTGGAGCCCTGTTGGTCTAGGGGTAAGGTGTCAGACTTCGGTGCTGGCGGCTGGGTTCAATCCTCGGTCCCAGCAAAGATTTATCTGATTTCCAAACCCTTCGTTCACCTCTGACAAGACATCTTGTGAATGTGGGGAATGCCAGGCCGCCACCGTGGTTCGGATTCCACGTTAAACTGTAGGTCCTTCATTTCATCTCACAATCACCCTACCATTACACATTAGCGTAAGTGCGTATAACCCGAACGGGTAGTAAGACGCGGTGCTAATAATAATATATAATAATAATAATAATAATAATAATAATCTACTGGAGCAATATTATATTTATTTTGACTAAAAATGTTTTACTATAAAAACTGCAAAAACATTCACCTTTTCTTGCATTCCCTACATCCCCACATTAAGCTGTTCTTTTGAATTGTTTTTATCACTCGGTAAAACACTCAATTTTCAGGTATTAACGAAAATACATTTCCCAGGTGAGATGCGTAGGGCAGAGCCTAGTTATAGCTCAATGTAAAGAGAATAGAAAGGTTGTGCCTCTTTGAGGAATTTTATTTCCATTGATTACGTCACCCGGTACACACCAGTTATATTTTAATAATAAATCAGCCACAAATACATTTTTTTAATAAGATGAGTCATGATACTGTTAGAACAAAGGTGTGTATTATGAAGTTTTATTTGTTATTTAAAGTTTCAAAACTTGACTTGATTTTAAACAATTTCACAGGAAGATCGGAATTTTAATCTCTGTTGGGTGCACCGAGTGTGATTTATAACAAATGGTTTTCACACTCTCCTACCCATGCAAATGCGAATAAACTTCCTAAATATTCAAACTTCCTCATTTTTACCACATTAGCGTTATTTTACACCCGAACTCGTAATAAGATACGGTGACAAAAAAAAAATGTTAAAAACCCTGATTTATATTAGAAATAAATAAAATTGCTGCAACCTTGTAAAGTCTTTACACCTTGACTGCTCGTAGCAATGGCAACATAACGTGACTGAAATGCGATCCCGAATGCCCGCTTACATTAAGGTTGTAATGTACACGGTCTGAAACCGACACTAGTCAGGTAGACAAGGAGGGAAAGACTTCATGGGCTTCTTTTGCTTCTCGTTTTCTACTCGAGTTTAGTTTTTAACTGAATAAAAAAAAAAAAAAAGAAAGATATTCGCAGATTATAAATTGGAATAAGTCACCACGTAGAGATCTTATGTGTCCGTATATACGGACGATGTATCCGTACTTAATCAAGTAACAAGTATATTATTACTGTGAACGATTATCATGGTGATTAATTGTTTCAATTTAAAACCCACGTAATAAAATTTAATTATATTATCACGATAAGTCCTTTCTTTATTTATCGTTATCGGTGACATGGCGGTCTAGGGGTAAGGTGTCGGTCTTCTATGCTGGGGTCCGGGGTTCAATCCTCGGTCCTGGCACAGATTTATCTGATTACCAAATCCTTCCTTCACCTCTGACAAGACATCTTGTGAATGTGGGGAATGCCAGGCCTTCACCGTGGTTCGGATCCCACGTTAAACTGTAGGTCCTCCATTTCATCTCACAATCACCCTACCATTACACATTAGCGTAAGTGCGTATAACCCGAACGGGCAGTAAGACGTGGTGTCAATAATATTATTTATCGCTATGTCACATCTCTGGTGGCAGTTAGATGCCTTTCATTCAACACTTTAAATTTTATCCATTGAATGGTCGGGGAAACTAGAATTTACTCATCTACCCTCTGTGCAATCTGATACCTGTTTCTCGAAAGGACATCCTCCTAACACAATAGGCTAAAACATCCTTACTATTTAATACCTCCCAGAAATTTTGCCATCTACTCTAGTCTCAGATCATTCAACTTTTTATATCTTTGACGTTTAAAATGACACCTTTAACAAGGGTTTTATTATTCGCGACTGTAAAGAAAAAGGGGTGAGAAGAGGGGGAGAGAAAGGAAAGTTGATCCAACCATTTTGAAGGCATCTAAGTTACATAGGTTTAGCTTGACCGTGTTGCTGCTACGTGATGCCAATACTGTAGCTATATTTTAACATCGGTCTAAAGTATGTTGAAGAGGTATAAAAAATCGTCACATGTCAGATTCACATTATGTCGACCGAATATCATAGTTTTATGGTTAGTGAACTTCCCTTACTGATCCTCTATTAACTCTTTATCTCCATTAATGTTTAATCAGAAATGATCCACGTGCTATAATGTTGGTGTAAGTTTAGGATTTCTATAGTAGTTCCATGTCTTCTTTGGTGCTGACTGACAGCTCACAGCTGACTTCTGAAGGTTTTGAAAAGTTACCAGACCAAATTATGTATCCCTACGCCTAACCAATTATCTGTAAAAAACATGTGTTTAGCAGCTGTCACTTCTGACAGTAAAAATGTAGGTATATACCTAAATGTTGACTGTCAGAAGTCAGCTGTGAGCTGTCAGTCAGCACCAAAGAAGCCATGGGGCTACTGTAGCCGACTCTTAACACAGAGTTGATTGGCATGTGATGCACGTTCTTAGGCTGTCACTTGGAGAAGGTTACTCTGACGAATGTTTGGGAAAGCGTTCTTTCACCCTTTTATTAACTCCTGGTAATTCGTGATTGTTTGAAACAAGTCAAACGGGAAATTTCACAATAGCGAAGTGAAGGTGATCTGTTTGGTGGAGTGTATCCATGGTACTAAGAAGAGTGTATCTCAACTCTTTAAAAAAAAAAAGGAAGGGGAAAGTGGCGGGGGGAGAATCAAAGAGGAGGGGAGGGGGAGCAAAGAAGGTCTCTTAGGCTTCCGCGGAAGAGAAACTTCTTTTCGGTAGGAAAAGATTGGGAATAAAAAATAAAAAATAAATAGAAAGGATAATTTTCACTGTTGCAGCTTCACGGTGAATGATCAGCAGACTTATTTAGAAGTCGCTGTCAATCTCCTATATGGAGTTCAGTGCATCTATAGTTTGATTTTCTTACGAATAGATAATTGGAGCGCCTTTAATAAAAATATTTATTTTGTGGTAAAAATTGATAGCCTTTTACTAAATTACTAACTGACCTCGTGGTATAGTGGCCAGGCTCCTGGCTGCTGATCTAGAAGTCCCGGATTCGATTACCGTCTGGTACTGGGGGCTTTTTCTCCAAAGGGGTATAGCTCCCATGGTCACCAGGATTTGGGTAATCAGGTATAAGGTGGGATTGTATCGAACGCGATAAATGGGCAGTACTTTTGCAGTTTTTATAACAAAACATTTTTTGGTCAAAATAAATCAATAATTCTCCAGTAGAAACATAGAGTTTAATTTTCTTCACATGGTGATATCAACAGTTGTTGAGTACCTGTCAAGAGTGTCCTGGAATTTCCTAACCTTTTCTCTTCATTTAAAAAGTTTCCTACAGAAGCAATATTTTTTTATAGTGTCAAAACTTTAATATAAAAATACAAAAGTAGACCTCAACTACTTTTTCGATATTCCCAACTTAAGTTTAAGATCTTCATTCACTATCACAATCTCCTCATCTCATCGGGACATGGAAAAAGCCTCCACGGAAAGGATGTACGATTATTAAGACACAAACTAATAAAAATAACCTTTTGGATGTTTCTTTTTTATGGAAGTAGCGTATACAGTTTCACTTAAAAAAATGCTTTTCAAACTAAAATATAAAGTTCACTTCTAAAATCAACGATGGAGAACCAGCCGGAACAAGGGTAGTTTATGATGTTTTTTCAAATAGTCAAGGTGGAAATATTCTTACTACGGTGGTTAAAAAATAAAAACTTTTCATTTTGAAACTAATATTTTGTATTGCTCTCTCTCTCTCTTCTCTTAAGTTATAAATTTTTTTATGTTGGTGGCCAGCGAAAAGTGTGAATATAGCATTTTAAATTATTAGATGTACAATAATATCTCATGTCGTTACAACCGTCAATACAAATAACACAATTGTTTTATTAATTTATTTTCTTCTTTCAGTAAGTTACGAAAAGGTCAATTATATAGTAATCCTTTGGAAGTATTAGATCGTTCATCTAGCAGACCCAACTCATCTCCCAGATCGCGTGAGGTTTGGGAGTAGAAGGGAAAAGAAAAGACCAACAATATGACATAAATGTGTGCAGTGCATTCGTTTTTGAATGATTACTCGAAATTTTCCGCGGTGACGATGGGGGAAAAAGTGACAAAGTTTCTTGTTAATAACTACAGTATGCCCTGTTATGCCAGAATGAAGATTTGTGTACAATTTTGTCTGTGAAGCCATTTTAAAATGATCATATAACGGCCTTCTTAATGAAGTTTTTATCCCAATATAATTTAATATTTCAAGGAAGTTAAGTATTATTAAATTCTATTAACTCTTTCTCTCCATTATTGTTTAATCAGAAATGATCCACGTGCAATAGTGTTCGTTTAAATCTACGATCTCTAACCGATTGTGTCACAAAATTGAAAAAAACATTTTATTGATTATATAATATTATTAATCAAATAATAACTAGACCTAACTAGGTTGACATCAGCAACTTTCAGTCAATGTTTGCAATAAAGACCCTTTTCTATCTTTCAGATATGTTTATTCATAATAAAATAGTGCTGTACAACCAGGTCGGTAACGTGTCTGTCTACACCACTAAATGACAAAACCAGTGCCGGTGGGCATGTGATATAAGGTGTCAAGCTCACCTGGTCTGGATTTTCTTATGACGTGGAGGTTGGGCTTTGAATCCTGGCGGTTGTTTCCAAAATGGTTTTCCACTATCACTCACAGGCCTCATTTGCGAGAGGACAGAAGAAATGAAATTATTTTACTTATAATTATTTTTTCATTTCCTTCGTGGTAATTAACGTGCACTTTCTGAACCAACTGTTTATAGAAATATAAATAATTAAATACAGAACTAACAACATCCAGCCCCTTACCATTAATTCATCACTGTGAAAGGAGAAACTCACATTTCACCAATACTTTCCTTTTACTATGCCGGCAATCGAACCTGGGACTTTTAACTCAGTAGATGGACACACTACCAACTGAGTTAAGGTGTTGGACATTTTTTCTTATTTCAAGTGAAAATTGTTTCGTTCTGTTTCCCTAATAATTAAGAACTAACGACGCCTAAGAAGTCTCCCTACACGCAAATTCAGAAATACCTAATCTAAATTCTACCTTCCTCATCCGTACCCCAGTAATTTATTACTTACCATATGGAACTAAGAAATCGAAAGTTCATTGCAGCACTTAGCCACTTATATCTATATTTTATTACATACTTAGTTCCACTCCATTATCCCTAATTTATTACACACATATCCTTTATGTTTCTTCTCACTCATACTATCCATCTCATTTACACACCTGAACCCTATCCTTTGAGATAGCTCTATCCAGTCCACCACATTATACCCTATCCCTATCTTGAGCTAGTTCTATCCAGTCCACCTCATTACACTCTATCCCTATCTTGAGATAGCTCTATCCAGTCCACCACATTATACCCTATCTCTATCTCGAGCTAGTTCTAATCAGTCCACCTCATTACACCATATCTCATTCAAGTCCCTTTTGTTATCCTCCCATCTGCGTCTAGGTCTTCCCAATGGTCTCTTCACCTTGGGTTTGCCAGTCAATACCCTAAACACAGTTCTAGAATCTTCCATTCGCAATGCATGGTCTGAACACCGTAATCTACAAAACTCGATTATCCTAATAATGATTTATGTTAAGTAGGCGTACAGGTTATGCATTAATATACATTACAACTCTAAATGAAAATGAACTACAGGCACAAACATACTTACAAAACATACAAACACAGGACTATATCCTTTTCTCTGGCCATAAGTACGAAACAACTAAGGGTCGCAGGAACGATTCCCGGAAGGAGCTGAATAATGAATGCATCCTTCTGTGTAATTGAGGGAGTTCCCCTTTCACACTAGTGTGTTAATAGCCTTGAGACTGTGTCTTGTTTCTGTTATAGAATTAAGTTAATTTGTGAATCGTGTACTGAAGACAGTCAAATTGTTACTAAAGTGCACTTTAAATGCAAACTAAAATCAATGCAACTGAATGTACGTGTTTTAATAAAACGGTATTCTATGACGTTTGAATAATAGTTTCACCCACACCAGTGAGCACACAGTCTAGGACGTCAGGTTTTAAAAATACTGGAGGGTCAGTGACAAAAGGTCTGGGTTTATATTTCAGCTGATCGTTTTAAGGAGGTTTTTTCCCCCCATACCGCTATTGTCTTCCCCCTTTTTACCGTTAACCGCCAATAATTGAGAGTAATATTTTATAGTGGGGCAGTAACTCACATTATGTTAGAAGATATGTATGTTGACCCATAATACTTTTCAACACAAACTTAAAACATATATAGTTATCAATTTATTAAAATTTTTATTTGATAGACAGATTTTTTTAAATTATTGTCACAATGGATTTTTTTTTAAGTTATGTGTTGTGTAGTGAGACAAATTATCACAAAACGAGAATGACACAAACACACACACACTTTGTGTTTAGTGAGTTATTTCAAATAATTGATGACCTCAGTGTTCTCGGGGTAAAGTGTTCGCCTTAGGAGCCGATGCTCGTGGGTTCAAACCTAGCCACGATCGATGGATTTTTCTTGCTTGATAAAAATACGTAGCACAACTTCCTTTGAAGGGGAAGTAAAGCCATCAGTTCCATGTCAATTGTGGCTTGTAAAGAAACCCTGGAAGCTATGTGAACATACTTTTCCCTGCAAAATTGGTAGGCTCTTTCGCACTCGCTCATAGAAATCCTCGTGTGTTGATACAATTAGTCGGTTAAGAAAGTGCACGTTGGATATTTTAAATAAATGAAAATCAAATCACATATATTATTATTATTATTATTATTATTATTATTATATTATTATTACTAGCACGCGTCTTACTACCCGTTCGGTTTATACGCACTTACGCTAATGTGTAATGGTAGGGTGATTGTGAGATGAAATGAAGGACCTACAGTTTAACGTGGAATCCGAACCACGATGGCGGCCAAAATAATGTACAACAGTAGATGCAGCTTTCCGCTTGTATCTCTCTTTATAGGCTCACGCACGTAATTAGTTTTCGGTTTTAAAATTCGATTGTTTCCTCCACGTAGAATTTTATGGAGAATCGTGGACCAAGCTGAGAGTGCTTAGAACAGAGTGACTTACGCAGCTAGCATTGATTTTTTATGATTGGTTTAGAGCCCGTCACAGTGTCACATTTCAGTTACGCTCTTGTTTTTTTGGGTGAGTGTGTGAATCAAAAGTAATTCGGGTGAATTTACTTTTTAAAAAAATCCTCCTCTTAGTAACCTATTAACGTGTGCCATCAAATAGCCTTGTTTAAATCCAATTTTATTTTAATAAATTAAACTATTTCGAATTGAATTCAAATATTTTACAATGTATTTTCTTCAAATAAAATAAAAATAAGATATAAGGCTGGATTTTTTTTTAGTCAAGTGCGATCACAAAATGTAATACAAAAAAAAAGCAAACAAAAATAAATATAATTACTGGCGTTATGACATAAATTATATACAACATTATGATAAAAATTGTGATATTATATTTTAATAACGGGTAGGAATTAGTTTATGTAGAAAGTTACATTACTAAAAAGTTTGACTTTTGTGTTTGAATTTTGAAACATTCCATTAAACTGGAATCTGGTATCTATTAGAAATTTCAAATCTTAATAAAATTGTTCGAATATTTATATTGAGAATTTCTTATCGAATTCAAACTTCGGATTCGAATTTGAAATTTAAAATGTTTGCACAGGCTTACAAAAGTGACTTCAAATCAAGAGTAAAGGCTATCAGAACTTACACACACATACCTAGACGTACAGTAAAGTAGATTTAGAAACTAGTTTTCTCATTCTTTCAAATAAGGACCTCCCTTTGGCAATCCTACTATAAAGATCACGTAAACAAAATAAAAGTGTGTCTCCAGGGGGATAAAAAAAACACTTTCTCCGTCAGTGCCAACTTCCATGAAGTCATGGATCAGATTTACTCTATCTATCACTTACTGGATCCATCTGGGAGAATGTTTTCCTCTACTCCAGTCGTCCTCAACATGTGGTACACGTACCTCCAAGAGTACGTCAACAATTTACTAGGGTTAGGCCTACTTGAAAATAATGTGATATAATTATTTTTTCACCTTAGGTTAACATAAGTTGATCTAATTTTTAAAATATAATCCCTTGAATCTGGCCCATAGATCATTTATATATTACTGTATTTTCATTTAAATTTGAGTTCTCATAAATGCTTTCTTTCTTTTCTTATGCTGCAAAAACCTTTTACCTGAATGGCATGACTAGTTTGTAAAAGTTTTTCTGATATTAAATATAGATTTATTTTTGTGGCCTGATATGTAGGCTTTATATAGCTTTTATAAGAAAATTTTAATCAAAATAATGCACTCGTTTCCTAAGTTAGTTAACTAGTTAAAAAGCCTCACTTGGAGGTAAACAAATAGGGAAAAGAGTTTAAATTTATTTTATGAAAAAAACTATATGAAACCTTTGGGATAAGTGTTAATGAGGGAGTGGTATACAAAATAAAAAAGCTTAAAAATCACTGATACTGTAATACAAAATGCAATAATACTTGTCAAGTATAGGTGACGACAATAGCTTTAATAGCATTCATCATAGCTGGCCCAACTTAGCTCCTGGCTCGCATCTGGGTTTGTGTGTGGGCGCGTGAGGTATGGGAGTAAAAGGTAAAAGAAAACACCTAATATATGTCAGAAATGTGTACAGTGCATTCGTATTTGAGTGATTACTTGAAATTTTCCGCGGTGACGATGAGGGACAAAGTGACTAAGTTTCTTGTTATAACTACAGTATGTCCCTATTATGACAGAATGAACATTTGCGGCAATGCTTATCCACGAAGCCATTATAAAAGGGTCAAAAACGGCCTTTACAATGTATTATTATTAGCACCACGTCTTACTACCCATTCGGGTTATACGCACTTACGCTAATGTGAAATGGTAGGCTGTTAGTGAGATGAAATGAAGGACCTACATTATAACGTGAAATCCGAACCACGGTGGAGGTCTGGCATTCCCCACATTCACAAGATGTATTGTCAGAGGTGAAGGAAGGGTTTGGTAATCAGATAAATCTGTGCCGGGACCGAGGACTGAACCCCGGCCGCCAGCACAGAAGTCTGACACCTTACTCCTAGACCGCCAGGTCACCCCCTTTACAATGCAGTTTTTATCTAAATATAATTTAATATTTCATCAATGTTCAGTATTAGGACCGTCTATTAATTCTTTATGTCTATTAATATTTAATCATAAATGATCCACGTGCAATAGTGTTCGTGTACATTTATTATTTCTAGCCGACTGTATCACAGAGTTGATTGACATGAGATGCACGCTCTTAAATACATGAATTGCATAAATACACGGAAGAAAATATAATAACTCTTATAACTGTTAAATAAAAACGACCGATAAGTTTTTGTGGTAGGTTGTCTAAGACTACATTGTCTACTTGGTGATTATGCATCTATTTCACAAAGTGAATTTCATCTTTACTTGACGCACTTAAGCACTCTAAGCAGTATCGCACCTAGTCACAAATGTATGAAATAAAAAGAAGGGGAAGAAAACTAGTAGTTCCCCCTGCGAGTTATCTTGTCTACATACTGATAACACGTTCCCTCTTCATCCGACGAGTATACACACTCACTCATATATCTGCTCCTGGACTGTATTAAATTTCATTTAAAAATTACCTTTATTATTATTATTATTATTATTATTAGCATCGCGTCTTACTACCCTTTTGGGGTTACACGCACTTACGCTAATGTGTAATGGTAGGGTGATTGTAAGATGAAATGGAGGACCTACAGTTTAACGTGGAATCCGAACCACGGTGGAGGCCTGGCATTCCCCACATTCACAAGATGTCTTGTCAGAGGTGAAGGAAGGGTTTGGTGATCAGATAAATCCGTACCGGGACCGAGGATTGAACCCGGACCCCAGCTCAGAAGTCTTACACCTTACCCCTAGACCACCAGGTCACCAATTACCTTTTTCCTTGTTTCTTATTCTAGATAGACATATGCTTTCAAGGACTTTTTAAGAATACATATTTGCATGAATAATCCTTCTAGCCACTAAAAAAAATATGCTTTCACAAAAATTACTTTGAAATAACATAAAATAATGATGCGATGTTGTGATTTCATAATTTTTTTTTAACTTTAGGTCTATATCTTTAAAACTCACCGATAGAACGATAATACATTAACATGGGAAATCCTAGCTTGACTTTCCACTACGTCACAATTAGTAGGCAACTTACTTAAATAGTAGCACCTATTAAAAATAAACACTGGATTGTTCCATTAAGTTGAGGTTGTACTATACAATCAAGTCAATCAAAATCTTTCTTAGCCGTGACCTGCTCAGTCGTTTAAAGCATCGACTCTGTCCCTTTAAGGAAAAATGAAGGAGGAGAATAGTAACAATCTAGACCAGCCCAAGTGTTGAAACACTAATCGCTGATAGCTTCCGATACGCGATAAACAGCATCGTGGTCCATTGTTCCAACCTGTCCCGTTTCCGAAATGCCTTAAAAAGATATCATACTAATCACTTCCGTATACAGCCAACCACTGCGAACTTAACGATGTTGCCTACCTGTGACGTAGCGGCAAGTCAAGATAGGATTTCACATGTTGATGTATTTACGTCTAATTCGACGAGTTTTAAAGATATAACATTGAAACAAACATTTAACGATCATTAAAAAAAATTCTTTTATCGCCAAAAACATAAATGCTCTCCTATTTAGGTAATTTTTTTTTGTAAACTTTTTATTTAATAGCGTTTACAACTCAGACTATTTGATCTATTATTTAAAATGGCCAGTAGGAGTCTTTCTGCTGGAATGTAGAATAATAAAGACCGTGGAAGCATATGTCTATTTAGAACAAGAAACAAGAAAAACGTAGTTTTAATTAGATTTAATTTAATTTAAAAATTAGAAGGAGATTGAAGAAAAATTAGAAGTTCACCCTGTGAAGCCTCTAGTATAAGCTCTGATAACACTTCCCCTCTTCCACTGACGATTACACACACTCAAGCTATTAATTACGCTTCGGCAGCATTGACATTTAATTAAAAACTACGTTTTTCTTGTTTGAGTGTTAAAATCCGTATCACAACTTCTTTCGTAGGGAATGTGGCATGTAAAAGAACCCTAGGAGATATGTGAAAATACCTTTCCCGGTAAAATGAGTAGGCCCTTTCACTCTCGCTCAAAGAAATTCAGTGTAGAAGGCATCGGTGAACCACCACACTTTCTGAACGCCCCTTAGTACATTTGAATTATATCAGTTGGTTCAGGTGGCACTAACCAGCCGAAGGGTTGAGTGCATCTCCAACTACAGATGGCTAGAAATATCAACAAATCGACCTTCGGGTTGTTGACTCAAGAAAAAGAAAAGGAAGAAGATATGCTAAAAATTAAACAAATATGTTGAATTTATAGACTATACTGCTCTTTGGTTCACCAATATCGTCAACCCGAACGGGTAGTAGGACGCTGTGCTAAAAAAAATCTAATATGGTCTAAAGTAAATTTATTACATGTTTATAAAATAATGAAGAATGCACGTAATTAGAGAATTACTAAAAGTCAAACAACTAAGCTTATCAATCTGTCTTCAACCAATAGGCCTACTTCAATTTATTCGCCGGCTGAATTCACATTCTTCATAGACCATTAGCAATAACTAAGAAAATTCAAACTTTACAAAATATTAAATCTAAACTTATTATGTTTTTTTACTTCCTCAGATAGGTCCTAGATAAAGATTTACAGTCATGAAAATTACCGAACAGATGTTTATGATGGATCTATATTTTATGTGGACCTCAAACTAAAATTAAGCGAGATTTAAAACTCTATTAATTGTCTATAGGTTACCTGAGGTTACCATTGATTAATTTTGTCCATGCCTGATATTTGTATGTTATATGGTCATATCTTTGACACCTTAGCTCAGTTGGTGATGTCTCTGTCTACTGAGCTAAAGGTCTCAGGTTCGTTCCCGACAAAGATGAAAATGTTACCATTGGTGAAATGTGGGCTTACTCTTTCACAGTGATGTATTAAAGGTCGAGGACTGGATGTTGTGCTTGTCCTATTCATCATCATCTTCATCATCATTATGAATTGTTTCCAGCTTATGGCCGGGGATTGTTTAGTAAAATTCCTCCACCTACCTCCGTTCTTTCACCATTCTTCCTCCTGCACCCTCTTACACTCTCCTCCTCTCACTTGCACACTTGCTGTTATCTGTTCTTCCCGTCTCTTCCTTAGTCTTCCTTGCGGTCTCTTCCTTAGTCTTCATTGCGGTCTCTTCTTAGTCTTCCTTGCGGTCTCTTCCTTAGTCTTCCTTGCGGTCTCTTCTTAGTCTTCCTTGCGGTTCTTCCTTAGTCTTCTTGAGGTCTCTTCCTACATACTTTATATCCATAATCTTCTTGTAATCCTCTCTCCTTCCATTTTTATTACATGTCCATACCATCTCATCTAGCTTCCTCTACTATCTCATGTATCTCTGTACCCAACTTCTTACATCTTACTCCTAATCCTATCTCTTCTAATGACAACTACATCTTCTCAAAAACCTCATTCCTTAGCCTCCACACTCCTATTTCTCTTTTATTCAAAGTCCTAATTTCTGTTAGGTTATAAGCATATGAAGTATGACAGCCTACAGTCGGTAGTGGAATAATCATAGCTTGAATAACAAACTGACCCAGGCTGGGAGCAGTGATGGGTGTAAATGGTCATAGCTCGAGACGAAACCTTGATTTTAATGTTAATGTTTGAAAATTTGAAATATTTTGGAAATTACTATAACGATTTTGTTCAAACTGAATATTTGGAGAGCGTTTTACATCATAAATGGCAACGTATAGTTGTTTTATCGAATAAGAATTTGAAATGGTTTGAAAATGGCTCTGACGATTTCGTTCAAAATGGCTATCAATGGGGTATTTTGCATAATACTTACATAACACTGTATATTTATTTTTAGCATAAATTTCATTTAAAGGTAGTTTATCGATAAGTGATGTCTGAAAATTTGAAATTGATCTAAAATGGCTCGAAAGATTTTTTTTTTTTTTCAGATGGGTTGTATTTTACTTTATAAACAACACTGATGTTTCTGGTAGAAACAAATATTTTACAGATATTTTATTCTAAACTAATATTTGAGAAAGTATGTGCTCTTGTGTCGTACAATTTTTTATTTATTTTTGCTCGATGATGATTTACGTAACGTAAATGTCAGCCAATACTCATGCGCGGAAATAAATAGGAAAACAATTCCGTTTGGAGGTCATAGCTTGTGAGAGAATGGGAGCAATCGATGTCCCTCCCCACGTCACATCCTTGTTCGAGTATATTATTGTCATTGGTCACGTGACTGTGCCATGAATCACGTTGCATAATCAAGGTTTCCCCCTTTATGAGGGGGCGAAAGGGTTTGAGGGGAAAGGGGTGAGGAAATTACTCCTGCATATAACACATGTAAATATTCTATTTATATTTCAAGGGCGTATGTTTTCGCAAATGAGTTTAATTTTCAAATGTAACATTATCAAAAAAAAAAATTCTCATGTATGAGTCGGATTTTAAATATAAAGTCCTTGAGGACATTGTGTAACTTACTTGTGACGTAGCAGCAAGTCAGGTTAGGGTTTTTCATGCTATTACCTATATTTACGTGGTTTTTTTTTTTCAAAAGGCTTTAAAGATATAAAATTGAATCAAGTGCCGGTACCATAAATTGTTAAATAATTATAAAAATAGTCTCACATTGCCACAACATTATTCTTTTTTTTTAATCTTGAAGTAGTTTTTTCTTGTAAAATTTATTTTAATCGTCTGAAACTCAGGATATTTGGTTTATTGATGAAGATGGCCAGTAGAAATCATCCTGCTGGAATGTAGATTAAAAATTTCATTGGAATTATATGACTATCTAGACTAGGAATTAAAAAATAGTTATTTTAAATGTAATTCAATATGCTCAAGTATATGGGTAGCCCCTTTTATCACTCTAAAATAATTAATCTTTTATTTAATTTTATGAGAAAATAAAATAGTGCATTTGAAATTTGACTGCAATTTGCTATTAACTTAAAATCATCAATATCCGAGTTAACAGATAAAAATTATAAAATATAGATTTTCTCACATTCTCTCTTCATTAGCTTTCTTTTAATTTGGTTTTCTTCAATAAACTTATGAAAAATATAATATTTCTTTTCAAGGGGTTTAGCTACAACTAAATTTTAATTTTTTAAATTTTCAGAAATTTTTTCTTTGCAAAAATTTAGACTCATATAATTAGCTCATAATTATGTTCAGATGCTCTAAAATTCCTTCCCACAAGGTTAAATTTCTGAAAATTTCTTTCTAGAAGGGGAAGGTGGGGGGCCAAACCTCCGATGTATGGGAATCCAATCCACTCCCCATTTGTAAAACCTACATGGATGTCTTTGGCTCTAGCTGTAAATAGTAGAGTAGGTGTTTCTACATGCCAGAAAAAGAGGGAAAATGTTGTCAGCCTATATACACGAGCCCTCGCAAGGTTAGTCACTCATTTTATTCCTACTTTTTCTATTTTGTACATTGGTGTCAAAGTAAGATGTAACCCGTTTGTGAAAATAGCTTCGAAATCACCAAGTAAAATAGACAGCATCGTTAACTCATGGGTATAATCTAATTATTTCCATGGTTTATCTGGTGGTCTAGGGGTAATGTGTCAGACTTCTGTACTGGGGGTCCGGAGTTCAATCCTTGGTCCCGACACAGATTTATCTGATTACCAAACCCTTCCTTCACCTCTGACAAGACGTGTATTAATCATAACTTGTGAATGTGTGGAATGCCAGGCCTCCACCGTGGTTCGGATCCCACGTTAAACTTTAGGTCCTCCATTTCATCTCACAATCACCCTACTATTACGCATCAGTTTAAGTGCGTATAGCCCGAACGGGTAGTAAGACGTGGTGCTAATAATAAATTATTATTATTTTCATGAGAATATATTGGTAATATTAACATTTTTTTAAATAATAAGATTAAAAGTTAAGTTTAAATATTTTCTCAGAAAACTCAACTACCTGTTTTACCTTTAAAGTTATTGTTAAATAAAACTAATGCGATGACAATTTGATAATTTCTTATAACTTATTTGAAGAATAAATAAGATAACTTTATCATATATGAATTGTTTCAAACGCGTTTTTTTTCTGACTTAAACACATCTTTGTTTCTTTAGTAGTGTTAAGTGAGTTCCTGTTAAAACTACAATTGGGGGTACATGACCCCTCCCCTAACAACCTCTAATGACACCCATATTTGTACCCAAGGACCTTTATTTATTTTAATATCTCAACATGATATAAGGGGTAAAACGTTTTTTTTTTTTTAAATAGTACCAAAACTTTCATCTTAAGGTAGGGTGCTAGTGAGCACGAGTTTAGTGGATTAATTTTGCAGTTTTTATACAAAAAGTTTTTTTTTTGTCAAAATAAATCAAATATTTATTCTATAGAAACATAGAGTTTAGTTTTCTGCGCATGCTAATCTCAATAGTTCTTGAATATTTTCCATGAGCATAGTGGCATTTGGTGACAAACTTTTTAAATAAAGAAAAAATGTCACAACATTCCAGAACACCCTTGACAGATATTCAAGAACAGCTGTTGAGATTAGCATGAACTATAAGATAAAAACACGAAGAATATACCTTGTCTTTATAGATATTTTGCTTTGTATTTTATACTTTCACACCCTATCTATAGTTGCCCTGACATCAGAATACACTTTAAGGTGGTGTGGAAGGGAGAGATTGTAGATTAAGTTAATATTGTTTCAGTTTTCAAGAAAAAAAAAGTCCATTCTTTATCAAGGATGAATAAAATATTGCTTCAGCGGATACATTTAGCTACATTTTCTATACAAAGTAAGCTCATCAGTTAGTGAATATTTATCATGAACATCGTACATTTGGACAATATTTTTTATATTAATTAAAAAATTCCTAATTAAATGTCACGAATCCCTTTTAAAAGTATTCAAGAATAATTGTTGGAGTACTGTGTGTAGAAAATTAAACGAAACATATTTACGTGAAGTAATATTTTATTCATCCCGAAAAAAAAAATAGTATACAAATTGCAAAAGGATGGATCTTAACTAATATTTCCTTCCTTCCGACCGGATCTAAAATATCGTTTATCTATCTTTCAAATTGATGTATTTTATGTAATAAACTTTCTTTAATTCATTATCTTTGATATTAACTTCCTGAGATCCTGCGGACCACTTGTTAGGCCATCATAAGCTATCAGTCCAAGGACCACACTCTGAGAAACACTTCTCCAGGAGAATGGAAAATGGTCTCACGTTAGCGAAAACTAGGCCTACCAAGCTAGAGCTATATAAGTCAGCCTGGTATGTGCCATGTAAGGCGATTGTAGATAGCGGGCTTTCCTCTTTACCTTGAGATAAGAGCTTTCCAAGTTTTTCTGCTCTTATTCTTATATTGACACAACAAAAATAGGTTGTAATGAGGAGGAGGGTGAACAGGGTGTATAGGAAAATGACACATACCATTGTATTTTAGGACATCGGGCCTGATAATGATTGATACTATCATATTTGGATACCAATGTTTAAAATAAAATTAGGGAAAAGAAAATGAGTAGATCGCCCTGTGAGGCCTCTTGTTTTTCTACTGATAACACTTTCACTCTTCCTCTAACGAGCTTACACAATCACTCACTGCTCCTTGAAAACATTGACCTGATTTTTAAAATTACATTTTTATTGTTTCCTATTCTATAAGGTGTCCTAAAAGTCCGGAACGATAAGGAATTCTTTCATTTTAATTTTATTCTCTTTCCAGGTAGATGAATATGACTCTGACTAAGTAAGATCGCATCAAGGTCATTCTGCTGGTTGGCGGACGAAGTCAACTAAAAGTGACTGAGGAGCTCAACCGTTTACATCCTGACAGGCAACCAATCACCCAAGGCTGTGTGAAACTTGTGAACAAGTTCCAAGAGACAGGAAGCGTGGATGACCTAACTCGAAATGGTGGTCCAAGGAATAATGCCACTGACGAACAGACCAGCACTGCAGTTTTAGCGTCATATGCTAAGAGCCCTAAGAAGTCGACTCACCGCATGGCCATGCAAGCAGGCCTGTCCAAGAGTAATATTCACCGCATCCTAAAGTTGCATAATTGACATCCCTACAAACTGCAGCTACTGCAGATATTAAATGATGACGACCCTGAGTGACACATGGAATTCTGTCAGTGAGGCAGATGAGACATTACCATCTCAAGTATTTTTTCCAACGAGGCAAACTTTTATCTCTCAGGCAAAGTTAATCAATCGTAATAACGACCGTTACTGGTCTCCTGAAAACCCACACTGGTTTCAGCCAAGAAAGGATCAAGTTGCCAGCCGGTTGATGATCTGTTGAGGATATGTTGGTCTGTTCCTCTTCGTAAACACCGTCACAGGTGACAGTTACCTAAACATTAAGTATTTTTGAAGTACTGCCCGGCCTTCTGAACCCAGAAGAAGAATATCAAGTCTGGGAGGGTGCAACGACTTATTATGCCTAGTTGTGTGAGAATACCTTGATCGCTAGTTTCCAGGGCACCGGATGACTCACCGAGGGAGGGTTTTAGTGGCCCCCGTGAAGTGCAAACATGATAACACTGAACTTTCATCTTTGGGGACACTTAAAAGTCATGGTTTATGCTGAGAAGATTTCTGATCTGCAGCATCTTGCAAAAAGAATCATGTACGCTTGCCATCAAATTGATCCTACCCTCATTAACCGAGTTTTAATGGAATGGTAGCATTGACTGCATCTGTGTGATCATTAATACGAGGGTAGTATTGAACATGTTGTATAGAACTCCCTGTTTTTTATGATTTCATACTTTTGGGACAACCTGTGGTGTACATATTCTAAAAAGGACGTGTTTAATCTACATCCTATGAAGACCACTATACGCCATTTTTGTGACCAAATCAAATAGTCAAATTTGTAGATAATATATAAAAAATACTTCTAAAAATAATCAAGATAAAAGTATAATTTTGTGAAACCGTAGGACCATATTTAGAATTATTTAAGAATTAATGATTTCTGTTTCAACGTTATGTCATGAAAGCTCACTGAATAAAACGTTAATTCACTAACGTGGAAAATCCTATCTTGCCTGCCATGACGTCATATTTAGGCAAAGTCCTTAATCTCTAGTCACACGCCCAATCATTTGGTCTAATTATTATTATTATTATTATTATTATTATTATTATTATTATTATATTATTACACGTATTACTACCCGTTCGGGTTATACGTACTTACGCTAATGTGTAATGGTAGGGTGATTGTGAGATGAAATGGAGGACCTACAGTTTAACGTGGAATCCGAACCACGGTGGAGGCCTGGCATTCCCCACATTCACAAGTTGTAATTAATACACTTCTTGTCAGAGGTGAAGAAAGAAGGGTTTGGTAATCAGATAAATATGTGCCGGGACCGGGATTGAACCCCGGACCCCCAGCACAGAAGTCTTACACCTTAGCCCTAGACCACCAGGTCACCCCATTTGGTCTAGATATCTGTTAACATCTGAGATATAGTGCCAACCTTGACAACTTATATAGCATTGCTTCGTAAAGGTTGGCTATTCCACATTTATTTTGTGTGTATCTTCCTAAAAAATAAAGGTTAATCCATTGGCGATCCCCGACACGAATTTATATCATCCTGGGGCACAGACAATACTGCAGATCTAACCGGGCTGCGGACAAACTCCGTTGTAGGCATGTGATTCTCTCTTTCTAGGTCTCTCTCTAGGTCTCTTTTCTCTCTCTTTCTCTCTCAAAGGGAGCAGTCTTCCGGCCACTGCCACGCCATTTAGCTCCGCTGGAGTTTCATTACAAATAAACCCTCCCTATAACACCCCCTCCCACCTCGTCTACCAACCCCCCCACGCCAAAACCTCCCCTCTCTTTCTTCCACTCACCCCCGCTGGTGGTGTAAAAAACATCCACCTACAATATCTTCTTCACTCCATATCAGATGTTCCTTTCGCTACGTCACCGGCTGCTCGAGATGTCGGCATTCTGCGGACGTTTCCGAACGAATCAGGCGAGCGGTAAAGATAACTGTCTCTTACGATAGCCTGGGTTATGATTACAGGGTTGTAATGGAGATTTAGACCTTAAAATGTGGCACTACATCTTCTCATAAATCGAATGACCGATGGGGATTATTACAAATGGTTGCCTTCTTTCTCTCAACACAAATGTGGTTACATTCTTTTAAGTTATACCTTCCTCATTTATATCAATAATACGAATATGCGGCTAGCCCAAATTGGTAGCAAGACGTCCCAGTCAACGAAATTGTAAGATTAATTTGGATTGAAGAGGGTGACTTAAAGATAACACAACCTCTAAAAGCCATTTTCCTCCTTTAGTGTTCTAATAACTAGACTCAAGACTTATTTAATGACCTTCCCTACTTGTTGAGTTCGAGGATATTCTGTTAAGTGGGTTACTTATAAACTTGATGTCCGCCAAGCAATCTTCAAACTATAAAGAATTGGGTTAAAATTAGCAGTTCACCCTGAAAGATCTCTTATCTATCTATCCCTCTTTCTCTGACGAGTGTACACGCTTATTATACTATTAGCGCCTGAACAATATTTATTTGCTTTCAAAATTGCATTTTTTTTCCTTGTTTCCTATTTTAGATAGACATATGCAGCCACGGACTTTTTTTAATTTACATCCTGGCGGGAAAATTTCTACTGGCTATCTTTCGTGAATAGACCAAATAGTCTATGTTGTAGATTTTTTTTAAATATTTGCAAGAAATAAACTATTTTAAGATAACAAATATATTCTATTTTGTGTGACCATTTAAGACTATTAAAAAAAATATTTAAGAATTTATGCTTTTTGTTTCAATGTTATATCTTTAAAACTCGCAGAATAGAATGGAAATACATTGCCTTGAGAAATGTCTTGGCTTATCGCTACGTCACAGGTAATTTTTGACAAAGGTGTAAGAAATTGCCCTTTAAATTAAAAAAAATGGGTGTGTGTACTTATGTACGCGCGTGAGAAGTTATACTTCTTTGGCATCATTAAATAAACTAAAAGAATCTTAGATCGATGAATAAGATTTATTGTAGAGAATTAGATATTAGAAATTAATAATAAATATTTAAAATTGAAAATTAATAATTTAATAATATATACATATATAATTATTAAAAATAAAATTTAGAAAATAATAAATATATATGACATAATTTGTACTAAATATTATAAGATTCTTAATTTTAAATATTTATTATTGATTATTTAATATTTTAAAAGTAAATGAATAAATTTAATAATAAATTCAAAAATTGAATTTAAGCTTATTCATTTTTTAAATATTTATTATTTTCTTAATTTAATATTCACTTTTCATTTTTATCAAAAAGTTTTCAATAAATTTGTTCATTTATTTTTATAAATATTTATTATTTATTCAATTTAATAATAAATATTAAAAATTAATATTTTAATTTGATGTTCTATTTA
This sequence comes from Timema cristinae, assembly GCA_039000515.1. Taxonomy (NCBI): domain Eukaryota; kingdom Metazoa; phylum Arthropoda; class Insecta; order Phasmatodea; family Timematidae; genus Timema; species Timema cristinae. The sequence continues at coordinate 22,611,972 of JBCFYV010002255.1, read as the reverse complement.
AATTTTTATCACAAATTTTTTATTAAATGTTTTATTAATTTTATTTCTTTATTTTGTAAATATTAAATAACCAATAATAAATATTTAACAATAATAATTTAATAATATTTAGTATTAATTATGTTAAATAATAATATTTTAATTTTTTATCAATAAATAATACATACGGATAGTTAACCTCAATTATATTGGAGCACTTGAAAAAGTCTATGAGCACAATTTTTTTCACTAATATTTACGAATAGTAAATAATATTAATCAAAATTTAAATCACTACTGAATATAATTTATTAGCACATATATAATTCGCACTTGTATGAAACTAAAACACGTGTTGTGAATGTAGAAACTAGAAACATGTAGATACATATTATATATATGAAAACAGTGATCAGAGGCGACGAGTGTACCATAGAGAAAGGAATAACATAGTATACATTTCTCTATGAGCGTACCAGCATGCGCGACTAACAAAGGTTCTATTTTGTTGGTAGCTTTTTTTTTTCGAGACTTAGTGAGCGGTTTACCTTCAACCTGTTACTTTTGTGTTACAGTGATGCGCGCGCATCTTAAAATTTCACTCTCATCATTTTTTCATAACGTGCTTAAAGAAGTATAACTTCAAAAACAAGTTTCAATACAAACAAGTTAGTAGTAGAGACGTTAGAATAATGCACTAAATGGTAATACCGTCAAAGAGTCACCATTAAATTCCTACGAGTATATATATATAATATTTCTAACAAGATTTATTTATATATATATATATAAATGAAATCTTGTTAGAAATACAAACTTAGTCGTTAAAAGACTTATCGATGAAATGGTAGTAGCCACGGAGAAAAGTTCAAACGATGTTTAAGAGGGTAGAGAAAAAAAAAACTAGAATATAGTTGCTTTATAAACTCACGTCCAGGTAGAGGACTAGAATCGGTGCGAGCAACTACTTAAAAAGACAATTTTACTTTCCCTTTTTTTTTTTTTTTTTTTTACTCTACTTTTATCCACCAGTGTATGTATTTTTCCATCTTTTTTAACTATGGTAGTTTAGTCTATCTGCCTCTTCTCCCCCTCCTCCATATTTCTCCTTCTGCTCCTTTGTATGAACGGTTGATCGGCGACTTCAATCTTCAGGTTTCTTTCTTGTATTTCTCTTTCCTCCAGTTTTACCTTCTTTGTGTCCAGAAGGGCCATGAAACGAGCGGTCGATTTTATGAACGAGCTGCGTGTGTTTTATTCTGCTCTTTGTGGCCTGTACACACACACACACACACACACAACGTTGAGTGCAAGCTAGACTCTGTGGGTGTGTATGTATGTATGTATGTGTGCCTTGGCATCCATGGCAGAGCTAGCTTTGCCATCGTGTATTTAAATTCTTCAGCTCCCAAGATAGGGATGTCCAACAAAACAAGTGATAAGCGCTCTTTAAGAAATAAATGTTTATTTTACGACCCACCTCGGTGGCGTAGTTGGCTAACGCGCTTGTCATGTTGAGCTCGACTGCCGAGGATGGGGAGATCGAGGTTCGAATCTCGGTCGGGTGAACTGGGGGTGGTTTTTCCTAAATGGTTTTCCACTCTCCCTCCACGCAAATGCGGGTTCACTTCCTCTAATTCAACCTTCCCAATTCTAATGCATTAGCGTAATTAGTACTTAAAGCGTATAACCCGAACGGGTAGTAAGACGCGGTGCTAAATATTATTATTATTATTTATTTTACGCACTCGACACTTTAACATGCGTGGGAACGAACCACATGTACCAACTTAATGGCGTTGCCTAATTATTGTAGATTTTGAAATAATTTCGCAAAGCGTTTTGCATCTTAAATTGACGCACTTAAGTCCTAGTCACAATTGCAAGACAATGTGCAAAATTTAAAGAGGGGGAGTGAAATTAGTAATTCCCTTTGCGAGGCTTCATAACTATGTGCTGATAAAACTTCCCCTTCCTTCTGACGAGTATACACACTCACTCTACTATTTGCGTTGACCACAATACAATACATCACTCTCTCGCCAGACCAATAAATATTAGCTCTAATATTCTAACTTCCTCAAACCAAACACAATCGTGTAATTAATGAATGCCTATAGACCAAATAATAATAGTTAACCATTTTCATAAGAAATACAGCAGTGTGAGGTTATAACCATTAAAATATTCGGCACCCTTAGTACTGACTACAATTTTATTTTGTTATTTATCTCACGAGGTTGTTAATACGACAATCCGACATTATATGCCTACATTCCGTTTATCCAGAAAAGTATCAGGCTTACTGTGGATTTACAAGTTCGCCGAAAAACAAGCGCAGAACAGAAACGTGGTCATGTGACAATCTCTAAGCCAATCACAAGGTTTCCACTTAATCGCCACGAGCTGTTCTGATAAAGTTCAACTCATATCTACTTTGTCCGCTCTGTCTGAAATGTTCGACACAGGAGATTCAATCAAATCTCAGGACTAACCATCTCAAATCAGTACGCATGCGCATTTAACAACGCATGCGCTCTACAGCCAGAAGCTAACAGACTGCTTTACTGACTTTGTGAGGAGATTTGAAATAACCCGAGCGTGTATATCGATGTATTGGATTGTGCCACGACACAACATTATAATATGTAAACATCCATCGGAAGAATGATCTAAAATAAATGATTACAAGAAAATAAAATATGTTGATAATCAGTTGTTTTAAGTTAGCGTTGCAATGCATCATGGGTGGACATACAGCGAGTGAATTGCTGCGCTACTTAAGCATATTCTGCTTTCTATTTTTGACGGACGTGTGAATCAAGATTTACTGACTAGACTATGATCCTATCTTATAAGCTACACTACACCATAGTTGAACCATGCATGTTACCGTTTGAGATACTGAGTTATCCATAAGTACGGTGACCATACGTTCATTATTTAAGAGGACAGTCCTTTATTTTACTGCTTTGTACTTTAGATTTTTCATCTTCTCTAAAGTGGCCATTTTGTCCTCTATTTTGTGAATTGAAGTAGTAAATTGAATATTGTTATGCAGTAAACCTACCGCCTCCACCCATAGAAACATGAAACTGTCATTTCACCGCCCCTACAGTAGACCCATGGCTTTTTTGGTGCTGACTGACAGCTCACAGCTGACTTCTGACAGTAACATTTAGGTATATATCTAAATTTTAACTGTCAGAAGTAAGCTGTGAGCTGTCGGTAAGCACCGAAGAAGCCATGGGGCTACTGTACTTAGAGTCCATTTTAAATGCTTTAGATGAATTTATAACAATATTTTATTATTTGAATATTTAGTCCTATGAACCATAATATTTTTTAAACATTAGAATTTAGTATAAGATCTGTGTTACGTAACACTATGCTGTTATTATCCTTCCACTCATGTAACAGCATGTAGACATGATAACTCTCCACTAGTCCCCTTTTAACACCGTTACGTGTTTCATGGTTGACACCTAAATGAAGGGTACTTATTTACTGGATAACAAGAAGTTCGAAAATCCTCTTCATAAGAATCTACCCGTGGTCCCATCAACTTGTGGTCAACCATTCTCCTACATAGACAGGCACACATATATTTTACTTTATTATTTTGAGAATTTTTTGTGATTATGATGACATTTTAAGTTTTATGTGGCCCGAAACCCAAAATAATGGGTCTTGTAATAATTATGTTAGAGGGTGGATGGTAACAAAAATTAAGGCCAATATTTGTGTAGTTTTTATGAGAAAATATCATTTTTGTCCAAAATATATTTTTTTTTCCAGTAGGTACTTACATCAACTTAAGTTTAATTTTCTACACATTTATTAATCACTCTTGTTTTTTAATATTATACATAAGCAGGGCTCGGATTCTGATGACCCAAGTAAGATTAAAAATGACCTAAAAATGACCTCCAAAAATTAGAAAAATGACTTTAAATTTTCAAAAATTATCAAGTAATAATGAACAAAAAGTGATAATAAATTCACACGACTAAAACCAACACGCACTTTACAAGTGTGAAGTGCAATGAGAAGTCTTTCAACCAAACTTTTTCATTCTGCTAAATATAATATTAATTTACAAATAACTGATTTAAGTGTAACAGATACCCCTCCCTCCCTAAACAAAACCCTTTCCATCTTAGTTGCAGTCCCACCAGGAATATGTATTTTACAACCATACAAGCAAAGAGGATATAAAGTTATTATTATTATTATTATTATTATTATATTATTATTATTATTATTATTATTAGCACCACGTCTTAACTACCCGTTCGGGTTATACGCACTTACGCTAATGTGTAATGGTAGGGTGATTGTGAGATGAAATGAAGGACCTACAGTTTAACGTGGAATCCGAACCACGGTGGAGGCCTGGCATTCCCCACATTCACAAGATGTCTTGTCAGAGGTGTAGGAAGGGTTTGGAAATCAGATAAATCTGTGCCGGGACCGAGGATTGAACCCCGGACGCCAGCATAGAAGTCTAACACCTTACCCCTAGACCACCAGGTCACCGATATAAAGTTAATTTCCTGAAATATCTTCTCATTCCAACAACTGTGTGTTTAATTAAATTATTTTCATCAGTATCACTGCATTTGTAGACTATTGATAGTATTTAATAATATACATATTCAACATGAGTGTCTTAAAATACCTGAAAAATGCCTACGATTTATTCAAAGCTGCCTAAAAATGACTACTAAACGTACATTTATATTAGAAAAATTACCAGTACAATATACATTTCTACAAGGGGATTATGTGAAAGACAAACAAATATATATAAAAAATGACATGTCATAAAAATCCGGACACTGGTCATGACCATGACATTGCGGCATTTGACATTACACTTCTTTTTTTTTAATGAAGAGAAAATTCTCTGTTAAAATCCAATTTAAAAAAAGTTATTGTATGTGTAAAAAAAAAACTAAACGTATTTAATGAAAGAATATTTTACTTATTTGATCCAAAAAATTATATATTTTTCTATATCAAGATAGTCATTCACTTTTGATAACCAATTACTGACACCCCTGAAATATCTCACTTCTTTTTGTTCTGTTTCATTGTTGAAGCGGTCTTCTTCCTACCCCTCCTCCAAATTTTCCACTCAAGAAGAAGACAACCTGCCTAAACGTCCGACCACCCTCGGCAAGAGACCACTGGAATGGAATGAAATACACTACACTAAAGCCTCCCTCCCTCAAACCACTTTATTTGGTGTCTGTCTTTGCGTGACCTTCAGCTGCGGACAAATCCTTCACTAGCTTCCCCTCCCCCTCTTAATCCACCAATCTTGCCTTCTCTCTCTCTCTCAAACAAACATATCTTTACTTGGGTGTCTTCAATCGATGGGAGCCGAGTGCCACCGAACAAAGCCGAAGAGAAACACTCGACTATACGAGAACTGAACAAGTAGATAGAATAGTAAAAAAAAAAGGAAGAAAATAAACACTAGTTTTTTTTTGTTTTGTGGAATGATGAATGGTTTTCGATATACATAAAAAAGAAAAAAGATAAAAGTGGTGAAAACCAACCGAAGAGGTGGGTTCTACCAGCTAAACGGTGTAATATGAGCAGTCGTCGGTTATCGGCTAGTATAACTTATAGTAGGTTTGACATAAAAATACCCTTACGGAAGGAATGTAGCCAACATTGACAAATTGTCACTATAGTTATCATGCAACTTACTATGCTTACTTTTACGTTTAACGGTGGTTTAAATGGCATATGTTATGCCAGTAGAAGTATTCCAAAAATTGTATACATATTAATAAAATGAAAAGTTTTGTTTGTCTGCTATTAACATTGCGCGATATCTAACTCAAGCAGAGATTTGAAATTTTAAAATAAGTAGCCCCTGTGCATAAACATGTGCATATGGAAGCTGTAATTTTAAATTTCTGATTAGATTTTTTAAATTAATTTGTAAAAAAATAAAATAATATATATTTTTTTCTATTTGTTTGAAGCAAAGAAAAGCGTTGCCAAAAATAAGTACGCAATGTATTTTTTAAGAGAAAGATGGAAAAAACTATTGCTTTGCTGTCCTGGTGGTCAGAGCCTCCTGGCTACAGATCTAGACGTCCCGGGTTTGACCTCCGATCCTTACAGATTTTTCTGTTACGCAGTGGATTTGAAACGGGGTTAAACTCAACCTCGTGAGGGCCATTTGAGGAGTTATTTGAATAAATAAGTAGTGGCTATGGTATATAAAACTGAGATCAATGGCCAGAGGGCTCATTGGTCTGACCACAAATGTTGACACTATCATTGATAACGGCGGTGGCCGTATAGTTCGATAGCGGGCTGACACACCATGAGAGATTTTTTCCCCCTTGTTTAGCTGTCTTGTAGATTTGTAAAATGAAAAGACACAACAATAGGATGGTGGGGAATGCCAGGCCTACACCGTGGTTCGGATTCCACGTTAAACTGTAGGTCCTCCATTTCATCTCACAATCACCCTACCATTACACATTAGCGTAAGTGCGTGTAACCCGAACGGGTAGTAAGACGCAGTGGTAATAATAATAAATATAATAATAATAATAATAATAATAAATAATAATAATAATAGGATGATTTTAGTTTGTAATCCCGGTGCTGCGTCACCAATGTGCTCAATATTCCTTTTTCTTAACATTACTGTGATTTTTATATTGCAAACTTTTCTTTTGGTACAAACTATTTTTCACACAAAAAGAAAATTCTTTGATTGAGGATTGTTTTAATGTTTTTGAGGCTTCAAAACAGTCGTTTTTCACAAGTAAAACAGTAGTATGAGGTTTTTATAAAAATAGTTGTCACGCTTTAAGACCATGCTTACTAACAGGATCAAGTCTTAATATAAGAGGTAGGCTTTGTTGCGTATAGGTTTGGATAAAAAGCACCCACATTCGCACGTAGAGGGACTGAGAAAACCAAGACGATTATCTCCACATTAAAAACCACCCCCTGTGCATCCGGTCGAAATTCTAATCTAGAATTCCTTCCTCTCCTCCCAAATGGCAGTACAATAAAAGGTGAGTCTGACACCTTAGTCCACGTGGCCATCAGTTACGAGTGTACAGCTGTTATAGCTGACACCTGTTGCAAACAAAGAGTCATGCCTGCAGAGCACAAAAATCTATGTATAAATACATGAATCCGCTATAACTAATTTAAATATAGTGAGATCGTCATAAAAAATATAAATATACTTTCAAGAGATGATTAACCATAGAACCGTGTATTCATCTGTTAATTTTAACTGTTGACAACTTTTGAAATGAAAGTAGATAAACCTTTTTTCAAACTTAGTTGGCCTATATATATATATATATATATATATACATATCATATCTTTCTATGGCGAACCTAGTATACCTTTAATCCCCCCCCCCCCCCGCACTCCCCCTCCCCGTGGCTACAAATAGTTTATTATGTTGTTCTTAATGTTTGTTATAAAATTAAAATACACAGAGATTATTTCATGGTGTTGTCAAGGTAAATCACTTAGCTCAGATAAAAGTAGCAACCTGAATAATTTCCAGACTTAGTTTAAAATTTTTGTTTTTCATCAATTTCTGTCACTAACTCTACTGTTTATTGAGTTAAGGGCCCCTGATTTAATTCCTAGCCATGGTACTCTTTCTAACAATAATATTAAAAAAATAAATAAAGGGGCCTACCATTAAATTGGCTCCCAACAATGTAAACATATCATATTCGCGTATCAAAATGAGGGAAAAATACCTAACAGAGTAAATAATGTGAGATAGATTAATAACAAACCATTATTGTATCCATAAAACAGACTTTTAAAAGTGGTGCTTATGTGTCCTACATAGAAAATTCCCCCTTCACCCACTTTCAAGGCCGTAGCCGGGGGGCGGGGGAGGGGTTAGTGGTTTAAACCCCCCGCCAAATTTTATGAACAAAATATATATGGTATGGCTTTATTTATGGTTCAAACAATATCAAAATTAAGATACAAATACAAATTAGGGGGCGGTGTTAAAAATTTAGAAATTTTCTTAGCCTTCGGCGTTTTGGGGATTATTTTACCATAAAAAAACAATTCACAGAGCTTCAAAAAGTGTTTATTATTTAGAAATTTTCCAAGCCTTTGATAGCTAGGAGATTATTTTACATGAAAAAAAACCCCCACTTCAGAGAGCTTCTAGAACTATTTATCAATTTGAATTTTTTCTAGCTTCCAGCAATTGGGAGATGTGTTCACCAACCCCCCCCCCTCCCCCGAAATTATTGGCCGGTTACGGCCTTGTCCACCTTCGCCCCTCAGCACACGATAAAACAAAGTGGCACAAGTTGACTTAAATATTTTTACAAGAACAAATAAAGAGCACAATTAACTTTATAATGAAGGATTTCTATTAAAATATTAAACGATTAAAACCATAAGTGACAGTGATATTAATAAATATTACACCCGCCTCGGGTGGCGTAGTTGGCTAGCACGCTAGTCTCGTGTTGAACTAGACTGCTCAGGACGGGGAGGTTGAGGTTCAAATCTCACTCGGTGAACTAGGGGCGGTTTTTCCTAAATGGCTTTCCACTCGAAGTAAATGTGGGCTCACTTCACCTAAATTCAACCTTCCCTCTTCTTAACCCCTTAGAGTAATTAGTACTTAAGCGTATAACCCGAATGGTTTGTGAGACGCGGTGCTAAATAAATACATATTCTTCCCTTCCGTCCCCTCAATCAAAGCTTGTAGCTTGTGAAAATATATTGAAATGTAACAAACAAAACCTTTAGCGAAACAATTCAGAACAAAAGAAGAATAAACAACGAAAATAATAAACAAGATTTTTTCTTTTTTTTTTCAAAATGTGTTTGGGTGAGTTAAGCAGGGTGCCAAGACTGGGGAGGAAATCTTCACAGACGACCTTAAAAATGTTAAAAAGTTAAATGTTTTATAAAACATATTTATTTATACAATGTTGAAATAATTTGTTGACCAAAATCGTTAATTCATTTATAGTTTTAAACACTTTTAGGCCAGGAAGAAGAATATAAAATATAAGCTGGAGGAGTCTTTGGGGTTTGGTGATAATCAACAACAGTTGATGAATATCTATCATTAGACTAACTCGGCATTAGATGACACACTTTAAAATGAAGAGAAAAAGTTGTCATCAAATTCCAGGACACCCTTGACAGATATTCAAGAACTGTTGATATCACCATGTGAAAAAATTGAGGACTATATGTTTATAATGAGCAATATTTAATTTTTTTTGACCAACAAATATTTTGATATAAAATGCAAAAAACACTTACCTTTTTTCGCGTCCCTACACCACCCACCTGTAAACTCATGTGATTTTATATCGTTTTCTCGTACTCAAGGTCTATCTCATAAACAACATTTATCCATTTCCAACTCGGATTGCTTTTATATGATAGGTTTTTTATTCACGACACAATAAGTAGTTTAGTACACCTATACTAATTCGAGAAGACATGAGCTATTTCACTTAAAACGTGTATTTATTCATTTATTTTATGAGTTGGTATTTTAGCTTTTGTAACATAATTGAATTGACTACAATACTCATAAAAGGCACGTGTAGGTTTTTGAAGGTGATGTGGAAACGTCAATAAAATCTAAACACAACACAGCTTCGACATAATTACATCTTAAAAAAAAAATCACTTGTGCATGTCCATGATTACGTATATGTCAAGGTCATGATCGTGCACTTATAATACTATTGGAGTATATACCGAATTAGACTAAGTGACACCGCCCACTTCTGTGCCGAATAGTCTAAGGCGTCACTTTAGTAATATACTAACTGCCGATGATGGGAAGATCATGGGTTCAAATCTCCTCGGTGTACTGAGGTCCCTCCCCTCAAAAATGTTTTCCACTCTCCTCACGTAATATCGTACAATTCCACCAAATTTAGCCTAACTATTTGCGTAATTAATACACAGGCATATAACTCGAATAAGATCCATGCTAAGATAAACGTGACCCGTTTCTGTGATCGCATGGTCTAAGGCGTCACTTTTATAAATAATGAACTGCCGATGATGGGAATATCAGGGCTCGATTCAAAATGCTTTGGGGGGGGGGGCGGTGGATGGAGGGTCTATCCTTAAGCCTAATGCTTTCCACTCTTATTATTATTATAATTATTATTAGCACCGCGTCTTACTACCCGTTCGGGTTATAAGCACTTACGCTAATGTATAACGGTAGGGGGTGACCTGGTGGTCTAGGGGTAAGGTGTCAGACTTCTGTGCTGGCGGCCGGGGTTCAATCCCCGGTCCCGGCACAGATTTATCTGATTTCCAAACCCTTCCTTCACCTCTGACAAGACATCTTGTGAATGTGGGGAATGCCAGGCCGCCACCGTGGTTCGGATTCCACGTTAAACTGTAGGTCCTCCATTTCATCTCATAATCACCCTACCATTACACATTAACTAAGTGCTATAACCCGAACGGGTAGTAAGACGCGGGCTAATAATAATAATAATATATAATCGGTAGGGTGATTGTGAGATGAATGGAGGACCTACAGTTTAACGTGGAATCCGAACCACGGTGGAGGCCTGGCATTCCACACATTCACAAGATTGTCATGTCAGAGGTGAAGGAAGGGTTTGGTAATCAGATAAATTTGTGCCGGGACCGAGGATTGAACCCCGGACCACCAGCACAGAAGTCTGACACCTTACCCCTAGACCACCAGGTCACCACTTTCCACTCTTCCCCCAAACAAATGTGGGTACAATTCCTCTAAATTCAATCGTCCCCATCCCTAACACGTTAGGGTAATTGGCACATAAGCCTATAGGACGGTGTTAAAATCAAGCAATCGTTGAAATTTAATGTAATTTTAATATTCGGACCAGCCTCGGTGGCGTAGTTGGCTAACGCGCTAGACGTGTTGAGCTCGACCGCTGAGGACGGGGAGATCGAGGTTCGAATCTTGGTCGGGTGAACTGGGGGGGGGGGGGTTCCAAAATGGTTTTCCACTCTCCCTCCACGCAAATGCGGGCTCACTTCCACTAATTCAACCTTTCCAATTCCTAAATCCATTAACGTAATTAGTACTTAAAGCGTATAACCCGAACGGGTAGTAAGACGCGGTGCTAATATATTATTATTATATTTACTAAATATTCTGTGCCATTCTACAACACGGCGAGTGCAATATTACATTAAGGCTGAATGAAGGTGGTCATTTTGAGCACTAATTATAATGAAAGATTAGAGAGCAAAGATATTATATTTGATAATTACTATCATAGCTGCATCTAAATTTCATGTTCTTTAAATATACTATTCACCCACTTCTGTGGCCGCGGGGTTATAACGTGCTAAACTCGTGATGGACTAGACTGCTGAAGACGGGTGGATCGGGTTTCAATCCCGGTCTGAGGTAATGAGAGTAGTTTTCCTACAAGTTTTTCTAATCTTCCTCCACGCAAAGACTGGTGCACTTCCTCTAAATTAAGCCTTCCTCATCCCTAACCTATTAGTGTAATAAGTAATGTGCTTATAACACAAACGGGTAGTAAAATGTGGTGCTTTCTCTCTCTCTCTCTCTGTATATATATATATATATATATTATTTAATATTATTAGCTTGGAAACAAGGTCAAATAGGACCGTCACATGTTTATATGATTTTTCCCCGTTGTTTTTGTGTCTCCTGTCTACCGCTGAAATATGTTCCACATGTTACAGTACACCCTGTTATGTTTGTATTTTATAAAATTTCTTATTGTAAAAATGTGGCTGTACTTCATACCCTCCCTGACTCTAGAATGGCGTTAAGTCAAAAGTGTGCCCCTTCAAATATTCCTCGAGATTTAATAACTTTTTTGGGGCTGATTTTTTGAAATATACTTAAAAAAAAAAATTGCTACATTTTGAATGTAGATATTAAAGAGATTTGCGCAAATGTGAAACAATGTCCCTATTCTCACAAAATTTTTTTTTGATATAATCAAATCTATATTTTGTTTATAAAATAATGATCTATTTATGTATTAAATTATATTAATTAATAAAGGCATAAAAAATAAAAAAATATACTTGACGATTTAAATTCAAATGTTCTAAAAATTGAGAGATAAAACCTACTTAGATTTTTTTGGGGCTCCGTAATTATTTTTAGGGGTGTAAAGGGTTCAGTTTGACAACCGCACAAATCAGACGATAGGATTTTTTTTTATGGTTTGGGGTTTTAAGTGAGCTATCTAATGTGCACATTATCAACAGACAAATAATATAATTTTACAAATTACAAGCTTGTTTAACATAGGAGAAAATACTTGAGTACACAACCCACCCAGTCTTGATTCTAAATAATTAAAATATTTTAATAGCACGAACTCATACATAGAAATAACGGTATCTTGATAGATAGAAAACTTAATAAAAATACTCACGTATTCATACGTCGTTCAGCTGCCATTTTTTTGTTAAATTGTCTCAAAACCTATAAAATAATACTGATTATTTATTTATTTTGTGTTATTTAAAGTGCACTTTCAATACTGAATAGTTATCTCAACACACAAATAAAATAACTTGATTCTAGATCAGACACTTTATCCAGTACCCCTGCTGTTAAATTATCACTGTAAAAGGGGAAGTTCTAATTTAACAAAAAATATTTTAGCACGTCTTACTATACATTCGGGCTGTACGCATGTGTATTAATTATACTAATATGCTAGGTATAAGGCAGGTTAAATTTAGATGAAATTCACCAGCATTTATATTGAGGGAGAGTTGATTTTTAAAATAAACATTTGGGTACACCCAACCGGGTTCAACCCCCAATCTCCCCTAGGTGACGCACTGAAGCTGACGCGTTTAGACCATGCCGCCACTGAATTGGACTTCGTCAATAATACATTTTTCAGTCATACCGGGAATTGAAACTGGGACTAATCTTAATCAGGCAATACTATCACCAAATTAACGAAGGTGTCAAACAATAAATATTAGTGATGTAATATAACGTTATCAATGTTGTCCCCACCCCAAAATAATGTTGTGTTTTCTAAAGATCTCTTATTATCAGAATATTACAATACAAATAATAAATATATTCTTCAACGCCATCTGAATTCGAACCAGGGTCCTCTAGAGCTGTATCTGACCCCCTCAACCACATAACCACAGGGGAAGGTTCCAAATGTGTTGCCCAATATATTGAAGTTTCGAAAGAATGTTGTTACTCTATGAATTTACATACGTAATGGGATCCCATTCGGTTTGTATGTGTTAGTTACATGACCGTTTAAACACGAGTCCTTTTCTTTGGGCAAGAGGTACAAATACTTTCATTCTAGTAGTGGGTGAGTAGGTTACGTACTAACTATGGGTGACGTAACCACGTTATGTAGAGCTCTGGCTGTTGGATCAACCGAGAAGTAAAGGAACAGAACATTCTAGTGGTTCACATTACATAAATATTCTACTGGTATTTTTATTTAACGACATCGCCTACTTGGAGATTTCGAAACTATTTAGCGAAGCGGGTTGCATCTTAACTTGACACACTCAAGCACTCTTAAGTCTAAAAGGAGACCTGATGGTCTAGGGGTAAGGTGTCGGACTTCCGTGCTGGGGGTCCGGGGTTCAATCCCCGGTCCCAGCACAGATTTATCTGATTGCTAAACCCTTCCTTCACCTCTGACAAGATATCTTGTGAATGTGGGGAATGCCAGGCCTCCACAGTGGTTCGGATTCCACGTTAAACTGTAGGTCCTCCATTTCATCTCACAATCACCCTACCATTACACATTAGCGTAAGTGCGTATAACCCAAATGGGTAGTAAGACGTGGTGCTAATAATAGTAATAAGTCTAAAAGCACTATCACACATAGACACCAATGTAAAAAATAGAAAGAGAGGGAAGAAAATGAGTGGTTAATCCTGAAAGGCCTCTTGATTATATGCTGCTAATGCCTCCTCTTTTCCTCTGACGAGTATACACACTCACTCTACAATTTGCTACTAGACAATATTTACTTTTATTTCAAAATTACCTTTTTATCATTTCTTGATCTAAATAGATAATGCTGTTAAGAAGTTTTTTTTTTAATTTACATCCTTGCAAGTTGAATTCTAATGGCCATTTTCGTAAATAAATCAAATATCCTGAGTTTTAGACGATTTAAATAAAATACGTTTACTTATAAACGAATGTAAGATAAAGTAAATAATTTTGTGACAATATGGGAAAACCTATCATGACTTGCCACTATGTTACAGGTAAAGTCCGTTTGCCGTAGGAACTGTTTTCTGAAAGGCATTGGATATTAGTAGGAAAAAAAGACCTTTCAAAGAGTAATTCCTATCGTGAATGGAGTATAGTCTACGTTGTTAATAGTATCATTACAACAACTTGTTCCCACGTTTATTTCCGTTGGTACTGTACGTTCAAGAGGTGATGGGAAGGAATGCAATTTTGGGTCCGTATATTTATAGCTTTTATAATAATTTTATTTTGGATCAAATTTATAAAATGTCGCTTTAGTAGTTACATTTAACTTACATAGTATTCTTATCATTTTTGAAAAATTCTCTTGACCATTGCAGATATTAGTGTTAGCTTATTCTCTTTATTTGGAAGGTTTCTTATCAAATGTCAATACACTCATGATATATATTGAAGAACTACATCTAGTTATATTCAGTGGCGGCTTGTAGCTAAAATTAATGGGGTGCTGCTCCAGAAAATGTTTAGCCTTTGTTTTAAAATTGTGTAAAAGGAAAAAAAACATGTAATAAAAAGAAAATTTATTCGGGAACATGATAAAATCTTAAAAACAAAAACAAAAAAAAAGTTTTTTTTTTACTTACTTTAACTTAAATTGTTACAATTCAAGCTTGATCTATTCATTTAAAAATGAAATCCATTCTTCTTGTTTTTATTTGCGCAAAAGTTCGATAATTTTCTCCTTGATCTCTGGATGACAATTAAGGAAATTTTTCTCCAATGAAAGTACTGCAAGTGCATTTAGTCTTTCTGTTAAATAATAGAACCAGAAAAAAAATTAATCAAATAGAATAACTTGAAGCAGAATAATAATCTAATTCTACACTATTCTACACTTTATCACATTCAAGAATATGGTACACAGTTTTTAAGCACAACACACGTTGAGTGAGTAAAAACAAAACCTACTTCCACCATCACGCCAGAGCAGGCACTGCGAGAGCAACAGTGCTCTCTCTGCCTGGCAGTCCCACCTTCCTCTCTACCCCCTCCTCTGTGCGTATGCTCACAACAGTCAAACACCACGTCGTTGGCACTGTGAAGCACACAGTTCCATACAAAGATTTTTGTATATTTTTATAAACTGGGGGATGGCTACTGAAGTACTGACATTAAGCTTAAGGAATATATATATATATATATATATATATATTGTACTACAAGAATAAAGAAAGAATTAAAGAAAAAAAGACTCATTATTATTAAATGTTATCGATAATATCAAGTGGAAATAGGGGGCGCTGCAGTTCCGCAGTACATATACGCGAGCCGCCACTGGTTATATTACAAGGTGTAGATTACTAAACTAAATGTAACTACTGAAGCGATATTGTATTTATTCTTACCACTTTTATTTACTATTCTTCTTCTGTGATTTTGTCTTGTGGCCCAGCCAAGACTTTTACTCTTCCTTACTAACCCTATCAGGTTCCTCTTCTTTCCTCCCCTCCTCCCCTCAAACTCTCCTCATTTATTTACCCTATCCATATGTTTTATCTCCTCTACTATTCTCCACGACTACATTTCAAAAACCTTCCAAAAACTTTTGTCCCCTCGTTTTCTTGTCCACGTCTCAGAGCCATACGTCATCACACTCCACACGAAACAATTTGCAAAACTCTTTCTTAGTTCAATTGAGATCTTCCAGTTTGACATCATTTTGTTATATAAACTGCAAAGTTACTTGCCTTAATAATCTTTCCCTTCCAACTCACCTTAATGATATAGCTTCTATTGGTTTTACCAACGCATCCTAGTATCTGTTCGGGCTAAACACATATATTAATTACATTAATGGAGTAGGAATGAGGAAGGTAGAACTTTTACGAAAATATTTCCGAATTTTCATGGAGATATAGTGGAAAACCATTTAGAAAAAAAAAAAAAAACCCCACCCTTTATTCCCCCGACCAGATTTCAAACCTTATTCTCCCCGTTCCAGGCAATCCAGTCAAAAATGGAAGTGACGCGTTAGACCGTGTGCCCTACCGATGTGGTGACTTGCTAAAGAGGTAATTTTGGGAAGAAATCCATCGGAACACACGTGGAAAAACAGAACTAGATATTAGACCCCCCCTCCCCCTTCTTCGGCAATCCAATATATTGCGAGTTTTATATCTGAGAAGACTAGATGGCTATTTTGTAAAATTTAAATGATCATTTTAAATTTGACTAAGACTGAGTGATAGACTTAAAAAAAAAAGCCGTGAAAAAGAGGAAAAATACTTATAAAAGTCAATATTAAGTCAAAATTTGCAATAATTTATTTAGTAGATTTATTGCCATTAAAATAGTTTATGATTATTAACAATTATTGGAACGTCAATAAACCCCTTAAATTTCCGTTTTCCCTAGGGGGGGGGGGGATAAGCGTATCACATTTTGGGAAACGCCCTTCTATTCGAGTTCTGATAATTTTTCTTAATTCCAAAGCACGTTTTGACACCCATTTGCGTTCTCATGGTTGGCCTTTTTTTTTTATACTGGAGCTTTGTTTTTTTTTCAATATGGGGGCGAACTTACAAAACTATTACACTTCTAAACCATGGGTGATACAATCTTAGAAAATGCTACTAAATTTTTTTTATTACTTATACTCAACTGTTCTCCCCCATTCCCTCATCCCCCTCCCACCCCTTTTATTACGCCTTCGCAATATTGCGGACGGAGTAAAGCAAATAAAGAAGAACGCTTCTCTAAATTGTCCTTCTAGTTTTCCCTATTTATTTTACGAGGCATCATCTCAACCATCATATGAGCCGTTTAGTAGTATTTCCTCACTAGTGTGAGTGAATAAATAAAAAGAAGATGGGATACACATAATCTGGACATTAAGCTAGCTACTTGTTGCTGACATTTTTTTATTAACACAATCATTGTGTCTTGTGCGCATGGATGGAAAATAAGTTGTGGTGTATGTGCTCAATAAGTCTGTCTTAAGAAATTTCCATATATGAGACTATACAAGGCCGTAACCAGCCAATAATTACATGGGGGGCTTGGTAGGCACATCCCCCAATTGCTGGAGGATAGAATTTAAAAAAATAATTATAAACAGTTTTAGAAGCTATATCTGAAGGTTTTTTTTTTGGCAACATTGCCCTCTGGTTGTTGAAGGTTAGGAAAAATCTATATATTTAAACACCTATAGAAGTTCTCTAGATTGGTTTTTTATATAATAACATAACCCCCTGTCTGCTGAAGGCAAGGAAAATTTCTGAATATTAAACACCTCTAGAATCTATTTTGAGTGTTTTTTTTATAACAACATAACCCCCTAACTGTTTAAGGCAAGAAACAATTCTAAATATTAAACATATTTAGAAGCTATCTTAAGTTTTTATTTTTAAATCAATATTACCCCATAGTTTCTGAAGACTAGATAAATTTATGAATATTAAACACCTCTGAAAACAATCTGAAGTGCTTTTGTGGCAGCACAGCCCTCTAACAGCCGAATCTAGGAAAATTTATTAATGATAAACACCTTTAGAAGCTATCTGAAGTGTTTTTTTTTATGGTAACATAACATCATAACTATATGTTTGTACTTAATCAATATTTTCTGTATTTTGCCACAAAAAATGTTTCACTATAAGGACTGAAAAAACAGTTACTATTCTTGCGTTCTTCTTCCTAGCTTAACAACCAACTATTTTTAACATTGGGCATGTACAACAAAACACATCCTGTGGGAAGAACGGTTAGTTAGCTTAATAAACTAATACTTGTCTTCTGAGCTTCAATCTATCACCAATTAATGCACTTTACGTAGATAATATAAGTATAATTACTCCCTGTACATAAAAGTTTAAACTTCTGTCCTGTGATTAATAAATATCCCATTAAATTGACTACTAAAGGTTTATAAAACATTACTAGGCAAAACGAGGATTGTAAATCTATAAATTGAAATGATCTTCAACTGCAACTTATTACATACAGTAGATATACCTCAAGTAAAACAAAAACCTATACGCTTTAAAGATTATTCTATTGACCATTTATGGTGGTTTATGTTCAAGAGCTTATCCAGAGGCTAAGAAATGTCTGCCTCTGGCATCTTTCAATAAGTATTATTGTTTTAAAATTGCCATAGAAATGCGTTTGAATTGCTATAATTGTGAAATACTTTTAAAGTTCATGTCAGAATGACATAAAACATTTCTTAGAACTTTTTTTCAGTGCCTGAACAGGTAGTAAAACGTGGCGCAAAAAAACAGCACTTTTTCTCTAGGTTTTAAACAATTCATTTGTATTAAAAATATCTCTTTACCCGTTTGGGTTATACGCTTATATTTTGATTATGCCTATGCGTTGGGGATGAGGAAGCTTTATCATCTAGGAAGTGTACCAAATTTGGGTGGAGGGAGAGAGGGAAAGCATTTAGGGAAAGCTACTCTCAGTACACCTTACCAAGATTTGATCATCGATATCTCTCTCATCGGCAGTTCAGTATTTAGCAAGAGTGACGTATCAGACCATTCGGCTACCGAAGGGGTTGTATACTTTCGAACAATTAATGGATTATATACAGTAAATCATTTAATTAACTAACACTTATTGTCAAATCATGGTACATCACCAAACAAAACCCCCAGAAGACAGGGATTTTAATTTTTATTGCCAGGTTCAATCCCCCTCTTGAGTCCATCTCATAGTTTAAGAAGCAATTCTTAGCCGAAGGGGCCTCGAAAATATAATTTAAAATGTATATTTGCTTATAACTGAAGTCAATTATCTTAAATTTTAGTTTTGGAAGAAAGAATTCGATGATCGTGAGCATGTTAGTAGGGTACTTTCGATTTTCCGGGGGGGGGGGGGAAGCATGTATAATATAAATCACGGATAGTACAAATAATCCCCATCTGTTTAACACTGCCATTCCAAATTTGCTGACCTTTGTTTCTAATTATTTACGTGAAAAGGGATTTTCCACATGTAGATATTAAAAAGAAGCAGCGAAATCGACTCCTGCATGCAAATTACATTAAGTAATAGACTAGAAAATAAAATCGATAAATTAGTGGGAAATATTCAACAGCAAAGTCCCATTAAATATATTTTGGTAAGTAAAGCTCTGTTTTTTTATATGTTGCTTATTATAATCAGTAAATAAAGCCATATTCTAGAATAAATCTTAATGATTAATATGTTAGTAGAAACAAGGGGGCTGCGAAAATATTTTAGGATATTTAGGGGGTCGTGGAGTAGTAAAAGTTAAGAACCACTGGTCTAGCGAATACCTTGTCAACCCATGATTTCAGGCTACCATCTTCCACAATTGGTATGGAACTCCCTCGTTGCAGACGATACAAGAACACAATTTTTAAAATTGGCTCACCTTCTACTTGATTCCTGGTCACGCTGGTCTTACAGAAATGAACTGGTGGAACAGGTAACCAGGAAGGCAGTTCATCTCTCTCCTGAGGTGAGTTTGGGTGACATGTCTTTAGATCTAAAGGGCTATGTTCGGCGTGGGTCTTACGCACTGGCACGAGCATCCATCAGGGGCGGCGTGTCGCGATGGCCCTCTTCTGTCAGAGTCAGATGAGAGGGGTACAGTGCCAGGGCTTCTTGGTGTTGACTGACAGCTCACAGCTGACTTCTGACAGTAACATTTAGGTAATATCTAAATTTTGAATGTCAGAAGTGACAGCTGTAAACCATGTTTTTTCAGATCTTATGGTTCGGCGTAGGATACATATTTGGTCTTGTAACTTTTCAAGCGTAGCTGTGAGCTGTGAGCTATCATCAGCAACAAGAAGCCATGGGCTACAGTAGTCGTGACAAGGCTCTGGTGTTGGGCATAAATTTATGACCATGGGTTTTTATTTATAGGAGACCAATCTCCAATGTGTGAGATTTGAGATGCTCCCTTTATTGTGTAACACATTTTGGTAGAGTGTCGCAGGTCTGACCTTATTCGCTCGGTCTCGATTTTAATGACGACCTTCATTTTTTTTATTACGTGATAATGCGAATGGAGTCATATGTTTACTCCGTTTTATACGCTGGGTGAATCTTTTAAATTAGATTTGAGTTCACTCTTATAGAGTGACACACTTGGATATCTCAAATTTAAATTAATTTTAACATTGGTAATATATTTTAATATGTTTGTTGTGAACTGTAGTCAAAGGTAAGGTGTCGGACTTCTGTGCTGAGGGTCCGGGGCTCAATCCTCAGTCCCGGCACAGATTTATCTGATTGCCAAACCCTTCCTTCACTTCTGACAAGACGTGTATTAATTACAGCTTGTGAATGTGTAGAATGTCAGGCCTCCACCGTGGTTCGGATTCCACGTTAAACTGTAGATCCTCCATTTCATCTCACAATCCCCTACCATTACACATTAGCTAAGTGTGTACAACCCGAACGGGTAGTAAGCGTGGTGATAGTAATAATATGTTTTCTTTTTAAAAACGTATATACATAGAGAAAGGGTATATACACCTGTGTTTTTTTAGCAGGTGTATCACCCTAAACCATACTAACACACTTCTATGGAGTGTCTCAAACGGACTTTGTCTCATATTGAGAATTATTTTTAACGTTTTTAATATGTTTTTATATTTCGTATTGTCTATTTATTTTTAGTGTTTGCACCTGCTGCTTTAAGCAGGTGTATTGTTTTCTGCTCTCCCTTAGGGAATGTGCTAAAAAAATAAAAATTAAGGCGATAATGGCCTGTATGCGTCGACGACCTCTAAGACGCAATAATAATATAATAATAATAATAATAATAATTATAGCTACGGGAACGCGATGTTAGCTCTGGGCTTTAGATTGACCCAGCGAAGACTTGCCATGGTAGGTTGTTACTTAATGGAGGTTCTGTAAGAATCTTTTTTTTTTACAATGTTTGAATGTCCTTAGTCAAAGCGAACGAGTTCACATACGTTTAATGATAAACATTTTTAATTACCTGGATTGGTGGTCGCATGGTCTGACTTTCATGATAGTCTGGATTGATTGTGATGGGGAGATCAGAGTTCAAATCCCTGTCGGGGGTAAACAGAATATTTTTTTACCAAATTGTTTCCCATCCCACTCTATTACACGTAAATGCAGGTACATTTTCTCTGAATGTATACCTTATTCGTCCCTATTCTAATAGCACAACTAATGTCTGCTATAAAATAAAGCCTACTTAGCACAGTGAAAGATAATAAATTAAAATTATTTGAGTTCCTGAGCTTTGCATTTTAAAATATTAACTGTTTCCTAAAAAAAAAAATTCTGGGAAAAAATTACAGCCATTTAAATAAGTTCCAATAATCAATAACATTGATTCGAGTTCTCTTCTAGCACTCACGTGCAGACTACAGTGCTCAGTGGCTGTACATGTAACTAACGTCAGGTCTGCTTGTAGACCAGATATGTTAATACAATATTATATAAAAATAAAAAGCATTAATGAATACATCTCCTACATGGTATTTAATTATCTAATAAATTTACCGAAAACTTTTCATCTCTAATAGCCATAATTTGTTTGAATTTTACTATCAGTATTAAAATAATTTAAGGTTGGCCAAGTATTAATTTGTACAACCCTTTACCTACACTTCCAACCCTCATCCCTAACACATTTTTTTATGGCTTCATGTCTGTATGTAATTGACTGAGCAAACCGAGGTTATATTTTAACTCGATCATTTGTAATTTGGTCTGTCTGTTTGTTCGGATCTTGTTACATGATAACTACCAAATGAGAGGAAATTTTTTGACGAATATTAGCAGGGATATTTTTGGTTCCTTGCCCAAACTATTTATATACATAGTTTTACAATGTGGATAATCCATTTCAATATGGCAGACCATCCAAATAATTTTCGTTAATTCATTAGGGCGTATTAAAAAAAAATCTACATATACAGTGAGACTGGCGTCTTAAATTATGTGATCCATGGTTATTATCTATGTATATTACACATACCAACAGTTAATCTGACCATATCAAGAAATGGGCAAATTTTTGACCATTTCCGTGAACAAACCTCTTCTATTAATTATTTCCTAAATTGGGTATAAGTGCATTAACTCTTGCCCATTTCACGGACTTAACTATTTGTAGGTCTGCTATCTACTACAATATTAAATAAAATCGTTTTTTGAAATTATATTAAATCAACCCAACCTAAATTAACCTAAACTTCCATTATATAACGATTATAAGTTATTAACTTAGAATACCAAACCTGTTCTTCGCCTGTCTATTTCACAGACCAGGAAAAATAACGTTTCAGTTCATTAATTGGGTAACGATTGGAGCTGTACAGTTCATGAAAAAGTCAATCCATAAACTGAGTAGCACAAGAACTACCCAATTAATAAACCGGATGAGTTTTTGTCCAGACCGTGAAATGACAAGCGAATACCCAACTTACGGAATGAGGAAAAAATTGCCCAATTTATGAAATGGTCTATTTCACTTTTGGGGCATAGTATATATAATTTACGCTTAAATATTGTAATAATTTGTTTTCTGTCTAGCTTGATCAGCAAAGAAAAATATCAACTACAAATCCAAGGAGAAATAATAGGTATATTTAATTCAAATTCAAAGATACATTTTTTAAGTGAGACTGAAGTCAACTCGAGTTAAGGGCAGTATTTTATTTTGCAGTTTCTACGCCAAACAATTATAATTTTTTTGTTAAAAAAATCAAATAATATTTCTCTAGTATATTATTATTATTATTATTATTATTATTATTATTATTATTATTATTATTATTATTATTATTATTATTATTATTAGCACCGCGTCTTACTACCCGTTCGGGTTATACGCACTTACGCTAATGTGTAATGGTAGGGTGATTGTGAGATGAAATGAAGGACCTACAGTTTAACGTGGAATCCGAACCACGGTGGCGGCCTGGCATTCCACACATTTCTCTAGTATAAACATAGAGTTTAATTTTATTCACATGGTGATATCAACAGTTGTTGAATATCTGTCAAGGATGTCCTGGAATTTAATGACAACTTTTTTTCTTTATTTAAAAAGTATCTCATCTAATGCCGCTATGTCCATAACAGATATTCAACAACTGTTGATATCACCATGTGAAGAAAATTATCATCCATTATTTTACTAAATGATTTTTTATTTATTTTGACAAAAACAAATGTTGATATTAAAACTGGAAAAAAAAGCACTGGCTTTTTATCTCGCCTTTCCTATATACAATGAAAAATAATCTGCCTATTCTGGCAACATTTCATACCACTACACGTTTGGGCAGGAATGGGGAAGGTAGAATTTAAAGTAAATGTACCCACATTTGTGGGGTGATATTCAAAACCTGTATTTGACATACTATTCTAGCTGAGAAAGTAACTTTTTCCCACGTGGCTACTGATGAGAATTAATAACTATTTATTTGATAGCTTAAAGTAATTTTAATAAAGGACATTTATTTTATCGTGACATAGCGTCAAGCTAGGGTAAGACTACCCATGTTAATATATTTACGTTTAATTGAGTGGGGATATAACATTTAAAGATAGAAAAATTTTACTTTTTTAATATTTCTAAAAATAATCTTAAACTATAATTTTTTTTAAATCCTGAAGTAGTTTTTACTAAACTCTATGTTTTTAAAGATTCTCTACATCTCAGGATAATTGGTTTATTCACGTTAATTGCCAGTAGGAATCTTCCTGTTAGGATGTAGATTAAAAAAAGTCCATGGTAGCATATGTCTATATAGAATAATAAACAAGAAAAGGGTAGTTTTATAATGCAAGGCTAAAAAAATAGAGTGAGTGTGTATACACGTAAGAGGAAGAGGGGAAGTGCTATAATTCACTTATACAAGATGATGCCTCATAAGGCGAGCTACTTATTATCTTCCCTCTCTTTCTATTCGTCCATTGGTGTCTAAGTGTGATAGTGCTTAAGAGAGCTTAGTTGCGTCAAGGTAAGATGCAACCAACTTTGCAAAATAGCTTCTGAATAACCAAATAGATAACGTCGTTAGTTCATCATGTTTTAAACGCCTTTAGACTTCTCTGCCACTGGAGGTCACTGATAGAGAACCAGCCTGTTCAATGATGGAAGAGAAGAAGTAGTCCGTGTTGTATTCAGCGGGTGCGAGCGTGGGAAATTGGATGAAGCACTTGACGCAGAGATCAATAAGTACAGTCCGTGCTGGGTAAACAGGGGTCAGGATTAGCGATAGAAACCACTCAGAAATCAACGACGTGTTCTAAGATATGATTGCCCTTACTTTTATTTTTTCTCTTCACTTTCTGATTGAATGAGTACTCTAAACGTGAACATATTTGACCTTACTGTTATGATGAATCATAAGATTTCAAGTAACCCCGAACTAAACAAATATTACTATACAATCTCACAAACTTTCTCATATTTTGTGTTATAGCTTGGAAGCTGAATTTTCCAAAATAGGTTTTAAGTAAACTTCCCTTAAGTAAGTTTTCCTAATAAAAATAAAGCCATGCTATTGTTAATCACAATAAACACTCTTTATATTTATTAAACTAAATTATTAAAATATTTTTAACAATTTCAAATTATTAAAAAACGTTAATTGCTAACTTCTGTAGTATTATTTTAATCTGTAAAAATAAAAACTTATTCTTATTTATCATGAAAAACTATTCCAAATTACCCATTTTAAAATCAATCTTTAGGCATATTCCGAAAAATTAGTTAATTGTTTATCATTTGTCATAAATAAACTACCCTTAATTTTTTTTACTTTAGAAAAAATGTACTAATATTTATAACGTAAAATATTTCCTTGATTCCAATTCTAAGCAAAATCAATGAAGCTATTTCTTTTTAAATTGAAATTTTACAAAAATCAGTCCTAGATTTTTTTTAGAAAAACAAAAACATAACCTATGTATTTATTCAAAATGTAAAAACAATAATAGATGTTCAATTTGAATCAGTGAGCTATTTTTAAAATAACACACATAACGATAAGGAGAGATTGTGATGTAGTTCTATCTCTTAAATTAAGGTTATAATTGATGATGACTGATAATTAAAATGCTAAATTAAAAATAAAACTATGAACATTCTAATCTTCATTTATAAGAAAATATTACACGTTTCCTTAAAATAATGACTACAGTGCAATTGTCATATGAAGGTCCTTATCAGAAAAATATAAAAATGTCTATATCTACTTTAACGTCTTCATACGCCACTTTTGATAGATATTATCAATGTGTATGACATAATACTGGTAATATAGTATTATTTTGATAATAAATTAAGTTTTAAACTAAGGCGATAATTATTAGAGATGGCCTCTGCTATGCAAATAAAGAGAAAGAGGCAAATTCATAGATAAGGAACTAAATAGTATTGTAATAATTTTTAAACAATCTATTCTAATTATAATTTGCAATTATATATATTAATTTATATTAATATATATATATTGATATATACTTATATATATTAATATATATTAATATATATATTAATATATATATCAATATATATTAATATATATATTAATATTATATATATATATATAATATATTATATATATTAATGCAATGTTTGTTTTTAAATATAACGTGTCACATGTCTAAAATTTATTCATTATTATTGTTTATTGTTAGTTATTAACAGCCACGACATGAATTTTACTGTATGACAATTTTTTTTAAATTACAGAACGCGTTGAGGCTTTTTAAAATCAACCAGGACGTGAAATCTCTTTTTGTGGCCATTTCTCTAACACCACAAATTTTCCACTCTTTGAGCGTTTTTGATTTTTGAACTAACATACATTGTACAATACAAAATATATATATTGAAACATCCCACCATAAAATTTTACATGATGTATATAAGATTATCTAATACATTTAATTAAAAATGTATTTTCTAAAATAAAAAAAAATAAAAACCCTAAAGATAAGGATATTTATTATTGTTCAGTTTGGTAAAATATCTCTTTGCTTATGCGTCCGTACATAAACATCGCTGAAAACTTTGATCTGCGCTACTACCGAACTAAGCACAGATTTCTATGATATTTACTTCATTTGCTTAATGACCACCATCATAGTCTTGTCATTCATACGGTGGTAGATTACTTGTACTGAGTTTACGAAATAATTACGAAAACATAATTATGTTAAGTATGTATATCTGGGGAATATTTTAAACCGTTATAAGCACTGAAAACATGTATTTTAAAATCAAATTTAATTGAAGATAATTTAGGCCTATCTGTTAATGGGGCAGCCTTTATATGCGATAAATTTCCAAGCAGACGTTCAGCTCTAAAGAAATATTTAATTCTAAGATGCGTTATTTTAAAATGTGGTTAACGCCCTATAACTTAACTATACTTAACAACCCTATATTTAAGTTTTATTAGTAAAAATATAAAGTTTGGAAAAAATAGCATTAGTTCATTTTCAACGACTTTTTAAGTATATTTACGGATCTATAAGACTAGGCTTGAAGAAATTTACTCTAGATTTAGCATTCTCTAAAAAAACAATAATATTTTGATATGATCTCAACAGAAAATTTTAAGATATCTTAGAACTTGGAGCGAGCTTTTCACTTTACCAGGAGATATGAAGTTTCATAGTTTTCTTTCCCCTCTTTATTATTGACATGGCAAAGGGTGGTTGAAGGTGAAGGGCAGCAAAGAGTATAAGCCGAAGCCCATCAGAGAAATATTTATAAAAAAAACACACAGACCATTTCATTTTAAGCCGTGTGACCTGACCATGATTGATACTTTATCGCTGACAAAGGTGGCTACCTTAATAATTTTTGAAAATGTTAAATTTATTAAAAAAAGAACGTATGAGTTTAGCTTAAAATTTATATTTTGTTGATTTCTAACCAAGTGGTGAATTTGTTCTGGTTATTTTGTCACCAGTGGTCAAACAGTCGGTCAACTGAGGCGGAGACTGTATGTCTTCATTAGAATACGCTAACAGGCGAGCGAGGCATCTTGATACGTTGCAGACATGCGATATGCAGAAACAGGGAAGCCAAAACTGAATGTTACTGAACTCTTTTATGTGCACACGGAGTTGAGGGGGCGTGGTGGAAAAAAAAAGGATTGTGGGGGGAGGGGGCGGCTTTACAATTTGCATATTACTATACCAAACGTGACGTCCGGAGGTTGTATTTCTAAAACAAACACGATAAATAATGTTGGAAATATGACTACGACCTGGTGACGTTGTTTTAGGTACTTTTATTTTTACGGACGTGGCACCTTACCTTCGGTTACTCTGACTTAAAAGGTGGCCGTTTACCGGAGCACCAAGACACGTGGAAGATTTCTTGAAATCTTTAGTTATTTAAAAAAAACTAGATTCTATTTAAAAATAAGGTTCTTTCCAAAATGGAAGTGAAAGGTTTCAACATGTTTCCTTATAATTAAAAGTATTATATTTTTAGTTTTATTAATTGCAAATAATTGAACAAAAAGGAAGAATTATTTAGATTTCAACGAAATTTCATGTTTAGTGTAGAAGTTTTTTTTTCCCAGGCGTAAATAGTAAAGTGAGTGTTTATACTCGTCAGAGGAAGGAAGGTAAGTTATATCAGAGGTCTCACAGGATGAGCTTCTAATTTTCTTCCCTCTCTTTTTATTTCCTACATTTTGTGTCTTTGTGTGATAGTGCTTTAGGTGCTTGGGTTTCAGTGCTCGAATTCCGAGAAGATGTAGTGAGGCATGTTTACCTTTTCACTTTCTTTCTAGCTAAATGAGTGTGTACGAGCCTTCACAACAATTCCTTCTTCTTCCTTAGATTATTACTATAAATATGCATGGTAAAAATGCGTTTTATAATGAATGAGCTTGATTTGGTTACTGTTACATAACCTGAAAACTCCGCAGCAAAACATTTGAACGAAGACCTTCATTAAAGTGCGTGTTTTTGTTTTTTCCGTGTCCTTGCCTGTTTTCAACCTTCAGTATACCTCCGCTTCCAGTGGTATGGGAACTATTAGAATACAGGCGTAGTGTTGTCAAGTCTCATCCAATCACTCACTCGTCAGGTCGTCAAGGCTACAGACATACACACACAGAGAGACTGGCAGGCCGGCATCGACAACAGAAACAGTTCCCCACGGCCCGAAAGTGAAGGTTGTCCGAACATTGCACATGAATGAAGAGATATATCGTGGTAGGTAAGGTACGACAGATAACAGCTGTGTTTTGGGCCGTTTGGAATTAGAGTAGTAACACTGTGTGGGCTGCCCCCAACTTTCGGTACCTGAGCGCTCCTCTCCCTACCTATAACAGCTCTGGAATGAGTGGTTCACCCTGCTAGACTGTTTGTTTATCCCCTCCTGCTCCAACTATTGGTACCTGAGCGCTTCCTCCCCTCACTATAGCAGCTCAACTCAGTTGAATTCGTTTCTTCAAGATGAAATCCATCAAATTTACATCAAAATACACCTATTAATGCAATAAAATGGTTTATAATTTTTTGTTTAATTTCAAGTCGACTTTTAACTCATTAAAACTGCTCTAATGGGTTAAAATCAGTTCGTGGGATGAGCACTAGGCTCCTAAATAAAATACCAATATAATTATATTAGGAGTCTTCCACCGCATCAATTGAATATAGGGCTAAAACGGGGACAAAATAAACTACTATATAATTATGTGGGCCCCTAACTTACCAACGTTGCTGTTTTAACTATAAAGAGTTAATATAATAAAGAAAAGATACATTGAAATACGGTATTTATAACCTATTATTTTGTATATAGTTTTATAGAGTTTTGTTTCTATATCCAATGTAAGTAGGGCCTGTAGTGATATGTCAATTTAAATCATTTAATTTAATTAGTTTTTCTTACTATTTAAATTATATTTGGTCAACAGCATGCTATAAAGTTATTGATTTAATCGCTCCGCGTTGGGCGTCAATTAATACATTACGGATCGCTATGGGCGACGATTGAAGTGATACCGTCTAGTTAGCAATTGGCCCGTGATCGAGCACTAATTAAAGCGGTATACAATTGAGATTAAGTAATTGCATACTATATTTGTATTGTGAGGTAATTGGTATTTATAGCCCTGTGATCGAGCGCCAATTATTATGATACGGAATTATTATCAAATATGTTAATTTAATAAATAAGACCTTTAATGTTGCACATGATTTATTAAAGTTATTTTATCTTCGGCACTGAGGATATAAGTTTATATGATACAGCTTAGTTGAACTACAGAATTCAATTAGTGGCACTGTGAATTACTGTCTTTGATCACAAAGTTCTTGTGTGGTGGTGTTCACTGTTAATATTTTGTATTACTGATATGTTTGTGCTACCGGAACTGTGTGTATTCATACGCACAAGATGCTTATATATGACCTACCCCTTGCCTTTGGACCTCTCATGACCAGTCAGAACCAACAAATCGAAATAGTCCTGGCGACAGGTGTTGTGAAAGCTAGCTTCCTATGTGTAGAGGGAGCTAGCGTCACTTGCTTTTTTGGTAAATACTGCGGAGTTGATTTTTGAAAGAAAAAATAAGTTTTAATTGTGCAATCCTTTGACGTTATTTCTGAAAAGCGCGTGATTCTCCATGGATGAATTATTGAGAGTATATTTTACATACAATACTTTAAAGAAAAATGCACTTCATTCATAACTATTTTAATATATTAGAGAGGTCCAAATCAGTATCGTAACAATGCTCAGAATAATATTGTTACTTTGACACCAACATGAAGTAAATATTTCTTTATTACTTTTAATCTATCACAATCTTAAATCCAAACTATAATTATGTAGTTTTTGTTCAGTTTTTATTTTAACATACTGAGTTGGCTGCACTCTGGTACATTTTTAGTGAGCTAATTTTGAAGTCCTGCCTGCTTCCCTCTCTCAGACGTGTAGCGAAACACATTCAGCTTCGAAATAAAAATTAAGGATTAAGGTCCACCATTTGTGGATTTAAAGACGTTTTAATAAAGTTGTTTATTTGAAAAATGTCTGAATGGACCCCATTCAGTGTGAATACAATAAAGGAATTTTTGATTATATTGCAGATAATTCTAGTAAATACAAAGCAGATTTTTAAATAATTTTTTATTTGAGAAATGGCTGAATAAAGCCCATTCAGGGTGAATACAATGCAGGATTTTGGTGGGTATGAGGCAGATAATTCTAGGGGCATATAAAGCAGACTTTATATTATGTGGTGTTTGTTTGAGAAAAGTCGGAATAGAGTTCAAATAAGAGTGAATATAATGTTAAATTTGTGGCTATAATGTAGGTAAATATAAATGAGATTTTTAAACAAAGCTGTTTATTCAAAAAATGCCTGAATTGAGACCATTCAGAGTGAATATAACTCAGCTTCCCCGTGCTAATAGGGTTATTAAACGAAGGAGAGAATCAATAGTGGGGTGATGATGCTGCTGATGATGAAGATACTCAGGAGAAGTAGGGAAACCTGTTCTGATGCCACAACAAACGAGAAGGGAATCAGGAGCAGAGAAGAGGTACGTCAAGGGGTGGCCAAGATTCCATCAGGTGCGGACATGAGCCCCACACACACAGTCCTAACTTCGTAGGAAGGGCAGTTAGAAAAATTTATATTATATCTTATTTCATTTATCAACACATCAAGTCAATGTGATCTGCAGCTTTAATTTTTTTAAATATAATTATATTATCAACTAGCATCTAAACACTTATCCGACAGGCACAATTTCGCATTTTACGTTAAGTCTGTTTCCTGTTTATTTTAGCACTGCGTCCTATTATTAGTTCAAGCTATACGCATGTGTACTAGTTATACTAACGTGCTAGGGGTGAGGAAGGTTGCATTTGGAGGAGGTGTACCAGAAATTGCGCGGAGAAAGAGTTGAAAGTCATTTAGTAAAAACCACCCTTCAGTACACACGACAGGGACGATCACTCTTTCATCGACAGCCTAGTATAATGAGGGAATGACGCCTTAAACCATTCGGCCACCGAAGAAGGCTCTCTCAGGTTAACAAGTTATGTATGAAAAAAAAACCACCTCGATTTATACGTGTTTTTTTTTGCTTTCTTATGTGCGCCATTTTTAATTTTTCAAATTTAGAATCGTTCTCATAAAAATTGCACTATCCATACCACCTATAGTAAATTCATGCTCTCTGTTTAATCCGCCATCTTGGATTCTATTAATTTTAGAAATCTTTTCCTAAAGATGGTACACTCCACAGCATCCATTCAAAATTTCATCTCTCTAGTATATCGGTAAGTGAAAGAAAGATCTCTGGAAGGAATGATACTATATGGGGTTTTATATATAATGTAGATATTTACAAACTACCTCCTATGTGCTTTTGTAGCCAGATGTCCTGAGTTCGATCCCCAGTGCTTCCAGATTTTTTTGTGGAAGCTGTGGGTCTGGAACGGGGCTACATCAGCCTCGTGAGGTTAAAAATGAGGAGTTAATTGAACGAAAAAGTAGTGGCACCAGGTATAGAAAACTGAGACCAATGGCCAAAGTTCTTTGTGTTGTCCAATTGACCCCCTAAATCATTGGTAGTTGGCTCTATCTTGGCCAACAGATGGTGGACACTTATTTGGAATGGCTTGATTGTAGACAGAGGCCATTGATATAATTATAAAATAACAATAATAATAATAATATATGGCTGTGGATTAAATAGCCAAGCTATTATAGTTTTTAAGTTGTCAGATCTTTGAAATGATACCTGGCACCTGGTTCATTTCCCGTGTCCAGATATCATTTTTAAATTTAAAGAATACTAATAATATAACAAATTGTTACCAATTTTGGACGTAAAAAAATATGTAGCCTATGTTCTTTAAGGCTTTCTTGTTACATTTTGAATGTAGTAGTATATTAGTAGGAAGAACCTTATAGAATTACAAAATATGCTTTGTGGTGACCATTGATAACATTTTATTAAATATTAAGTTTTATTTAAGATCGTTAATCATAGCAGGCCCAACTCGGCTCCAAATCGCACGATGTATGAGAGTAAAAGGGAAAAGAAAAAAATCTACGAAATGCCAGAAATGTGGGCAGTGCATTTGTATTTGGATGATTTCTCGAAATTTTCCGCGATGACGATGGGGGACAAAGCGACAAAGTTTCTTGTTAATAACTACAGTACGTCCCTCTTATGACATAATGAAGATTTGTACACAGTGCGTACCTGTGAAGCCTTTCTAAAAAGGTCAAAAACTGTCTTTTCAACGCAGTTTTTATCAAAATATTATCATTTAATATTTTAACAATGTTCAGTATTATGAACTTCTATTAACTATTTATCCCAATTAACAGTTTAAAACATATCTCCATTAGAAACATCGAGTTTAATTTTCTTCACATGTGGATACCAACAGTTCCTAAATATCTGTCATTAGCATGGTGGCATTATCTGACAAATTTTTTACATGAAGAGAAAAAGTTGTCATTAAATTAAGAGAAAAATTTGTCATTCATTTCCAGAACATCCTTGACAATTATTCAAGAAATTTTGAGGTCACAATGCGAAAAAAATTAAACTCTCTGTTTGTACTGAACGAAAATTTTATTTATTTTTAACCAAAAAAGTTTTTTCATAAAAACTAAAAAAACACTAGCCTATTATCATTACTTCCATGCCACCTTAAGTTGTTACGGCTGTGTCAACAAAATGCATACTATCTTAAATATTTATTTTGGTCAAAAAACCTATTTGGTATCTGGGTAAAACCACTCATGGTCTTAATATAAACAATGTTAGAGAACTTAAAGTTGATTTGTGGCCTTATACCAAAATTTAACGTGTTAATTTGAAGTTTAATTACTCAAGCCTTAAAACCTGAATTTAATTCTCTAAAATATTTAAAATAAATTATCATCCGTTTATGTTACCCGCACATGTAACTATGTCAGTGTGTTAGGAATGAGAAGGGTTAAATTTAAATTAAAAGTACCCGTATTTGTGTAAAGGGCAGAACCCTAAATAGGAAAAATCACCCTAAGTAAACTTACTGAGATTCGAACCTTGATCTTAAGTCAACGTCATCGGCAGTACAGTCAATTGCAAAAGTGACGTCTTGAAAGATGCAACCACCGAAGCAGTGGGGTTCCTAAATTAGGGAGAACGGGGTGTACTAAACGTTAAACCCAACTCCCTTATTCCTCTACCTTTTCTTCCCGCCTTCGACCACTAGCGCCCACCCACGTCTCTCGCGCCGAAATGTGTTAACTTGGCGCCACATGAAGTCACACACATCCCTGTCCAGGTAAGAGAGTCTGTGAACGGATGCTGAGGTCTGGAAGGTTGGGGGAGGGGTGGATGACCTTGAGAGTTGCGGGGGGGGGGGGGGAGAGAGAGAGAAGAAAGAAACACCGCGGTGTCAAGTGGGCACAAGACCTAGAGGCGATGGTGAAGCTGTGTCTGCTCTACGGTCCTCAGGCCAACGACGGATTTCTCGCGTCTGCCTACGTGTCTAGTCGAGTTCCTCTCTCTCGCATTAATTTTCGCGGACCTGACCCCCCCTTTCTCCCCCCCCCCCACCAACATCCCTCCCACCTGAAATAAAGAACCACCTACCAGGTAATAATAAAAAAAAGATAATCGTCCCTTCTTCATCAACACCACCCAGTTTCGAAAGGAATAAAACAGGTTACCGGATTCATTGCCAAGTCAACAGATAAATAAAGTGTCGTGTGCTTTTTGTGTCCGGGTAACTTTTTGGATATATCGCTTTGACTTCCAAGGTCAAGCGTTTGATCCTTTGTTGAGCCAGACAAGAAAGAGAAGTTGTTGTTTTTAGCGTGGGTTATGGTTAAAACCCGTACAAGTGGGCACGCAGGTTAAAACGTCAAGTCTGAATGGTCTAGATTTGTTTTGTCGGTGATGGAGGGTTCAGGTTAGAATTCTGGCCGGAAGTACTTAAGAGTTTTTACCCCTTCATAAATTGTTCCCCCACTCTCCTCCCATGCTACTTCACACTTCCTCTAAATTCTACCTTCATTCCATTGGTATAATTAAAGCAAGTGTTTTTGCAGTTCTCACAACAACAAATTTGTTTGGCCAAAATAATTTAAAAAAAAAATATTATCCCGTATAATCATATAGACCCTAGTTTAAGTTTCTTCACATGGTGATATCAACAATTGTTGAATATCTGTCATGAGCATAGCGGCATTAGTTGACAAACTTTTTAAATGAAGAGAAAAATGTGTCATTAAATTCCAGGACACCATTGACAGATATTCAACAACTGTTGATATCACCATATAAAGACAAAATCTTATGTTTCTCCTGGATAAATATTTGGTTTATTTTGTCCAAAATTATGTTTTGCTATAAAAACTGCAAAAAATCAAACAAACAACAACACCTTTACTCACGTCCTATATATCTACACCTTAACCTTCCAGATGTCGATAAAGACATTCTATCAAATCGTGGTAGCTAAACAATACACCCACTGGAGTATTGGAGTATTAGAGTATTGGAAGTATTGGAGACACAGTGACTTTGTGAACCATTAGAACAGTTACTCATCAATGGAGCGAATATACAGTCCAATTTTTCATAGAAATAAACATCTGACACATAGAAAATTTACTAGATCTACGTTCAGCTATTCATACATCATTGTATGTTATTTGACGCTTTCACTTTTAAATATTATACTATTATAAAGCCACATGGCTGACTCACTCACTGATATTAATGTTTACCCACTTCCAGATGAGATAGAAACTTGAAATTTGGCAAACTTATAGCTTTTAGCCTGTAACCTACGGGAAAATTACAAACAATTTAAAAAAATATTCTTTCGACATAGAAAAAAATATTCAAAATTTCGGACCAACTTTAAAGTCGGTGCGGACCTTTCTTTGGAGGTCTCTTGTGGCTAAACGGTAATACCTATCAAAAAACGGCTCTGGAATTACATTAGTATACATCCACTTGCAAGGAAAACTAACTGGACGTTTGGGGCGGAGCTCCAACGAGCAAAGCGAGTAGATAATCAAACATTAGTAACATATTATCAATTTAGACCGCAAAAAATGTTTGCATTTTCTAAAAGACCCCCTTCTTGTGAATATTGGCCTATATCTACTTTCCTCTTTGTGGAGTTGTGGTCTCCTCCCATATTTTAGTGGGTCTCCCGATAATACACGAAAAGGAATATACACGTTCCTGAAAAGAGACCGGAAATATCTGACGAAAACTGTCAAAAGAGTGTATATGTGTGTGTGTGTTTGTGTATCAGCCACGCCGTCCTAACACAGGCAGTGTTTATGCAAGGGAGGGTGCCCTGCTAAAACAGTGTTTGTTTAACAACCGGCGGTCGGCGGGCCAAAACGGGTCCGTAAGTTCTTCACTTCCGGTTCGTAAATAAATTAATATTTATAGCTATACTGTGCTCGTATTTTAAAAATGAGTATGAACATTTTTATACTAGTATTTTTGTAGGAAATCTTGAAGTTTTCTTTTGGGCTGTAAGCTATTATACAATTTTAATATATTATTATTATTATTAATTATATAGCATCGCGTCCTACTACCTGTTAGGATTATACTCTTATGTGAAAATTTGCTATTGGGTTAGGAATTGGGATGGTTAAATTAGAGGAAGTGAGCCCACATTTGTGTGGAGGAGAGTGGAAAACCATTGAGTAAAAATCACTTCCAGTTCACCCGAGTGAGATTCGAACCTTGATCTCACCACCCTTGGCAGTCTAGCTCAACACGAAACTAACACGTTAGCTAACGGCACCACAGAGGTGGGTACTATATTATTAGTAATATTATGTAAAGGTACTGATAATATTAATCGAAAGCGACTGCTTTATATCACATGACTTTACTTATAAATACGTTAAAGTAGATCTGGTAAATTTTCTAGACACTTTTCGGCGGCAGCATGGTCTAAGATGCTATAATCTCGCAATAAATGATCTGCCTAAGACGGGGGTATCAGTGTTCGATCCCAGTTGGGTGTAGGGTGTTTTTTACTCAATTATTTCACACTCTTCCTCCACGAAATGTGGGTACATTTCCTCTAATTTCAACCGTCCTAGTCCCCAAAATATTGGTTTGGTTAGTAGGCCTACATAGACGTACAGCCCGAATGGATGGTAAGATGCAGAGCTGAAAAAATAAAAACAATTTTTTTTTGCTGTCATATCAAGGTTCTTCTTATGAAAATAGGATTTCTTACTTATTTTTGTTGATAATGGATTCTTACTTCCTCTTGACAGCTCGTAGATAAATTATTGTAATCGTCAAAAAAATTCGAACTCAAGATTTTGATAAATGTCGACGTTTCATGACCCCCTGAAACAAAAAATTATGTTTTTCGCAATGCCGTTTGTCTGGCTGTCTGTCGGTCTCTCTGTACCTTGGGATAGAGCCGAACTTATTTTACAGATTGGGTTATAGCTTGGCATCTGGGGTGTTATAAGGAATTATGTGTCTGACCTTGAATTTAGGGGTAGCTTACTGAAGGGCAAAAAGAGAAAAAAATCAAATCTCTCGAAATTCACTCTAACAATTTTAATT
The DNA here is from genome assembly GCA_039000515.1 of Timema cristinae. Taxonomy (NCBI): domain Eukaryota; kingdom Metazoa; phylum Arthropoda; class Insecta; order Phasmatodea; family Timematidae; genus Timema; species Timema cristinae. The sequence goes on along the minus strand of JBCFYV010002255.1, from coordinate 22,575,162 downwards.
AAATTTTATTTCTAGACACTGTTTATCATTATAAACAAGATGGCAACTCTAATTTTCTCATGAAAATGACTTTGAGAATACTTTGCATAAGAGAAATTTTCCAATTTTCATCATTTCCTCTAAACCATATCTGCCTATCATATTATTGTAGATACGCGGATAGCATGACCGTGTAGTAATACATGGTGCAGAAACCAAATACGTATTAAAATGTTTAATATCAAAATTATTACGTCTTAATATATGGGGTGGAAAGGAGAGGTTAATTAAGAGTAAGTGTACCTGCATTAGCATAGGAACGGGATATGAAAAAGACAACATAGTGACAGATCACACGTGGAAAAAATAAAATCATCAAGCACCCCCTGTTGAAGTTACAACCTCAACCAACCCAGTTACCAGTGATAGAGTCCTTTGCAAGACTGACACCTTACTGTGGATTCACACGCCAACGGGAAAACGAGAGAAGATCAGAAACGTGGTCACGTGACGAGTTCTCAACCAATCATAAGGTCTCACAGTCTCCTCGACGATGTCTGTTCAGCGAGAGTTAAAATAACTAAAACTATATTCACATATTCACTGAAAATAGAAAGAATCTGTCTTGAGTTACGCAGGCAGCAATGTTGTATGTTGACCCATGATGCATTGCAAAGCTATCTTAAAACAGCTGATTATCAACTTATTTTATTTTATAGTGTATAAATATATATTTTAGATCATTGTCCCGATGGACGTTTTCAAATTATAATGCTATGTCGTGGCACAATCCAACACATCGATACATACGCTTTGCATAAACGGGTTATTTCAAATCACTTCACAACGACCAACGAAGTTGTCTGCTAGCTTCTAGCTCTACAGCACATGCGCACTGATTTGGGACAGTTGGGTGTGAGATTTGATTGGCTCTTCGTTGACGAACATGTTTGGCAGAGCGAACGAAGTAGAATTGAGTTGAACTTTAGCGGAACAGATCGCACCGATAAGGCAGAAACCTTGTGACTGGCTTAGAGATCGTCACGTGACCCCGCGTCTGTTCTGCGCTTTTTTTTTTTTTTTTAGGTGAACGTGTAAATCCACAGTATTTCTTATCTTTTCTTTGCGCTATCACTTCAGTTCGGGAGACTCGATTAAATTTAAAAAAATCAACCGACTTATTCAAATGCGCATTGCAACACTGCCCTTAGCTTGCGTGCCCTATACTCCCACCTTCAGGCCGCTTATAAAAACAGCAACAATCTAGCACAGAAAAGTGCGCGTTTATAATTTCCATTCACTTTGCTCGTTGGGGGCTCTGCCCCTAACCCGCAGTGCTTTTTCTTTGTAAGTGGATGTAAATTAATGTAGTTCCAGAGCCGTTTTTTTTAATAGGTCTCACCGTTTAGTCTCAAGAGACCTTCAAAGAAAGGTCCACCCCAACTTTAAAATTGTTGCGATATTTTAAATTTTTTTTTCGGGGGTTAACATATACATATTTTTTAAACTTTTTGGAATTTTCTCGTCGGTTACAGGCTATAAGCTATAAGTTTGCCAAATTTCAAGTTTCTAGCGCATCTGGAAGTGGTTGTACATCAATGTCAGTGAGTGAAATAATAATAATAATAATAATAATAATAATAATAATAATAGCACCCTGTCTTACTACCCGTTCGGGTTATACGCTTTAAGTACTAATTACGCTAATGGATTAGGAATTGGGACTGTTGAATTAGATGAAGTGAGCCCGCATTTGCGTGGAGGGAGAGTGGAAAACCATTTAGGAAAAACCACCCCCAGTTCACCCGACAGAGATTCGAACCTCGATCTCCGCGTCCTCAGCAGTCGAGCTCAACACGACTAGCGCGTTAACCAACTAGGCCACCGTGGCGGGTGGCAGTGAGTGATTCAGCCATGTTTTTTTTATAGTAGTACAATGTGTTCAGGACAATTTAATCCGGTACCGGGAATGCTATAACGTAAGCAAGCGTTTGTTACCATCCGTATTAAGACTCCACGAGCCGATCCTGATTGGTCGCTGTGAAGGATGAGTGGCCTTGTCCTGTCCTCTTGTGACGAGTGCCACGTGCTAAAGAATCGCACACGTGACACAGTCACACTCAGCGTTACATACAACCCGAGTTGAGAGTGACAATTAGGAAGTGACGTATCCAGCTACAATTTTTATTTTCACTTGACCTCTCAAAGAGAAAATTATTGTGATCATAAAAAAAATTACTAGAAATTTTGATAAATGTTGACGGTTCATGCATGACCCCCTGAAACCGAAAAAGTAGTTTCTACGTTGCCGTCTGTCTGTATCTATCTCAGAATAGAGCCGAAAACATTTTACTGGCTAGAACTTGTTATCTAGGGTTCTCATAAGATCACCCCCTAAAATTAAGGGTAGTTTACTAAAGTGAAAAGGAGAGAGAAAAAAAAATAGAATTTCTCAAAATTTGCTCTAACGATTTTGATTAAATTTTGTATCTAGATTCGGAAAAACATTACAAACAAAATTGTACTTCTCGTTTTTTCATAAAACTGACTTTAAGAGCATTTTAGAAAATAGGAAATTTCCAATTTTTATCACATCTTCTTAAATATTTGAGATACCAAATAACTGATCATTTTAAAGTTGTGGTACAGTTAAAATTAAACATATTTTAACCAATAATATATTTTTATAAAACCAATAGTTTATAAGCTATAAGCAAACATAATATTTTTATGAAACATTAAATTGTTTTTATGCTCTTTGGTGGATAGAGATATTCCTCTTTTTTTCAATATATCTATAACATTGTATATTATTAAATGTATTATCTTTAGTGGAGTGTTTCTGCAACAATTAATATTATTTCCTTTCACAAATTTTACGAGCTATTAGTAGATGTTCATATTTTAATTTTAAAGAGAGAAAGTCAGTTCAGTTCAATTTTTTTTTTTGTCGATTATAATTAATTTCTGTTTACTGGGTAATTTTTGCATTTCCTATGTTTAATCCACGATAAATGTTAAATTCGTCGACCAATTTTAACGAGATTCGGAAGGGACATTCCCTGAAACTTTGTCACACAAAATAAATGTAAATGATCTTTGGATATTGTTATTGGTTTCAAAATAACGGACGCTAAAAAAACGCTTGCAGTTAGATAGTTAATTATAAGTTATTTTAGTTTAAAATTTTAGGCACTCAATCAAGTACCTAGAGTATATTTTTGTAAATTTTAGCATGAATTGTGAGACTGATGTGTTAGACCACGTAATCAACGGTTATTTTCTATTAATAGAGTGTAAAATTGAATACAATCCTCATTTGTTTATGGTCTTACTTTATCACCAAGAAGAATTACCAATTTCAAATCCTAAGAGATTCTTAAGACTATAGTAACGATAAGAACATGGAGGTAGCGAGGTCTACTGTTAACAGAACTACTTGTAAGACTGTAGTAACGATAATAACATGGAGGGAGGGAGGTCTACTGTTCACAGAACTACTAGTAAGACTGTAGTAACGATAATAACATGGAGGGAGGGAGGTCTACTGTTCAAAGAACTACTAGTAAGACTGTAGTAACGATAATAACATGGAGGGAGGTCTACTGTTCACAGATCTACTAGTAAGACTGTAGTAATGATAAGAACATGGAGGGAGGTCTACTGTTCACAGATCTACTAGTAAGACTGTAGTAATGATAAGAACATGGAGGGAGGTCTACTGTTCACAGAACTACTAGTAAGACTGTAATAACGATAAGAAAAATGGAGGGAGCGAGGTCTACCTTTTACAGGACTGGCGTACCCAGCATTTCCATTATATATAATTTACTCTTAAATATATTCTAATTCATTTATATAAGTTATGCTTATATATGTTCTAACTACGCTTATATCTACATACCAATCTCGTTAATATATGTGTGTACTAACTACGCTAATGAGTTAGCTATGATGAAGGTTGAATTTAGAGGTAGCGTTTCATCATTTGTATGGAGGGAGAGTGGAAAATCATTTAGGAAAAAACACTTTCAGTACACCCAACATAGATTTGAACCCCGATCTCCCTGTCATTGTCAGTTGAGTCTATTGCAAGAGTGTCTGACACCCTTAGATCATGTGGCCACCAAAGCGGGTATCAACTAATACGTACAATCTGAATGGTTAGTAAAACGCGGTGTAAGAAACCACAAACAGAGAATCTCTCTCATCTTATCTAAGCCAAAGTATAGCTGGTAATGTGTCTGTGTGTATGTGTGTGTGTATGTATGTTTGTGTATGTGTTGTGCCATTTAATTATGCAATGTCGGAACGCGTCACACCAATGCAGAATGGTAATGTGCAAACAAAACCTTGAAACGTTTCTGTTTACTAGTTTCCTTTATTTTCTCTTAATATATTTGTAGATGCAATAATACAGGCAGGTTAGTATATTCACAAAGTAAACCCATGGCTAAGTGTTAAGAGTGTCAGAAAAAAAAATCGTGAATGTCTCGCGTTCGATTCCAAGTGTTATTGACAAATATGTGGTTACATTATCATTGGAAGGAGCTTATACAATAAATATTTGCTTCTAAATTTATAATACTTTATCTTTTAAAAGTGTTATTTAAGGTGGTTTTTAACACCACTCGTTCGAGTTATACGCCTAAATACTAATTACACTAAAGTATTAATAATGAGAAAGGTTGAATTTAGAGGAAATGTGCATGAATTTAGTTGGAGAGAGAGTATAAAACCATTTAGAAATAAAACCATTTAGAAATAAAACAGTTTCAGTATACCCAATCGGGATTCAATCCCCGATCTTACTGAAAGTGGACAAAAATATCAGTGTATCATTTAGTCTTGTAGGCTGAATATTTAGGGGTCAGGACTCAATCCCAGCCGGGTGTAAAGAGGCAATGTTTACAAAATAGTTTACTATTTCCTGCCACGCAAATGGAGGCACTTTTATTCTAAATTCTACTTTACTCATTCCTATATATTGGTGCAAATAAGGAAATAGCTCAGGACGGTAGTAAGACGTGGAGTGCAAAATACAAACGTCAATATAAAATTCAAATCGGGGGAAAATAAGGCCATGCAAATCGTGATTATTTTCAGGAAATTTTCTTAGGATACTTTTCTAATTACTAAACACTCGAAATCATTGATGGTTTGAAATGTGGTCCGCTTTTGCCCTGAAACGGTATTTATAAGAAGATATCGAAAACCAAACCTCGAAATGTATGCCTACTGTTGGGCGCCAATGTACGTTTCAAAATTGATCTATATCCGTTGATTATGTAAAATAAATGGTACGGTGCACTGGCATCGCTAAAACTACTCTTTTTTTTCAGGGAGGGGGAGGGGGGCATGAAAGATGAATATTTATCAACATTTTCTCTCCAAAGATTAGAGAGAAAGTAAAAAAGCAAACATAGAAGGATACACAAACACCCAGTCACATACAAATTTTCATTCTTTTACTCTACGTCTTACTAACTATCCAGGCTATAAACATTTAACTACACCAATTGAGTAGAATTGATGATAGTAAAGTATAGAGGAAGTATACCTAAATTTGCACGGAAGGAGAGTGGGAAACCATTCAAGACAAATTCGAGCCTAGATAATATCGCCCTTGGCAGAAACAAGACTAGATGAGCCTGCCACAGGAGTGGATATCATTTTTGTTCTTGTACTGATGATGGTGATGACTTATTCTATAGTGAACATTTTATTTAATTTTTATTATCGGTAATCTATAATTTGTGACATTTTAAAAATTCTATAATCAGCAATAATTACCCTCAAACTGATTTTATTATCAAAAAGAACAAATATTCTTATTCATCATATCAAACACTCCCCATATACACATTTTAAACAAAATTATTAAAACCATTTTGTAAAAATTTTGTATTTTAAAATATCGGTCAACTTATTACTCTTAATTTGAGAGTTAATATCAACATTTTTTAAAATTTACTGAGATATGATCATGTAACATCTAAATATTTTAAATAAAAATATATTATCAAACCATTTTGCCTGTAGCCCGAAGGACAGACAGACAGACCCAGGGATATACAAAACTGTAAAACCAAATCTTTTGGATCCGGGAGGTACATAAAACGTCCAGATTCTTCATAATTTCGAGGGGAAATTTTTAACGATTACAATACTTTCTTTTTGTGAGAAAACAGAGGCGTAGAAAGCTAATTTTCAAATGAGGGGTCCACTAGAAAATTGTAATATACCTTTAGCCAATAAAACTTTCCATACGTATATTTTGATAATCCCCTCCCTCATATGGGGAGTCCTGATCCCCCCCCCCCCCACTCTACGCCCTTGGAAAATTAAATCTCCTAACTGTATAAAGTTGGAGCATGGAAAATAATAACCATAATTAATTTTATCTACTTATCTGAACTTATTTTGGTGATGCTAGGTTAATACTTTATTTGTTAAAACTTCTACGTTCTTGGAATGGTGTTATCGAACGTGTAGCAATGTGGCAACAGCGCTTAGTAATCCGGAGACGCCGCGAAGCAGATAAGGCCAGCAGATGATGTAGATAAACAACAGATTGAGCTAAATTAGAGATAAGGTTGACCTTGAAGAGAACACTTTCACGTGCTTTATCTTTTACAGCTCTCTTGAGTTTGAACAACTTTTTAGCTACAGAGTCCCAATCATAGTAGGATTCTGTTGCAAAGAATCTCTTAGAAGACATAAACATGTTGGTTTGCGTTCAACATTGATAACATTTTACTATATTATTAGTGTTATTTTATAGGTATTGATAATATAGATATGAAAAAGATCACATGTTTTGACGTATGAAGACTTGAAAGTTGATAAAGTCATTTTATAGATGTCAGATAGGTTTCTTCCTTTGAAAATATGACTTTAGGAACCATTTCAAAACTATCTTCAAGAATAAAATAGCAAATAGAAAATAATGTTTGGTAAAATGCTTGATTAATATTCATTACTCAACATGTTTATAACACTTAGGTCCGGTTTTATAAACAATCAGTGTCTTGAACATACACCAGATGTAAGTTGATCTCCAATCAATGTCTCAGAACCTAATATTCAGTCGAGCCAATAACAATTATTTAGGAGGTGATTTTCTATTTAAGAAAACCTTTTATCAAGTTGACCATCCAATTTTCTACCATTATCTCCATTTATCATGTTGATGGAGTGCATAATCTATAGATTTTAAATGAGTCAACTAATTTTTGCATCCTTATTTTAGTGATTAATAAAGGTAAATGTGTGTTTTATTTATTTATTTGGAGCTGACTATTTTAAAGAATGGTAATGTAAGCTACGGCGTCTTTGGATTAATTTTTTCAAATATACGATTAAGTTTTATCAAATTGTTGAGATCCAAAGTAGCTAAAAAAACACAACTTTTATTTAATTATAAAGAAATAAAGTATGAGTGATGTTTATATTGAGTACATTGTACCGTGTGTATTTATTAATATTGCTAGTAGCAAATTTAAAACAGTTCTCACCTGAAGTTGTGAGAAATAAAGCTAGCAAAGAAATAAGGTATACACAGTATGGTCGAACTTATGCATTGTTTTAGGTCACTTCCCAATCCTATTTTCAAATGCATTTCGTTTCAAAATGTTGTCATGTTGGTTTTACTTGATTATTTGACCAAATCTATAGTCAGGAAAGTGAACTTGCATTTTCGTGGAGTGAAAGGGAAAAATCATTTAGGAAAATACCACTCCCAGTTCACCTGGCCGAGATTTGAACCTTGATCTCCCCATCTTTGTCAGTCTAGCTCAACATGAAACTAGCGCGTTAGCCAACAACGCCACCTAGACGGTCTATGTTGTAATAAAGTATATATAAATATAAGTGATGTGCAAGTATATATTTTTCCCTTCGAATCGAATTTAAATGAAAAGCAGTTTTTTTACGAGTTCAAATAATATAAAGCTTTATTTGAACAAGAAATATTTCAAATTAAATTTCTGTAATAGATCTATACATAAACTATAAATAAGTAAAAACTATTTCTTTTAGAAATAATTTTTTTTTAGAAAAAATTATCAACACATTTTGAATTATTAAATAATGAACATAATAATAGTACATTTTTAAAATTGACAAAAGGAAATATTGAGGAGTTATTTGCTATGAAATTATATCTTAAAATTAAACCAAATTAATCAAACTAACTATTTTCAAGGAAAATATCTAAAAATTTCCTGTTCTCAAATTTTTCGAGATTTTTTTTTAAATCTTCGAGTCATGTTCGAGCAGCTAATACAACTTGACTATAACTTGAATTTTCGAATACTCGCACACCCCTAATGAATTGATAGCTGAATAGATGGATATTGTACACAAAACAGTACATGTAACTTCTCGAATATTGATAGCTGAATAGATGGATATTGTACACAAACCAGAATCATTGTTAACTTTCTCCATGGACTTTAAACATAAAACTACGGCCCTTGCATCTTTCTCCCATTTATGATATACTTCTACATTTAGACTTTCACAAGAAGAGCTTTTTAGAAATTAATCAACATTTTTTTGTGGCCAAAATTGATAGCATCTTACTATATAGTTAGTGTTATTTTATAGGTATTGATCCCGCCACGGTGGTGTAGTTAGCTAACGCACTAGTTTCGTGTTAAGCTAGACCACTGAGGACGGGAAGATCGAGGTTCGAATCTCGGTCGGCTGAACTAGGGGTTCCTAAATGGTTTTCCACTCTCCCTCCACGAAAATGCGGGTTCACTTCCTCTAACTTCAACCTTCCCAATTCATAATCCATTAGTTTAATTAGTACCTAAGCGTATAACCCGAACATGTAGTAAGACGCGGTGCTAATAATAATAATAATAATAATAATAATAATAATAGAGGTATTGATAATATCTATAAAAAATGAGCACTGCAGCTCACATGACTTGACGTATGAATACGTGAAAGTAGATATAGTAAATTTGATACATCCTAGTATGAGTCATAGATAAGTTATTTCTATGAAAATTGGAGTGTAATTAAGTGCCTGGCTTTCTGACAGGTAAGGTATATACCAGATCCACAGCTTTACGGAAGTTTCGTCTCTTAGCCGAGTTGAGTCATCAACACTGGAGTTCGCTAGTGTCAATCCTCAGTGAAAAAAAAGCGCTTCCAAATGTACAGTTTTTAAGATGGGATTAAAGGGGACGCGAGAAAAGACCAGTGTTTCTGTAGTTTTTATGATATAACTTTTTTTTTGTTAAAATAAAAAAAAATGCTCCAGTACAAATAGAGTTTAATTTTCTTCACATGTTGATATCAACAGTTCCTGAATGTTCATGTGCATAGCAGCATTAGATGAGAATTTTTTTTTTTAATGTAGGCAAAAAGTTGTCGTTAAATACCAGGACACTAGTGACAGACATTCAACATCTGTTGAGGTCAGCATGTGAAGAAAATTAAACACTAATTGTTTTTACCGGAGCAATATTTGATTTAATTTAGAGGAGAAAATGCTTTGCCATAAAAACTACAAAAAAAAACACTGACTTTTAATCGCATCCCCTTCCATCCTACCTTAAATCACTCAATTTTAACATGCTCAACATAAAGGAACTATTGTAACGTAAATTTAATCACGTAAGCTCTTCATGAAGTAGGTTATTGGAATAGGGGGTTGGGTCTCTACCTATTATTATTATTATTATTATTATTATTATTAGCACCGCGTCTTACTACCCGTTCGGGTTATACGCATTTACGCTCATGTGTAGTGGTAGGGTGATTGTGAGATGAAATGAAGGACCTACAGTTTAACGTGGAATCCGAACCACGGTGGAGGCCTGGCATTCCACACATTCCCAAGATGTCTTGTCAGAGGTGAAGGAAGGGTTTGTAAATCAGATAAATCTGTGCCGGGACCAAGGATTGAACCCCGGCCGCCAGCACAGAAGTCTGACACCTTACCCCTAGACCACCAGGTCACCCGGTCTCTACCTGAAACTAACTTTGTGGAAGCTGGCCGATTGACTCGAGATAGATATTTGTGTGATCTAGTGAAATTTTGTTTAAAATTTACTTTAAAAAAAAAAGCCATTTAATGGCACCTAGCGATACTCGTCTTGAAGGACTCAAACTCTTCCACAGAGCGCAGACATCTTAACCAATAGGTTGTTGATTTGGTGTATCCTTGTTTATGTAAAAACAACAAATATATCTTGACGTCCTTCTCCAAGTTGGTAAACTTTAATTCGTGTCTTAGCCCTGATCTATTCATTAAAATAAATCAAAGCGAAAAACGACTTGTATCAGACACAAGCTATTATTTGATAATATACTATTTCTAGTTTTAGATTGTAATTAGAGAGTGAGTGAAAGTTAAAAAAAAAAAAACTCTTTAGGAGAGAGGTAGTCTAATCCAAAGGAGGGAGAGAAAATAATGTAAATGTTGGCAGGCATGGTAAAGAGGTCATGCCGAGAGACGTCCGTCAGTCAAAGAGAGAACAAAACACGATCACACGACGGAAAACGCGGGGCAAGGAGGAGACAAAAGGTTTACGTGTCGTAACAATTAGTTCGGCAGAAGGACAAGATTTCTATTCCAAGTCTGAAACCTGCCTGCTATTGGGATAAAGACTCCTACAACGCGTCCGAGTTTTAGCTTGCTTCAGTATTCACGATGGCTGTTCTTATAGAAAGATGACATCTTTGGCCCTCCACACACCAAGGCGACGATACTTAAAGGTGGGATAGAAATTAATGTTTGTTAAGGGGGGGAGGGGGGGGGGGGAGGTAACACGAGTTTTTATATCAACACAGTTTATTTTCGGCCAAAATAAATAAAATAGTGCTTCAGTAGAAAACTCGTGTTTAATTTTCTTCACTTGGTGATAACAACAGTTGTTGAATATTTGTCAAGGTTGTTCTGAAATTTAATAACAACCTTTGCTATTCTCATGACAGATATTCAAGGACTATTGATATCATCACGTGAAGAAAACTAAACTGTATGTTTCTACTGAAGCAATATTTTATTTATTTTTGGCAACAATATATTTTACTATACAAACTACGAAAATATGGACTTTTCTTCATCTTCCTTACAGCTCTACATTAACTCAAGTTGTTTGCTTTATTTGCAAAAATGTCAAGTAGGAATCTTCTGTCCAAGATGTAGTTTCATAAAGTCTATATATGATAGAAAAAACAAGAAAATATATTTTGAAACACAAGCCAATGCTGTCCAGGTGCAAAAGGTAGTTGAATTATGTTCGTCAGAGGAAGAGGGGAAGTGCTATCAACACGTAGACAAGAGATCTTGCAGGGTGGGTTGCTTATTTTCTTCCCTCTCTTTCTATTGTGTCCACTTGTGTCTACGTAGGATAATGCCCTGAGTACTTAAGTGTGTCAAGCTAAGGTATAACCTAATATGTAAAAAAAAACTTCAAATTCATCAAGTAGGCAACATCATTAGGTCAATGTGATGAGTAAAATGACTCTGTATTTATGAAGTGCACTTTGATACCCTCGAACCCAACCTAGTGGGATCGTTAACAAAGGCGCTAATCTTGTCATGTCTGGTTTGCCATGTAGGCCTATAGGAAGGTTGGGGTTTGAAAATCATCCGTGTGTTCTGAGGTTTTTATTTGTTTCTAAAATAAAAACCTCCTTACACATTAATGCTGATACATATCCTCTAAACTTAACCTATATAACCTCTACTTTAGTGTAGATTTGTAAACAATTTGGACGTTTTAAATTAAACCACTGCTAGCCCCCTCTTTTTTTTTTTTTTAAAGGTAGGTAGAATTCTGAGATGATAAATACTATTTTAATATTATACGGGGAATGTAGGCCTATATAATTATTTAAATGAAACTAATACAATCGAAATATCCTTGAGTTTAATTAATCCTAAGGACGTTAATACCATAAATATTATCAAATGAGATAATATAATCAAGCAATAATAACGATTACATTTCTCTTATCATACTCACGTACCACTACAGCGCTTGGTGGCTGAACGCAAAAGTATCACTAACTTTGGGGCTTCCTGATTTGATATTACCACACACACACAAACACACACACACATATATATATATATATATATATAATATAATATATATACACATTATTAGTGTGTCATACTATCTGTTTGTGTTATGCGCCTATGTACTAACCACATTAAAGTGCTAGGGATTAGGAAGGTTTAATTCAGAGGAAGAGTAACCGCATTTGTGTGAGGTGAGAGTGGGAAACCATTTATGAAATACTGCACTCAATAAACCCGACCGGGTTCGAATCACGATCTTTCCGTCTTCGGTAGTCTAGTCTATTGTGATAGTAACGCCATAGAATATGCGGCCACCGAAGCGGGTACCAGATATGTTAATATATCATTTTAATGGATCAAAGATATAAAATATTTACCGATACATTTACCCATTTGTTTTTATCTCTTAAAGTAGATCTACTGATTTAATCAGTGGTAAGACAAAATCTTAAGAATATATTACATATAAAAATCAATTTCGAACAAAATTCTTTTAACGAGTCTTTTTTTCGCATGGGTACAGACTGATATACACACAGAAGGACCAACAGAGATACAGAAGGACCGACAGACATACAGAACAACCGACATACATACAAAACAACCGACAGACATACGGAACAACAGACAAACATACAGAACAACCGACATACATACAGAACAACCGACATACATACAGAACAACCGACAGATATACAGAAGGACCGACAGACATACAGAACAACCGACAGACATACAGAACAACCGACAGATATACAGAAGGACCGACAGATATACAGAACAACCGACAGACATACAGAACAACCAACAGATATACAGAAGGACCGACAGACATACAGAACGACCAACATATATACAGAACAACCGACAGACATACAGAACAACCGACAGACATATAGAAAAACCGACAGACATACAGAACAACCGATAGACATACAGAACAACTGACAGACATACAGAAAAACCGACAGACATACAGATCAACCGACAGACATACAGAACAACCGACAGACATACAGAACAACCGACAGACATACAGAACAACCGACAGACATACAGAACAACCGATAGACATACAAAACAACTGACAGACATACAGAAGGACCGACAGACATACAGATCAACCGACAGACATACAGAACAACCGACAGACATACAGAACAACCGACAGACATACAGAACAACCGACAGACATACAGAACAACCGACAGACATACAGAACAACCGACAGACATACAGAACAACCGACAGACATACAGAACAACCGACAGACATACAGAACAACCGATAGACATACAGAACAACTGACAGACATACAGAAAAACCGACAGACATAGAGAAGGGCCAACAGACATACAAAACAACCGACAGACATATAGAACAACCGACAGACATACAGAACAACCGACAGACATATAGAACAACCGACAGACATACAGCACAACCGACAGACATATAGAACAACCGACAGACATACAGCACAACCGACAGACATACAGCACAACCGACAGACATATAGAACAACCGACAGACATACAGCACAACCGACAGACATATAGAACAACCGACAGACATACAGCACAACCGACAGACATATAGAACAACCGACAGATATACAGAACAACCGACAGACATACAGAACAACCGACAGACATACAGCACAACCGTCAGACACACAGAACAACCGACAGACATACAGAACAACCAACAGATATACAGAAGGACCGACAGACATACAGAAGGACCGTCAGACATACAGAAGGACCGACAGACATAGAGAAGGGCCAACAGACATACAAAATTGAATGACCGTCTTTTTTTATGGGCTCGAGGAACATACATCTCTAATATCCGTCATAATATAGGTGGAAAATGTTCACAATTACAATACTATCTCTATATTATATATTTATTAGACGCTAGTAAGAAAATAGGTTACATAATTTCATAATTCTAAAATTGTCCTACAGTGTCACAAAATTATATTTTTTTATATCTTGAAATAGCTTTTTTGTAAAGGATTTTTTTATATAAATCAGGCTATTTGGGTTAGTCAAGAAAACGGACTATAGGAGTTTTATTGCCATGTTGTAAATTAAAAAAAGTCCTTGGTAGATTATGTCTATCTAGAATAGGAAACAATAATAATTTAAATCTAAAAAGCAAGTTAATGTTTTCAAGGGGGGGCAAATAATATAGTGAATGTGTAAACTTGTCAGAATAATTGGGGAGGTTCTATCAGCAGATAAAAAAAGATACCTCACTGGGTGAAATTCTCATTTCCTTCCCTCTCTTTCTATTTCGTACATTGATGTCTAAGTGGGATAGTGCTTAGACTGCTTAGGTGCATCAAAATAAGATGCGACCCGTTTTAGGAAATTAGCCTAAAAATATACAAGTAGTTCGTTAAAGTATGTTTCTAGAGAGATATTGCAGACTCGTGTCTAGGCCCAGGAGTGGACTGACAGATTACACAGGTAACCATGGATTACAAATATGATATTCCTTAATATACCTTTATAGATACCACCGAAGCTCTTTTCAGTGTAAGCTAAAGTGCTGAGGTGATGATTTTATATTTTTATCATTAGAAAATTTAATCTATATACCATTTCTGATACATTTTTGGTAATTAAGTCGCTATTTATTCCACCTAAAATATCAGTTTCTACTTTCTTCTGACACTAGCAAAAAATGCTTCTAAATGTTTGAACAATAATTTGGAGTCTATTTTTGGTATATTTAAGTTTGTAAACTGATCCTTTACCTGATACTTCTGTATATTAAAAAGCTTAGTAACAGTTAGTATTCACTGAACCAATGATTGTCATAAGTTTTGCTTAGTAAATGGCTTAATAAAAACACCAAGAGAACACAAGCGGGGTGATATTAAATTTTTAATGACATTGTATATCTTCAAAAATAATGTATTCTGAACTCTATAAGATTAAAATTGTATACAAAAAACCTTGATATAACTTTATTTTAGTTTAAAGTAGTTGCGGTAAGACAAACTAAACCAGCCCACCAGAAAATCTTCCATTGTCCCGGTGATGAAGTCCACCCCTGTCTAAACTCTATAAACTCTAACTTTGGCCAAAATAAATAAAATATTGTTCAATTAAAAGTATAGAGATTAATTTTCTTCACATGTTGATATCAACCGTTTTCGAATATCTGTCAAGGGTGCCATGTAATTTAATGACAACTTTTTATCTTAATTTAAAAAGTGTTTCGTCTAGTGATATTATGCTCATGACCGATAGTCAACAACTGTTGATATCACCATATGAATAAAATGAAACTATTATGTTTATACTGAAGAAATATTTGATTTATTTGAGCCAAAATTGGTGACCTGGTGGTCTAGGGGTAAGGTGTTGGACTTCTGTGATGGGGGGTCCGGGGTTCAATCCTCGGTCCCAGCACAGATTTATCTGATTTCCAAAAACCCTTCCTTCACCTCTGACAAGACATCTTGTGAATGTGTGGAATGCCAGGCCTCCACCGTGGTTCGGATTCCACGTTAAACTGTAGGTCCTCCATTTCATCTCACAATCACCCTACCATTACACATTAGCGTAAGTGCGTATAACCCGAACAGGTAGTAAGACGCGGTGTCTAATAATAATAATAATAATAATAATAATGGCCAAACTGTTTTGTTATAAGAACTGTAAAAACACTACCCTTGACTTGAGTTCCCTACACCTCTTAATCTTGATTCATAAATAGTTACAAAATAAGTGCAAGGTAGAAACACGTTGGGTAACCTTGTTAACACATGACGTTGGCCTATTAGAAGTAGATTAATGTTTTATGCGTATCATTAATGGCGTGTGTAAAGATAAAGAAGAACTTAAAGGTCTCTCAATAAGATAAAGTTATCTAAAGTTGATTTAATTGATCTTTATTTCTCTACACTAATGGAAGTGAAAGTGAACCAAGTTCAGTTCTTTGTAGTTTTTAAAACCAAACTGTTTTTTTTTTTTGCATAAAATAAATAAAATATTTATTTAGTTGTTACGTTTAATTGAATTTTCAACATTAATGTATACAATTAAACTAAACGTATCTACTAAATAAATGTTTTATTTATATATCCCACAAAAAATAAATTGTAACCTTTTAACAACTTTTTAAAAATTTTCATAAACATCCCAAAATTTGAACAGACCCTTTTTATAAGAACAGGAAACGTCATGTATGACAATAATAAATATTCAATAACTGTTGAAATCTATATGAATAAAAACTAAGAGTGCTGCACTTGCATAGTAGAATAATATCGGAAGCGTTGTAAATACCCTGAATACGGTTCTAGATTCTCCCATTCGCTCTGTATGCCCTGCCCACCGTAATTTACGAGACTTGATTATACTGACTATGTCTTGTGATGAACAGGCTATGTAACTCTTTACTTTCATAAGTATTTTTATTTATATTTCACAATTTACATGGATCACACATTATTGGACAAACACAGGTAAATTAAATTGCACCAACCCTTTATGGGTTCTATGTAACTCTTTATTATGTAACCTCCTCCACTCTCCATTTGCCTCATCCCTTTCTATTTTCCTAAGCACCTTCTTTTCGAAACACTGGTACAATTGTTTTGTATACCCATAGTTTTACATTCCTCGACATCAGGTGAGATGTCAACAACTTACTTACCAAGTAATAGCATGACTGTATTTTCTTCCTATTTTCCACTCATATCGTTATTGCTAGTTAATATAATGTCATGGGAAAAAGTTAAAATGTCCGAAGTCAATGTGTATAAATCTACAGCCATTTTCGTGACAAAAGGCCATTTATAGGTAACAAAGTTGGCTACACTGGACCAGTAGGTCCAGGTTTGAATTCGCTAACATGGTTTGTAGCGTCTTTCTCACAATATACTGGATTTCTTGTGGCGAGGAGGTTGAGGTTTGAATCTTGGTTGGTAGATTAAAGGTGTAGATTTCCTCACAGTAATTATCTCAGCCCTTTCTAACGCTAATGTGGAATAATTTACCCTAATACTCCTTACTTACACCCCTTAGACTAAGTCATCGATAATTCTGGGGAATAACGTATTAATAAAAACAAAATACACCTAATTTTGTCTCAGATGTTAAAATTTATCTTACCTAAAACCATTTAATGAGTAAATGTTTTACTATCCCATATAGTTAGAACATTATTAAAGAAATCAGAAATATTTTGATTGCTCAAAAATCAAACCTTTTTTTTTTTAAGGCGGGAGTGTAGTAAATGCGAGAAAAGGTTACATCAACAGTAAATATCTGTCAAGGGTGGTCGTTCAAATTTAATGACAACTTTCTTTGTTCATATAAAAAGTTTGTCATCTAATACCACTCAAATAATACATCTATAAGGGGCAATGTTAATCTAGGAGAGAGGGAAATTTTTTTAGGGTGGTAATTCACCCCTCTTCACCTAAATATAGCTCCACTTATTTGACATATCAATACGTGAAAATAGATGAAGTAGCTTTTCTATCTTTCAGAAGTTTATTTCTACGAATAATGGACTGTACGTTTAATATCTGTTTGGTATTCGCTTAAAGGCTAAGACTAAAAGTTATTTTATTATATATATATATAATTATATGTATGTATATATATTTATATATATATTATTTTATATACTCGCTTTGCTCATTGGGGGCTACACCCCCAAGCCTCCAATGCGTTTTATTTGCAGGTGGATGTAAACTAATATCATTCCAGAACTGTTTAATAACAAGATTTTTTAACTTTTTGGACTTTTCCCGTCAGTTACAGGCTAGAAGCTAGAAGTTTGCCAAATTTCAATTTTCTAGCTCATCTGAAAGTGGGTAAACTTTAATGTCAGTGAGTGAGTCAGCTATGTGGCTTTATAGTAGTACTATATATTTATACATACATATATATATATATATAAGAGAGAGAGAGGAGGAGAGAGAGAGAGAGAGAAAGAGAGAGTCAACTGTTATCTTATCAGGTGTTTTTTCATAACCGTGTACAGCTCTCATCATTAACAAAGAAGTATCTATTCAGGCACTTAACTTACTTACAATTAATATTAGTTTAATCTGGAACTCTCTGATTTTATTGGAGCAATGCCGGGTTTCAAACTAGGACTTCCCGAAGGTGAGATCAAGCGTATTATCACTCATAGACACCAGCGTCGAAGAAACGTTAGTGATACGTTTGACAAAAAAAATGTTTCCTCACTAGCATCAACAGCCTAGTTAAAATGTAGTAAGACGCGGTGGAAAAATAACAATAAAGACAAACTTATGTTATTAATTCAAAAATCACAAACAGATGTTGACCCCACATGTATAGAAATATAGTGGGGTTCTGGTAGAAAAAACTTTTAGAAAATACTAACATATCTGTCGCAGTCAACAATGATAACATAATTATCACTACATTATCAGTTTTATGTCAAATATGTTGATAATATCTATCAAAAGGGATAGCGTAGATCATACAACTTTACTTATAGACACATTAAAATTATTTTAGCCTCATTTGTCAATTTCACAAAAGTTCCATATTCTTTAAATCTGTGTAACTCACCTGGGTGGCGTAGTTGGCCTACGCGCTAGTCATGACCTCTATACCTAATTGTTTTTATGAGAAAAAACGTATTTCTGAAAAATTTGAATTTTTCGATAATGATCAGGAGATTTGTGCTTAAAATGGTATCTGAAGAATATTGTTAATTTAAATAAGAATGTATGTTGGTTTTTCTAAATTTTCTAAAGACTAATTTGCTGATGAATTAAATTAGAAAATTTGTAATTTAAAAAAGGGCTGTAGTGTTATTATATTCAACAATTATATCTAAAGAGTGTTTCCATATAATTACTAACGCAACATTTTTTTTTTTTTCTAATTTTTTTTATATAAATTTATATTATACTAAACGAGAAATTATATAGGCCCACTATTGTGTCGTATTATATTTTTGTTTTTTTACCACTTTCCAAAGAGTTTGACTCCATAATCCTACGGTTCATGGAGTCACGGATCAGTTCTTTCTTTCAGTTCATACCTGATAATAACAGTGTCGTTAATGGAAGTATTTCATGAAGATGACCTAACACGTTTGGAAGAAACGAATTCAGGCTTATACAAATAGGTATGTGTTTAAGATGAGGGGATGGATGTACAGGGGAGGGGGTGGAAAAGAAGTTTACCTACCCAGACCACGTCTCGCTTTACCACGTATTAATCTGTCTTGGAAAGTATGCGGCGAAGTCTCCATCAGTTCTCACCATGACAGTTTTTTTTTAAACATTAGTTGAGCTTAAAGCTGAAGAGAGAAGAGTTGGTTGGCATGAGGAAGGAGTGTTGATGAGGGGGGAGGGGGTTGAGGGCATGACATCATTGTGAGCCAGTATAGCAGGGCATATGTGAGACACACACACACACACACATCGAAGCACACACGACTACTTTCCATATGTGAGCCTCACGTGCCATCCTTCCCGTCTCTCCCCCCACCCCCAGCCTATACTACCAAACCACACTTCCCCTCTTATAATCCTAAACACATATGAGTCCCCCTCCACCCCTACACAACCCCTTCCTCCCTTTGCCTGCAGGGCAAAAGTCATACATCCACCAGAAGAGGGATAATCTCCACCTATTAGTTTTCAAAACAGAACAAAGGATTTTTCTTCATAAAAATCATGTGGTTGTTTTAACGGCCTTCAAAGGTAAAAAGCGCTCTCATAGATTGTTACTATCGCAACGGACTGATACTTTCTCATTATAACACTGATTCTATTTAATTAAGTTGAATCCGTACCGGTGGGCACGTGGACTAAATGTCAGGCTCATCTATTATTTAAAATGTTAGTACCGTGTCTAACTACCCATTCGGGCTATACGTTTATGTACCAATTAATATGCTAGGGACGAGAAAGGTTGAATTTAGATTAGGTGAACTCGCATTTTCGTGGATGGATAGTGGGAAAATATTTAGAATTAAACCTCCCTGAGTAAGCCAGGCCGAGATTCGAACCCCGATCACCCCATCATCGGCAGTTCAGTCTATTGCGAAGGTGATTCAATAAATATACCGTTTGGTGGTTAGGCTCACCGAGTTTTTTTTTTTTGGCCGGTGACGGGGAGATTGGGGATGGAATCCCAAACCTGTGTTTTAAAGGAAGTTTTTACTGTATGGTTCCCCACTCTCCCACTAGGCAAATGTCTTTTTAGCCCGAGCGGGTAGTGTGAGATGATAAGAAAAAAAGAAAAAAAGACTTGGATAATAAATACATGCTTATCACCCACTTTACCGAATAACTGTCGTTTCGGATAATCAGCCATCCGAATAGCTAGTGGTAATCTAACAATTAAAAACGGTTTATTAATATACATTTCTTTTTCTTTTCTAGAAAAAGAGAAAGCATAAAAAAATTACATACACTAAATAACCTTTTAAAATGTCTTTAAATTTTGCACGGTAAAAAATGAAATTTCATAAGGTCTACTCAACAATAAGAGACATTGAATTTACAAACAATCTGCCATAAAAAAATTGGTTTAATAATTGCTCCGCTATTGTGGTTATAGGCGTACATATTAACCCCGGAGTGAGTCACTGCTTTTAATTATTTTATTAATACTAGTAATATTTTTAATAAAGTAGCTACTGGTGCTGGTGGGGTTGGTGTAAAAGACATCAATATCGAATAGTCTTTTTTTAGCAGTGACAGAAAATCAAGATTCAAACCCCGGTCAGGTTTATTGAGATAATTTATTCTTAAATGCGTGAATATTTCGCTCTAGAATTTTACTTACTCCTTATCTACTACCTTAGTGAAACTAAGGACTTTGCCTACCTGTGACGTCACGTTGGGTCAAGATACGATTTCCTATGTTAGTGAATTTACGTTTTATTCAGGCAGTTTTAAAGACATAACGTTGAAACGAAAACCATACATTGTTAAATAATTCTAAAAAATAATCCTACATTATCACAAAATTATTATTTTTTATCTTGAAGTAAATTTTTGCTAGACTTTTTTTTTATTAATCCTCTCTCTATCACTTAGGCTATTTTTCTTGGTCACAAAAAAATAGCCTGTTGGAGTCTTCCGCCAGGATGTAGATTAAAAATGTACTTGCTAGTATATGTATATCTAAAATAGGAAACAAGAAAAAGGGTAATTTAAAAGCAAGTTGATGTTTTCAAGGTGCAAATACTATACTGTCTGAAAACTCGTCATAGGAAGAGGGGAAGTGTTGATGACAGATAAACAATAGAGTCTTGCAGGTTGAACTTACCAATTTACCACCTCTCTTTTTATTTAGTACATTGATGTTTAATTATGATAATGCTTAGCCTGCTTAGGTGCTTCTATTTAAGATCTAAATCGCTTCGTAAACTAGCTTAAGAATTTTCAAGAAGGCAGCGTCGTTTAAGAGCAATGTCCATACGGGCAGTAAAACACGTTACAAGTTAAAGAAAAATGCTTTTTGAAAGTATTTCCAGTTTTTACATAATTGTATCCTTGATTATTGACTGAGCTATTTCAAGGGAACAACGATTAAATAACATAATAGGTCTACATCAAAGTTACGTACACAAAGAATGTTGCTAAATATTGACACGCGATCTTGTCCCAAGGACGTGGCAAGGATGTGATATTGGTTGTGTTGGAGGGGGTACGAAGGAAGAGGATAAATCTCCCTCACTTTCTCAAAAAATCTTTCACAATCAATGGTGCCACAAACTATTATAAAGTTGGCTGGCAGTTGATACTTATTTGTAATTCCGGGAGAGTTTCACTTTTTTTTTTGGGGGGGGGGTTATTTTTTTTCCCACTTCATCATGCTATATGTTAAGGCTTATTGCATGGATGCGGTAGGTGTGAGGAAGGTATTATTAACAGGAAATGTACCTGCACTTACGTGGCAGGAAGTAGGAGACTGTTTATGAAAAAAAGCACACCCCGACTTTTCCAGCCAAGATCCCAACCCAGATCTTTACGTCACCAATAGCCCAGTCTACTGTGAGAGTGACACCTTAAACCATTGTTTCTAAAACTGCTGGTTAAGATCTAAGTTTATTCTGAGTAGCGAGAAGTTTTAGAAATTCTAATATTGTATAATTATTTGAAGATTTAAAAAATCACTAAAAAATGAAAGATTGAAAATGCACACATGGTTCATTTTGAAAATAGATCACTTAAAAAAAGTATTCAATACATATTTTGTTTTAAATCAGTAGTAATTTTTTTAAATTAAAAATACCCCTCAACCCTCCTCGGTTCATGACTATTAAAAATAGGTGGATCGATAAAGTTTATCGTTCTAAAATTTGGGTTGTAGTTCTAAAGAGATTGGGAAGCATTGTCTTAGATCAGTGGTATTCAACATGGGGTAAGTGAAGACATCTTAGGGGGTACATAGAATTAAATATATCTTTATATATAATACATTATTTTGTATGTAACATATTTTATCGATTTAATGTGTGTAGTATAAAAATAATGGTTAACTTGCATGATGCACCAACAGATTTAGAGGTACAAAGTTGAAGATACATTATATCTTCAGATTTGGAGGTACAAAGTTGATGATACATTATATCTTCAGATTTGGAGGTACAAGTTGATGATACATTATATCTTCAGATTTGGGGGTACAAAGTTGAAGATACATTATATCTGGGTGTGTGTGAATAATAAATGGTTGAATACCAATAACTTACCCCATAATATTAATTAAAAAAAAAAAATCACTTGTGGTAAGAACCAAATTTCATGCACTAAGGATGTTGCCTATTTCTGACGTTAAAATAGGATTTCCTATGTTAATGTATTTACATTTTATACGGCATGCTATAAAGATATAATATTGAGATAAATATAATAATTTCTTAGATAATTATAATTATTACTTTAAATAAAACTGTAACTTTCTTATCTTGAAGTTTTTTTTAAAGTATTATTTTTAAGTCGTCTACAATTCAGGCTAATTGGTTTATTCACGAAAATGCCAGCAGAAATCTTCCGTTCAGGATGTAGATTAAAAAATCCCATGGTAACATATGTTCATCTAAAAAAGGAAACCATAAAAGGATAATTTTTAAATGCAATTAATGCTGTCTAGGAGTTGACATTAGAGTGAGTGTGAATACTCGTCAGAGGAAGAGGGTGAACTTTATCAGCAGGTAGACAATAGGCCTCGCAGAATAAACTGCTCATTTAGTTCCCTCTCTATTTCATACATTAGTGTCCAAGTGTGATAGTGTACTTCAAGTTAAGATACAAACCACTTTGCAAAATACTTTCAAATTCACCAAGCAATCGAACTCGTTAGTTAACCAAACATGTTTGTCCAATATCTCGCCTGAATGATAAGCTAGACGTGTCATGTTCGGCTTTTGTTCTGAGTCTTTTAAACACATCACCATATGTCGTATAGCAGTGGCTCGGTGCAGCCAAACAGCCTTCCACTGTTTCGTTGTGATATGTGGTAGTGGTGGTGCATGGATGGTGCACCCGATACAAACTACTATATGGATAACTAGACCATGCATGCATGCATGCGACGACCAGTTTTACAACGATGTAGGGGAAGAGGGAAAGAGGATGATTTCTGAAGGGTGTTTTGAAAGGTGTTTGACGACTAGAAACGGTTGTCCAAACTACACAAAACAAAGACCTTTTAATTTTCATTCATATTGTCTGGTCAAGGTCACCCAAAGATGATAGGGGAAACGGGGAAGATTTATCGAACATTTAATTTTTTAATGTTTAACTCAATTTTCTTACGAATGGGCATATATCTAGCAATTAGGAAAAGCTATAACAGTTTACTAAATACAAACATATTTTATTCCGTTCAATATGATGGCATTTTAATATATTATTAATATATTATTAATATCCTCTAACTAATACAGTGATTTTTTGATAGACGCACAACATAAAATTTTAAGCTATTTGAGAACTACCAGCTCTTTACTTTTAGATAAAAAGTTTCATAGATTTATTTCCCCTCTTTCTTATTGACACAACAAAGGGTGGTTGTAGGCAAAGGGTTAAATAGAATATAGGCCTAGAAAGAATAGAGAAGTAGCTCCAGAAAACGACGCAGACAATTTTATTTTAGGCCATGTTGTCTGACAGCTATTGATACTTTCTCGCTGACCGAGGCGACAAAAAATGTTGGATGGACACCTTTATCTTCTTCATTTTTCATGTAGACCTACACAGTTTAAGGCGGGATGAAAGGGTATGTGAAATAAGGCCCATTTTAATAACAACTTCATCTTTTTTTTGTACAGTTACTAAAATATTGCTCTATTAGATATATTTGGTTTGATTTTCTGTCAACAGTTCTTCAACATTTGTCATGAACGTAAAGGATTATGTAAAACTTTTTAAATGAAAAAAATTAAAAAGGTTGAAATAGTTGTCAACATATTCCATTTTTGCTCTTTATAACTATTCCAAAACTGTTGCGAATAGTATGTGTAAAAAATTAAACTAAACATATCTACAGAAGCAATATTTTACTTATTTGTATTGAACGTAAAGGAATATATGTAAAACTTTTTAAATGAAAAAAATTAAAAAGGTTGAAATAGTTGTCAACATATTCCATTTTTGCTCTTTATAATTATTCCAAAACTGTTGCGAATAGTATGTGTAAAAAATTAAACTAAACATATCTACAGAAGCAATATTTTACTTATTTGTATTGAACGTAAAGGAATATATGTAAAACTTTTTAAATGAAAAAAATTAAAAAGGTTGAAAAAGTTGTCAACATATTCCATTTTTGCTCTTTATAATTATTCCAAAACTGTTGCGAATAGTATGTGTAAAAAATTAAACTAAACATATCTACAGAAGCAATATTTTACTTATTTGTATTGAACGTAAAGGAATATATGTAAAACTTTTTAAATGAAAAAAATTAAAAAGGTTGAAATAGTTGTCAACATATTCCATTTTTGCTCTTTATAACTATTCCAAAACTGTTGCGAATAGTTTGTTTAAAAAATTAAACTAAACATATCTACAGAAGCAATATTTTACTTATTTGTATTGAACGTAAAGGAATATATGTAAAACTTTTTAAATGAAAAGAATTAAAAAGGTTGAAAAAGTTGTCAACATATTCCATTTTTGCTCTTTATAATTATTCCAAAACTGTTGCGAATAGTATGTGTAAAAAATTAAACTAAACATATCTACAGAAGCAATATTTTACTTATTGTATATAAGAAAAAAATACTGACTTAAGCTCGAATTCTCCTCCATCCTAACTTAAATATTTTATCAATAAAGCACATATATTTTCGTAATTATGTTGTGTGTAAAGAGGACCCCTTAAATTAAAACTGCCTCAGACCCCAATGATTATCCTTGGGGTCTGATAACAGTTCATTTCCGTCTATATATGACCAACTTAAAAATTATCTAACACTTGATTCACCCTGATATAAACAGTATCTGACTGACACGTCAGACAGTTTTTACAACTACCTTCAAATAACGCCAAAGGATTTTTACCCCAGCTGTCCCTTTTGATGATTTTCATTTTTGACATCTGCAAGACAAATACAGTAAGCTTGGGCAAATATTAGTATCTCTCCTCTACTCTAAAGGATTATTTCTTTGATGATCTCCCCATACAATGAACGTTCTATCTGAACACTTTTAGAAAATAAACTCTGACAAGATATCTTGTAAATGTGGGGAATGCCAGGCCTCCACCGTGGTTCGGATTCCACGTTAAACTGTAGATCCTTCATTTCATCTCACAATCACCCTACCATTACACATTAGCGTAAGTGCGTACAACCCGAACGGGTAGTAGGACGCGGTGCTAATAATATAATAATAATAATAATAATAATAATAATAATAATATATAATAATAGAAAATAAATATCTAAACTAGCAATAATTTTGGTTGGGTTATTTAGTGGAAACTTTTAAACGCACTTATATTTCAGTATATGACTAAATCAATATAATGCAGTAGTTTTAATAAAACACACCCACCTTCAGCACCTAGATATTTATTCATTAGAAATGTAGGCAAACTAATATACTTTATATAAAGAATATTTGATAACAACACCTCTTAGAATCGATTTATTGTCTCAAAGTCATGGTCAAACACGCCAACCACCTGTCCATGTTTATGTACTTTTAAATTGTTTAGAAATTAAGTTTATTCTAAATAAATGTTTTAAAACGTTACTAAATTATGTGAGGATCTAGCTTCATGGTTATATATAAATATTTATTTTACTATATGCATACTACTACTACTACTTTTTTTTAAGTGTAGTTATATAATCTTACAAAATAAAATGGCCGATACATTCCTAAGGATCAGCATTTTTATCAACCACTTTGGACAAACCAAACTGTACATAAGTACAGTTGTAACATTTTAGCTATTACACTGGTACATATTTATCTTGGTCTGTAGTCTTATCTCATAAATAAAATACAGTATTTTAAGTTGGGATATTTAACGAGAACTTTTTAAACATAAAAACCAACTCAGAACAAGACTATCGAAGCTAGCTTAAGAACAAAGTGGCCTATTTTCTATTTTAATTTACATTTTATTCGGCGGTACTTAATGATATAATATTGAAACAAATATCATAAATTCTTAAATCATTCTAAAAATATGGAGTCTTAAATTGTCTAGCAGTTTATTTTTATATAGAAGTGGTTTTTTTTTGTAAACGTATTTTCTAAAATCTTTTACAACCTAGGCTATTTGGTCTATTAACGGAAATGTCCAGTAAGAATCTTCCTACCAGGATGTAGATTAAAAAAGTCCTTGGAAGCAAATGCTTGTTTAGAACAGGAAACGAAAACATTAATTTTGTAATGCAAGTTAATACTGTCCAGATGCAAATAGTAGAGTGAGTGTGTATACTCGTCAGAGGAAGAGGGTCAATATTATCAGCAGATTGACAAGCGGCTCGCTGGGTTAACTGCTTTAACCGCTCATTTTATTTACTCTCTTTCTATTTCGTACATTGGTGTTTAAATGTGATAGTGATTAGGATATAATAAGTCAAATATTTCTCCAATAAAAACATTTTCTTCACGTGATGATATCAAAAGTTGTTGAATATCTGTCAAGGGTGTCCTGTAATTTAATTACAACTCTTTCTCTTAATTTAAAAAGTTTCTCATCTAATGCCGCTATGCTCTTGACAGATATTCAACAAATGTTGATATCATCACGCGAAGAAAATTAAACTCTGTTTATACTGTAGCAATATTTGATTTATTTTGGTCAAACAATATGTTTGGATATAACAATTTAAAAAAAACACTGACCTATCCTCACCACTCACCTATCCTCACGTTCCATACATTCTTACCTTAAAGACCCCAAACATTACCATTTATATTGTTTCTTCTCTATACAATCTTGATACATGGGTGCATATTGTACTTTTAGAATAATTCACACCATCAGCTAGGGGGCTTTTAAGGCCTTTATAGTGGCTTAATGGGGGACCTGCACCTCCTCATTCCTTCCTCACCCCTCAAAAATACGTGTAGCCTACGTATGCCTATGATTTACAAAGGGTTTTTGAAAGGATCTGTTAATACTTTAAACTCTAAAATCAATTATATACACATTCTAGTCTAATCTATGGACTAATAATATAAGCTTGTATTCAACACACACAAAAAAAAACTAAAAAAAAATACACACTTATTTGATTCATAAAATTGTTTCACGCAATTTGTATGCTTCATTCCGCTTTATTGTTCCGAAAATAACTCTCAATAACTTCATTTTGTATTTCTAGTGTTTTATCAAACAAAAGGCTCACCCACAAACAATTGAAAATAATCACGTTTCCGTCGGTAAGTACCAATAATCTGACCAAACTCTATCAGAAACCTTTAAAAATCAAGGTTCCGGATACTTTTGTATCATTTAATTTATTCCTCTGTCCCAGCGTTTTCCAAACTGGAGCCCTGAAACTTAATTATAGACTACTTATCTCATGCTCCATGAGGCAGTTTTATAATATTCTGTATTTGTTTTCACACTAAAAATAGCATCAGCAAATTAGTATTGTAATTTTTTTTAAATATGAATAAAGGAACTTTTACCAAAGGCGCAGCCAGAACATTTGATGTTTTAATTTATACTATTATTTTTACTTGTAAGATTTAACTGTCAGTTTTTTTTAGCATCCTGAGTTTGGGTTATAAACTTTTTTTTTACTGAATAACGCCTATGTTTTTATGTATTAGTAATTAGTAAGAGTATTTATAGAAAATGTATCTGCATTCACGTAGAGGCAGAGTGGAAAACCATTTTGGACAACAAAAAAATCTCAGTACACCCGACAGATATACAAACATGGAGTTACAAGTCGTCGGGATTCTAATATAGTGCCAGAGTCGCACCTGTGACCAACCTTCGTTAATAAATGTTCATAATATTGGTATAACTTTTTTTTTATGAGGGCTACAGCATGTATTTCTTTCTAATAAAAGGGCTTCCTTGGTCTAAAATGTTTGGGAACTACTGCGTATATCTTTCTCACACGCACCAGTGGCTACACGGACCAAGGCGTCAGGTCTCTTCTTGTCTGCCTGTAACAGAGAGATTGGGTCTAGAGTCAGAGGTGGGACCAGAATATTTTCATAAGGGAAGTTATAATTAACACAATTTTTAGTTTCTGAGAGTATTACTACGTATCCGGGATGTACACACTTTAGTTGCAATAAATAGGTAGGGAAGAGGCAGGTAGAGTTTAGAGGAAATGTACCCACATTTATATGGAATGGGGAAATTATTTGGGAAGAATTACCTTGAATGTCGAACGAAGCAAGGTCTTATAAGATTTAATCGTGTTTCTTTTTAAATAAAAATTAAATATATAAATAATATTTTGTATTAATTATCTAACTACCACACGGTGGAACTGATTCTTTGACCCTCCTCCCCCCAACCCCCTTCACCCATTGAATTCACGCCTGACTAGAATATCGGTCGGGTCTAAAAAGCGTGTTATTTACAAACTAGATTTCCACTCTCCCTCCAAGCAAATAATATCCCTCTAAATCCTATTTTATTCTTCCCCGCTCCTTTGATGTAAATATCTGCATAACCTGAACGAGTATAAGACGTGGTGCACACATTTTTTTAAAATTGGAAAAAACTTACCCGTAGAGGGAGAGTTTAAAACTCACTTGAGAAATAACACCCTCAGTACACAAAACCGGTATTTGGACCCGGACATCGGCAAAAAAGACTGGATGATCTTGACGTTTAGTCCGCGTATCTACTGATGCGTGTGAAACAAATAATAATT
Organism: Timema cristinae; assembly: GCA_039000515.1. Classification (NCBI taxonomy): domain Eukaryota; kingdom Metazoa; phylum Arthropoda; class Insecta; order Phasmatodea; family Timematidae; genus Timema; species Timema cristinae. The sequence continues at coordinate 22,545,785 of JBCFYV010002255.1, read as the reverse complement.
TTAGTGTAAAGTGTTTACGCACGTCATTTAACTATGACCATGAGACACTTTTGTTTTTTTTAAATAATTTTCTCTTTTGTTCGAGCTGTTTATGTTTCGTGATCGAAGCAACTAATTAGTAATTCACCTGGTATCATTCTTTGCGCACACAAACTATGTTCAATGGCCCGAGTCTCAAGGTCAGCCATCCCGCCTGCTGGACTTCTTGTTTGAGATTCTTTGTCACCTTTTGTTCTTTCGTTTTGCTGTTTTTTTCTTCTTTCGGATGACTACCGAATGGCGAACAAAGAAGGAAGGCTCTTCTTTTGTTTGTATAGCTTCTACAGCTAAAGGAATACATTTTTTAACAATTAATATAATTTCAGTTTCAATATTTCGTATTTATATAATTTGTTACATCAATCGGATATTTGATCACTTTTTATTATTGCTGTGAAGTGTTTCAACCTTTATAGTAACACATACTATTTATCTCATTCTTAATCACTTATCCTATCTAAGCAAGCATACTCCCAAAAGTTGAATCCAAATCTTGAGGTGGGGGTTTAGGGTAAGCGAGAAAGTGTTTTTACAGTTTTCATACCAATACTTTTTTTTTGTCAAATTAAATCAAGTATTTCTCAAGTAGATATATAGAGTTTAACTTTCTTCACATGGCGACCTCAACAGTTGTTGAATATCTATCAACGGTGTCTTAGAATTTAATGACAACTTTTTCTTTTCAATTAAAAAGCTTTATCATCTTACGGTACGGCCAGAGTGCAGGCCGATTCTGATTCTGAAAACCGGTGCGAGAATGAATCTTTGTTGTGCTTTGGGAGGGGTCATAGTGGCGGCAGGCGACTGGATGCGCGCGCAGAGGACTCAGTCAGTGAATTTACCGGAATGAATATTCCATTCCTGTTTCCGATTCAGTTTGATATCTTCGTGCACGTGGTGTTGTTGTTTTAACTGTTTGTTTAGACCAGCTGTTTTTGTATACATTTTTTTTATGTAGAGAGAAACACTTATTAAGAAAGTTTTTCTAAAACCCTAAATTTGGAACAAGAGACGGAAGTCGTAACTTAATCCACGATGTAGTCGATAAGTGCTGGCAAGAGATCGCAGAAGATATACCAAACTCACATCCCGAAATATTAATTTCATGAACTGCAATTCTTTCTCATTTTAATTTTAAATGAAAATTTTCTGTAACCATTAATAAGGACACACTGTCTCTTCACCAGACAACTCCATGATTGTGACTGACCTGCAGTCAGTTTAAACCGCCTGCACTCTGACCACCGTCTGCCAATCTGCCATACTACACACACGCGTTGGTTTTCAGAATCGGAATCAGCCTCCACTCTGACCACCGCCTGCCAATCTGCCATCCTACACACACGCGTTGGTTTTCAGAATCGGAATCAGCCTCCACTCTGACCACCGACTGCCAATCTGCCATCATACACACACGCGTTGGTTTTCAGAATCGGAATCAGCCTCCACTCTGACCACCGCCTGCCAATCTGCCATCCTACACACACGCGTTGGTTTTCAGAATTGGAATCAGCCTCCACTCTGACCACCGCCTGCCAATCTGCCATCATACACACACGCGTTGGTTTTCAGAATCGGAATCAGCCTCCACTCTGACCACCGCCTGCCAATCTGCAATCCTACACACACGCGTTGGTTTTCAGAATCGGAATCAGCCTCCACTCTGACCACCGCCTGCCAATCTGCCATCCTACACACACGCGTTGGTTTTCAGAATCGGAATCAGCCTCCACTCTGACCACCGCCTGCCAATCTGCCATCATACACACACGCGTTGGTTTTTGGAATTGGAATCAGCCTCCACTCTGCTGACCTTACCGTAATGCCACTATGCTCATGACAGTCAGTATTCAACAACTATTGATATCAACATGCTAAGAAGAAACCCGCCTCGGTGGCGTAGTTGGCTAACGCGCTTGTCGTGTTGTCCTCGACTGCTGAGGACGAGGAGATCGAGGTTCGAATCTTGGTCGGGTGAACGGGGAGGGTTGTTCTTAATGGTTTTCCACTCTCCCTCCACGCAAATGAGGGTTCACTTCATCAAATTCAACCTTCCCAATTCCTAATCCATTAGTGTAATTAGTACTTAAGGCGTATAACCCAAACGGGTAGTAAGACGCGGTGCTAAATATTTATATATATATATATATATATATATATATATATATATATATATATATATATATATAAATATATATATAAAAATATATATTATATATATATTTAGCACCGCGTCTTACTACCCGTTCGGGTTATACGCTTTATATTTATATAATATATATATTTTATATATATCATGTGAAGAAAATTAAACTCTATATTTCTACCGGAGCAATATTTTATTTATTTTGGCAAAAAAAAAAAGTTTTGATAATAAACTGCAAGAACACTAACCTTTTCTCACGTCTCCTACACTCCCACCTTAAGCCATCATCCGTGGTCAAATGGTTTTAAGGCGCCATTCCCGTCTTGGACTGGATTACTGGTGACCGTAAGATCAGGGTTCAAATCTCGGCCGGTTGTACAGAGGGCTATTTTCTCCCACTCTCTCTCCACGCAAATGTGGGTACGGTACGTACATCTCTTATAAAACTATACCTAACTCAACCCTGTTCATTTAGTGTAGTTAATGAATGTCTACAATTCAGACGGATATTAATAAGTTACAATTTTATGAGAAATGCCTCCCTTTATTTTCGTGGAGCGATATAGAAAAACCATTTACGGAAAACTACAATTTATTCAGCTGACAGGGACTCCAGCCCCGATCTCCCCGTCACCATCAAACCAGTCCAACAAGATTATTTTAAAAGTAGTGAACTAAACTTAGAAATAAATCAATTCCATAAAAATAGTGTACTAAACTTAGGACAAAATCAATTCCATAAAAGTAGTGAACTACTTAGGAATTAATCAATTTGATAAACGTAGTAGACTAAAATTAGGAATAAATCATTCCATGAAAGTAATTGACTAAACTTAGGAATAGATCAATTCGATAAAAGTAGTCGACTTAAATTAAGAATAAATCGATTCCATAAAAGTAGTGGACTAAAATTAAGTCTAAATCAATTCCATAAAAGTAGTAGACTAAAATTAGGAATAAATCAATTCCATAAAAGTAGTGGGCTAAATTTAGGAATAAATCAATTTGATAAACGTAGTGAACTAAACTTAGGAATAAATCAATTTGATAAAAGTAGTGGACTAAATTTAGGAATAAATCAATTTGATAAACGTAGTGAACTAAACTTAGGAATAAATCAATTCCATAAAATACTGTAAACTTAGGACTAAATAAATTCCATAAAAGTAGTGAACTACTTAGGAATTAATCAATTTGATAAACGTAGTGAGCTAAATTTAGGAATAAATCAATTCCATAAAAGTAGTGGACTAAGCTTAAGAATAAATCAATTCAATAAACGTAGTGGGATAAACTTAGGAATAAATCAATTTGATAAATGTAGTGAGCTAAACTTAGGAATAAATCAATTTGATAAATGTAGTGAACTAAACTTAGGAATAAATCAATTTGATAAACGTAGTGAACTAAACTTAGGAATAAATCAATTCCATAAAAGTAGTGGACTAAGCTTAAGAATAAATCAATTCAATAAACGTAGTGGGATAAACTTAGGAATAAATCAATTTGATAAACGTAGTGAGCTAAACTTAGGAATACATCAATTTGATAAATGTAGTGAACTAAACTTAGGAATAAATCAATTTGATAAATGTAGTGAGCTAAACTTAGGAATAAATCAATTCCATAAAAGTAGTGGACTAAGCTTAAGAATAAATCAATTCAATAAACGTAGTGGGATAAACTTAGGAATAAATCAATTTGATAAACGTAGTGAGCTAAACTTAGGAATACATCAATTTGATAAATGTAGTGAACTAAACTTAGGAATAAATCAATTCGATAAAAGTAGTGGACTAAACTTAGGATATACACCAACGCGTTAGATCACGAAACCACATACACGGGTTTAATTATCTTTAAATAACATATTCAAATAAACTTTAATGCGAAGGTGGCTGAATTTTATGATTTAAATAATTGCTATTTTCATGAAATATGAGATTTGGGCTAAGGCTACACTTAATAGCAGCCATGAAAGATTTATGATTATTTTTAACTAGCAAAGGGCTGTAATAAAGTAGCTGTTAAAACTGTTTTATGATGATTATGTTTGAGTTATTCACTAAAGTTTTCACGCCTGGTTATTTTATAAATGTAGCCTATATTTTATTTCTAAGGGCTTTCTTGTTCTTAAGAAATGTTGCTTGGCAGTCAAACGATTATGAATTTTCAAGTAGTCATTTCTTAGCGTGTTTATATCCTTGAGTGAAATTATGGTTATAACTTTAAATAATTTCACTTTGGGAAATACAGAAAGTCTCAATAGAGTTCATTGATGGTTCGTTCCTTAGATGTGTTCAACAAGCTTAGTCTATATATTGTGTTAGATTTAAATACAAATATGTGTTAAGGTCATTCTACAAACAAAATTTTACTACACGCTTTTATCCAGTATATAATAATTATAAGCTATAAATAGTGATTCATGATTTCAAATAAATACTATTCACGAGTTATAAGGGTAAAATTTGCTATTTCATTCTTTTCAGAACGTTGCGTACTCGTGACGTCCTGGCTGGTAAAGGTAGGATTTCACATGTCAATGAATTTACGTTGATTTCAACGAATTTTTGAAGATTTAACATTGAAACAAAAACCATAAATTCTTAAATAATTCAAAAAATATTTCAACGGTGTTACAACATTTTTTTTTTTTTATCTTGAAGTAGTTTTTTTTTTTTTTTTTAAACGTATTTTTCTTAAAAGAGCTAAAACTGAGGCTATTTGTGTTGGTCACTAACATTGTCAGTAGAATAATCCTGAAAGGATGTATTTAAAAAATTTCCTTGATAGTTTATGTCTATCTAAAATAGGAAACAAGAAAAACGTAGAATTAAAAAGCAAGTTTAAAGTTTTCATGTTGCAAATAGCATAGTGACTGTGTAAACTCGTCAGAGGAAGAGCGTAAGGGTTATGAGTAGATAATCAAGAGGCCTCGCAGGGTGAAATACTTAGTTTATTCCCTCTATTTCTATTTCATACATTGGTCATTTACTTAAAAGGAGAGCGGAAAAACCATTTATGAAAAGTCACCACAACATACTCGGTTTTCCCACGCCATTTTCCACTTTTCCAATAACGCGAGTTTTGATAAGCCGCACATACAGTAGCTTAAATCATAAAAACCTCTATGTATAATCCAATTTTCATGGAAAGACAGGTAAAAAAGTGTCTAGTTCTATTTTAACGTTTTCATATGTCAAGGTATATGACCCGTAGTTGTAGGTTTTGATAGATAATATCAATAATTTTCAAATAAACAATAAGATGTGATCATTGTTGATTAAAAAGGTTTTTTGTTCTATAAAGGTTTCTTCCTATTAAATTTTGGCTGTGCATTTACTTTTCATACGCGCACAAAATAATGTTGCGGAACAAGAACTCAATACTAATCTTAGTCCCTTATTGTTCTGTCTGCTTTCAATCGTTCTCTCCCTTTCCCAACGGTATTAGGTAATCTAATTAATGAACGCTCACTTTATTGCAAATAGTCCTAACCAGTAAAGAGTAAGTACTAAGATGTATTGAATTATTATTGTTATTATTAGCACCGCGTCTTACTACCCGTTCGGGTTATACGCACTTACGCTAATGGGTAATGGTAGGGTGATTGTGAAATGAAATGAAGGACCTACAGTTTAACGTGGAATCCGAACCACGGTGGCGACCTGGCATTCCACACATTCACAAGATGTCTTGTCAGAGGTGTAGGAAGGGTTAGGATATCAGATAAATCTGTGCCGGGACCGAGGATCGAACCCCGGCCGCCAGCATAGAAGTCTGACACCGTACCCCTAGACCACCAGGTCACCAAGATGTATTGAAAAACAAATGATTAAATACACTTGAATATGGTTAAATATGATTAATAATTTACATAACATACGTCTTATTTTTTCCCGATATATTTGATTATGCTAGTTGCTTCTAAACAAAATTGTGCTTTAGCATTATTATTAAAAATGCTATATAAATTCAATTTGATTGTTTAAAATTAAAAAAGTTGCATCGGCCGGGAATCGAACCCGGGCCGCCCGCGTGGCAGGCGAGCATTCTACCACTGAACCACCGATGCTTGTATATACCCTGGAAATTATGTCTGGATATAATTAAACTTTAATGGTTAAATATGCTGTTTTATTTCTTATTTAATATGGTTATTGTTTCTCCTACTGTGATACAGACCATAAATTAAATGCTGTCTGTTATATAATTGAATTAGTTTATAGGTCGTGTACCCGTACTTTCAGTCAATTCTGAAAATAAGTTTAAAATACATTAAATTATTATTAATAATAATAATAGTAAGAAGAAGAAAGTTACCTTTCAGCATGTTCAAAACAATAACATGTTTTAGTTTTTAAGATCCTTTTAACTTATATTTAAAGTTGATAAAACTTAACGTTGGCCACTTTTTCTATTTAATTGTGTCTTCCAATTGATTGAGCACACCCGACATTAATTCAACATGTACGATTACGGAACATTGTGGAATAATCCTCACACACTCAAATCAAGTGCCCCACTCTCACAAATAGATTTTTTTTTTGCCATGCCGGGAATCGAATCCGAGATCTTTAACTCAATAAGGGGCCATCCGTATACCACATGACGCTGTTGAATGCGGGTAAGGGAGGAGGTATAATGTTTACATGTCGTTATAAGTCGGCTAGAGAGGGAATAAGCAACAGATCTTATACTTAAATTCTAATGTTGAAAAAATAATATTATTGTTCATGTTTCCAAAGATGGTAAACATACTTATAAATAACTTACGATACTGGGTTGTATTAAGAGCGTTAATCATAGCAGACCCAACTCAGCTCCCGGCTCGCGTGACGTATGAGAGTAACCGGTAAAAGAAAAGACCTACGATATGCCAGAAATGTGTGCAGTGCATTCGTATTTGAATGATTACTCGAAATCTTCCGTGGTAGCGATGGAGGACAAACCGACAAAGTTTCTTGTTAATAACTACAGTACGTCCCTCTTATGACATAATGAAAATTTGTGCATTGTGCTTATCTGCGAAGTCTTTCTAAAATGGTTAGAAACAGGCTTTTCGATGCAGGCTCCATCCGAATATAATTTAATATCTCAACAATTTTCAGTATTTGAAACTTATATTTACTCTTTATCTCAATTAATGTTTAATCAGAAATGATCCACGTGCAATAGTGTTGATGTAAATTTACGATTTCTAGCCGACTGTATCACAGAGTTGATTGACATGAAATGCAAGATCATAAATCTGAGTTCCTCTTTTAGTGTCACAAAAACTTCCCTTTCAAATAATGGCATTCACTTTTGATGTGGAAAGTTACGTAACACCGGTTGGAGGTGGGAAATGGGGGTGAAATCTAATGTTTACTTGGTGTTACATGGTGAAAGGGAGCATCAAAAAAAGTAAGAAAAAAGCGTTTTATTTCTCACATTAGTGTCCATTAAGGTGCGGCAGAAGGGTGCGCGAGTAATTTTACAGTTTTTATAGAATTGAAAGTTTTTGGCCAAAATAAATCAAATATTTCTCCAGTAGCAACATAGAGTTTAGTTTTCTGCACATGCTAATATCGACAGATCTTGAATATCTGTCAAGAGTGTCCTGGAATTTTGTCAAAACTTTTTCTCTTTATTTCAAAAGTTTTGACAAATTCCAGGACACCCTTGACAGATATTCAAGATCTGTCGATATTAGCATGTGCAGAAAACTAAACTCTATGTTGCTACTGGAGAAATATTTGATTTATTTTGGCCAAAAACTTTCAATTCTATAAAAACTGTAAAAAACACTTGCTATCCCTTCTACTCACCTTAAGTGCGCCCAGCAAAGATGCAACCCACCTTGAAATAACTAAGCAGGCAACGTCGTTATTGGCTAAGATATTACCAGACGATACCCAACGAAGTGGATTTGATGGAAACTCAACATTATTAGTTTAACGTGATATTTTAATGAATGAAATATTTAATCGAATACTTTCAAGGTTAAATGAACTGAAAGAAGATAATTGAGCTCATAACAAGGGGCCCCCCCATAACATTTGAAGATGAGAGAACCTCGAATAAGTGCGGCCGGACACCCTCTTCTACGAGGGTCGTTTCAGAAGGGTTGTAAAACTCAAAATGACTCGACCCACACTTTCCCACCTTCGTAGACCCCTACCACCCTTAACCACCAGCTTTCCCCCTCACACTCTTAAGCCAGTTATAGCTGCTATCAAATCTACCCTCGGCCCAACCAAGTCAGCCTCAGAAAATTCCCCATTGGGACATTCTAAAGTACATTTTAGAGGAATACATTTTGAAGTCAAATAAATATTTCAGGGCTTATCAGAGTTAGCAACACATTAAAGAAAGGAACAATATAGTTACTGTATACTGTTTTTTTTCCGCTAAATAAATCATATAAATAAATATGTAAAATATTACAATATGCAATTTGAACTTAATGTCCCTCTTTCCTCCACCTCCTCCCAACATATAATTTATAATTTTATAATTTTGCTATTCTATATTTACGTTAGTACGGATACACTTCCACTTCACTTACCTACCCATTTTCCCCTTAGGTTAAATAATAAAATAAGCCATTGTGTTAAGTTACGTCCGAAGGGAGTGAGAGTAATTTTACAGTTTTTATAGAATTGAAATTTTTCGGCTAAATTAAATCAAATATTTCTCCAGTAGCAACATAGAGTTTAGTTTTCTACACATGCTGGTATCAACAGTTCTTGAATATCTGTCAAGGGTGTCCTAGAATTTTGTCAAAACTTTTTAAATAAAGAGAAAATGTTTTGACAAAATTCCAGGACATTCTTGACATATATTCAAGAACTGTTGATACCAGCATGTGTAGAAAAATAAACTCTATGTTGCTACTTGAGAAATATTTGATTTAATTTGGCCAACAAATTTCAATACTATAAAAACTTTTAAAATACTTGCGTTCCCTTTGGCCGCACCTTAAAACGTAATATACTAGAAACTTTTAATTTGAACTTAACGGGACCTAAGCTCATTCGAATTAGCGAAAATTCGTACTAAGCGGATAATACAGAGATCAAACATTTTAACGAATTTCAAATTACAGTTTAATGATTTTAATCAAATTTTCGTTTATTTAACTGATGTATAACACGTAATATGTACAGTAATTATTTTTAGTTACAGGACAACACTTTGTGTAGTTACAACATTTAAATATTAAGAAGATTTTATTATCAGATATCACTGTTTATTATAATTATTCTCTTTTAACTTTGTACATATAAACCGTCAAAATATATTTAATTTTACTTGTTTTTCCCCCTGGTTTTTCGAAAACTTTTCTGGTTTATCCAGAATGTCGGACTACCGGGGTTCGGTGTAACGTGGTTTTACTGCAATCTTTATATATATGCTCATACAGAATACGCATTTACTTATAATAAAGATTATTATATTTTAAAATAAAATATTTTCAGGGCTTGAACGTTTTATACTATACGAGCTGAAGAACTCAGCCCTGCCTGGAAGAAATGTTTTTAGTTTAATTATTGTACTGCACATGTAAAGTAATTTTAAAGCTAATCATTTAAAGCCCCGCATTTCTCGGAGCCTGACAAGGTTTTTAATTAATTTTTAAAAAATCTAGTAAGAATTTTAAAATTCCTGTTTCACGTTACACACATTCGTTCACGGGGGGGTACTAATTTTTTAAATTGCAGAATTCTCCGTGCGGTAAATATCGCGCGTGCAGTGCTCATGACAGACAAAAATTATCTTCATTTTATTAATACATAATATTGATTTTGACATATAACTAAGCTAATCAAATGTTTCCCTTGCAAGCACTCTTGCTCTCCAGTATTTAAAAATTAGTTTGGTAATATTGGTTTATGGTAAAAAAAAATAATACCTTAGACTCCATGTAGTTTTTATAGGACATTCAAAAATGCTTTATAATTTGTAATCCCATTCTCTCTAAAAAAAAAGTTACATCCATTACTGTTTCCAGCCTGTGGCCTCGGTCTGTTTTTTTGTTCAGGCTATTTATTTTCCACTACCAACTTGCTAAGCCTGTAGTTGCTTCATATGCCTTATAATCTATCCTAAGACTGGGACAGGTACAACATTCAGTCCCCGATTGTTCATTTATCAATATGAGAGGCCAGTCCCATATTTTCATAAATTATAAATATTTCACCCATAACGGAAATAAAACCCGGGTCCCTTAGCTTAATAGGCAGACAGGCCACCAACAGAGCAAAGGTAAGTTGGACATTCTCTCTAAGTTATTAAATTTTATTTCTTCAATAGGAAAAGTTTATTAAATATTTATTCTAACATGTAGGATTATAAAGGTCAATTAAAAAGATATGGACTAGCATTATTGTGGAGATTTAAGAGCAAAACCACAAGTAATAAAACCCAAAGGGTGAATCACCTTCAGTTTACCAAGCAGAGATTCAAGCCTGACGCCTTAAGTCGTATGACCAATAGTGAGGGTATTAAGCTGACTTGAAATCGACATTTTGGAGATAGTTAGAATTTATATTTAAAGCTGTCAAAAGAACTGCTAAAATCCCCACAGCTTTTTTTGATGCATTTGGATTATGCAATATTTTTTGTAGCTTTTATTTATTTATTTTTTATAAATAAGAATAAATGCAATACATCTATTATTATTATTATTATTATTATTATTATTATTATTATTATTATTATTATTATTATATTATTATTATTAGCACCGCGTCTTACTACCCGTTCGGGTTATACGCACTTACGCTAATGTGTAATGGTAGGGTGATTGTGAGATGAAATGAAGGACCTACAGTTTAACGTGGAATCCGAACCACGGTGGCGGCCTTGCATTCCACACACTCACAAGATGTCTTGTCAGAGGTGTAGGAAGGGTTTGGAAATCAGATAAATCTGTGCCGGGACCGAGGATTGAACCCGGCCGCCAGCACAGAAATCTGACACCTTACCCCTAGACCACCAGGTCACCCCTAATACATCTATTATTATTATTATTATTATTATTATTACTATTATTAGTGGTCTAACTTATTATTACGTTCAGAAGAAGTGCTATCGTGGATTAATGTATGAGAAGTGAGTAGTTTTGTATGAAGTGCAACAGCACTTACGCGGAATAGGTAAAAAATGACACTCTATAAACAACTTTTAGAAAACTATCCTCAAAACACTCGATACAGATTCGAGACGTAACCTCTTCCACCACCAGTAATAGTCAGTCTTTTGCGAGCCTGACGCTTAAACCACGTGACAATCGTGAGGGTAGCTTATTATTTTACCCGCTAAGTGCGTCACTCTCGTGTTTGAATGGCGGCGTGGAGATTGGGGCCCGAATCCCGGTTGGGTCTATCGAGGGTAGTTTTTTCCTGTGCTTTTACAATCTCCTTCCACAAAAATACGGATAGATTGCCCCTAAAATGTTTCTTCAATCCTCCTTACCCCATAACGGCATTTTTTTTAGCACCGTGTCTTACTACCCGTTCGTGCTATAAGCTTATGTAATAGTTGCGCTAATGGTTTTTGGGATTAAAAAGGTTATATTTTCTAGGAAGGGGACCCGTATTTATGTGGAGGGAGAGTGGAAAACCATTTTAGAAAAAAACCCTCTCAGAACACCTGACTGAAATTCGAACCTCGATCTCCCCATCATAATCAGTCTAGTCTACTGCGAGAGTAGCGCGTTAGACCACGAAGCCACCGAAGCGGGTATTAGTGTAATTATAAAATATGTGTATAATCTGAATAGGTAATAAGACGCGGTGATTAAAAAAATCGTATTAATAGAGTATTAATTACTAGGGTGTACATTATTTTAAAAGGGTTAGAAAATATGATAAAATATATTGGCGTTAAAGGGACTCTAAGGGGTGTAAATTATTTAAAAGGGCTAGATAATATTATACAAGGTATAGGCGCTAAACGGATGAAGGGACTGTAAGGGATGTAAGTTATTAAAAAGGGTAAGAAAATATGATACACTGTATAGGCGTTAAAGGGACTATAAGGGGTGTACATTATTTAAAAGGGCTATATAATATTATACAAGGTATTTGCACTAAACGTATTAAGGGACTGTAAGGGATGTAAATTATTAAAAGGGGTTATAAAATATGATAAACTGTGTAGACGTTAAACGGCTAAAGGAACTATAAGGGCACACATTGTTACACTCTAAAATCCGCTTCTTTTTTTTTTACTATAAAACTGGAAATGAATTAGACGTACAACCCTATTTCATCACCGTGTCACTCACTTTTATACAACGTACAGTAGCCCCACGACTTCTTTGGTGCTAACTGATAGTTCACAGCTGACAACTAAAAGCTTTGAAAAGTTACCAGACCAAATTATGTATCCCTACGACAAACCATATGATCTGAAAAAATATGGGTTTAGCAGCTGTCACTTCTGACAGTCATAATTTAGGTATATACAGTAGCCCCGTGACTTCTTTGGTGCTGACTGACAGTTCACAGCTGACTTCTGACAGTCAACATTTAGGTATATACCTAAATTTTTTCAGTCAGAAGTGACAGCTGCTAAACACATGTTTTTTTGCAGATCATATGGTTCGGCGTAGGGCTACATAATTTGGTCTGGTAACTTTTTAAAGCTTTCAGCTATCAGCTGTGAGCTGTCAGTCAGCACCAAAGAAGCTATGGGGATACTGTACCTAAATGTTGACTGTCAGAAGTAATCTGTTAGCTGTCAGTCAGCACCAAAGAAGCCACGGGGCTACTGTAGTCTACATATAGCACGATAGTTGTAAAAAAAAAAAAAGACGAACCAAAGATCCCAGATGGGTAGCGGTAAATGAATAGCAGTACGAACGGGACATCGGACACTGTGATCTTTACGGAAGTAAGGTGGGACAAAGAGTGATGATGCGCACACCTGCCGATACTAGGGCGCGCAAGCGCACACTTCACCGATAGAAGAAAAAAAAAACCTAACTCCCAGACACTTGCCACGGCCACGAACTGGGGGCTTCTGGGTCAATAATGGGGACGTAAGGGAGCGGTTGGCTGTACATGCGGAGTGGAAGGAAAGGGCAAGGTTTTCCACCAAGGGTGACTAACATGGACGACCTAAAGGTCAAAAAAATGCAAACCGAATTAGTTAATTAATAATAATATTTAGCACCGCGTATTACTACCCGTTCGGGTTATACGCTCTAAGTACTAATTACGCTAATGAATTAGGAATTGGGAAGGTTGAATTAGAGGAAGTGAGCCCCCATTTGCGCGGAGGGAGAGTGGAAAACAATTTAGGAAAAAACACCCCCAGTTCACCCGACCGAGATTCGAACCTCGATCTCCCCGTCCTCAGCAGTCGAGCTCAACACGACAAGCGCGTTAGCCAACTACGCCGCCGAGGCGGGTAATTAGTTAATTGATCCTCTCTGGAAAAACGAACAGATCAAATTTCAAGAATATGGAGTAAACTGTAAACAATAATAAAATAGATTGATGATTAAAGGGTGGATATATAAAGAATGACATGAAGGCCTACATTCTGTCAGTCCCCAAAACAAACTAAAACATACTCTCACCTTCTTAAATTATCCTCATGGTTGATTATAATAAGGTTTCTACTTTACCTTCGTGAGACGACAAGTCGTGCAACCATTTTGTCCACCCTTGGCTTAGAGTATTGATCAACCCTTGGTGGCAGGAAGGCCTATATAGCCGCCTCTCTCGCCGGACCTAGTTTTGTGCGAGGGCGGGATCTAGTATCTCTCTTTAACGTTATCTTTCGCTCTCTCTTTCAACCCTATTCCTCTCCTACTTTCGTTACATCGATGTGCCCACCTCTTGGCCCCGAGAGTACACCCCGTGTCAAAAGGGTTCAGTACTTTACAGTGTATGTCGGGGTAGCTCGAGTAGTTATGATAGTGTGGAAAAGAGGGCTCTGGCTCACTCGGAATTTAAAAAAATAAATCAAAATGGCGTCACCCTTGTTTACTAATTACACTAGGGATGTGCAACGACTGTCAAATAATTTAGAGCTATGTATGGAAATGGTTACCATGAAAATGATTATCCATTACACTAGAGCTATGATGGTAACCATGACAATGATTATCCATTACACTAGAACTATGATAGTTACCATAACAATACAATGACTACAAACTATAGTAGTTTTTTAGCACCGCGTCTTACTACCCATTTGGGTTATCTGCTTGTATACTAATTACGCCAATGTTTTTAGGGGTTAGGGAGGCTATGTTTATAGGAAGTGTACCAGCATTTGTGTGGAGGGAGAGTGGAAAACTATTTTTTGAAAAACCTCCCTCTGAACACCCGACCGAGATTCGAAACTCGATCTTCCCATTTTAAGCAGTCTAATCTACTGTGAGAGTAGCGCGTTAGATCATGTGTGGCCACTTGAGTGGGCTATATAGGGTGTCTAACTCTCTCTCTCTCTCGGATCTTCTTATGTATATACATATTACGCCCATAAATTTAAAAGTTATAAGCGAAACTAAGGTGCTGGTGGTCTAGAGGTAAGGTGTCAGACTTCTGTGCTGAGGTCCGGGGTTCAATCCTTGGTTCCAGCACAGATTTATCTGATTACCAAAACCTTCCTTCACCTCTGACAAGACATCTTGTGAATGTGGGGAATGCCAGGCCTCCACCATGGTTCGGATCCAACGTTAAACTGTAGGTCCTCCATTTGATCTCACAATCATCCTACCACTACACATTAGCTTAAGTGAGTATAAACCGAACGGGTAGTAATACGTGATGATAATAATAAAAAAAAAGGGAAACCCAGGAGCCAAGGGCGATTTAAATATCATGTAGTGGAGCTGTGTTTGATAACGGTTAGAAATATACTACCAATCAGGATCAGCTTAATACACGAGCTAAGACTTCAACCTTATAAGCATTCCAATTCAAGAATCTGAAGAATATTCAGTCTCAGTTGCGGAATCACGGGGGTAGAGTGCGCTACCCCCCATCCCCCTCCCCTACACACACAGTATGTAATTTGACCGAGTTGGCTACTTTCAAAACTTCACTCCAACGGAATATTATTTCTAGGTGAATCTAGTACTTAATGTTATTGTAAACATAACAAATATAACTGTTTGCATACAAATGGGGAATAATTATTGGAATAAAAGGATTTAATTTATCTATTAGTCTACATTTAAAATTTAGTTGCTATTGTCATTATAAGGTTGTTTAGTTTATGTATTGGACATACTAGCCTTAATTTCGCCCAAATGTATCAAAATAAAGATAATAAATAGATTATCTTAGCACTGCGTCTTACTACCCGATCGGTTTATCCGCTTATGTACAAATTATGCTAATGGTTTTAAGGATTAGGAAGGCTATTTTTATAGGAAGTGTGCTCACATTCGCGTGGAAGGAAAGTGGAAAAAACACCCTCAGTATACCCGACAGAGATTCGAACCTCGATCTCCCCGTCATCAGCAGTCTAGTCTACTGCGAGATTAGCACGTTAGACCATGTGGCCACAGAAGCAGGTAAATGTATGACTAAATACCATTCACAGTAACATTAACTACGCTGATTCTACCATGACATCATCTAACAATTACAATAGACCCTGGTTAATTGGAAACCCCTGGTTGAGTGGAATAAAAGGCTAACACCTTAACTTCGAGAGATAAATAAATACCACTTTAAGACCTATGTATAATAACGGTTACGTTGAGAATGACTTCCAACTTGTAGAATTATGTATTAAAATAACTTACAGAGCTATATAAGCTAGTGGCTATCGTGACAACTATAAATAATACTAGGGATGTGTATAACAATGGCTATCGCGACAATAACTCCCGATTACATATATGTGTATAGCAACGGCTATAATGAAAATAACTATTTAGACAAGTAAATCGTTGTTTGTCATCATTTTGTTTTTATTATTATTAGCACCGCGTCTTACTACCCGTTCGGGTTATACGCTCTTACGCTAATGTGTAATGGTATGAGATGAAATGAAGGACCTACAGTTTAACGTGGAATCCGAACCACGGTGGAGGCCTGGCATTTTTTTTGTTTTGTTTTTAAAAAGGGGGTCGGGATCATATTTCAAAAACCATTATGTGCTTGGTTATCTATATTTAAACCACCATTGTAAAGACCTTATTTGGCTATATGGTCTAAGGCGTTACTTTCAAAACATATTTGACTGCCGAAGATAGGAGGATCGGGGTTCGAATTCTAGTCGTGTGTACTGAGGTTTTTTTTTTCTTCTCAAAATGGGTTTTCCACTCTCCTTTCATGCAAATGTGAGCACACTTCCTCTAGATTCATCCCTCTTCATTCCTAAATTTATAACAGAAATTAGTACTTATAGGTATAACCTGAACAGGTAGTAAGACGTGGTGTTAAAAATAAGAACCTTATCTGACAGTTTCAAAATTATTTGAAATATCTGCCGTCGTACAATCAGATGCTAAAGCCCTCTATACAGACTCCGTATCCGTAGGTCCGTATTCCATGATCCTTGGTCCTTAGAAATTCTATTCGCGTCCACACCATCCGTATCCTTAATTACGTGACCGTGCCAACCAATGAGATCGTCAGAAACTTCATCCGATAAAACCTTACGAAAGAAAATTGTCTACAGCAAGGAGCAACCACCATGATGTCAGTTGATCGTTAAAAAAATCTAAAACAACTTTTTAAAAATACTTCCAGGATATACTTAAATTGTAGGTTAAGTACAATCACAATAGATTTATTTATAACACGATATAAACTATAAAACTTAGCAACATATCTCTTGGCCACCATTGGTGCTTTTATTTAGATGATATTGACCTGGTGGTCTAAGGGGTAAGGTGTCGGACTTATATGCTGGGGGTCCGTGGTTCAATCCTCGGTCCCGGCACAGATTTATCTGATTACCAAACCCTTCCTTCACCTCTGACAAGACGTGTATTAATCACAACTTGTGGATTTAGGGAACGCCAGGCCTCCACCATGGTTCGGATTCCACGTTAAACTGTAGGTCCTTCATTTCATCTCACAATCACCCTACCATTACACATTAGCCTAAGTGCGTATAACTCGAACGGGTAGTAAGACGCGGTGCTAATAATGAAAATAATAATAATAATATTTAGATGCTTACACACTTATTTCCTTAACTGTGATTGATAGTCCGTATAAACTAGTCCTTGGATAATTAAAGTCAGCTAACTTATAAGGAGTACAGACCAATGTAAGAATATGGATCGGAACTTTGTAGACAAAACACTCTCCTACTGTGGCATATAATTCTTACGGACCACGGAATACGGATACGGAGTATGTATTTATTTATTTTATTTATTTAGCACCGCGTCTTACTACCTATTCGGGTTATACGCTTATGTAGTATTTACGCTAATGGGTTAGGCATTGGGAAGGTTAAATTTACATGATGTGAACCCGAACTTGCGTGGAGGGAGAGCGGAAAACCATTTAGGAAAAACCACCCCAATTCACCCGAGTGAGACTCAAACCTAGATCTCCCCTCTTCAGTAGTCTAGTTAAACATGAAACTAGTGCGTTAGCTGACTACGCCACCGAGGTGGGTTGAAGTATGTTGATGAGGCTTTAACCGATTCTTCTGAAGTTGTCACGTTTTATTAGGCGGGCTTTAAAAGATATAACATTGAAAAAAAATATGATAAATTATTAATTAATTTTATAAATGAAACTACAGAGTATTTTTTTTAAATCTTTAAGTAATTTTATGAAAATCAAAAAATTACACCTTAACACGGGAATCGAAACCGGGACCCTTGTTAGTCCACCAATGCTCTAACCACTGATATATCCAGGAATCGTCCCATGCCCAGGGTCATTCTTCACTCAAATTTTAAGGCAGAGTCTATGATGGACGTGCGGAAATCGTCGGCTACAAATGTGTGATTTTATCAGGAGCTATCAGATAACGCAGCCATCATCGAATCGGTAGTTAGCTTATTGCTGCCACTTGTACAATTTTTTCAGAAAATGATATCTAGATGGAGAAATCCTCACTAAAAAGCATAAATAATAGATTCGGCTATTTGATTCTTTAAGTAGTTTTGTTGAAAACATATTTATTTAAATCGTCTACAACTCAGGCTATTTGTTTTATTCACTAAAATGTCGTGTAGATATCTTACTGCTGGTTGTAGATTAAAAAATTCCGTGGAAGCATATGTCTATCTAGAATAGGGATACAAGATAAAGGTAATTTTAAAATTAAAGTCTATGCTGTCCAGGAGTAAATAGTATAGAGACGGTGTAAGCTCGTCAGAGGAAGAGGGGAAGTGTTATCAGTAGATAAACAAGAGGTCTCGTGGGGTGAACTGTTCACTTTCTTCTCTCTCTTTCTATATCTTACATTGGTGTCTAAATGTGATTGTGCTTTAGTGCATCAAGTTAAGATGCAACCCGCTCCTTTAAAATAACTTTTAAGTCACCAAGTAGGCAGGCACCGTCGTTAAGGTGAGGTGGAAGGAGACGCGAGAAAAGGCTAATAATTTTGTAGTTTTTATAAAAAAACATTTCTTTGTTCAAATAAATAAAATATTGCTTCAGTAGCAACGTTTAGTTTAATTTCCTTCATCAGGTGATATCAACAATTGTGGAATATCTGTCAAAGGTGTCCTAGAATGTAATGACAACTTTTTCTTCTTTATTTAAAATGTTTCTTATCTAATGCCACCATGCTCATGACAGATATTCAACAACTGTTGATATCAACATGTTGAAGAAAATCAATCTAAACGTTGTTATTGGAGCAATATTTTATTTATTTTGGTCCAAAAAAAAAATGTTTTGCTATAAAAACTGCAAAAACACTGACATTTTCTTGAGTCCTCTACATCCCCCACCTTAAAACGTGACACTTGTTGGTGATTAGTCCAAAGGTTTGGCCCTACAATTCATTCACGACCTTAGTTTACTTGGATCACAGCTCAAAAAGTTACTAGAAATATTCCATAATATATCCCTACGCCAAAAGCTGACATCTATCACTTTGGATAACTGTAATGAAAACAGACGATTAAGTATGAATGTGACAGTTAGCCACAATAATTTAGGCCAATATTATTTATTTGAGGTTGGACACAAATATTGTTTATGGTTTTATTCTGCTTTTAAAAAAAAATTATTCATGGCACTTCCACAAAAGGTCTTACGAAAATAGCTTCAAAATGGCGACCGACGAATTTAAACCATGTGGTTGAACATGACGGAAACAAGTTTTCTTACAATGATGCACCCACGCATTGGATAACAATATTTTATTCACTTAAATATTTTGAAATACGAAAAAATAATCATAAAATAATTTATTAGATATAAAAAATGACAAGTAGGACCTATTTTCTCTTTTCCAATTAAATACGATGCCTGTATTTAAAGGTATTGAGGTATGCACTATATTACACATTATAGATAACATTCCAAAACGAAGACTAAGTACTTTTAATTATGTTTAAAATATTTCTTCGGATTGGATAAGAAGAAATTATTAAAAGTAATGAAATAGTTTGAAAAAGCTTAGTTTAGGTTATCTTTAATTTGAAATACATGTAATTAAAAAACATAACACGTATAACAAAACAGTGACATTTTACAGGTGTTGGCAACACAAAACCTTAACATATGATTTTAAAACTGTCATTCAGGTAAAAACTTATCATGAACAGACTCTACATTGCACTTGATCGCGTCTGAAGAATAGATCAGTGTTTTAAGGCTGTAAAACTAATTGAGATCCAAATGTTCGCTGATTCCCCATTCAACCTGAACTAATTATTCGTACACCTGGAGAGTTACTGGCTCCCAACTAGACCATAAATAAGACCATTAGTCTTGACCCAGAGGAAGATGGAGACATTTTACTAAACTGATCCGGCCACACGCTGGAAACAGTTGATGATGAAGATGAACCTTGGCCCAGTTGAGTGAAGATTGTTTTTACACGCAATCTTTACAGTGGTTTTACTACTCTCTTCCTGCTAATGTTGGTGCATTTATTCGAAGATGCCCTCCCATTTCCTAGCCTCTGAGCAACATAGTAACTAACCAATAATTTAAAAATAAATATGGTATGTCGAAATTATTTTCCAGCTCTAACGAAATTGACCTATTATGTGTGTTAGGTATAAGAAAACTCATGCAGATGTTTTATGATTTATATTATACACAATTTTCAGGAAACTGTATGAATCGTTTGAAAATTGAAATCTCTTAATAAATAAATAGTATAATATTGTTTTAAATAAATTGTAGGCGTATTTAAATATACACTCCTTTAACCCTGAAACGTAGTTAAGTCTCTTCTTGAATGATTATATTATGCCCTATCTTATACAGAGGCGTAGGCAGGATTTTGAAGTTGGGGGGGGGGGGGGGGGAGAGGGGAGTTCTACCACTATCTCCTTTCAAGCCTGATGTAGACATATGGAGGGCTACTATCGTTTTCATGTTTTATTTTTTATGTTTAAAAAATAGCAATGCCAGACGTAGCCAAATGGCTACATATTAAAAAGAATTTTCAAATTATTATATTAACAAAAAAAAAATCTTTTTGGTAACCTATACATGATTTTAAAATAGATTTTAAAGACATTTCTTAGAAAAACCTTAGATATTTGGACTGGAAAGGAGTCATTAAATACACCTAAATGCTTTTTTGGAAGGTTTTTAAATGGTATTAGTTGACTTTATAATTTAAATGTTTACTTTTATGAAAGTGTTGTTAACATTTTAATAATCTAACAACGACTAATAAGTAGGCCTAACTTAAAGTTGGCTTAACCTCACATCACATCACTGTATATTTAGAGATAAATATAGATATTTTTACTATATTAGTAAAATAAATATTTTTGTACAGATGGATAAATAGTATGTTCGAAAACAAGTCTTTCAGCAGGTACGTATCAGACCGATCATATTCCATGAATTTGAATTGAGCCCATGTACACTCGTTATTTATTAAAGACAATGTGAAACATCGGAAGAGAATTAATCCAACACGAAACAATGAATCAATCTAACAACAAATTCACAGGAATTTTTGCAAATTACTGTTGATTATAAAAAAAGAAAAACTCTTGGAGTGCTGTGAGCAATAAGCATACTAAGAAACACTGCCAGTATAAGAGCATAATAAAAGTTGTTTCTTAGCACCGTGTCTTACTAACCGTTCGGGCTATACGCTTTAATAATATAAGTTAGTCCACTCCTATGAAATAAATACTTATGGTAATAAATATAGAGACTATTTCTAATCATCTGATATTTTCTTTGGTCACAATGTTTAACTGGATATAGACTCCCCTGCCCACGTATTTTATTCTCTCTTCAGATCTGCATAGTTCTCTGGGCATCCCAAAACTACGGTGGGGGGGGGGGGGGCTCGAGCCCCCCCCCCTCCATCCAGGTTCTCACGTGTATATGCTAATGATCTTATAACCGTGACTCCGTACTGGGAAACATTTAAGATAAGTTTTTTGCGTTTCAGGATAAACGGAATGTTTGTTCTTGATCTCAAAAGTTCCATAATTTGGAAATGTTTAGAATCTCGATGGGATTGAAATCTATTCTTCACGTATGACATGTAAGAGCGATATAGTGTGTGGTCCCAGGTGCTAATATGTATTATTATTTATGTGCTCATATCACCCCGTCTTACTGTCCTTCCGGTATAACCACATATTTTACCCTTCTATGGAAGGGATGAGGAGGGTAAAATTTAAAAGAGATGCACCTGTAATTTCCAGGCAGGGAGAGTTAGAAATAATAAGGGAGCATTGATCCTTAATTTATCAGCCCGGGATTTGAAGCTATGACCAGCAAACAAGACAATACTAGACGGATACCTTGTTTTCCTGATCGTCCCGCATTTTTAAATATTAAATATTTATCAATGAGCGTTTTTGATAGAATTTTCGATTAATTTTCAAACCAATTATAAATTTGTATCAAAAAAATAAGGTAAATGATAAAAATACCCCATTAAGGATTCTAGAAAAATGACATATTAAACGTAGAATGAAAATTATATTTTTTAAATCCAAAATATTATGAAGCATGTTTATATTTATTAGTACATTTCTGCCCAGTCTCAGAAAAAAATATCGAATGTTTCCTAAATTATGGCCTGGTATTGAGCATAAATTTGCAATGTTTGAAAATTATTAAGAATGTATAGGATAGTTATAAAGTTACCAAATAAAGATTTATTTTAAAGTGGTTAAAACTTGCGTAACTAAATATTTTGATTAATTTTAGTCCATAACGAATTAAACACATATTCTTTATTGTCTTGAGTCATTACAGAAAAATGTTATTTCTAATATTAGAATCATAATTAAAATGTGATATATTATCAAGGGGATTAGCAGTGAAGAACGAACTACGAATTGAGAGATAATAAGCTAAGTATATGAAAAAAATAAACAATAATATGTACACATGTTAAAAAGGTCACGACCTCATTTATAATTCAAATCAAATGATTTAATTGTCACGATGCTCGGTATTTTGTACTCCACATATCCAGAGCAAGTTGTGAATTATACAAATTGTTTGTTTGCTTACAGATGACTCTTGGCTAGCTGTCAGAGAGGGATCAGTTTCTCGCTGGGATATCGACATGAGATAACCGTTGTTACCATTGCTGGAAGTGCACAAGGCTTAGTAATGTAAATACCACACCATTGCACACTAATGCTGCTATCTCACAGGCTTAGTAATGTAAATACCACACCACTGCCACCATTGCTGTAATCTAACAGGATTTAGTAATGCCAATATCACACCATTACACACTATTGCTGCAAAATCACGGGTTTTATTAATGTCAATACAACACCATTGCACACTATTGCTATACGTTCACGGGTTGTATTAATGTCAATACCACACCATTGCACACTTTTGATGCAAGTTCACAGGTTTTAGTAATGTCAATACCACACCATTGAACACTTTTGCTGCAGGTTCACGGGTTTTAGTAATGTCAATACCACACCATTGCACACTATTGCTATAAGTTCACGGGTTTTATTAGTGTCAATACCACACCATTGCACACTTTTGCTGCAAGTTCACAGGTTTTAGTAATGTCAATACCACACCATTGCATACTTTTGCTGCAAGTTCACAGGTTTTGTAATGTCAATACCACACCATTGCACACTATTGCTATAAGTTCACGGGTTTTATTAGTGTCAATACCACACCATTGCACACTTTTGCTGCAAGTTCACAGGTTTTAGTAATGTCAATACCACACCATTGCATACTTTTGCTGCAAGTTCACAGGTTTGTAATGTCAATACCACACCATTGAACACTTTTGCTGCAAGTTTACGGGATTTATTAATGTCAATACCACACCATTGCATACTTTTGCTGCTAGTTCACAGGCTTTAGTAATGTCAATACCACACCATTGCATACTTTTGCTGCAAGTTCACAGGTTTTAGTAATGTCAATACCACACCATTGCACACTTTTGCTGCAAGTTCACAGGTTTTAGTAATGTCAATACCACACCATTGCACACTTTTGCTGCAAGTTCACAGTTTTAGTAATGTCAATACCACACCATTGCATACTTTTGCTGCAAGTTCACAGGTTTTAGTAATGTCAATACCACACCAGTGAACACCATTACTCTAATACAACGGCAAGGAAATAAAAACAAATAGGTAAGCAAGAAGTCAGGAATTGGGAACTAGTTATTATGAGCTGTTATAATGAAGGGAGCGAAATCTCAAGTTCCAAGAATATATATATAAAAAAAAAAAGATAATTACAATACCATGCCTCTAATGCAAGCCACATAACTCGCCCATTCTTAGTTCCTGCAAATAATCAACACCGCTAAAGTATTTCAACCATTCCCAAACACGTTTGAGGCGACCAAATGAAGCTACGGCGACTTCACTCGGTCCCAGGCGCTGTGAGAGAGGTCATCCAGAGGGCTAGAAGCGTCATAATTGAAGTCGGTAGAATTAATTAACTCTTAAGAGTCTCTATTCATGACTGGTGGGGCAAAGCAAGGGGAAAAAGGGGGGGAGGTGGTGCACTTAGGTTTGATGACAAGACAGGTCGTGCGTACCATCTACACTTGCCGACCACGCCCCCTTCCCTCTAATTTTTTTCTTTTTCCATACTTTGATCGATGAGAGGTCATCGGAGCAGAAGAGTGAAGCCATCTATCTCTTACCAAGTGATGACATGGAATCTATTTTATTTTTATTAGTATAGTGAGAACATGGCACGAAGTATGACCTCTATATGGTGGCCACCATATTTACTTAACGACGCTGCCTACTTGGCGATTTCGAAGCTATTTAGCAAGGCGGTTTGCATTTCTTAATATGAAGCATCTAAGCACTATCACACTATCCGCCCCCGTGGTGTGGTGTTCAGTGCACCTGACTACGAGCTTAGGGTCTCCGGATTTGATTCCTGGCTGATACCTTGGATATTTTTCCTGAAAGAGGAATTATCCCAACGGTCACCAGGATTTGTTTAATTAATATTCTTAGGTTAGGCTGTAAGTGTTTCCACTGGTTCCACACTCTTATACTCACTATCACCATCATCTCATCTCATCAGGACATAAAGAGTCTCCACGGAAAGGATGTACGATTAATACTTTTCGAAATTCCCCTGGGCACAGTACATTAGTACTGGCTAATCTTTCCACTACTGGGCTACGAATGATGTAGCCAGATGCAGAATATTATTATTCTATCATAATTAGGGCCATAGGGCAGAACTTGACCAAGTGGATGCTAAGTGAACACTAGCTTGGGTTTGCTTGCGTCATCATAGGTTAAAAGGAGGAGCGATAGTGTGCTCGGGACAACACTATCGGTCCACTAAGTATTCACTAACGTATTTTATACTACCCCTACTGTACGAAATAAAAAAGGAAGGGAAGAAAAGAGCGGTTCACCTTATGAGACCTCTAATTTAACTACTGATAAGTGATAATTATAACCCTTCCCTCTTTCACTGATGAGTATAAACACCCACTATACTTCAGTGGAACCTAACTAATTCAAACTTTCGTAATTCGAAATCGTCTTTAATTCAAATTTCTCGCTCGGTCCCGTGAATTTTGTATTAAAACAATGTTAAAATAAATGGTACGGCGCACCGCACGGACTTTCTCTCTCTTTACGCTTTACTTTTTGGACATCAAAGTTTAAGTATTGCGACGGTAAAAAAAACTAACCTGAAATGTTGATGGATGTTGACGTATCATGACCCCCCGAACCCTAAAAAATAGCCAGTTTATTTATGATCTTAATCAACGCCTAGATACGAATTTTAATCAAAATCGTTGGAGCAGATTTTGAGAAATCTATTTTTTCTCTTTTCACCCCTTATAAAATACTCTTAATTTTAAGTTTTAATAGACACAGAGACAGACGGCATTACAAAGACTATTTTTTAGGGTTCGGGGGGTCTGAGACGTCAACATCCATCAACATTTCAGGTTAGATTTTTTTTACGGTCGCAATACTTAAACTTTAATGTCCAAAAAGTTAAAATATATATATAAAATTGCGCATAGATTGAAAGTTATTGATTTTATAAAAATATGATTCGAATAAAATATTTGTATTAAAAATATATATACATATTTTTAATGCTAAGTAATTTCATATCTCAAATAGTTTCAGAGTATATTATAAAAAATGTTAATTTACGCATCAGACTGGAGCCCTTAAAGCCATTTTGACGAAATATTGAAAGTATCCATTTTTGTTTGAAATATTAATTAATGTTTATAAATGAAATCTAATCAAAATCGTTAGAGTCAATTTTAAGAAAATCGACTTTTTCTCTTTTTGCCCTTCAGTAAACTACCCTTATATTTAGGGGTAGATATCCAATTCCAAAAACCACTCGGGGCAACCCTATGAGAACCCTAGATATCAAGTCTTAGCTCAATCGGTAAATAGTTTAGGCTATAGTTGGAGGTACAGACAGACAGACAGACGGAAATTAAAAACCACTTTTTCGGATTCAGGGAGTCATGAAACGTCAAGATTCATCAAAATCTCGAGTTCGATTTTTTTGACGATCACCATATTTTCTCTACCTGTAAGATTGAGAGAAAGTAAAAATCGTGGATAGTTCGAATTTGGTTTTGGTTATTTCGAACTTTTCATAAGTTGTAATATATTGTGCTGTATTGTTTTATTACTTCTAGTTGCAGCATCGTGTTCTATTTTTGCAAACAGGGGAAGTGACGTTGGAATGCAGTCAGTATTCTTCTTCACGCTCCTCCCCCACTCACCCATACGTCTTTGTTTATACGAACAATCTGTACTCCGTTAGTCAAGGTCGAACCTCTCGAGCGGTTACGTGCACTGATCTTAGTGATTCGGTTGTAGCGATATTCTTGTGACGTGTGAGTTTATTTTGTTGTTGTTTAGTTTTGTTTAGTACCTACTCTACCTTAGTGTTTGTGTGTGTGTTGGTGAGCTTGGTTGCAAATTTAACTATTTTTATTTTCAATTCCTTTTAATAAACTTATTTAATTCGAATTTATGGATAGTTAGAATTTTTTACTAGTCCCTTCAAGTTCGAATTATCCAGGTTTCAATGTATTTGCTCCTTGACAACATTGACTAGCATTCCAAAATTACCTTTGACTTGTTTCCTATCCCATATATACATGTTCTTCCACGGTCTTTTTTAACCTAAATCCTGTCAGTAGGATTCCTACTCACCATTTTCGTTAATAAACCAAATATCCTGAAATGTAAACGATAAAAAAAATGGAGGTTCACCAAAACACTACTTTAAGATCAAAATAATAATTTTTTGACGATGTAAGATTGTTTTTAGAATTATTTAATGAATTACACTTGTTGTTTCAATGTTAAAACTTTAAAACTCATTGAAAAAAAATCCTGTATAGAACTATTGTAACGTCACAGTTAGGTAACTTCCTAAAAATTACTTTAGACTGTTCATTGTATTACGTATTATTGGGCATTATCAATACCCACGGAAATATTGGAACACAGAATAATTTTCCCTAGGGGCCGATACATATACAGGTTGTTTGTAAACTCTTAGCCCAAACTGCACATATAGCTTGTTTAAACCAAAAGTAATACAAAATCCTTAGGAATACATTCTGTGGGTCATAATTAACGGTCCTACATCACATAAAGGGTTTGCCATTATTACATTTGCATTGCCGTGCGCCTAGCTCCTATGCAAATTATTGTACACGCATACTTGACAGCTTTGCTATCCCGGCGGTATACGCTGAAGCTTTGAACAAAATTTAATAATATTAGCATAGGTTTCCGGATGTAAGTGTACAGGGATAATGTATTACTTTTGGTTCAAACAAACTATATGTGCAGCATGAGTTTCTGAACAACTTGTATACTTTTTTTTTATTTTTCTAAAATTGTCCGGTTTCCTACATATTAGTGAAATTTATTATGTTTACATTTACAAAAATTATCTTTAATCATCATAACAAAGCCTACATACTTTCAATAGTGAGGCCTCAATATAATATGTGTTAGTCTGTGAACGGATGGACGCTATTAAGGCTGCATTAAGGGGGGACTGTTGGGCTGAGAAAAGAGCCAAAATAACACTTACTTTGATACATTTTTCCGGGATTATGAAATATCGCGGGAGTTCATGGTATTTTTTATTTTGTAATTAAATATTATACACTGTTACAGATACACATTGAAAAAAAAAGTAACATTTTTGTTCACCAAAAAGTATTAGAATCAATTTCTTAGGCCTCAATTCAAAACATCTTTGGCCAATATCTCGGAAATTATCGGTTTTATAAAAACGTATTTCGATTAAAGTTGTTTTTAATTTGTGATGGTGCTACAACTTTTCAAGGTTAAGCTATTCAGTATTTCAATATTTGCAGCAATATGATAAAAATTGTAGATGATCATTTATATAAAGTAAGTACCTTCAAAAATATTGTCATGGGAAAATTAGAGCTATCATTTTAGTTGTAATGCTAAACGATGTCTTAGATATAATCTTATTCAAAATCGTTAGAGCAGATTTTGATAAAAACAAATTTTCCTCTTTTCAATCTTAATTTTACAGTTAGATAGATAGTTCTAAAATTAACTCTGAGAAACCGTATACAAACCCTAGATACCAAAATTTAGCCTGATCGGTAAAATAGTTTCGCCACTAGTCCCAGTAACATATAGACAGCATTGCAAAAAATGTTTTTTTTTTTGTTCAAGAGGTCATGAAACTACGACATCCATCAAAATCTCGAATTCGATTTTTTTTTTATGATCGCAATACATAAATACTTTTTCTACCCCAAGGGGGCGAGAAAGTAAAAAGGGTTTCTGATATTTAAATAATGGTCTTGAGCTGTATATTTGTAGATAAAGCACCAAAGTCTGAGCCTCCGATATGCTTTATTAAAAACCATGTGACTTTGACATAAAGAGAGTTTGACATAGCCGATTTTTATCCCGGGAATAATTTGTTAAATATAATTTTATTGAACAAAATTAGTTTGTGGCTAATAAGATCAATAGTAAAGATTGTAACAAACTAAATTACTATTATTCTTTTGACATAATCTACCACATTATGGATTACATATTTTAATATTACTCTAAAGTGCTTGTGTAGTGCTAATTAATGAGATAATTTAAAAACATTAATCTTCCAACAATAACTTTTATATATTATTTAACACCACATACAAGCGCACAGTTTTAAGAACGTTGCTTGTCTGTGACGTCACACTGGTCAAGATAGGATTTCCTATGTTAATGAATTTACGTTTTTTTTTCAGCGGGTTTTAAAGATATAATATTAAAACAAAAACCATAAATTATTAAATAAATCTAGAAATAATTATACAGCGTCAAAACATTAATAGATTTATATTGAAGAATAGTTTTTTTGTAAACGATTTTTTTTTTATAAATCCACAAAAATTTAGGCTAATTGGTTTGATCAGGAAAACTGCCTGTAGAAGTCTTCTTGTCAAGATATAGATTAAAAAAGACCTTGTTTTCATGTGTATATTTAGAATAGGAAACAAAAAAGGTAGTTTTAAAAAGCGATTGAAGGTTTTCAAGGTAGAAATAGTAGCGTAAGTTTGTAAATACATCATAGGAAGAGGGGAAGTGCTAACTATATATACCTTTCTTTCTATTTCGTACATTAGTGTTTGAGTGTGGCAGTGTTTAAGAGTGCTTAGGTGAGTCAAGTTAAGATGAAACCCATTTCGCAAAATGGTCTCAAAATCTCCAAGTAACCAACGTCGTTAAGTTTTACAATTTGGCAATACACCGTCGACAAGCAAAGTTTAGCGTTAGAATTTGTGATTTTTTTTTTACATTTTTAATCCACGTACATCAACTCATATTTATATTCGTTGTAAAATCTAATAACTCAAAAAGTTTAATAAATACGTGACAAAAAAGTATTATTAATCTTTAATAACCACCTATAAAGTAAATATTGTCAGAAATTAATTTGAGCCTATTTACAATTGCGTGGAAGAACTTTCATTGAAATGCGAACCTGCGGTGTTTGTGTGCGGGCTATTTATCAATTATAATATACTAGATAGCTTTTCTGTACAATTATGGTAATTATGGCAGGTACGGATGGAAACGTAAAACACACTCCGGTAGTAATTGTTTTCAGGAGACGTGTGTAATATTTAATACGTTACCGGTGTCCAGATATAAATCATTACCCTGCAACATGCCACTACATAGTTTGGTGATATATAGTCTCGCCAACAAGTTTTAATCGCTATCGGGCTAGCAGTTTCAAATTACGCAACCACTTCAATAAATTTTCACTGTGGGTGGTTTATTGGGTGGCTATTCTACAATCATGTGAAACAAGTTGTTTTAGTTATTATTATTATTATTATTATTACTATTATTATTATTGGTGACAATTTTACACTAATGCTAATACACCGATGCAGTCTAAGCACTACTACACTTATTATTATTAGCACCACGTCTTACTACCCGTTCGGGTTATACGCAATTACGCTAATGTGTAATGGTAGGGTGATTGTGAGATGAAATGGAGGACCTACAGTTTAACGGGGGGATCCGAACCACGGTGGAGGCCTGGCATTCCCCACATTCACAAGATGTCTTGTCAGAAATGAAGAGGGGTTTCGGTAATCAGATAAATCTGTGCCGGGACCGAGGATTGAACCCGGCCCCATTATAGAAGTCCGACACCTTACCCCTAGACCACCAGGTCACCACTACTACTACACTTAGATGCCAATATGCGAAATAGAAAGAGAGGGGAAAAAAATGAGAAGTTTGCCCTGAGAGAGCTCTTGTATACGTGCTGATAACTCTTTCCTTCTTCCTCTGACGAGTTTACACGGTCACTTTAACATTTGAGTCTTGAGAACATTGACAGTTTTTTTTTTATTTGCACTATTCCTTGTTTCATATTCTAGGTAAACATATACTACCGCGGACATTTTTAATCTACATCTAGGCAAGAACATATCACACACACACACACACAATATACACATATGTATATATATATTTAATAAATATATATATATATATATATACATATGTCACATTGTTTTTTATTTGATAAAACTCTTTCTATGAATATTGAATTATACTTATTTTAGCAACCTCAATTTATTTTAAAATATTATTGGCTTTAATGTTTTCCTCAATATTAAGCACAACACAGGTGGTCACGCTGTCTAAGACGTCAAGTTTACAATAGCTTGAATTGTGGAGATGAGAGATTTAGGTTTTAAGGTGCAGCTGGGCTCACTGGGTGAGATTTACCATTTTTCAACGCTAATGTAGGTGACTTTTTTATTTTCTAAGCTACCTTAACATTCTCTACTCTTTATAATATGCCGTTTATAGCATTATAGTTAACTTAAAATCAAAACTTTTTTTTGGTAAGTTTTATCCGTGATAAAAACACAATAAGAGCTAAACTGTACTGATTGCCAATATCATATTTTCAGTACAGTAACGATAATAAATAGTATTATTTTATAAAACCTAATCAATATGAGGATGCAGGGGACGCGAGAAAAGTTCGGCGTTTTTGCAGTTCTAATATCAAACAATTTTTTTTCGTCAAAATAAATCAAATATTGCTCCAGTAAAAACAAGTGTAATTTAATTTTTTTTTTCACATTGATATCAACAACAATATTGTTGAATATCTGTCAAAGGTGTCCTAGAATTGAATAACAACTTTCGCTCTTCATTTAAAAAGTGTGTCATCTAATTCTGATATGCTCGTTATAGATATTGATATCACCACGTGAAGAACGTTATTTTATTTTTTTATTTAGCACCACGTCTTACTACCCGTTCGGGCTATATGCTTAAGTACTAATTACGCTAATGGATTAGGATTTGGGAAGGTTGAATTTAGAGGAAGTGAACCCGCATTTTCGTGGAAGGAGAGTGAAAAACCATTTAGTAAAAAATCACCCCCAGTTCACCCGACCGAGATTCGAACTTCGATCTCCCCGTCCTCGGCAGTGGAGCTCAACGCGACTAACGCGTTAGCTAACTACACCACCGAGGCGGGTGTGAAGAAAGTTAAACTTTATGTTTGTACTAATGCAATATTTTATTAAATTGTCCAAAAAATGTTTTGCTATAAAAAACTTCAAAAATACTGACATTTTCTCGCATCTCCTACATCCCTATTTTAAGTCATATTGTAGTAAGATATCAAACATGGTAATCATTTTACTATTGTTCATATAGATACATACTCTACGTTGACTATGGTTAGCCTACTGTTAGGGATATTTTTGTTCTACATATCTGCCAAAATCGAGTTTTGTCGAAGGACGCTACAGCACGGAAAGAATCGCGCACTTGTTCTTAAATTATTATTTTTATTAGCGATAAATAATAGTGTTAGCGTCTCTAAGCACTAATGTTTAAGATAGGTTGAATTTTTTTAAAATCTAACTTCAGTTTTAAAGCATTTTCAAAGAGAATAGGAAATATAAATAAGGAAAATAATATTAGCAAAAAAATAAAATAATTAAAGGCATACATGCAGCTATTTTAAAATATGCGTCACGCCAAAATAAAATCTAAAGATTCCAACAGGGCTCTTTTTCCTTAACAAACCTATAGTTGAACAGAAACAGAAACAGAAAATTGTGTAAAAATCTATTACTAGCTCATTTTCAATTACTTTGTAAGCATATTTGTGGAGCTATGAGACTGGGCTTGATGAAAAGGGTTCTAGGTTTGACTCTTCTCTAACAAATGCAGTAATTTTTTGAGGGTTCACAACAGAAAGTTTGAGAACTACCTGCGAACCTTCCTCTTTACCTTGAAATAGGAAATTTCACAGGTTTATTTCCCCGCTTTTTATTGATAAGTCAAAGGGTTCTTACAGGTAAAGCGTGAAATTGAGTTTTAGCTTAGACAGAATAGATAAGTAGATCCGTAAAACTACACAAACCATTATATTTTAAGCCATGTGGCCTAACAGCAATTGATACTTTATCGCTGACCAAGGCGACCACCTTAAGGTGGAGTGCTAGTGAGCGTGAGCTTAGGGCAGTATTTTTGCAGTTTTTATAGCACAAACATCTTTTGGCCAAAATAAATCAAATATTTCTTCTATAGAAACATATAGTTTAGTTTTTTGCACTTGCTAATCTCAACAGTTGTTGAATATCTGTCATGAGCATGGCGACATTTGGTGACAAACTTTTCTCTTTATTTAAAAGTTTGTCACCAAATGATGCCATGCTCATGACAGATATTCAACAATTGTTGAGGTTAGCATGCGCAAAAACTAAACTCTATGATTCTATAGAAGAAATATTTGATTTATTTTGGCCAAAAAATGTTTGTGCTATTAAAACTGCAAAACTAATTTACTAAACTGGCGCTCACTAGCACTCCACCTTAAGGTGGCATGCGATTTGCAACTGTGGGTTTTGCATCCATTTTGTATCTTCCACCCTTCAAAAAGGTGAATAGGTCTTGATGGCGCAGATTAGATTAAAGTTCGACCCGTGACGGTATTTCTGTGTTCACAAATCTCACTAATGCCGGGATCATGATCAAATTAACGCTAATTTAAAGTTAACTCAACGTAACTTAACTTAAAGGATATCCGCATGTGTTTAAATGGTAGCGATCACGATACAGTTAACTTAATTTTGACTTGCAGTTAACTTAACGTAAGAGATGTCCTGGGAGATCTTTCACTTTTAGTGAACGTTACTTGAAGGGAATCACGTGATCTAATCAGCCAATCATTATGCGAGTGACATCATCAGGTCTATTTAGTAATTCATTTGTTGGTTTTAAGATCAAGGTCTACTCTTTAGCATAAGTTCTCGTGATCAGACATTGAAACAAACAGATCATAATTTTACAAATAGTACAGATCACAGATCATACTCTAGAATGCAGATGTTTGGCTCGAGTTGTTACGTTAAGTTACGTGAATCGT
The DNA here is from genome assembly GCA_039000515.1 of Timema cristinae. Classification (NCBI taxonomy): domain Eukaryota; kingdom Metazoa; phylum Arthropoda; class Insecta; order Phasmatodea; family Timematidae; genus Timema; species Timema cristinae. Next base: position 22,512,062 of record JBCFYV010002255.1, on the reverse strand, counting down.
GATCACACATATGTTTTCTTAAGTTAAGTTAACTTTAAGAAATCGTTACGTTAAATTAACGATAAGTTGATCGTAATCCCAGCATAAAATGCTTCTTGTAGCCTTATACTCAAATAATCAAAAACCTGTCTGCAAAACCTCACCGATCCATAAGAGCGTTCATCATAGCAGGCCCAACTCAGCTCCCGGCTCGCACGAGGTATGGAGTAAAAGGGAAAAAAAACATCTACGATATTCCAGAAATGTGTGCAGTACATTCGTATTTGAATGATTACTCGAAATCTTCCGTGGTGAAGATGGGGGACAAAGTGACAAAGTTTACTGTCGATAACTACAGTACGTCTCTATTATGACAGAATTAAGATTTGTGCACAATTTTTATCTGTAAAGCCATTCTAAAATGGTCAAAAAACGGTCTTTTTAATACAATTTTTAGCCAAATATAATTTAATATTTCAACTAATGTTTAGTATTAGGAACCTCTTTTAACTCTTTCTCTCCATTAATGTTTAATCAGAAATGATCCACGTACAACAGTGTTGGTGTAAATCTACTATTTCTAGCCGACTGTATCACAGAGTGGATTGGTATGTGATGCAGCCGTTCTTAACCTAACCTAAGCCCCCCGTCACACCTCTTAACCGTGTAAGCCACTCTGATCGCGAAGTGAGAGTTTAGACGCGAAAGATTCCGGAAGCCGCCGGGAACAGAACCGTGTGGTCACGGTGTCACCTGACCAGACAGGCGTGACCTGTGACCCGGAAATAAAATGAAACAAACGCGACTAGTTGAGAACACGTCCTAAGTGTGACGTCACACGGTGCGTTCACCTCGTTATAAGAGAGGAGGAGGAAGTCTCACTCTCGCGTCTTTGAAGACATGATCAATCAGGGTTTAGATTCAATACCAACTACCATCATCATCAATCATCATCCATTATGATTTATTTAGCACAGTGTCTTACTACCTGTTTAGGTTATACGCATGTTTACTAATCACGCTAATTAGTTAGGGATGCGAAAGTTTAAATTTAGACGATTTGAACCCACATTTTCGTAGAGAAATGGTAGAAAATATTTCGAAAAACCACCCTTAGCACACTAGAATGAGATTAAACGCCAATCTCCCTGTAATCGTCAGTTTAATATAATACGATAGTGATTATTAATTATTATTATTATTATTATTATTATTATTTATTATTAGCACCGCGTCTAACCGTTCGTGTTATACGCACTTAAGCTAATGTGTAATGATAGGGTGATTGTGAGATGAAATGGAGGACCTACAGTTTAACGTGGAATCCGAACCATGGTGGAAGCCAGGCACTCCCCACATTCACAAGTTGTGATTAATACACGTCTTGTCAGAGGTGAAGGAAGGATTTGGTAATCAGATAAATCTGTGCCGGGACCGAGGATTGAACTCCGGACCACCAAGCACACAAGTCTGACACCTTACCCCTAGACAACCAGGTAAATACTATAGTGATGTCTTAGACCATGTAACCACCGTAGCAGGTATTATTATTGTTATTATTGTTTGGACAACAGCAATTTCACACGAGTGAATTTATTAACTTTCTGAAACCACAAGTATGATGAACTTCGAATCCCTGTTTCTCGACTGCTTTCAAATGACAAATAACTCACAACGGTCGTCACACAGGGAGCTAGAAATATAAAACGGGGATGAATAAATATATTTTGAGAATTCTAATTGAACATTTTCAATTGATTATTCCTAGGGTGGAGCGGGGGGGGGGGGGGGGGGGGAGAATTAAGCTATTTTAATAGAATGAATGCAATTGAGATATACCAGATTTTAAAAGTTTCAACTTCAGTTTAATTTATCTCGGGGATGTTTTAACACAGGAAGCATGTTCCAATGAATTACTATATAGCAATCGATTCCAGTTTTCTTTTTCTAATTCACGTAACGACAACAGCGCTTGGTGGTTGAATGTATCACTAACGTCTGGTAACGTCAGGTATTGAAGATCTTAAGGATTTGTCCTCCCTTGTCAGCGAGATGTTGAAAATTATCAACAATTATACTCCCTAGGAAGTGAGCTATTAAATATTATCAACATGTGTACTACCTTGTAACTGAGCTATTAAAATTGATTAAAGTGATTAAAATTATTAAAATTGATTAATGTGATTAAAATTATCAAAATGTGTCCCCGTTGTAGCTGGCTATTGAAATTATCAAATTTATACTCCCTTATAGGCGAAGCTTTAAAATTATCAAAATGTGTACCCTCTTTTAACTGAGTAATTAAAAAGAATCAAAATTTGTACCCACTTTTAACTGAGCTATTAAAATTATCAAAATTTGTACCCCCTTTTAACTGAGTCATTAAAAATTATCAAAATGTGTACCCCTTGTAACTGAGATATCAAAATTATCAACATTTGTACTACCTTGTAACTGAGCTATTAAAAATTATCAAAATTTGTACCCCTTGTAACAATAATTATATCTTTAAAATATTAAATTAAACAATTTATAAACTTCTCTTGTAAAGTGAACATGATCAAATGATCGTGCAAAGATATTTTATTAGTATTCCTATCCACTAATATAAATACACGTTTTTCTGGCCATAAATATATTATAGGAGAGTTATGATAAGTTATATTTAAAATTATTATTTAATTTCACATCTAAATGTAGTGCTATAATCATTTTATAGATATCGTCGCGAATTGGATCCTGGTTTAATAGATCATCAGATAGTCTTCCTAGTCCTTCACTGACGGGTGGGAAAACAACTATTTGTTTTATAAGGAAGTACAAAACTTTCCTACTGGACAGAAATGCCTCACGTCCCCTTTTCAAACAAACCAGTAAAAAATAAATATATGAAATAACCTGCAGCAAAGCAAAACCACCCTCGTCCAGCCTCCCTTGTATGATAACACAGAAACAAGTGTAATGCTAGCACAAACATTTGAAACAGGCTACACTCGGAGCACCGTAGCTCTGAGATTGTTTCTCCCAGTCACGTAAGCAATCTTGTGGGCTCCGTATGATTGGATATAATTCATCCGCCAGGAGCGCGCGAGATAAGGCTCGCAGATATTACCACTTTGTTGGAGGGTTTGGGTGGGTGGAGAGGAAGGTAAGGAGCAGGTGGCAGTGGAGTGAAAGGGTGGGAGGGAGAGGAGATAGGTAGGTGGTGTAGGTGGAGAGGGAGGGAAATCCAATAAGGTGAAAACTACTCTTGTTTTAGTTGGTTGGCAAGGAGAGGGATGAAGTGACCCAACAACTTTCTTTATCGATTTATTTTTGTCTTGTCGACAATAATATCGAAATATTTGGCCAAAACAAAAGTTCAAAACTATTTTTTTATTTTGTTAAATCTTGAAAAAAATATTGTAATGATGAAAATCTTTGGTCTTGAGATTATGATGGATCTTTTACGTTTTATGTGCGCCCGAACATTAAAAAGTGGATTTTACAATAATCTGTCTGTCGCCATGTCTGTCTGTTTGTTGTCTCTGGCCACAGATTTGGAATGGTTTGATCGACTTTATTCAAGCTTGATACTAAGATGTTATATGGAAACACCTCATGACATTTTTTAAATTTTGACCTTAGCCCTCAAATTAAGGGTAGTTTACTAATGAATGACTTTCACGAATTAAAAATTTTCAAAAATGGCTTTAGCAATTTTGCTTAAAATTAATATCTAGGGAGTGTTTATTTGAAAAATATCAATGTATACTTGTATTTTGGGTTCATATGTATTTGTTTAATAGTGGTTTGCTGAAGAGCAATTTCCAAAATTTTGAAATATTTTGAACATAGCTTTAACGATTTTGTTTAAAATTGGAGGCTATTTTACATGTTAATAAACGCTATCCTTTTTGTTTTTCTAGAATATATTAATGTAAGTATAGTTTAATTATGACAAATTTTAGAAAAATTTGAAATATTTGGTAAATGGCATATAATATTGATTTCAAAATTGATATTTGGGAATAATTATTCATGAAAATTAAGAATATATTTTTTACTACCACAAATATATATCATTTGAGGGTCGTTTACAAATAACTTGTATTTGAATATTTTTTTCAAAGCTCTAATACACCATATGATTAAGTTTTGACGTTTGTTTCGTAACATTTATTTTTATCTAGGATTACAATTTATACATAAATATTTTATATAATTTAGCTGAAACTATCCAAAACAATTTTTTTTGCCAAACTATGTAGAATTTTCAGCTTGAGAATGAACTGTATTAAAACAATCCTATTAAAAATTTATTTTTTTATTTATAAATGTCAAGAAAAATATTTGATCTAAAAAGTATATATCTCAATCCTCTCCAAATTTTATTAAATTTATACTTTACGAGAAATAATATCATTTGGTGAATCAATCGAGGAAAAAAGATCAAATTTAAAAATGCACATTTAAAATAAATGACTGTTTTATAAAAAAAAATCTTTTTGATGTAGAGTTACCTAAAATTATGAAAAAAAATTGTTCAATTTTTTCAGTTAAAAAAAATTATAATATTCATGCGATTGGGATGTCACTGGTTAATTTAATACTGTTCTATTTCTATAATAGACGAAGATAATACAAAAATATCGTGGTCGATTCTAAAACACCCTTTTTTAATGGACATTAAAAAAAAGGTGATACGCTAACAATACAAAAACAACAAAGGAATGAGAGAGGGCTGTTAGAATATCAGACAACCCCTTGTTAATGGTAAGGTTTCCCAAAGAATAGAGATACAACACAACTTGATAATATAAATATGGTTTATTCAATAAATTAATAAAAACAAAAGTTAATCAGTCAGAAAACTGGGTGAAATTTAATGCGTTATGGACTTGCAAAATACAATCAATCAAATAACCGACTAATCGCGAAATCAAGATTTATCAAGTTGATCTCGATGGTCTTGGATTAGAGTGCTCGGCTCAGGATCTGAGGTCCGTGGGTTCAAACCCGGCCAGTGTCAATTAATTTTTCTTGATTATCCCAAATCCGTAGTACAATTTCTTTCAGAAATGAAGTAAAGCTGTTGTTCCCATGTCGATTGAGACATGTAAGAAGAAAACTGGAAGGTATGGTATGTGAAAATATTTTTCCGGAAAAATTGGTAAGCTCTTTCACTTAGAAATCCTCGTGTGCTGATATAATCAGTCGATTCAGAAAGTACACGTTAAATAGATCATATAAATAAATAAAGCATTAATACATTTTTATCTTATTTATTTAAAAAATATACAATTGAATAAAACTAGTTTTAATTTTTTTTTATCAACAGTAGTTTAGCGTCGATAATTTCGCGACACATCTAGAGAATTTCATAGCACACCTAGGAATTTAGCGGCACACCCAAAGAGAACCACTGTCCTAGATTGCCCACTTGAGTGGCCTTTCTTTCCACCTACTTTATTTAACAGCGTTAAGGATAACATGTCTATAATACAATGATTAGTCTAAGCTCTGACCAAGATACAAACACTAAATACCTGCTCAGGTCTTCTATAAACACACTACCTAATAATTTACTCGTATCAGCACCACTCAATCATGATGTAATGTGATTACTCATTAATGACACGGTGGCTCGCCCATTAGTCTAGGATTACTAGCAGGGATGCCAACACCTTCACCGCATAGCTGCCAACCTGACAACTTACGCGAGACTCGGAACACATATACCAGAAGCATTGCTTGAGCCTTGCCATCGACAGTAATGAAAATGGATATCGACATGGATATGGAACATGTTGAGAATTAGTGATGTAGTGAAAAATATACTTTTTTTTTTGCTCCACGTTTTGCTACTATAGATGTGAGATAGAAAATGTTCAATTATTTCAATAGAAATAATTTCCAGATATTTAGATGAAAAAAAAATAATTGCAATAGACTCAATTTAATTTATCATAAAGACGTCAACTCAGAAATATAGACATACGAGTGACAATAAAGCAATAACAGTTATTACAAATCTTTTCTAACTCTAACGTATGGACTACAGAGCTTGGTGGTTGAATCTCTCACTAATGTTTGGTCTGCTCTAGACCATATGTTTTAATAGCTTAATATTATAAATAAATCTTTAAGGTGGGTATGTAGGGAAAGCGAGAAAAATGTCTATCTCTTTGCAGTTATTACAACAAACTTTTTTTTTTGGTCGAAATAAATCAAAATAATTCTCCAATAGTAACATGGAGATTAATTTTCTTCGCATGGGATATCAATGGTTGTTGAATATCTGTCAAAGGCGTCCTGGAATTTAATGGAAACTTTTTCTCTTAATTTAAAAGGTTTCTCATCTAATGCCGCTATGCTCATGACAGATATTCAACAACTGTTGATATCACCATGGGAATAAAATTAGACGATATATATGTACTAAAGCAATATTTTATTTATTTTGACCAAAAAAATAAGTTTTGATGTAAAAACTGTAAAACACTGGCATTTTTTTCGTGTTCTTTACACACCCAACTTAACGAATATATACACCCCTTACCATAGGTTTCAATGATTTGTAAAAAAAAAAAAAACCGGAAATATATCATCTCTAATAGCCATTATTGGTTTGTATTTATCATTTGATAACAAAGGTTACCCCGCTAAATCCCACCTCCACCACACTCATCCCCTGGCCCACTAATAATTATTTATTGTTGTACATACATACGTATAGCCCCTATACGGTGGTAGTGTAGATAACTGACAGATAGCAGAAGGTTATTTATTGCCAACATTGTCTGAAAGTCACTGGAAATAGTTTTTATTTGCTTAGTAATATTATATTATTAATAGACCACTTGCTAGTCGTGCAAGAGAACCATCTTCCCTTTAATAATAAAAATAGAAATTACAAGAAATAGAATAAAGGCGCTGAAACTCATTTGAATTATTAACAAGTAACATTATATAGAAACATGGTGTAGGCCTACCAACACGGGCACAAGAAAAAGTGAAATCATTTAAAGTGTAATTAAAAGTGGCAATTTAAGAAAATTATTTAGCAATGCGTCTTACTACCCGTTCAAGTTGTACGCTTAACTCCTAATTACGATAATGGATTAAGAATTAGGAAGGTTGAATTTAGGGGAAGTGAACCCGCATTTGCGTGGAGGGAAGGTGGATAACCATTTAGAAAAAAAAACCTAGTTCACCCGACCTGAATTCTAACCTCAATCTCCCCGTCCTCTGCATTCTAGCTCAAGAGGAAACTAGCGCGTTAGCTATGGTAACCACGCCACCAAGGCGGGTAGTGACAATTTATTTAGCATTAGAAACATATGGCAGTCATATTATATATTTAATTTGATCAGATTGAATTGAAGTCGCTGTCTCGTACATTTAAGTTTGTTGTATACAAATGAACAACAAAGCGGTCCTAAGGACGTTGCTTCCTTTGACGTCATGGCTTGTAAGATAGGATTTTACATTTTAATGAATTTACGTTTTACTCAGCGAATTTTTAAGATATAAAACTCTTAGTAATTCTAAGAAATAGTCCCACAGAATCACAAAATTATTATTTATATCTTTAAGTAGTTATTTTTGTAAACGTATTTTTTTATAACTCCTCTACAACTCAGGTTATTTGTCTTGTTGACGAAAATGGCCTGTAAGAGTCTTCCTGCAAGGATATTGATTAAAAAATTTCGTTGTAGAATAGGTCTACATAGAATAGGAAACAAGAAAAAGGTAAAGTTTAAAAGAAAGTCAATGCTTTCAAGGCAAAAATAATAGAATGAGTGCGTAAACTCGTCAGAGGAAGAGGGAAAGCGTTATAAGCACATATACAAGAGCTCTCTCCGGGCGAACTATCAATTTTATTCCCTCTATTTATTTTCTGCATTGGCGTCTAAGTGCTGTAGGGCTTATAGTTCTGTGGGTGGGGATATAGAGAATGCAAGTTAAGGCAGTCAGTATTCTTACAGTTTTTATAACTACATTTTTAAGCCAAAACAATTAAATACTGCTCCAGTAGAAACATAGAAGTATATGTTTCTTCACATGGTGTTATCAACAGTTGTTGAATATCATCCTGAGCATAGTGGTATTAAATGAGAAACTTTTTAAATGAAGAGAAAAAGATGTCATTGAATTCCAGGACACCCTTGACCGATATCTAACAACTGTTAATATCACCATGTGAAGAAAATTAAACCTTATGTTTGTACTGGAGCAATATTCTATTTATTTGGCTAAAAAAGGATTTTTTTTTTAAAAACTGATAAAACCCGTTCCCTACACCCCCACCTTAAGTGCGTCAAGCTAAGATGCAACCAACTTTGAAAAAAAAAAAATAGCTTCACAATCACCAAATAGACAACGTCACTAACCAACGTAAATTTTTTGCGAACGTAGGAAAATAAGTTACATTATCTCTTATTTGATTAATATTTTACAAACATTTCAAAGTAATAGGAATATTTATTTTACGTCCGTTTGTGATGAGTTTGGTAGTGCCTGTAAGTCTACCTGTTTACAAATGACGTGAATATACAAATTTACGACCCCTAACCAGGATTTTGCAACAAAATCTATTTATAATTCTGGATTACAGCATCTAGATGTTTTAACCAACATATGAGGCCATTTATCGGACTGACTTTACCCTCACGTAATGGTAACACTGAATTTATGTTCCCTAATCAATTCTAAATTACTGGTTCGAATCTATCTTTAAGAGATACTTATGCGGGCAGGCAGAGATTGGGGTGATTCGAATTCCAGTGAGTTCAGAGGTTATAATCTGAAAATAAAATGAATTTTATGGTGCACCAAACAGATTATTTCTCTCTTTTATCTTTATATAGAAACGTGTATTAAACACTCGTAGGATTTGTGAAACGAAATCATATAACCAACATGTTTGTTGAAACATTTTTATAGAAACGTTGATAATAGAGGAACATCTTTGTCTAACAAAGAACGAACCAATCCATTTAATTTTCAAAGAGCTCCATAAATATATTAGAGTTATAGTTCAGAAATTATTGGTTTTATCAAAATATATTTCAATTTAAGGATTTTAAATGTGAATAGTACCACAAATTTACAATCATAAGTTATTGCATATCTCAAATAGTTACGGGATGTGATCAAAATTGGTTATTCCTCTTTATATAAAGTGCCCTAAAGTAATTTTGATGGGTAATTGAGAGTTGCCATTTGTTTGTAATGTTAGATAATTCCTGGATACAAAATTTAATTAAAATATTTGCAGCAAATTTTGATAAAATAGTTTATTTTATTTTTTCCCTTCAGTAAATTACCCTTATTTTAGGTTAGATATCTAATTTCAAAAATCCCTTGAAGGAGCCATATATACTCTATTCACGGTAGGAATTTCTCTCAGGAAGGTCTTTTTTTCTACCAATATCCTACTATATAATAGATTTCTGGTAGGGAAAAAGACCTTACAGAAAACAATTCCTACGCTGAACAGACTAGATATCCTAGACACTATGTTTCAGTCCAATCAGTAAAATTATTATTATTATTAACACCGCGTCTTATACCCATTCGGGTTATACGCACTTACGCTAATGTGTAATGGTAGGGTGATTGTGAGATGAAATGAAGGACCTACAGTTTAACGTGGAATCCGAACCACGGTGGAGGCCTGGCATTCCCCAATTCACAAGGTGTCTTGTCAGAGGTGAAGGAAGGGTTTGGTAATCAGATAAATCTTTGCCGGGACCGAGGATGAACCCCGGTCGCCAGCATAGAAGTCTGACACCTTACCCCTAGACCACCAGGTCACCTATCAGTAAAATTGTTTAGTTACTAGACTTAGATACAGAGAAACAAACGACATCTCGTAAATAACTTTTGTCGATCTAAGGGGTTCCCCTTATACTTGCCTGGAGAGAGGAGGGCCCATTCGAAGGGCGTCATCAGAGCCGAGTGGAGTTGGACCTTGCTCAAATTTCGTGAGTCAACTCCGATACAAGTAGAATTTCAAAAAGGGGTGAGACGGTGTACTAGATAGTGGTCTAAGTGAGAAAATTGATAGATGAACCTAATCCCTTTGCGCTTGAGAATCATTTGACTGTCCAAATATGTGTCTTCCCTTATGTGAGCGATTTAAAAAAAATGAATTTCCACCTCCCTTTATCAACATATACGTAACAGCTTCGATACCTTTCAACACGAGATCAGCTTATGTGCGTCAAATTATGATGCAACCCGCTTCACAACATATCTTTGAAATCTTCACGTAGGTAACGTCGGTGACACGAGGAAGAGATCACTAATATTAAGGACTACTATTATTTTTTTAAGCATCACGTCTTACCACCAATTTGAGCGATACGTCTATATACTATTTACATTTTTATAATGAGGAAGGTTTAATTTGGAGGAGGTTTACGTGCATTTTAGTTAAGCGAGAGTCTAAAAACCTTTAGAATAAACATCCTTTGTTCATCAGAAAATGATTCGAGGTCTAGGGGTAAGGGTCGGACTTGTATGCTGGGGTCCGGGGTTCAATCCTCGGTCCCGGCACAGATTTATCTGATTACCAAACCTTCCTTCATCTCTGACAAGACATCTTGTGAATGTGGGGAGTGCCAGGCCTTCGCCGTGGTTCGGATTTCCCGTTAAACTGTAGGTCCTCCATTTCATCTCACAATAACCCTACCATTACACATTAGCGTGTGTATAACCCGAACAGGTAGTAAGACGCGGTGTGATAATAATAATAATAATAATAATAATAATAATAATAATAATAATAATAAAATGATTCGAGCCTGGATCTCTTTGCCATTAACAGTCCAGACTTTTGCAAGAGTGACACCTCAAACCATGTGGTTACCGAAGCGTGTGTAAAGTTACTATTAAGACTATTAACATAACTATTATTATTATCATCAATAACGATAAAATAATGCTAACAAACTAGTATTTTTTTAAATCAAAAGGCTAGGATTTAAATTTGTTTAGGGTCTTGAAATATGTGTATTTTATTGGTACTTAAAATTGGTAAAGTATTTGATCTGTTTGTAAAACCACAGATAAAAAATTTGAGTACAAAAACAAAATAACTAAAATAGTAAATACAAATAATTATAGACATAGGTATAGATGACATTTTGGGTGCGTGGTTCAATGACCGGACCTCACGATTTGCGAGTAAAAAGAAGATCTAAGCAGCTTGGTGTTTGCTCTAGAAAGAAGGATGCAATTAGGAGAAAGACCTCCCTACCCGTTCTCTCTGCCCCCCCCCCCCCTTCCCAAACCCAATAAACTTGAGTGGTTTATTCCTATGCATAGTGTATTTATGTAACGAGGCGGAAGTGTAGTTCCTTTGAGCCAGCCTCCTTCAACTTACCTCCGAAAGTAAACTGGACACTAGACCTGTAATACTACTTGCTCCGAATATGTACTGTTGGTTGTCAATAAGCTAAATTAAGGTGGTGTGGAAGGTACCTTGAGTTAAGGTGGGAGAGTAGGAAACGTGAGAAAAGGTAATTATTTTTGCAGTTTGTACCAAAATAATTGTCCGAAATATATGAACAAAATTAATCCATTAGAAACATTTAATTTTAATTTTCTTCATATGATGATATCAACAGTAGTTGATGAATATCAAGTCATGAGTAAAGTGGCATTAGATGAGAAACATTTTAAATGGATAGAACAAAATTGTCTGTCATGAAATTGCAAGACACCCTTGACAGATATTCAAAAAAAATTTTGAGGTCACCCTGAGATGAAAATTAATCTCTTTATTTATACCGGAGTAATTTTTTTATCTAAAAAAGTTTGATGTAAAAACTAACGATATTGTCCTGAATATATTTGAATGATTGGTGATTTCAAAGATATTTTGTGAGATGGGCTGTATCCTGACTTGACGCCCTTAAGCACTCGTAGGCCTATGCACAAATTATAAAAATAAGGTAATAAATGATCAGGTGACACTGCAAAGCCTCTTGTTTACCTGCTGATAACACTTGCCCTCTTCCTCTGACGAGTATATTCAATCATTCTAATGATTTTGCTCCTAAACAGGACCATACGCAGCATTTTTGTAAGGGGGGAAGCAATAATCCATTTTTTATTAGGTATATTCAACTAGTTAACAATACAATAACCTAATATATGAGGCAGTCATGATGACAAATAAAATATTATTGAGATGGTTCCTTAAGTAATAAAATAATTTAAATATTAGTATTTTATTGGGACGATAAAAAATTGTAAGCAAAAAAAAATCACAGTTTTTTTCTTTTTTAATTATATATTGATATTTTTTATCTAGTGTAAAATTTATTTCTCAATGGGTGGGGTTTGAACCCACACTCCCCACGTGCGTACGGCCCTATTCCTGAACATCATTGACTTTAATTACAAAATCAACCTTTTTTTCTTGTTTATTATCCTAGAATGATATATTATTACAAGGATATTTTAATCTGCATGGTGACCTGCTGGTCTAGGGGTAAGGTGTCAGACTTCTATGCTGGCGGTCGGGTTCAATCCTCGGTCCCGGCAAAGATTTATCTGATAGCCAAACCCTTCCCTCACCTCTGACAAGACATCTTGTGAATGTGAGGAATGCCGGCCACCACCGTGGTTCGGATTCCACGTTAAACTGTAGGTCTTTCATTTTCATCTCACAATCACCCTACTATTACACATTAGCGTAAGTGCGTATAACCCGAACGGGTAGTAAGACGCTGTGCTAATAATAATAATAAATAATTTAGTCTGCATCTTAGTATTTTCGTAAGTAAATCAAATGAGCTGATGACGACTAAAAAATATACATTTACAAAAAAAAAACATGATTAAAAAATAATCTTTTGACAAAAAGACTATTTTTATAATTATTTAAGAACTTCTGATTTTTTTCCCCTGATAAATATTTAAACTCCGCCGCTTATACATGGGAAATCCTATCTTGATTCGCCACTACGTCACAGGTAGGTGACGTCACCTTCCACCCCATTTCAAGTCACCTGCGAGATTCATTCGAAGTCGTACAAGGGAGGTCACTATAGTTAGCGAAGAGTATCGCTCCGCATCCTCAGACTGATACCTCTCTACTCCGGTTCAATGAACTGATTCACACACGCACACACATACACACACATATACACACACAACCTTAGCGCAGCGCCGCCGATATTCCCATAGCCTTCAACTGGGTCACGGCTTCGCGCAACAAAGATATATCTACCGTCAATTTGTGTTGGTATATTTTTTTCAAGTATTCATTTTTTTTTTGCTCTTAAAATGCAACAAAACAGGTTTTTTTCCTTTTCTTATTTTTTTTTCTACAAAGTACACTTGGAGAAGCTACTACATCATACACCCGACAAGATTCCCTTACTCGGCTTGTTTTATGTGAGAAGATGCACTATCGACGCGGTTTAAGGTGAGATGGAAGGGGATGAGAGAAAAAGACAGTGTTTTTGCAGTTTTTTTATGGGAAAAAAACAACATTATTTTTGTATCAAAATAATAATAAAAGATTTCTCCAGTACTAATATAGAGTTTAATTTCCCAAAATGTTCTTCCACTCTCACTTCACGCAAATGCTTGTAGACTTCCTTTAAATATAACCTTCACAAACGAGTAGTAAGACACAGTGATATATATAGATATAGCTATATCTATATTACTGTGTCTTACTACTCGTTTGGGCTATACGCTTATGTATTATTAATAATATATATATTTATATATATATATTAATAAATATATATATATAGGGTTATAAGCCATCAACTATACAAATACGTAACCCGCCTGTCGAGTTAGAAACTGAGAAAATTAAACCAAAATGTATTCACTCTGTTGTTGAAAGAGTACAAATAAATATGTTACTCCCTCAATAGGCAGCATCTAATTTAATTAGGATCTTTTCATTTGTTATGTAAAAAGTTTCTAATCAAATGCCACTATGTTATGATTCAAAATATAAATGGTGTGAAGGGGAATAATGTACATTTTGCTTAAATTTAAACACTTAAAGTTCAAAATACATGGAGGTAACCTGGCGGTCTAGGTGTAAGATGTCGGAATTTTGTGTTGGGGGTCCAGGGTTCAATCCTCGGTCCCGGTGCAGATTTATCTGATTGCCGAACCCTTCCTTCACCTCTGACAAGACGTGTATTAATCACAACTTGTGAATGTGTGGAACACCAAGCCTCCACCGTGGTTCGGATCCCACGTTAAACTGTAGGTCCTCCATTTCATCTCACAATCACTCTACCATTACACATTAGTGTAAGTGCGTATAACACGAACGGGTAGTAAGACACGGTTCTAATTATTATAATAATAAAATACATGTGACGTTTGGTGTCTTTGACGAGTAGGCCTTTGACTAGAAAGTGGAGTGAGATCTCATTCTATGGAACTTTAACCAATACAACATTTTGAATAATTCTAGCTTGATAATTTATTCACCCATCTCTGCAATTAGCCACTGTTAAATAATATATAATTTGATATAGTTTCACAAAAGATTGTCACAAAATAATTATTATATTTCAAGTCATCTGACTATTTATCGCAACTTGTTATTTTTTATTTTCTCACGACCCCTTAGAAATAGGAAGTATTGTGATCGTAGTTAAAAAAATTGAGATTTTGGTGGATGGGAACGTTTCATGATGCTTTGAAAGTGAAAATAATTGTTTTCATGATGTCTGTCTGTGTGCCGATTTGTATGTATCTTGATCAAGAACAGAAACCATGTGTCCAATCAGGTTAAAACTTGGTATATTGGGTTTCCTTAAGGTTCTCCAGAAAGTTTTTTGGAATTAGATATATAACCCTTAAATTAATGTTAGCTCTTTCATTTTAGGGCGAAAAAATAAAAAAGCGATTTTCTCAAAATTGGTTATACCAATTTTTATTAAAATTTGTATCCATACTGTTTAATATTAAAAACAAAATGATGCATTCCCCCATCCCCCCCCCACACCTGTGCACACGACATTGATTGAGGTTATTTAGCAGAGGCAGAAATGTCCAATTTTGTTTCTTTTTCCTCAAACCTTTGAGATGAAAAATAACTTATTGTGAAGTTGTAGGACTATTAAACATAAATAGCCTCTATCCGATTTTTTAAATCAACATTTTCCAAGGTATAGTCAAATAACCCGCCTCAGTTGCGTAGTTAGTAGCTAAATCGCTAGTATCGTGTTCAGCTAGACTGCCGAGGACGGGTAGATTGAGGTTCGAATCTCAGTCGGGGGAACTGGGGGTGGTTTTGCGTAAATGGTTTTCCACTCTCCTTCCACACAAATGTGGGTTCAATTCCTCTAATTCAAACTTCCCAATTCACAGCCCATAAGCGTAATTAGTAGAACTACTTAAGCGTATAATCCGAACGGGTAGTAAAACGCGGTGCTATAATTTAATTTGTATGGGCAAATATATATATTTTTTTAATGAAGCTTAGGGAAATAGGAAGCTGAAAATGCACAGGACAAATAATATTCTTATTTAACAATGTATATTATTACATATTTCTTGTGCGATCTTTGGTGAAATGCGTTTTTTTTTTCCTTAATTATGTTTCTTTAAAAATTCAGATAATTTCGTCTCATATATCTTATGAGTTTTAGATACATAACTCCATTTTTAGGTCAAGAAGCGAGGTTTGTTCTGAAAGTCTTAACACATTTTTTTTTTGTAAAGGTGTCACAAAGAGCATCATATTAATAGCGGGGCATAAGTCCCGGTTCCTCTCGTGCCCCTGTGTTGCACCAAGTCCGACCGACAAAATGCAGTTAGCAACCCAACCAGAGGATGTTGACGCACGCACTAATTTCAACGCCACTAGCTGTCAGAAGAAAAGGCGCTTTTCTCTCACCAACTTGTTCATGTGTCAAAAAGAATCCAGTCCATCTTTGTGAGGACGTTACGGTTTAGCGACGTCGTGTCAGTAAATGAGTGTCATTCAGTCGTAATAGGGAATGACAGACATATACACACATACTCACACATGCACACATGAGTAACTTAAGATGACAAAAATGTTAGTTGAGCTTTAAAACAAATTGGGATTAAAGAAAACGCAAGTTAAGGGTAAGTATTTTGAAGTAATTTACATTAAAGAATTGTCAAAATAATTCTCATTTTAGCACCGAATCGTAACACCCGTTCGGTTTGTACGCATTTGTACTAATTACGCTAATGGTTGCAGGATTAGGAAGGTTATATTTAGAGGAAGTGTACCCACATGCGCGTAGAGGGAGAGTGTAAAACCACCCTCAGTACACCCGACTTAGTTTCGAACTTCAAACTCCCCGTCATCAGAAGTCTAGTCTACTGTGAAGCCATGCGGCCACCGAAGCGGGTCCTCAAAATGATTAAAAGAGTGCATCACTTGCCAATCAAGTCTGTAATACAGTCGGCTAGAAATTGTAAATTTACACAAATACTATTTCACGTGGATCATTTCTGATTAAACATTAATTGAGATAAAGAGTTAATAGAAGTTCCTAATACTGAACAATGTTGAAATATTAAATGATATTTGAATAAAAACTGAATTGAAAATGCCGGAATTTTATATACTCTTTATACACACACAATTAAACTAAACTTATCCATTGATTTATTATATATTGTGTGAAGAAACAATTTTAAAAAAAATTGGAAAACCCACTAACCTTAAAGGTCCTCACACACCGGCATAGTATCGTTTACGTACAGCGCATGGTTTTCCATTCCGCTTAGAAAACGGAAAGACACATACGGTACTGTCATGGCGGCCGTCGCCTACCCCTACCCCCCCCCCCCCACTCCACCCTCTCAAACACTCCCCCCTATCTCTCACTCAGGTCTAGTGATGGGCACAATCGAGTAATTCTAGGAATCGAGTAATTATTCGATTCTCTTTAAAAAGAATCGAGTAATCGAGTAAAATTACTCGAGTAATTTTTAGCGAATCATCTACTCGAATATTCCCATGGCAATCGGTTGGACCACATTACTCGGAAGTCTTGCAATGGAATTCGATACTAATAACAAGTCCATAATCTCTTCCTGTAAGAGGCAGTCGACACCGACAGTGACCTCCACCCCCTTATTTTTAGGTTTCACGTTGCATGTACAGTCAATACAAAAGTATGCGTTTTGAGAAGTTAATCAATAAATATTAATATTTAGCAATGCGTCTTACTACCCGTTCGGGTTATACGCTTAAGTACTAATTACGCTAATGGATTAGGAATTGGGAAGGTTGAATTAGAGGAAGTGAACCCGCATTTGCGTGGAGGGAGAATGGAAAACCATTTAGGAAAAACCACCCCCAGTTCACCCGACCGAGATTCGAACCTCGATCTCCCCGTCCTCGGCGGTCGAGCTCAACACGACTAGCGCGTTAGCCAACTACGCCACCGAGGCGGGTTGTATCAATAAAAAAAAGATTACAATTTTTGTTACCTTTTTTTAGTAAAATAAACTTTTCTTTTTAAATTCTTGTTAAATAAATCTATAATAATTGTACCTTTTTAAAGGAGAAAACATTTAATTGTGCTATCATCACTTCTGTGGGCCGATGGTCTAAGGCGTCACTCTCGTGTTAGACTGGCCTGTTGATAACGGGGAGAGCGGGGTTCGAATCCCGGACGGGTTTATTGAGACGGTTTTTTCCAAAATGGTTTCCCACTCTTCTTATACGCAAATGCGGGTAGATCACCTCTAAAATGCTTTCCTCCTCATCCCCACCCCATTAGAGTAATTATCCAATGTGTATAACCTGAACAGATGGTAGGACGTGATGTAAAAATATGTTATCTTCGATCAAATATTCAGTTTTATAATTTTTTAAATTAATTAGCACTGCGTCTTACTAACCCTATGGGTTGTACGCCAATGAATTTCTACGAGCGAGCGAGAAAGAGCCTACTAATTTTGCCGGGAAAGATATTCTCACAAACCTTCCTGGGTTCTTTTACATGCCACAACTGACATGGGACCGACGGATTTATTTCCTTTCCGAAGGAGGGTGTGCTACGGATTTTCATCTCTCAAGAAAAATCCGTCGACCTCAGCTGGGTTTGAACTCATGACCATCACATTTTAAGGCATTAGTTTGATAAAAATAAGTGTTGAAATTTGAATCATACACGTTATCTTGCTTGGGATCAATCTCGACCTGCCGCACTGGGTGAAAGGAGAGGTGAAGGGGCCAATAGTGGTTTTCTATCCTCTCATTTAGCAAATGCCAGTGCAGTTCCTCTTACTTACTCTTCTCATTGCGTTCTTCTTTGATTCGATCATTGATACATTATTGTGTTTCAATGTACCATAAAAATATTTTAGCTCTATTTATTTGTAATAATAGACTAATGTATAAAATATAATAATCACATGTTTATGGTGAGTGCTGTACTTCGTTTCTTAGAATGTTTCTTCTTTTATCAAAAATAAATTGCTGCTGTAGCTTTAAATTTGTTTTCTAATCTTATTAGAAATTTAAGACAGTGCGAGTAAGCTGTTGGTTCTGCTGAAAAATGTCTATGTGATAATTTGTCAACCTCAGTCCACAATCGTGCGTGATCTAGTGCGTGTGTGATGAGATGTGAAGACGTTAATTGATTATACGACTAAATAGAATAGGTGAAATTTTGTTTTGCCAGATATTTTGTTTTTATTTTAGTTTTATTATTATTATTGCTATATTTTAATCAAATCATTAAATATAGTGAATTTTACTATCCAATCAACTTTTTTTTAACAATAATGGTTCGAGGGCGGAAAAAGTCAGTAGTGTGGGAATTCTTTGTGAAAAAAGAAAACAATACAGTGGAATGTTCAGTGTGTAAAAAAGAATATAAGAACCATGGAAATACTACTAACTTGCATGGCCATTTAAAAAGAAATCACCCAACTCTTCGTGACTCGACGACACTTTTGGATGTGATAGAGGGTGATCCAGATTTACCATCGACGTCAATCCAAACTACAAGACTTGATGACCGAGCAACCACATCAGAAACCTCTGCTGGGACGTCTAATGAAGGAATTGTCCTAGCAAAGAGGCCGAGACAAATCTCGTTGGCGGGGGCTTTTCGACGTCAGCAGATACCCGAGGTTAGGAGAAACCATATTGATCAAACTCTTGCTGAAATGATTGCTGTTGATTTTCAACCTCTTTCAATCGTTGAAAATAGAGGTTTTAAAGCTTTTGTTAAAGCGTTAGACAGCCGCTATGAGATTCCGAGCAGAAAAACATTGTCCAGGACAATTTTCCCCCCAGTACTAGAAAAGTGCCGCGTTAAGGTGAAAATGATTCTTGAAGGAACATCGTTTGTCGCTTTGTCAACCGACACTTGGACCTCTGCGAATACCAAAGGTTTCATTACTGTGACAGCGCATTGCATATTTAATGATGAGCTATATTCTCTTGTGCTAGCCACTGGGCAAGTTGTTGGCAGTCACACAGGGGAACACATCGCCTCCAACATACTTGAGATTATGAATGAATTTAGTGTGAAAAGTAAGGTGGTGGCCATTGTGACTGACAATGCGGCCAATATGAAGAATGCCGTTGACAGATTGAAAATTCCGCACTTGCCATGTGTAGCACACACTCTTAATCTTGTAGTCCAAGATGCACTCAAATCAAATTTAGCTCTAGATGGCATTTTAAAGAAATGCAGAGGAATGGTGACCCATTTCAAAACTAGCATTGTTTCAGGTGATAAGCTTCGAAATATTCAACATCAAATGGGGCTGCCAGAACTCAAGCTAAAACAAGACGTATCCACTAGGTGGAACTCCACGCTAGTGATGCTCGAAAGACTGTTGTCTTTGAAGGAACAGATCTCGGCCGCCCTAGTATCACTTCCTAATTCTCCTGCAGCTCTCAGTGCAGTGGAATGGGATATTCTTGAACAGTGTATCCCTCTTTTGAAACCAATGGAGCTTATGACAGCTGAATTGTCAGGCGAGTCCTACCCAACAGTGTCAAAAGTGATACCTATTGTGCGAGGGGTGCAACATTTAATAAGAAATCTATCACCAACAAGTGAAACCGCCATAGCATTACAACAAGGTTTGAGTGATGGGCTGCTCCGAAGGCTTGCACCACTAGAAACAAAGAAGATTGTTGCAATGGGAACAATATTAGACCCTAGGTTTAAGAAGACCGCTTTTGGTGTTGAGAATAATGCAGCAACAGCCCACAATTGGGTTAGTGAAGATTTAGCGTCTCTTTGTAGACGTAACCAAGTGGAAGAGGAGGTGATAGCGAGTGGCGGAAGTGCAACGGAACCAACAACTGAGTCAAACAATCCTATTTGGAGTCTGTTTGACCAAAAGTTGTCAAATGTACGAACAAAATCTACACCCATTAGCAGTAGCACAATAATGTTGAGGCAATACTATGAAAAGCCCCACGAAGACAGGAAAAGTAATCCCTTAAATTATTGGGCTAGTCAACAAAATTCTTGTCCAGAACTGTACATTCTCGCTAAAAAACATTTGTGTGTGCCTGCTACGTCAGTTCCCTCAGAACGAATTTTTTCGAAAGCGGGGCAGATCTTAAGTGAAAGAAGAAACCGATTAACGTCAACCAAATTAGATATGCTTGTTTTTTTAAATACAAATTTGTGAAATAGTTTAGTAGGTACACAAACATTTTGATATTTCTCTAAAGCAGTTTTTTTTATTATGTATTACTCTTGTTCTTATTTTATTACTTTTTAGCTACGCCAATATAATTTGTGACGAAATAAGTTTTGCTAGGAAACATTATATTAAACTTAAGTGGCTATTTTATTTAACTTGATTTGAAAAACCTTTGTTATTGCGAATTTACTTAGTGATATATTTTAATACAATTTAAATTTATGTGACTTTAAAAATAAACATAATGTGTTGGTGATTGGTTTAGAAAACGTTGTTTAAAATATATATTTTATATTATTTTTTTATATATCTTAAACATACGTAGAAAAGCATGTGAAGTGAACTAGACAGGGATTGGAAGTTAACACACTAATTATTTAAATATAAAGGAATCAAACTCATGACCGCAGCCCTGAGACTTCAACATCAAAATAATGAAGTCATCCTAGAAATTAACTATACACACACTTTAGAGAATCATCAACGCATCATAAATATTAAGGTATGTTTTTATTTTTATTTATTTTGTAACTTAAGGTACTCTAATTAGTTTCTTTTAATAAATAATCATATTTTAGTGAGGAGAAATTATAATCAATAAATTAAGAAAGACAATAATTGGTTTCTTTATATGCGATTGTGGAAATAAGACTGCCGAGGTGCGAGTAAAAAGAATCGAGTAACTTTCATCGAGTACTTTTAAAAAGAATCGGAAATGTTATACCCTTAGTTAGCATGCTTTTCGATTGTGTACTTTACATCTGCGAGTATTTTGTATTGAAAACGCATGTGCAACATTTAAACCATAAAGGGTCATTTTTGCGTAGCAGTATAAACTGTTGGTGAAAAATGAGCTCTAAGGGAACATATATTTTAAATGTAAATAGCATGGTAAACCGTCCAGTCTATAAGGTCGATTCTCACTTAGCTGGTAAGAAAAGAGAAAATAAAAGAATAACACGAACCGAGTAAAGTTACTCGAGTAATCCCGGAAGAATCGAATCCACCGATTACACAACACATTCGAGTACTCGATTATTTTTACTCGATTGTGCCCATCACTACTCAGGTCTACACTCTTGGCGAGGCGCGGTATTTTTATTGTTTTGTATTCGAGTTGTAAGTTGTGAAAGGGGCAGTTTTGAAGAAGAGCTAATTATTGTTGTACAAGATTATAATTCATGCTGAAAGTCAGTTGAGACCAGATCATACAATTTAAACAAAAAACATTCTCTACAAAGTAGGCCATAGGCTTTTACTAACATGATTAAATCAAATATATTAGCCTTTAAATTAATTTTGCTGACATTGTCTATTGTTTATGCTTCTTAATAAAATAGTTTCTATGTAATATAGTATAAACTACAATCCATTCATCATTGGAAGAGTGGTAATAGAAGTTTGTTCATTTAGTAAAGTAATTCTTAGGGAAGTATTATTGGAATTTTTTTAATACACATTATTTTGATTATACTATTACTAAGCAAATAAACTATAATTTAAACATGGAACATTAGTGAATTTAAAACAATGTCTGTAGTAAAAAAAAAAGTACTTCTGTTAGCTTTCAGTTACAACAACTCCTATGATGAATAGACTGTAGTTTAGTTTATTATATATTTAATTTTACTCAATGCATTGCATTCAATTTAAGTAAATAAAGTATCAAACCAATTCTGCAGTTGGCTTGCCAGTAACTTGATGTATTGTCTGTATGGTCCCTTTATATTACTATTTATATTCCATCTATACAAAATATCTTATTTTCTTCAACTTGCTAGCTTCTTATACTATTGCCAAGATTGACTATTGTTGCATTATTGTTTTCCTTTTTAATTAGTCCGATCGGGATGAAATTTTACAGCTATCTTTCTTAGTGTCTAGAAGGATACTGTATAGTTTATGGTTGGAATCCGATAGTTAGAACAACAATAAAAAAGGTATCACTCATTGTAATTAACAGAATAGCAACAATACACTCGCTTCCCTTTTAAACTGCACTGCTGTAAGGAGAATTGTAGGGTGTGGTGGGGGAAACAAGCTCTTGGAGCATACAGCGTATCTACGATCTCGGTGTGCGGGACCATCGGGTCAATTCGATACCATACTGCTACCATACCGCTACAGTAGCCCCATGGCTTCTTTGGTGCTGACTGACAGCTCACAGCTGACAGCTGACGGCTTTGAAAAGTTACAAGACCAAATTATGTACCCCTACGCTGAACCATATGATCTGCAAAAACATGTGTTTACCAGCTGTCACTTATGACAATCAAAATTTAGGTATATACCTAAATGTTGACTGTCAACTGTCAGCTGTGAGCTGTCAGTCAGCACCAAAGAAGCCACGGTGGCTACTGTCCTGGCACCGTACGTATACTATACTATGCGTTGTACGAGGACCTTAACTCGTTTTCTCTAATATCCTATCGTAAGATTACAAAATTCCTGAAATACAATATTTTTACACTACAGTATTTCTTATGATAAGGGAGAATCCAACTTTCAAATCTCAAAAATAGCCCTCAAATAGCTTAGAATTGTATATTATTGTACAATTACTTTATCTGTTAGGAGAAGGATATATTAAGTTTGTTTTGATCTCTCCCGTCTCCACCCATATGTGCAGCCATGTGTGTAAAACATCGTTGAAATTGAGCTAAATTTAAACGTTGACAAATAATTTTCAACCAGCTTCGGTGACCGGTTTGAATCTCAGTCGGGTGTAATCTGAGGAAATGGGGTTTTTACCAAATTATGTTTCTGTTGAAAGCCGGATCCCTAAGTTGCCAATTTAAATGGTACATATTACAATTTATTGTCATCTTAAAATATATATATATATTATATTATAGCACAGTGTCAATAAACTAGGCCTAGTATCTAATTAGGTCCAGTGTAGGACGCGACTTGTAAACGGAAATTCAATTACAATTAAAGTAAAAAATCAAGAAAAGAAGTTTGAACGAGTAAGGAATGTTATTCACTAGCCATGATGATGGGACTTCACATTGATCTATTTAGCAGTTGGCGTATTTAAAATATATTTTATTTAATATATATTTAATTTAAAATAATCATTAATTTGCTAAAAAAAATTTAAAAAAATTGGGACAAAACCAGTCAAGGACTTAAAGTGAGAATATAAAGAGCTCAAGTGTTTTTGCAGTTTCAATAACAACACTATTTTTGGCAAAAATAAATAAAATGTTGCTCTGGTTTATAGAGTTTAATTTTCTTCACTTGGTGATATCAACAGTTGTTATATGTGTAATGCGCATCGTAGAATTAAATTATAAACTTTTTAAACTAAGAGAAAAAGTGTTCATTAAATTTCAAGAAACCTTTGACAGATATTCAAGAAGTGTTGGGGTCACTATGTGAAAAAAAAAAAATCTTATATTTGTATTGAAGCAATATTTGATTATTTTTTTTACCAAAATTATTTTTTGGTATAAAAATTGCAAAAACACTTACTTTTCTCGCGTCCACTACATCACCCCCTTGACCTTACAAGTTGTGATGCATGGATAATGTACCTGAATTACCTATCCTTCTCTTAAATACTTTTATACTCTCTTTTGGCACTAACCATATTTTGAAAGCACAAACTATTTCTTAAATAACGCGGAATTTTTAAAAGTGCAAAACATGCTTATCAGTTCTCAATAATTCGTTGAAATTTACTTGAAACAGCTTATTCTTTTTTCTTGCAGAATCTATTTTTATTATTATTATTATTATTATTATTATTATTATTATTATTATTATTATTATTATTATTATTATTAGCACCGCGTCTTACTACCCTATTCGGGTTATACGCACTTACGCTAATGTGTAATGGTAGGATGATTGTGAGATGAAATGAAGGACCTACAGTTTAACGTGGAATCCAAACCACGGTGGAGACCTGGCATTCCTCAAAATCTATAAAAAAAAACTATTGTTCTTTGATTACATTGAAATTCCAAACAGTTAATATATATTATATATTATATTGGTAATATATAACCTTGTAGTTCAATCATTAATCACTTTTCAGTATTCTTATAAAACCAAATCTTTCTGGCTATGTGTAATTCTTTCTGGGAATAAATGTAATACTTATTTGTTGTTTCTGACAAAAATGTTGAACAAGAAAGTTATAGGAATAATTACAACTTACGTAAACCCAAATTGATTTGATTATTTCAACAATACTAGCTGCTTTTCTTTCATAATTATGGAAATAAAAATACCCCTAAGCTGTTTTATGTTATTAATGTTAGTTGGATATATTTAATTAATTGGCTGAATTTTGCTTTATAAACAATAAATGACTTATTTTAAGACAATACATATTTTAGATGTATGTATAAGATTATTTCTCCCTGAAATATGCGGTTTTATTTCCTAAAAATTACACTCTAAAAAGTACATGTGGCATAAATAATTTGAACTCTAGATTAACCTGCTTCGGTGGCCGCATGGTCTAACGCACTACTCTCACAATAAACTAAACTGCCGATGACGGGGAGATTGAGGTTCGAATCTTGGTTGAGTGTACTGAGGGTGGTGATCTTTCCAAAATGGTTTTCCTACTCTCGTTCCACGCAAATGCGTGTAAACTTCCTATAAATATAACCTTTCTTGTCCCTAAAACTAATAGTGTAATTAGTACATAAGTGTATAACCTGAACGGCTAGTAAGACGCGGTGTTAGATAAAACTCTAGGCTACTATTGTGTTATTGAGAAGATTTTTTTAAATTTTATATTATATACAGGGTGGGGAAGAAACAATTAGATGATCTATGTCGAGGAAAGTGATGGACAACGGGTTGAGGTTTTTCTGACGTCCGTTGGAATTCACCTGACTGACATTATCTTCAGAAAGTGAAAAAGTGTAGTTTGTATACCCTGATTTTGATTGGAAGAACAATAGAAAAAATTCAAATATATTTATTTTTGGACAACATTGCTAACATTTCTCTATTTTATTTATGTTATTGGGTGACCTGGCGGTCTAGGGGTAAGGTGTCAGACTTCTGTGCTGGGGGGTCCGGTGTTAAATACTTGGTCCCGGCACAGACTTATCTGATTGCCAAACCCTTCCCTCACCTCTGACAAGACAACATGTGAATGTGGGGAATTCCAGGCCTCCACCGTGGTTCGGATTCCACGTTAAACTGTAGGTCCTTCATTTCATCTCACAATCACCCTACCATTACACATTAGCGTAAGTGCGTGTAACCCGAACGGTTAGTAAGACGCGATGCTGATAGTAATAATAATAATAATAATAATAATAATAATAATAATAATAATAAATGATATTTTATAAGTATTGATAATATCTATCAACAGTGACACGTGAAGATAGCACGATTTGATGTGTGAATATATTAAAATTATTTTAGTAACAAACTTATAATGTTCTTCCTACCAAAATCATACTAAAGTTCGCTTTTATTTAGTGGGTATTTACTTTTCAAAGTGTTAATTTTCAAGTTGCTAATTGTCTAATTGTTTTGGCCTCATCCTGTATATTATGTAAACTTTGTTTAGACTGAAAGACGACAGTTTTACATAGTCCTATTGCACTTTGTCCTTACCCATAACATAAAAAATTGGCCATACCTTATCCCGAAAGGTAGGAATAATAACTTGACGGATCACTCTTTGTTGAATCTTAAATTTCTGGCCTTAAAATCCACCTTAATTTGTTGTTACTTCTATCTCACCTTAATACATGGTAACTTTAAACCCACCTTAGCTCGTGACTTATTTTATCCCACATTAACTTACAACGACTTATATATAATAACCTTAATAGGCAGTGAGTTAAATCTCTCTTTAATCTACTAAAGTTCTTTTCTAACTTATTGTTCAAGCCACGTGCTGAAATACATAAACACCAATATTGTTCGATTAGGTTAGTTTTCTAACAAATCATACATTTAATGGGCCATAAACAATCTTGACGTAATAAATGGACTTGTAGTTCGAACAATAATCCTTTGTTCTACTTGTGGAATAACCAACTCTGACCTATTAAATTCAATTCTTTCTGAGTGTAAAAAGGTGTCTTGTTCACTTGGTTCTGTGGATCATAATACTTAAACATATAGATTCAATAATAAATATGTCCAAAGCCATGGCGCCATTAGCACTCAGGAGGTACGAAGGTGTGATATGCACTATACATGTTCACAGTGTATTTAGCATTCAGGAGGTAAGCAGGTGTGATATGCACTATACATGTACACAGTGTATTTAGCATTCAGGAGGTAAGCAGGTTTGCACTATACATGTACAGTAGGTCTTTAGAATTCAGGAGTAAGCAGGTTTGGTATGCACTATACATGTACAGTGTGTCTTTAGCATTCAGAGGTAAGCAGGTATGCACTATACATGTACAGTGTGTCTTTAGAATTCAGGAGGTAAGCAGGTATGCACTATACATGTACACAGTGTATTTAGCATTCAGGAGTAAGCAGTTTGGTATGCACTATACATGTACAGTGTGTCTTTAGCATTCAGGAGGTAAGCAGGTATGCACTATACATGTACAGTGTGTCTTTAGAATTCAGAGGTAAGCAGGTATTGCACTATACATGAACACAGTGTATTTAGCATTCAGGAGGTAAGCAGTATGCACTATACATGTACAGTGTGTCTTTAGAATTCAGGAGGTAAGCAGGTATGCACTATACATGTACAGTAGGTCTTTAGAATTCAGGAGGTAAGCAGGTATGCACTATACATGTACACAGTGTATTTAGCATTCAGGAGGTAAGCAGGTTTGGTATGCACTATACATGTACAGTGTGTCTTTAGCATTCAGGAGGTAAGCAGGTATGCACTATACATGTACACAGTGTATTTAGCATTCAGGAGGTAAGCAGGTTTGGTATGCACTATACATGTACAGTGTGTCTTTAGCATTCAGGAGGTAAGCAGGTATGCACTATACATGTACAGTAGGTCTTTAGAATTCAGGAGGTAAGCAGGTATGCACTATACATGTACAGTGTGTCTTTAGAATTCAGGAGGTAAGCAGGTTTGGTATGCACTATACATGTACAGTGTGTCTTTAGAATTCAGGAGGCAAGCAGGTTTGGTATGTACTATACATGTACAGTGTGTCTTTAGCATTCAGGAGGTAAGCAGGTATGCACTATACATGTATAGTGTGTCTTTAGAATTCAGGAGGCAAGCAGGTTTGGTATGTACTATACATGTACAGTGTGTCTTTAGAATTCAGGAGGTAAGCAGGTATGCACTATACATGTACAGTGTGTCTTTAGAATTCAGGAGGCAAGCAGGTTTGGTATGTACTATACATGTACAGTGTGTCTTTAGAATTCAGGAGGCAAGCAGGTTGGTTCATAGGCTTAGCATTAGGGTAAATGCACTATACATGTACAGTGTGTCTTTAGAATTCAGGAGGCAAGCAGGTTTGGTATGTACTATACATGTACAGTGTGTCTTTAGAATTCAGGAGGCAAGCAGGTTGGTATGCACTATACATGTACACAGTGTATTTGGTATTCAGAAATATGAGGGGTGTATGCGATCAAGTAAAGTTAGATAAGACTTACTTAAAATTAAGTCTCTAGTCGGTATAAAACACAACTCCTGGCGCCTGAAGCTAGTACAAAAATATGTAGCAGCTTCAAGCTTCAGAGAATATATATATATATATATATTTCAATATAATGGCAGGGGTGTCACAGAGATACGAACTTGAGGTGTGCCAAATTTCATCCTAGTACCCGTCTGGGCTGTCCATGCCCAACCAAGTATCAGGGTAGGGATGAGTAATGTAGAATTTTAAAGAAAGTCCAAACTTATTTGCGTTTAGGAAGGGTGTAACACCAAATTAGTAGTCTAATAAAAAAACACCCTCTATGTCACCAGTTGGGATTCGAGCCCCAAACTTCACATCTCTGGCAAACCAGTCTAGTAGTCATTTTAGAAAATATTATATGTGATTCAATAAAATAAATTCTCGGTTTTAAATATTATTATTTTCATTTCTATTTTAACTGGTTTTATGTCTAAATAATTCATTAATCTTATCTGCCAAGAGTAAAACTTTTATTCTAACGACACACAATCTGGTTTTGTATTTACGCTTGTTTTATGTTATCTTAGCTCTGTCTAATATTCTAATTCCTAAAGTTGTATAACGTTTTCTACATAGGCTGGAAAAACTAATGGATGTAAAAAAATATCTTATCAGACTGGAGAACTTGACGTTTAGTACGCATGCCCACCAATATGCGTTAAAGACTATTTAAACGGAAGTTTGTCAATGAGCTTACCATTTGTTTGATTAAAAAAGGTGTATCTCATTTTTTTTCGTACTAATATTTTATTAGTAGTTAAAATACTAATTTAAATTACTTATGATTTTATCAAAATACTTTTGATAAAATGTTAGAAAAAAAAAAACAATACGAATATCTTTCTTCTCCAGTTGTAACATACAATAATACCTGTTGCTATTAAAACTTATCAATAACTAGGATTACAAGTAAGACTAAAAAAAAATTAGATTACATATTTAGAACGTAGCTAACAAACAGTTTCGAAGTTTATTGTTTCACAGTTTTATTGCTCAATGACCTTTTCCTGAAATTTCCAATAAGCTAACAATGGATTTCTCAGTAACAGTATTGTTATGTTTCAAGGATGACCAACCTAATAATTAGTTGAAAGGCACATAACAGAGGAACGCTAAGACACGTTGCAGACATCTAAGTACCCGAGTTATTTAGGAAGGGGTTTGTTATTTAAGAATAGTATTAGCCCCAAAATGGAGGAGAATGGTATCAACATGTCCCTAATAGCATCTAAAATTTTACATTTTCACTCTTACAGTTTAAAAAAATATGAAAATGTACTCATTTATATGTTGTTTTTTTACGTGAGCCCAAACATGATTTTTTTTAAAGGATAAACTTTCAAGTAAATGGTAATATAGGAAACGCTAGAAAAGACAAGTGTTTTCGTAGTCTTTTTTATAGCATAAACGTTTTTGGCCAAAATTAATAAAATATTGTTCCAGTGGTTTTCTTCACATGCGGATATCAACAGTTATTAAATATTTATAATGAGAAAAGTAACATTAGATGACAAACATTTTTTTTAAATGAAAAGAAAAGGTTGTTATTAAATTCTCGGACACCGTTAAAATACATTAAATAACTCTTGATTTGACCATATGAAGAAGATTAAAACTATGTTGGGACTGATAAAAAAACAAAATATTGGCTTCATTTTGACCAATAAAATGTTATGCTATAAAAACTGCAAAAAACACCTACTAACCTCGCGTTCCATACAACCCCATCTTAGTAACAATCGTTAAATTAATGTGTACAAAGAGTAGACAATTAAAACGTAAACATAAATAAATAAACTGACATGTTTGTTAAGAATCACCTTCCTTAATTAGTTCTTAAAACCAGCACCAGGGGTACAAAGCGTCATGGTCATAATATACTGAAATTTCGATTAATGTAAATCAGGGTTTGATTTCCGGTTAGGTGTACTGAGGCAGTTTTTTTTTCCCTAGATGGTTCACTACTCTCACTACACGCACGTACGCACGGATACTCCGGATATTTAATACTCTTTCGGCTATCCGCATATTTATACCATCGGGCTATGGGTGAGGAGTAAATGCACCATAATTCACGTGGAAAGGGAGAAGGAGAAAACACCCTCAGTACACCCAACAGAGAGTCGAACTCAGAATTTCACTAATATTATTATTATATTATTAGCACCGCGTCTTACTACCCGTTCGGGTTATACACACGCCAATGTGTAATGGTAGGGTGATTGTGATACAAATGGAGGACCACAGTTTAACGTGAGATCCGAACCACGGTGGAGGCCAGGCATTCCACACATTCACAAGTTGTGATTAATACACGTTTTGTCAGAGGTAAAGGAAGGGTTTGGCTATCAGATAAATCTGTGCCGGGAACGAGGATTGAACCCCGGACCCCAGCATAGAAGTCCGACACCTTACCCTAGACCACCAGGTCACCCTTCACTGTTATCAACAATCCAGTCTATTTCTAGAATGACACCTTTTAATGTCAACTCCTACGGCAGCGTGTTGCTGAGTTGCATGCCTCTGCTAGAGATGTGGTATCGAAAGACAGCTATCGATACCATATTCATTTAAATATCGGAATAAAAGTATCATAACCGTTAGTATTGGTATGGAAATTTTAATCTTTAGAAATAGTTTTTTAATCAATTAATAATTTCAACTTTTACATAAAAATAATAATAATAATAATAATAATAATAATAATAATAATAATAAAATAATATACCAATTGCATTTTCATATTGATTTAAACACTGAAAATTATAATGATTTAGCCATATTCTAGAATATTTAGATCTATCGCGTTTATGTTATGTATTAGAACTTTGAGTGTATGATAAATATATTGTATTGTGCATATTATAAAAGGTTTTACCATATGAGGTTTCAAAATGTCTGTGAAAATGTAACTGATAGAAAGTTATTTAATAGCTAAATATGATAAGTAATGTATTTTTTCAATCATCTTTAACAATAATAAACATTTAATCCAAGCATGAGTGAAGATAACAAAAAAATTTTGTTTTAGATACCGATCCGATACCAGAGTGTGAATAGACCTACTAATAACAGTAAAAGTATCAAGTAAAAATATAGTATCGAAAGTAAAATATCGATATTAGTACAATATTGATAATTTTTTAACATTCCTAGCCTCTCCACGTAATCGCATGTTTAATTATTTACATGTATTTAAAGGGCAGCACTCACACGTGCGGCAACGAGCTGCAGTAGGAATCCGTCCACTTTTACTCGAATATCTCAAAGATTTTATCCCTTTAAAAATATACATTTTCCTAAATTATTTAAATGATTCTACACTTACATACTCTTTATTTCGGCAAATATTAGTTTTCGGCTTCTATGTATAAATCTATTTTACCTAACCTTTATTCCTCCTTCTTTGTATATTTATTTTCTTTCATAAAGTAGATTATATCAAAGAGCTGATACACATTTCTAACATCCAAAAACTCCACTGTCTTTAACAAGTGGTGGGTTGTTTCAAATTATGGTGACGGGATACATCGTAGCTCTGAGAACAAAGAACATGGCTAAAAACTTTGGATCTTAAACTTATATTAAACAAATAAAACAGAGATTTCTACAAAATTTAGGATTGTTTTAGGGGTTTTTGAAGCTTTATAAATACCATTCCTGAAATAATTACCACAGTTTGAGAATATTTCTGTTCAAATAAGTGGTTCATTTAAGGCTCTAAGCTTACACTATCTTTCGCTCTTCAACCACAACCACCATTTGCCATATCAATAAGAAAGAGGGGAAATAAAACCATGAAACACCTCAAGTTAAAGAAAAAGAGAAAAACTATTTCTCAAATATCTTAACATTTTTTTTTGTGAGCTTATAAAAAAAAATATTCGAGGAAGGCTAAATCTTAGAGCCCTTTTCCGACAAGCTTAGGCTCATAGCTCCATAAATGTGCTTAGAAAGTCTTTGAAAATGAGATACTTAACTAAAACATTTTTTGTATTAATAAAACTTAAAATATAGGGCTGTTAAGTTAAAAGAGCCCTATTGGAATCTTTTTAACCTTATTTTGACATGGATTATATTTTAAAATAACGCATCGTAGAATTAAATATTGCACTAGAACTAAACGTCTGCGCAACAATTTCTCGCTTACTGAGGTGGCCTCTTTTAAGATACATTCTCAATAACTTGTGGTCTGTCTCGCTAATCACCTTACCACGGTGACATTCAACTGATCTTGGACAGCCATGATTGCCTGCATGTAACACGACTCCCATAACCTTATCAACGTGCAACATAAACGAAATCCAAACATTGTGAGCGATAAAACTGAGGAAAACCATAACTTTACAAACACAATAGGAAGGAGGGATTGTGTATGTGGAAGGAATGATGAAATAAGGACGGGGACAAGGGAATAGGAAAAAAAAGGGGGGGAGAGCAAAAAAAAAAAGTTATATGCTTTTAAATATTCGTGACGTAGAACTAATAATAAAACCCAATCATAAGTGCGGAGTGATTTGTCATTTGAGTTCGACGATGCGATTGGGTAAGTCAAACGCTCTTTGAGTGGGGTTATTTTATATATATATATGAAGCGGATTTATGGAGAGAAACACCAATTATTCCGGATTAGTGGAATAGTTTCGGACATCACAGGTGAGAATCTCAGTCCTAATATTAAAGTACTCGTATTTATATATTTGTTACAAGCCATGTAGGAATTCAACTGTCAATTTTAAAGTTTAATATACACGTTCAGGATATTGACTGGTAAACCCAATGTGAAGATACCATTGGGAAGATCTAGAGACATATTAGAGGATAACATTAAAATTGATCTGTAAGAGATAGGGTTAATGAGGTGGACTCGATAGAATAGCTCAGATGGGATAGAGTGTAATGAGATGTAATGTTAGGTATTGCTCAGATAGGATAGGTGTAATGATGTGGACTGGATAGAACCATCTCAAGATAGGGATATGGTGTAATGAGGTGGACTGGATAGAACTATCTTAAGATGGGTAGGGTGTAATGAGATGGAATGGTTAGATATTGCTCAGATAGGGATAGGGTTAATGAGGTGGACTGATAGAACTAGCTTAAGATAGGGTAGGTGTAATGGATGTAATGGTTAGATATTGCTCAAGATAGGGATAGGGTGTAATGATGTGGACTGGATAGAACCATTCAAAATAGGGATATGGTGTAATGAGGTGGACTGGATAGAACTAGCTTAAGATAGGGATAGGGTGTAATGAGATGTAATGGTTAGTATTGCTCAAGATGGGATAGGGTGAATGATGTGGACTGGATAGAACCATCTCAAGATAGGGATATGGTGTAATGAGGTGGACTGGATAGAACTATCTTAAGATAGGGGTAGGGTGTAATGAGATGGAATGGTTAGATATTGCTCAAGATAGGGATAGGGTGTAATGAGGTGGACTGGATAGAGCTAGCTTAAGATAGGGGTAGGGTGGAATGAGATGTAATGGTTAGATATTGCTCAAGATAGGGAGAGGGGGTATTTTTCTAAGTCCAGCAATGAAATTTCGAGTTCCTAATGCCATAGAGTAAGTATTTATATTCAACACGTAGAAATGAAAGCTCACACATCTTTAAAACACCTAGTGAATAAGGTTTTCCAAACAACTTAGCAATTGGCCATAGTTATTGACTATACAAATAAAAAATGTAATCAAATATCTTTAAAAATAAATATTTATCTCTCTTATTATTTGAACTCAAGGGTAGTTAAGATAAAGACAATAATAAAATCCTAACTCATTGGAGTTTAGCCTACATATATACTACATTTATTTACTTTTAATACTAGGGCTACCAACATATTTATAAATACTATACTGCTACTTTGAATGTATTATTTCATGGCCAATCGCGTCTTGTTTGGATATTAAACTTAGTTATTCAAATACTCGTGTTTTAAACTACAAATTATCATATAAAATTAAATTAAAGCGTTAACGTTTTACACAATTACCTTCACTTGAAATTTTAAACGTTATAGACATTATAACATATAGCACTTTTACAGTTAGTTCAAGATTACATATAATATTAAGTTTGAAAACTGCTGAAATCTATAAACAAGAATAGTTTAGTTAGTGAGTGTAACATTTGCTTTATGACATTTTGGGGTTTTACAACCCCCACCCGCACCCCAAGTGCTAGTGTACTCGTATGTTCGGAATTCTCGTATTTTAAATACACTAATGTAGAATTGATGGGGTATTCAAGGATTTAAAGAATATTTACCTTATTTTCGTGGCAAGAGAAAGTGGGAAAATATTTAGGAATACAACATGATCTATACTTAATGGCCGGGATTCAAACCCCAAACTCTCTCCATCACTAGCAAGTAGACCATATGAGCCTACTATTTAATCTATGTGTGTACCGATGCGGGTAGTTCTTTATTAATTGCTTTATGTATTAATTATTAATTATAAAATCAAATACTTGTTTTCGTAACAAAATGTTCCTTGAATCAAAGTATTTTCATAAGTCAGTTTAGTGTTTGTGTAACATTCGTTCAACATGTAGACCTAATATGTAAATATAAAGTTTTCTTGGATAAAACAAAGTCTTTCAATCAAGTATCAACAAAGTTGCTCTAATTATTTTTTCGTCAAATTTCTGTAATTATGATTACCAATGATAATTCGCCATGGTTCCATATTTCCCACACTACACGAGGGGAAATTTTAAAACCTACTCACACATTCCTAGTACTACACGTAACCCTTTTTCATATTATTCATATTAGTAAAATAAATAGCAATAATGAAGGATGGAGGGGGAATAAAGGGGAAAGTCAAATTTTAGCTTGAATTGAGGCAGTGCTACCATTGTTAGACAATCATCAGACCTTTATAATACTCTTTAGATCAGGGATTCTTAACATTTTGTACCGATTATAAATCTTTAAAAAATAAAAATATTTTAAGACAATTCTTTGGTACTATACATATTATTTTACCATTTATTAAAGACGAAGAGATGGATGTGCTTGTTTATTTTTAGATAAAGAATTAAATCTTGGCTGAATATTTGATACTGCAGGATGTACGTCATCTTCAACGTATTTCAGAATTGATTGATATTTTGATTTTATAATAATCAACGCTGAGAACGTTGCCTCACATAAATACGTAATACAAAATGGAAAAAGTATGTTTAGTGCAATTTTAGAAATGTTTGGAAATTCTGTTCTAATCTTAAGCCAAAATTCATTTAAAGATTTTTTTTTTTCAAGTTTTAAACCTTTGTCGCTTGCTAATCCCGCAATTTTTCTTTAACTTTTAATGGAAGATGACTAACGTTTTTGGTTTCAATTCAGTAGGATTTATGAACCCAGCTTAGTTTTATTAGAATAAACATTTGAAGGTAAGTATTTGTGAAACTGTTGTCTCCAGGCACTTTAGATGATCACATATAGATTGTACAATTAAATCTTTGGGAAGGTTATTTAAATAAAAATTCATATGTGATGTAATTAATTTTTTAGTAACTTTCAGTTTATTTAAATAATATGTTCCATTTTTGTGTTCAGATAAGCACGTGAGTGGTGACTCA
The DNA here is from genome assembly GCA_039000515.1 of Timema cristinae. Taxonomy (NCBI): domain Eukaryota; kingdom Metazoa; phylum Arthropoda; class Insecta; order Phasmatodea; family Timematidae; genus Timema; species Timema cristinae. The sequence goes on along the minus strand of JBCFYV010002255.1, from coordinate 22,476,228 downwards.
ATACGGGCGAGCGTTGCCAGAAACACCTTGAATTCATTACGCGTTTGATTTTAATTAATTAAACCTTTTAATGTTGTCAAATTTTTCGCAAACCCCACATTCAGTTACGTGACACCATGTGACATTTTGCCTCTTTTATTAGCTATACATTTTACAACTGGTATCTCAATTATTAGTGTTTTGTAATTTTTTTATTATTCCCAAACTTTATTATTTAAACTTTATCCAAAAACATTTACTAATTTTGCACTTCTATTATGGTTCAAAATCGTCTAAACCTATCTCCTAGTTTTTGTGTCTCACAGGAACAGAATAATATCCAAACTATTGTAGATATACTTTTCTTCCATCAAAAATACTTTAGTCCAGTTTCAAGCGAATATTTAGTATTGTTTCATGCTAATTAAAATCATGATTAATTTTGGTATCAAAAGATGACTCAAATTGTTCTCATTTAAGCAATTTTTGAACTACTGTGGTCGCAAAATAATGTGCCAATGAATGTTAATATATATAGCCTACATTTTGTGTATGAAATATATATAACTCAATATATACATAATAGAAGCATTGCCATAGGCCTATAAACCTTCCAAATTTAAGCTAGAGAGATTCGATAATTACTCAAATTTATAGGGGGATACATACATACAAATGCATTACTTGAGTAGTTGCTTTTTTTCCTGCTTTATAGTAAACTCTATTAATAATTTTGATTAATGTATAAACCTATATGTTCAATTTTTAGAATATTAAAAAAATGAAGATTATGACGCCGAGTAAAGAATATGGAAAGTATTTCAACCGAACCAACAAAACGAATTTCCAAGACGTAATAGGCCCTTACAGACAGCCCTTGAAGAACAACAAATCCCGCTTCGAGACAACCCGCCCTCATAGGTTCAAAAACGACACCAAGATGATCCCGCTGCCCTTGGAGGTGTCGCAGAGCATCACTATGGACTTAGGTAACATGCACATCGCTTCAAGCTTCAGCTACCAGCATCAAACGGAAATAAAACAACCGCAGCCATCTCCTCAAATAAATTCTTCCGAGAGAGTACTGACTGATCAGTATCTCTCCTGCAGGTTTCAAGGAAGGTTCGGACAACATCAAAAACCACCGCTGTTGCAGCAACATCAGCGAGTAACGGTGCAGCAGCACCAACAGACTCAGGTACAGCAACATCATAAGCCACAAACACATCAACCACAGTTACAGCAACACCATCAACCTTATTTGCAGCAAAATCAACAGCAGAAACACCATTTACAGTTACATCCGATAAATCATCAGCACTATCAACACCAACAACAGCAGCAAATATACCCTGATGTAACGCCTCAAGTCTACACTGCAAAGTTCCAAGAAGCCCCAAGATTCCAACATTCAGGGTATTGTCAACAACCTTTGAACTACAATCAACCAAAAACCCAACATGTGTGGCCTCAGAAACAGCTTCAGGAATACAAACCTGGTTGGAGCAACGGGTATAGTACTTTTAGCTGTATGAATATATATATATTTCATTCATTTTATTAAACCTTTAATATCACTGGAGCTGAATACATCCAGGCTATTAGAACTTATGACTTCCTGGTCACGATGGACTCCTAATTAATCTATTATACTAGCTAAAGTTACCCATGCATTTTTTTTTTTCAAATATGGTAAAAAAAATTAATCTCATAGGCAGTCAGTCGAACGTACCCTTCGTGAACTTCGCAAACTTCATATGGTTCCACTATGGGTCAACTTAAAATATATGGCCATAGTGTAGTATTTCAAGGTAAGACTGATACATTTCAGGTTAAAGGAAGTTTAAATACTTACTGATTCTCACCTGAAAGGCTAGGGACAGAAAGACTAACTGAGCTCCATGAGTTTAATTTTTAGAATTAACGGTTTCCTATTCCTCACATGAGTCATTTCTTTTAACTTTCCCCTTCATCCCCATCTGATGAATAATGTCGTTGAAATGTTTGTGTTTAGACGTAGTCAACCTAAATATTTAATATTAAAACAGCTTATCTAAATTGACCACTAACTGAATCTCTACAAACAATACGTAAGCTCTCCTGCTAGTCATTGAGTCTAAGATGCACACGCTAATCCAGTTGGGCGAGAGAGCATATACACCAACCTTATTGTTGCAGATATAGTATGGTTTCATTGATTACTATTCTTTCATTAAATAACGTTGCCTAACTTGGGGATCTAGAAGGTCTTTTGAGGATCGATTCTTAACTTGACTCGCCTAATCACTTTAAGCCCTATCATACTTAAGACACCTATATACAAAATATAAAGGAAGGGAATAAAATAAGCGGTTGAGTCTTTGATGGCTCTTGTCTATGTGCTGATAACACTTCCCCTCTTGCGCTGATGAGTATATGTTTACTAGGACATTTTAAATCTACATCCTGGCAGAAAGACTTTTACTGTTTATTTTCTTGAATAAATCAACTAGCCTTTCTGAAATACCAATTTTCTCGAGAATGAGTGAAATTTTTATGTCAATATATTCAACACCCCCTCTAAGATAATGTATCGATGTTTATTAATTGTTACATTTTCTTATTTTTTGTTATGAAGCCGGCAGTTTAATATTAAAAAATGTCAATTTTATCGATATTTGATCATAGTTAAAATCATAAAGGAGCTGTGTATTTAAAAGTAAAACTCAATTAACATGCTTCTATTCTTGAACAATTCGTTTCTGAAAAGAAAATTGCAAAAAGAGAAAAAAAAAAATTGAAGATAGCAGTTTGTTCCCACGGCTCTGCTTTTCCACGTCAAATGAAAAGGATCAATCGCCTTAAAGGTCACATCTTTGAGCTCTTAAACCAAGAAGAGTTGAACTGGCAGTAAAGCGTCGATTAACTCAAAGCCATTCATCCGGAGCGTCAACTAACCGAACGGCATGCGTGCAGAATTGTACAATCATTAACGGCATCGCGCTGCCGTGGTTACGTGAAGGGATTGTGACGCAGGAATGCGTGAACTGGTCACGTGGCCTCCACGTTATGCGAATAGCACTAAAAAGGTCCAATTATTTTAAAATTTTATAATAATTTAGCTATTGTGTATGGGATTCATGTTTGTTAAATTTCAAGTATGACTTCATTTATTGTCGATACTTAAATGTCTGGTACTGGTTGTTGGTGACCTGGTGGTCTAGGGGTAAGGTATCAGACTTCTATGCTGGCGGCCGGGGTTCAATCCTCGGTCCCGGCACAGATTTATCTGATTTCCAAACCCTTCCTTAACTTCTGACAGATATCTTGTGAATGTGGGGAATGCCAGGCCTCCACCGTGGTTCGGATTCCACGTTAAACTGTAGGTCCTTCATTTATCTCACAATCACCCTACCATTACACATTAGCGTAAGTGTGTATAAACCGAAAGGGTAGTAAGACGCGGTAATAATAATAATAATAATAATAATAATAATAATAATAATAATAATAATAATAATAATAATAATAATAATAATAATAATAATACTGGTTGTTGCAGCTCAAAGGCAAATATATATTTATTTCCGTAAGCTCTAGACCGTAGAGCTCCGCAGGATAGGGTTAACATTCACTTTCTTAAGTAGTATCATTATTCATTACAGGGCATCGAAAAACCAATAACAGACATACAAATAAATTAACACCGATATGCATTATCGAAATGAACGCATAAATGATAGTAAATGAAATGTTGGACAATCTCTAAAAGTATCGTATTTTTATCTAACCACTTTTTAATAGCAGCTTAGAGAAAAGGTTAATAAAGTAAGGTTAACGTTATTTTTTAAGAAAATTACACATGTTTTAAAACTATAAACATGTTTGTTGTGTTTATAGAATTTTCTAAAATTATGTTATTTCGACAAATTTTACTGCACAAAGTATTATACTTTTTGATTGGAAGAAATATCACATGATTAAGGTAGGAGTGTGGGGAACTTATGTTATGGAGAGTATGTTTGTAGTTTTTGTATCAAAAAACTTTTTTGGTTAAAATAAATCAAATGTTTCTCCAGTACAAACATAGAGTTTAATTTTTTTCACACGGTGATATCAATAGTTCTTGAATATACGTCAAGAATGTCCTGGAAATTAATGACAACTTTATCTCTCGCTCAAAAATTATTTCATCTAATATATTGGTGACCTGATGGTCTAGAGGTAAGGTGTCAGATTTCTGTGGTGGGAGACAAAGGTTCAATCCTGGTTTCGACACAGATTTATCTGATTGCCAAACCCTTCCTTCAGTTCTGAAAAGACGTGTATTAATCACAACTTGTGAATGTGTAGAATGGCAAGCCTCCACCATGGTTCGGATTCCACGTTATGCTGTAGGTCCTCCATTTCATCTCACAATCACCCTACCATTACACATTAGCGTAAGTGCGTATAACCCGAACGGGTAGTAAGACGCGGTGCTAATAATAATAATCTAATGTCTCCATGCTCATGACAGATATTTAACAACGCTTGATATCACCCCTGTGAATAAAATTAACTCTTATCTTTTAGTAGAGGAATATTTTATTTATTTTGGCAAAGAAAATGTTTTATTATAAAAACTGCAAAAACATTGATCTAAATTCGTGTTCCCTAGACTCCCATCTTAAGGATACGGAGTGTCAACAAAATAAAAAACCACAGAATTAAGGACTATAAAGAGACTGACTGAGCTTATGGAATATAGAGACGAGGTTTATTTCTTCCTCTATTTTCGTGTGAGTTCTATTTCACTACTCCCAAAGAAAAACTATTACAGTCAAATTTATATAGAAATAGTCTTACTTGACAGCTAAAATAGTTTTTAGATCTACTTTTATAACCGGTATTCATACGTCAGGTAATGTGTTCTGCAGCTGCCACTTTTGATTGATATAACAATACCATTGAAGTAACACTAATAATATAATTATTTAGTTGAAACCCACTTAGGTGGACACGTGGTCTAACGCGCCACTCTCATGTTGGACTAAACTGTCGAAGACGGGGATATTGAGGTTCAAATCTTAGTCGGGTGTACTGAGGGTAGGTTTTCCAAACTGGTTTACCACTTCCCTCCACGCAAATTTGAGTACACTTCCACTAAATATAGCCTTCCTAATCCCTACAACCATTAGCATAATTAGTAAATAAGCGTATAATGCTGGATCATGATCAACTTAACGTTAACTTAAAGATGACCTAACGTAACTTAACCTAAAAGATCTCATCGTGTTTTTAAATGGAAGCGATCACGATGCAGCTAACTTAACTTTGACTTGCAGTTAACTTAACGTAGGAGATGTCTTGGGAGGTATTTCACTTTAAGTGAACGTTACTTGAGGGGTACACGTGATCTAGCTAGCCAATCATTATGCGAGTGACGTCAACAGTGCTATTTAGTAATTAAATTGTTGGTATTATGACCAATGTTTACTTTTTAGCATATGTTCTAGTGATCAGACACGGAAACAAAATAAACTAAAATATGAAAACTGAATTTATCAAAAAAGTTTAGTAATAGATATTTATTATATCAATTGAAAATTGCAAACATTCACAGATCATCACTGTACAACTAGTACAAATCACAGATCATACTCGAGAATGAAGATGTTTGGCTCGAGTTATTACGTTAAGTTACGTGAATCGTGATCACACATAGGTTAAGTTAACTTTAAGGGAACGTTACGTTAAGTTGATCGTAATACCGGCATTATCCAACGGGTATTAAGACGCGGCGATAAGAAAAAAGTTGAAATACCTGGCGTCGTCTGGAAGAAGTATTTTTAGTTTGATGGATTTTACGTGGAGGCTGACATTAAAGCTAGTACCTTTAAGCACTGAGATGTCCATGGTATTTTACCTACGATCCGGTTTCTAATTAATTTAAATTAATTTATTTAAAAATTTAAAATTCCAGCTTCTAGGTGCACACGTTTTTGCTCAAGATCTGGTATTAAAAAAAAATCATTCCTCTGCGTGTGGAAGATATCACGCAATTCTAGTGACAGACAGCTATTAATTTGATTTAAATTGCTTTGCTTCCAACTCAGTTTCAATTTAATTTTTTTTTTAATATTTGAAATTTAAATTTTCTGCTTTGAGGTGCACATATTTGTGAACAGAAGCTAATAATTTCTTAAATATCATACCTCTGCTTGCAGTATATATCACGCAATGCTAAGTAATGATAAACTCACTCTTATTTTTTTATATAAATATAGCATAGTATAGTTTTATCAATTACTACCACATAAAACCGTGTGCTTTTAACTAAAAGGTTTTTTTTTTACGAAAATTTGACTGGACCTGACGATCACTTAATCTTTTCTGCGACAATGCGGAGAACACCAAACTGTAAATAAATGTATTTTGAACGGACAATAAAGACTTCGGCTATGTCGTGACTTCCTAATATTACGGTCAACTGTCATTCACCTACAACTCGTTGGCACATGCGCGTGTACCATTTTGCCATTTGTGCACTTCTAAAAGTTTCGTTTTTTTACGAAGGATCCTAAATTCTTAATCTTACTAACGATCCCAAGAAATTGGCTTTAGACCAATTGGTTTTAATCGTTTCGCAGTTTCGTACCCCGTCCTTTATAAACAATTATTTCAATAACACTAATAATAATAAAAAACAAAACCTTTTTACACAGTCACATTAGAAGTTTTTTAAATTAAGTACTTAACTTAGTAATGAAGTATTATTTTGATTAAAAATAATTTTATTAAACTCAGTTAGCTATACATTTTATGTCATACTACAAATATAAATAGATACTTATATCTTAGGTCAGTAAAAACATTTAAAATCTTTATATGCCTATTAGGAATCAAATATTGGAAGCTTGGGCATAAACACGCACGAGGGTGAAAAAAAATTGATGAAAATAAATAAAACACACTATAAAGATGATAATAATAATGCAAATTATTCAAAAAGAAATCCATTGTTACTAGATTATTTCTGTACACCTATAACAAATAGGCTTTATACCCCACAAACATTTACGTGTATAATAAGTTGAAATAGATAAAAAGGACTTGTATCGATTAAGATAAAATATCGAGTTAATCAAATCGATCTTTTCAATATCGATTCAACAATTTTAAATAAAATATTGTTACGCTCTTTCTCCTGTTCCCCACCAGCAAATTATTTTTAATATTGGATATTTGAATTATTCATAAAATAATCATAGGTTTGTTTGGTTTAAAGAAAACAACTTAAAATTGATCCAAGAGGAATTTAATACTTAGAGGTTTCTTCATTTCTCTTGCTGAATGACTTACCCACGAGCTATCGTAGGTCAAAAAACCACCCCCAATGCAAATATAGGCATGCCCTTCAACTGGTAAACACATATAAAAAAAGATCACTCAACTGGTTACAAATAACTAAGTAGGTAACTCATTTGTGGCCCATTCCTACAAACATTGGTACAGTATTAACATTAGATTGAGAATAAATTAAATATTTCCCATAGCAAAAAAAATAAAAAATAAATCTTTCATTATTTTAGCTTTTATTTTATTTTATTAAAGTTATAATTTTTTTAAAACGTTATCAAAATATTTATACGTGAAATAAAATGATCTAAAGACTCGATTAATTCAAGGTGTAAATAGAATTTTTAATAAGATGGATCCAAGATCGAACATTCCAATGTTTATCCTCCCCATTAGTACCAAATAATCCGTCAAGAGTATGTTCAACGAATTAATATGAACATCGGATTTAGTGTGTATATTTACTTTACATAATCTATAGACAAAACTTTAACAATAAAGATGAAAAGATTGCATTTGAAATATTTTTACTTTTATTTTCTGCACTGTGTCTTTACTACCCGTCCGGGCTATCCCTTTTCTTTTAGCACCACGTCTTACTACCCATTCGGGCTATACACCTATGTCCTAATTACATTAATGGTTTTAGGGATTAAGAAGGCTAAACCACCTAAATTTGGGGATATGACAGCATTTGAAACTGAAATAATGATTCATGTAGTTAATTATGACCATTTCGTGATCATGGGAGACACGGATCTATTCTCACACTCGTCTGATAAACTTAAACTTGTTGACATGTTGAATTCATGTAATTTCAACTATATATATACTTGACGCAACATATCATACATCTAGCTCACATACTTGACTCGACATTATTGCAACCTCTAATCCAGATAAAGTACTGAATCATCACATCATGATTTAATATTTATATCCTACTCTCTCAACATTTATAAATTTCAACCTAAAATAATTAAAGATAGAAACCTCAATAATTTGGACGAGGATCCTATAGTTAAAGATGCCTCATACTTTTCTTAGCAAAATGTACTAGATCTTAATAATGTTGATGAAAAAGTGAATTGTTTGAATGTAATGATACTTGAACTGTTTTATAGACAGGCCCTATTAAAACAAAACGGGTTACTAGACCACCTGCCTCTTGGTTGACTCAGACTATACGAGTACTAATGTCCCACCAAGATGCTGCCTTTAGACTGTTTAAACAATCACGTAAAAACAACCCTGACATGATATCTGAATTATTTGAGAAATATAGATTACTTAGAAATAGATGTACACAGGACGTACGCAAAGCTAAACTTCTGTGTACACATAAGCTTATTATCACATAGATCCTCGTTTAAAGGTTTATGGAAAGACCTTAGGCAATTAGGTGTTGGATACAAACGTATTGGTAACAATCAAATCCCCATATTGCCTGATGATCTTAGTTCTCATTTTGTGAATACTCCTAATATAATTGATCCCTTCAAAAAAATAGAACTCTAACTAACTTAGTGTATCAGTTCTCAACTCATAATAAATTTAATTTTCATGCAATATCGTTGGCAGATGTTGTACAGTTAACTAAACGAATCAAAACAAATGAACAAGGAAATGACCAAATTCCAATTACATTCATAAAAAAAAATACTTTTTTTGTTTTAAACCCTATAAGAGATATTTTAATCATTCTCTACAAGTAGGAATTTTTCCATCTTTGTGGAAATCTGCAATAGTGAGGCCTATACCTAAACCCCTTTGCCAACCTCTTCAGTAACAGATTATTGACCTATAAGCATACTCACAGCGCCATCAAAAGCCTTTGAATATATCGTACACAGACAAATCTATAACTTCATAAATCATCACAAGCTGCTAGATAAATACAAATCCTGGTTTCGACCACATCACAGCACTACCACATCACTCGTAAATGTAACTGATGATATAAGATTAGCCATGGATCGAAGACAATTGACGCTATTGGCACTGTTAGACTTTAGCAAAGCTTTTGACACTATTAACCACGATATTCTTCTTGCTAAATTATAAACAAACGTTCATTTTTCAGTAAGTTCAGCACAATGGATGCAGTCATACCTAACTGACCACCAACAGTGTGTCATGATAGGTGACACTCGGTCAACACGGCGTTCAGTGACATCTAGAGTGTCACAAGGTTCAGTCCTTGGCCCTTTCCTTTTCTCAATGTTTATAAATGATCTCCCAAGTTGTTTGCAACATTCTCAACATCATCTGTATGCCGAAGATTTCCAACTTTATTTATCATCCTCTCTTACTCATATTGATAGTGCCGTGGATAATATGAATGCTGACTTAAGTGCAACACATAATTGGTCACAACAAAATGGTCTTAATATCAATCCTAAAAAATATCAATCGATTGTTATAGAGTCAAAAAAATTACTATCCACATTGCGTTTCGCATCTGTACAACAAATAAATTTAATTAACAGCCCAATTCCATTTGTGCCTGTTCTTAATAACTTTGGTTTGCATATAAATGAAAACCTAACATGGAATAATCATGTGAAACAAATATGTAAAAAAGTGTTTTTTACCTTATACTCACTTAAGCGCCTGAAAAAATGTATATCAATGAATATTAAATCCACTCTTATACAATCCCTTATCCTCCCGTTTTTCGACTATTGTGATGTAGTGTATAATGACCTGACAGCTGACCTTGCGGCAAGATTACAAAGACCCCAAAACACATGTGTTAGATTTATATTCGACCTTCGGTCACGTGATCATATTTCCCCATATTATAAGAGATTGACTTGGCTACAACTTAAAGACGAACTCTACACTCGATGACCATCATAAAGAAACTATTGACTTCCAACTCCCCACAATACCTTTATTCACGTATTCGCTTACTCAACCCTAATAATAATTTCAACATGCGATCACAAGAAAACTCAACTTTATTCATTCCTCCCCATAATTTTAATCATTACTCAAATTCTTTCAGTGTTTCAGCTTCTCGTTCATGGAATACCCTAACCAATGATGTAAAGAAATTAGAATTGAATGGTTTAAAGCGAAAAGTCGCAAATAATCAGCGTGTGGAAGAAGCTCATTCGTGTGATTGAGGAGTGTGAGACGTAATCACATCTTTTTGTGTGTGTTTTTATATGTGTATTCTAGCTCTAGTTTTTATACATTTTTTGATGTGTTTTATATATATATAATTTTTGTTAAACTTCATAATAATTGTAGGCCTATTGGTTGAGTGTAAGAAAAGGCGGTAACCTTAACTCAACCATTAAAGTAGATTATTACTATTCAATTTAGAGGAAATGCATCTACAGTTACGTGAAGGGAGAGTGGAAAACCGTTTAGGAAAATCACCCTCAATGCACCCAACCAGATTTGAACCCCGATCTACCCATCTTCGGTATTCTAGTTTAACACGAGAGTAGCGCGTTTGACCACGTGGCCACCTGAGCGGTTCACATTTTAATTAAATTAATGTTATAGGCATGAGTAAAGTAGAGTTGAAAAGGAATTCATCATCATTTTCATGGAGGTAGAGTGGATAAAAAAAACCTCATCAGTAAAATCAGAAAAGTTATGAACCTTAGCCTTCTCATCACCGACAAAACAGCCTAGACAAAAGTGATAATTAATCGTAGTACCCGATACGGGTACTATGGTGTATTTTTCTTTTATATCAAACACAAACGCACCAGTCTTCTACGAAGAGAATATTTTAAAGCTCTAGTAGATATGAGCTTGATGATTGGTTCAGTGGCGTCTCAAGTAACATCGCCAGGGGAGACCTAGCTCGACAAGATTGTACTTATGGATTGCTTCCGTCCAATCGGTTTTCCATCCAACCAACTGCACGATTGCAAATTATCGGGTGATTATGTACACTTTCTACGGGGAAGCCTTATAACAGCTACAGGCTGATTAAACTCTGATAAAAGAGAACGTGGCTGAATACGACACTTGGTTGCTTAAGAGAGAATATCTACCTCAGATATGATTTATCAATCTCTTTCTAGGAGAATGCTTGTGCATTCCATAAAATTCTTCTGAAATATCCTGTTTCGTACTATACAATTTGAGTCAATAATTGAATATGCACCTTAATTCAATATTTTTAAGGTGTGTTGGAAGGGGACGTGAAATAAGGACGTTGCCTACCTTTGACGTAGTGACAAGTCAAAATAGGATTTCCTCGTGTTAATGTATTTACGTATATTTCATCGGGTTTATAGTTATAACATTGAAAACAAAATCTATTAATTTTTAAATAACGCTAATTTGGTCTTACATCGTCATAGTAATTTTTTATATTCAAGTAGATTTTTTATAAATATTTTTAAAAATCGTTTACAACTCAGGATATTTGGTCTATTCACGAAAATGACCTTTAGGGATCTTCCTGCCAGGATGTAAATTAAAAAAATACGTGGATCCATATGTCCATCTAGAATAAGAAACCAGAAAAAGGTAGTTTTGAAATGCAAGTAATTGTTTTTCAGATGGGGTATAGTAGAATGAGTGTGTATACTCGTCAGTGGAAGAAGGAAAGTATTAACAACATATAAACTAGATGCTGACCAGGTGAACTACTAGTTTTATTAAGGTTCTTCATATTTTGAGCATTGTTATCTAAGTGTGGCTGTGCTTAGAATGCTTAAGTGCGTCCACTTAAGATGTAGACCGCTTTGCAGAGTGGCTTCGAAATCGTCAAGTGGGCAACGTCATCAAGGTCGGTATTTCTATATTATATATATACAAAATTAATATTTGAAAAAAATAAAAACTGTAAACAAAATGATGAAAATCTAAATATTGGAGGTAGAACATCTACTGGGTAAATTAATGATCGGAGGGGTCCTTATATAACACTCTTAGTTTGGCTTTACTTTTCTAATAGATGTCGAATTAGAGGATAATAATAATAATAATAATAATACCATCAATAAAGGGAAGCAATGAAAATAAATAAGTATATATATCGATTATAAGAACAAAAATAAATAAAAAAGGTAGGCAGAATAATAATTATACTAATAAATTAAGTTGCCAAAATACTGGACATAAGAAGAAATAATTGTTGAGCCGCCTTCGCCCCCGTGTGTGCAAAAATTACTATCCTTTCTTTCCTTCCTTTTCACCTTAAAATTTTTGGAAGTTTTAAAATTAAACTGTGAAAAATAAAACCTGGACATGGGAATCGAACCCAGCACCTTTGGTTTAGTATGAGTGAGGAATATCCCTGAAAACGTGACGTTTCCTGGATAGTTCATTAGTTGGAACATTGTCGTACTAAGCCAATGGTCCCAGGTTCGATTCCCATGTCCAGGTGTCGTTTTCCAATAATTTTGCAAATATAAAAATTTAAATAAATATGAAAGAAACAATATTAAATTATTTAAATATTTAACAAGACTCTTAAAAAATATAAAATTAGAAATTATTACATTTTTATTTTTTATTTACACAAAATAATATGGATATGAGAAATGTAAAATTTAGAGGATATATACCCTCATCTTAATACGAAGAGAGAAGGAAACCATTTATGTAAACCCACCCTTATCACACTCCACTGAGAATCAAATCTCAACCTTCCCCATCACTAGCAAACTATAGTAGATTGGCTTGATGATTAGGCTAAGACCATGTGATCACCTGTGCCGGTCAAACTAAACAAGCAAATCACTTGGTGTACATCTATGACAGGAGTTTCCAACTTAAATATGCCATAAGGCCACAGTTGAACCCTCGGAATCTATGGCGGACCGCCATATAATCGGATAATTTCTGTCAATTTATGCAAAAATAAGAAAAGGTATTTAATTGTGAATGAAATAATAAGTGATGATTTAAACATGTTTAATTACATATCAAACGAATTTTCTGACAAAAATATACTCTTTACTAAGTCAATATAATACATCAAATGTAAGGAAGGAATTATTTGAGGCTTTCGTGGATATATTTCTACGTTAATCAAAACTTTCAGTTTCTTGGATAAAACACCAAATTTTAATACAGTAGATTATTTTCGCAAGAAACCTCGTGGGTAACCATCAAAATGATTCACCGAAAAAGCAACCCCAAACATCATAAAACCATAAAAGTGATTATTTAATCAATCTTTTTTTTTAACAATATAATTTTATTTTATTTTAGAAAAAATATTTAGATAGTGTTCAGGCCTATACTGAAATAATGAACGGTATGCAAGCTGTACAGTAGGTGTGAAAACATTTCAATTTTTTTCCAGCTATAACCCTAATTTCTTCGGCTACCAGCCTGCCGCAGCAACTTCGTTTCGAGTTGACGCTAACCAAAATCCGCTTTTCAATGAGTAAGTAACCCTCAACATTCTCTACAGCCTTTTGCTGGTCGGTGACGTGCTAATTAATAGAGCTTTGATTTAATGTGGAGAGGGGTGGGGGGTAGCGCGATAACGGGCAGTGTTTTTAGAGCTTTTATAGCAAAACTTTCTTTTTGCCAAGAATAAATAAAATATGGTTCCAGTAGACATATAAAGTTTAATTTTCTTCACATGTTGACATAAAGAGTTCTTGAATATTTGATAAGAGTGTCCTGTAATTTGATGACAACTTTTTCTCTTTATTAAAAAAGTTTCTCATCTAATGCCGCTATGTTCATGACAGATATTCAAGAGTTGTTTAAATCACCATGGGAATAAAACAAGATTCTATGTTTCTAATGGAGCAAAATTTTATTTTATGTTGGTAAAAAAAAAGCTTTGCTTTAGATGGGATGTAAAGAAGGCGAAAATAAGGGCAATTTTTTGCAGTTTTTATATTATTATTATTATTATTATTATTTATTATTATTATTATTATTATTATTATTATATATTATTATTAGTACCGCGTCTTACTACTCGTTCGGGTTATACGCACTTACGCTAATGTGTAATGGTAGGGTGATTGTGAGATGAAATGAAGGACCTACAGTTTAACGTGGAATCCAAACCACGGTGGGGAATGCCAGGCCTCCACCGTGGTTCGGATTCCACGTTAAACTGTAGGTCCTTCATTTCATCTCACAATCACCCTACCATTACTCATTAGCGAAAGTGCGTATAACCTGAACGAGTAGTAAGACGTGGTGCTAATAATAATAACTATCCTTATATTCTCCTTTAATAATAATCATCGAGAGTGGTACTATAATATAGTCAAAGAATATATTTTTATTCCAAAGTATTCTTTTTTAAAGGTATTTTGTTTAATCGTCTGCAACTCAGGCGTAGTCACTCAAATTGCCAGTAGGAATCTCCCTGTGAGGATGTTTATTAATAAAGTCCGGTGGAATCATATATCTAACTAGAATAGCAAACAATAAAAATATAATTTTGAAACATACGTGAGTGCTGTCGAGGGTCAAATAATAGAGTGATATGTATGCTCGTGAGTGAAGAGGGGAAGCCATTATAGGACTACTAAATATACAAAATTCGCACTGTATTCAATTTTTATCCACTTTCTGTTGTTATTGTGATATATTCGCTTCGGAGCAGATGAATATCTTTGGTCAACATTGATTTTGTATTAAATCGCCATTCTAGAGCATACAATATTATTATTTTTTAGTTACAAACGAGTATATATTCAAACAGGATTACTAGTTGTTTTTTTTCAAATTCAAGTAAATGTCTCTCCCTATGCTTCTTTTTTTCCTCGTTTTTCTTCCCACCCAACCAACAGACGACATTTTTTTTAGCACCACTTATTACTACTACTACCCGTTAGGGTTATAGTAGGCTTATGTACTAATGTCTAATTACGCTAATGGTTTTAAGGATTATCAAGGCTATATGTATAGGTAGGGTACCCGTATTTGCGTGGAGGGAGAGTGTAAACCACTTGGGAAAAACCACCCTCAGTACACCCGACAGAGATTCGAACCACGATCTCCCCGTCATCGGCAGTTTAGTCTACTGCGATAATAGCACCTTGGACCACGCGCAGCCGATGTGGGTAGCGGACGACTTGTAGGATGAATATAATATAACATCCTTCAATGGCCGAAATGATCTAAAGCGTCATCTTGTTTAGACTGTCCTTCTGATGACGGGTAAATAGGTGTTCGAATCCCAGTCGGGTCTACTGAAGGTGGTTTTTCCTAAATGGTTTCCCTGACTATCCTTCCATGCAAATGTGGGTAAACTACTTTAAATGCTTCATTTCTCATCCCTACCTATTAGAGTAATTATCATATATGGTATAATCTGAACAAGTAGGGAGATGAAGCTCTAAAAATTCACACACACACATAATAATATATATAATCCACTCCTGCCTCAGCCACATATCGTTTTAGTGCGTTCCAATAGTGAGCAATGGAACTGATTTTTAATATACGATCTGACTTTAGATAATTCAGTCTATTTGTTAGCGTGTTCTTTGAGTATATGTATTCCACGTTTCTTTTTTCTCTTCAGTTATCAGTAAGGAAGCCCACGATGGACGAACAAGCCCGCTCTCAGCCTTACGTGATCAGGGCTAACCACGGGAACGTCAACCAAGGGAATTCCCCGCCGCCATATCCAAGGTAATTTATACTTTTAAGGACGTTTCCTACCTGTGACGTAACAGAAAGTAAGAAACATTTCTCATTGTGATTGTATTTAAATCTCATCACATATAACATTGAAACGGAAACTATGCATTCATAAATAGTTCTAAAATTGGTCACAAAACTATTATTTTTGGTTTTGAATTAATTTTTTTTAACAAATATTTTATAAATCATTTAAACTCAAGCTAATTGGCTTGGTCACGGAAATGTCCTGCAGGAATCTTCCTGCCAGGATGTAGATTAAAAATGTCCGTGGAAGTATTTGTCTGATCTTGAATAGGAAACAAGATATGTTAATTTTGAAATGGATGTCAATGTTGTCCAGGCGTAGATAGTAGAGTGAGTGTGTATAATCGTTAGAGGAAGAAGGAAGTTTTATTAGTACCTATACAAGAAATCTCATAGGGTAAGCTTCTCGTTTTCTTATTTCTTTTGCCCTTTCTTACATTGACATCTAAGTGTGATAGTTCTTTGAGTACTGAAGTGCGTCAAGTTAAGATGCAACCCGCTTTACAGGATAACTTTAAATCACCAAGTATGCAAAGATGAACGAATAGTATCTTTATGACCCTGTGTAGCCAGGTAGTTAGGCCTTATTTATAATATGCCTCTCTGTAATTAAAGCTTCAGCTGAAACGTTTTGATGTATTTCGTTTAAACTAATGTGTGGATGTGTTTACCTCAAGCCGAACACGTGGTATTAATTCTAAAATTAAGGGTATTAAAATTTCAAAATTTTTCGAAAATGACTACAACTATTTGGTTAGTAATCAATATTTTTGAAGGGTCTTACGTCATTAATAATCAAGGCATAGCTTTGCATAGCCTCAAAATGACTTATAAACTTACCTAAAAATTTAAAAATTACTTAAAATTATCAAAAAATGCATAAAATAATATGGGCAAAAACTCGTAGTAAATACACATCACTAGCTCAAACGTACACTTTACAAAATGTAATGAAAAGTCTTAAACAACTAAACTCTTGCATTCTGATAATTAATATAACAATGATTTACCTACAAATAACCGCTTCAGAAGTAATAGTTACACCTTCCAAACCCTCTCCAGGCTAGTTGCAGTGTTTCACCAGGAATATGTATTTTACAAACGTACAATCAAAGAGGGTACAAACCTAATTGCCTACAAAATTACCTGTAAAATATACATTTCTAAAACCAGGGGATCATGAACAAAGTGTATTACTGTACACATTAAGATGTGATGAAGCAAAATAAAATTACATGTCATCAAAATCTGGACCCTGTTAATATTTCTTTGAAGTGGTTTTATATTTAAAAGTAGTGTAGTGACTGATTTTAGAATATTTGGAAATGTTCAAAAATTGCTATAATCATTGGTCAAAATGGGGCCTGGGTGTAAATAGGAATAGGAATGTATGTTTGTTTGCCTGGAAACCTAATTTAAGTGGGGTAAGTTATATATATTTTTTAAAATAACGACGAGAAAGTATTAACGATGACGTCATATCGGTTATTTATTAATGCAAGCAGGATAGTTGTCAGCGTTGATGAAAGAACTAAACAAATTCACAAAACTTCACGTGATTATATTTTTACAAAATGTGTGTTTTAATTAATCATCACCCACTTTGGTGACCGCACAGTTAAGGCACTACACTCACAGTAAACAAGACAGCCGATGAGAGGGAGATTGGGGTTTGAATCCGGTCGGGTGTACAAGGTTTTTAAAAAAAATGTTTTACTCTCCCCCCACGCAAATATGGTACACTTCCTATAAATATAACCTTCCTAATCCCTAAAACCATTAGCGTAGTTAGTAAAATAGCATATTACCCTAACGGGGAATAAGATTCTCAGGTAAAATAAACCTAATTAATCGTCTTATAAATAACAGGATCCAAAAGTTAATAATTGGCGATGATTATGCGAGCTTAGTTTTCAGTTAACCACAGCTATTATTTCAACAAAAGCCACTTGAGCCTAATAACTCGTGTTAACTGTTTTAATAGAAGAGGGTGCCTGGTGGTCTAGGGGTAAAGTGTCAAGCTTCTGTGCTGGGGGTCCGGGTCTCAATCCTGGTCCCGGCACAGATTTATCTGATTGCCAAACCCTTCCTTCACCTCTGACAAGACATATATTAATCACAACTTGTGAATGTGTGGAATGCCAGGCTTCCACTGTGGTTCGGATTCCACGTTAAACTGTTAGGTCCTCCATTTCATCTCACAATCACCCTACCATTACACATTAGCGTAAGTACGTATAACCTGAACGGGTAGTAAGACGCGGTGCTAATAATAATAATAATGTTTTAATAGAATTTGATTGCAATCGTTATTTTTCCCCACAACAAAGATTATTTCAAAATATTGCATGACATTTGATTCCTTACTCAGTTTAACCTAATTGGTTTTTAGACTTTGGGTGTAAATAACAAGTAGCTTTGTAATGACTAAGTATTATTTTTATTTAGGTGTCTTTCTTGACTATACAAAGGTAAACAATAGCCAACAGTTTTTGAATTTTTTTTTTTATGTTTGAATATTTTGTGGAAGTGGGTAAATTACAGTTTAGATATCTGGTAAGACTAATGTTATGCCTAACTATTGTTCTATGTTTGAATCTTTCGTGGATGTGAATACTTTACAGTGTAGATATCTGGTAAGGCTTACAGAAATGCCATGCCTAAATATTGTTTTATGTTTGAATATTTTGTGGCAGTGATAATTTACAGTGTAAGTACCAGTAAGGCTTTCAAAAATTCATGCCTAAATATTGTTCATCAACAAATACTAAATGTAGGCCTACACATTGTTTCTTCAGTCTTAGTGATACAAGTATCATGTCATTTAAATGGGCCAATGTTCTTTGGAAAATTCACCCATTCATATTTTGATACCATATCCATAAAATCGACCAAACATATCAACACATTTATTGCAAATATATTACTATAGTGGAACCCGCCTCGGTGGCGTAGTTGGCTAACGCGCTTGTCGTGTTGAGCTCGACTGCCAAGGACGGGGAGATCGAGATTCGAGTCTCGGTCGGGTGAACTGGGGTGTTTTTTCCTAAATGGTTTTCCACTCTCCCTCCACGCAAATGTGGGTTCACTTCTCTAACTCAACATTCCCTATTCCTAATCCATTAGTTTAATTAGTACTTAAAGCGTGTAACCCCAACGGGTAGTAAAACGCGGTTTCTAAAATTATAATAATAAAATAATATTAAAAATACAACAGTGGATATGCGGACTAAGGCATTAAGTTCATTGGTTAGGTTTTTCGTTAACAGGAAGGTCAGGTTCAAATCGTGGCTTTATTTATTGGAGGTAGTTTTTATTTAATGAACATTTTAGAAAACATTCTATTTAATGGTCTACCACTCTCTTTCCACGCTAATGAGGATGTATTCTACCTTAATTATATCATATTCATCCCTAATCATTCCTAGCCTGAACAGGTGGCAGTAATAAGTGTAGGAAAAGGATAATTTAAATTTTTTGAAAGAAAAAAACACGTTAAAATGTCAACTCTAACACAAGGCAGTTCGTTCAAAACCTTTGAAAAATAAACAAGTTAATGCATGAACATGTATAATTTTAAGGGGGCTGCCTTGGTAAGCGAGTAATTTCCAGACAGACGTTCAGCTTGAATGCAATATTTAATTCTACAATGTGTTATTTTAAAATATGGTTCACACCAAAATAAAGTAGAAAGCGTTAAACAGGGTTCTTATTCCTTAAAATTATATAATTAGAGTTATATTATTAGAAATAAATGTATGCATATACAACATTAGCTTATTTTCAAAAAAACTTTTTAAGCATATTTGCGGAGCTATGGGACTAGATTTGATGAAAAAATGGCTTTAAATTTTTCATTTCACTAACACTTAAGTAATTCTTGAATAGGCTCATAAGATAAACATTTTAATATATTTGAGAACTAGCAACGAGTTTTAACCATGTGGACCTGACAACCATTAATGCTTTCTCTCTGACCGAGGTGGCCGCCTTAAATTTGGGACCCCTTTCTTGATACTCCAAAATTATTAATGATAACAATAATTAATATAGCAATATTGATTGGGTGACAGGTATATCTAGTATTTACACACCTTGATTTATAAATAAATAATTCATGGAAGTTAAGTAGATAATATTTATTGAATTAAAAACCATAAAGCATGTATATAGAAACAATTTTTTAAAACATGTATGCAGTTTTGAATATAAATAATATGACTTGGACAAAAAAAAAAAACACGCTTTATAAGCACTGAGAGGAATGAAATGAAGTATTTACCATGTCATTACCATGTGCTAAATATGACGACAGTTATTTTTCATTTTGTTTGACAAAAAAAAAAAGGGAAATAATAAAACTGTTTGTGTATTAATTTTCATCGGGAAGTCCTTTTCAAATGATGTCCAATGAACATGCAAGGACTGTAAAAAAAACTATATATTAAGAACTTTATAGTAATAATAATAATATTTAGCACCACGTCTTACTACCGGTTCGGGTTATACGCTTTAAGTACTAATTACGCTAATAGATTAGGATTTGGGAAGGTTAAAATAGAGGAAGTGAACCCGCATTTGCATGGAGGGAGAGTGGAAAACCATTTAGGAAAAACTGCCCTCAGTTCACCCGACCGAGATTCGAACCTCGATCTCCCCGTCCTCGGCGGTCGAGCTCGACGCAACAAGCACGTTAGCCAACTACGCCACCGAGTCGGGTAACTTTATAGAAATAGAGTCTGATTAAAAACTGAAAGGAAATAGTTTTATAGTTTGTCAAAATAAAATTAAAATGTGTGTGTATAAGTTTTAAACATTTTTTTATCAATCATTACATACAGTTTGGCTACGAGCCTAGGGGTCCTGGGTTCGATTTAAAGCTAATAATTTGGGTATTTTTCCCTTAAGGGGAATAATCCTAACGGTCACCAGGGTTTGGATGATTAGCCTAAGGTTAGGTTAAGACCTACACCAGCTCCACAACTTTATAGTGATTATCACTGCATAACCTCATTACATATACGTATAGGCAACCTCCATAGGTGTACCTGGACAAGGCTCTATGTCACCAGAGTGGCTAGTCGTCTACACATATGGCGACTGAACCTGGATGTCATGTCCCTTCCGGTCATATTTGTCACACGATAAAAAAACACACATTTCATAATCGCGCTTTACCTAATAAAGTTTTAACATTTAAACGGTAAACAGCCTCAGTGCCTACTAGTAGCCAGTGTTGCCACCGGTAAAAATTGAAAATAAATATAAACAGTATTTTAAACAGGTTAAATTTAAGGTGGAATAGAAGGAAACGCGAGTCAATATCAGTACTTTTACGGTTTTTATGACAAGAAAAATATATTGACCAAAATAAACCAAATATTTCTTCATAAGATACGTTTAATTTAATTATTTTACATATTGTAGTCTAAATATTTCTTGAATATATTATATCCTAGCCATTGATTGATTTGAATTAAAAAACTTATATTCAAATGATTCAATGTTCTTTACAAATATTCAAAGAACTGTTGAGAGTATAATGTGTAGAAAATTAAACTAAACGTATCTACTGAAAACATAACTTTTTTATCTTGGACAAATAAAGGTTTTGTCATATAAAGGGCAAAAACCAGAACCTTGATTGACAAACCCTTCCTTCACCTCTGACAAGATGTGTATTATTAATATTATTATTATTATTAGCACCGCGTATTACTACCCGTTCGGGTTATACGCACTTACGCTAATGTGTAATGGTAGGGTGATTGTGAGATGAAATGAAGGACCTACAGTTTAACGTGGAATCCGAACCACGGTGGAGACCTGGCATTCCTCACATTCACAAGATGTCTTGTCAGAGGTGAAGGAAGGGTTTGGTAATCAGATAAATCTTTGCCGGGACTGAGGATTGAACCCCGGCCGCCAGCATAGAAGTCTGACACCTTACCCCTAGACCACCAGGTCACCAAGATGTGTATTAATTACAACTTGTGAATGTAGGGAATCCCAGACCTCCACCGTGGTTCGGATCTCATGTTAAACTGTAGGTCCTCAATTTCATCTTACCATCACCCTACCATTACACATTAGTGTAAGTGTATATAACCCGAACGGGTAGTAAGACGTGGTGCCAATAGTTTTAGTTAACAAGGAGCCTAACAAGCGTTTCATGCAATACCACCTTAAATAATACATAAATAACTTATTGGGCTCACTCTTTTCAATCTCAACTACAGTAGCCCCATGGCTCCTTTGGTGCTGACTGACAGCCAAGATCTTTTAAAAGTTACCAGACCAAATTATGTATCCTTACGCCGAACCATATGATCTGCAAAAACATGTGTTTACCAGTTGTCATTTCTGACGGTCAAAATTTAAGTATATACCTAAATGTCAATTGTTAACTGTCAGCTGTGAGCTGTCAGTCAGCACTAAAGAAGCCATGGGGCTACTGTAGCTGGCTGAACACTGATTTATTGAGTCGTCGAGAAAAACCAAAAAATCTTTCCTCTACTGCTGAGATTCAAATTACGATGAAAGCTTCTGGCAGCACTTTAAAATTGGTCACGCCTTGCCACTGCTGCATCTAGATATTTAGTATTTCAATTAATTGCAACCCGCTTTGGTGATAGAATGGTCTAAGGCGTCATTTTCTCAATAGACTGGGCAGCTGATGACTGGGAGATAAGGTCCCTCTCTCCCTCCTCGCATATGTGGATAATCTTCCTCCAAATTCAACCCTACTCATACAAAACACATTAACATCGTTAGTATATAATGCTCACAGCCCAAACGAGTAGTAATAAGCGGTGCTTCGAAAAAAAAATTGCAAAATAATATGTGTTTTGTTTAGTGGGAGTTCAGTCCAGATGAGCAGTCAAAATAGAACAGTCAATCCTCCCCTCGGTCATCAATTTAACTACGTCCAAGAACTCAACAAGTGAGTACATTAAATATTATTATTATTATTATTATTATTATTATTATTATTATTATTATTATAAGTAATGATTGTGGCTCGAGTGACGAAGCAAACATATGAAGGTAGAGTGTGTGGATCAAAAGGAAGGGGTGAGCTATGTAAGACGTGGCTAAATGTTTTAGACGAATGTTTGAAAAAGAGAAACATTAATAATTTAAAAAAAAAAGACCATGCATTTATTGATGTTGTTGAAGCGAAGGAAGTATGCAAGGATAGGAAAGTGTGGAGAAAGTGAAGGTGGATTAAGTACGGATTTTTTTTTTAGCTATTTGTAGTTTCTTACCTACCCAGTAAGGGAACGGTGTGATTATGTATGTATGTATTTATTTATTTACGTGTGTATGAATATATGTACGTCTGTATGTATATATGTATGTATGTATGTATGTATGTATGTATGTATGTATGATGTATGTATGTATTGTATGTATGTATGTATGTATGTATGTATGTATGTATGTATGTATATGTATGTATGTATTATGTATGTATGTATGTATGTATGTATGTATGTATGTATGTATGTATGCATGTATGTATGTATGTATGTATGTATATATGATGTATGTATGTATGTATGTATGTATTAGTATGTATGTATATTTGTTCAGAATAATGCGTATAGCCCTAACAGGTAGTAAGACGCGGTGTTAAGAAAAAATATATATGTATATATAATATAAATATAAATAAACATATTAATAAACATGTATATGTATATTTGAACTACTGTAGTAGTGGCAGTTCTAGTAGACATAGTAGAAGTAGTAGTAGTAAGTAGTATAGTAGTAGTAGTAGTAGAAGATAATCTACCTTCAACATGGAGTCTATTAATGACAAATTCTAAATAGTGGAATTTTTGATATTAACTCATTGTAAGTGTACCCAAATTATCCTGAAGAAAGGATGGTTACAGAGATAAATTACACTTGAAAAATTACCACCAATTTAATCAGCTGAGATTCCAACCCATACCTCCCCATCATCGGTAACAATGTAAATAGAATATAAGGTAGCGCCAGATGTAGAAAAACACCTGAATGAGCGAGTGACGTCACTCAGTACACAAGCCAACACGTTACATACACAAATTTATGTTGAAGACAAACTAAGAATTTAAAAATCAGGTAACATTTTGGAACCTTAAATAATAAATATACCTTTAAAATCCGCATAAATGTTCAACTAACATCGTTACTCTACTTATTAAAAAAAAGTTTTAGTAGCTGTGTTGGTATTAAAATGTTACTACTGTGTATTGGGTGACGTAAGCAATGGCATAATCATATTCTTCCAAGTGGCGCTACCTTTCTATTCTCCTTATATTATGTATTCCCGTCTAGTGTGAAAAAAGACACCCTAAACCACCCGACTACTAATGGTAGTTCACTAGAATTAAGTTAGGGAATAAATAATGGACTGATATGAATTAGTTTATAAAGTTCACCTTTGGCCCACTATACTATCTATAAATATCAAGTTGGTGACCTGGTGGTCTAGGGGTAAGGTGTCAGACTTCTGTGCTGGCGGCCGGGGTTCGATCCTCGGTCCCGGCACAGATTTATCTGATTTCCAAACCCTTCCTACACCTCTGACAAGACATCTTGTGAAAGTGTGGAATGCCAGGTCGCCACCGTGGTTCGGATTCCACGTTAAACTGTAGGTCCTTCATTTCATCTCACAATCACCCTACCATTACACATTAGCGTAAGTGCGTACAACCCGAACGGGTAGTAAGACGCGGTGCTATATAATAATAATAATATAATATCAAGCCGAAAATGTAAAATAGCTAACCTCATCGATTGGTTAGTTTTCGAAATTAGTCAAATGGGGTAAGGATACACACTATTCTTCCAGACAAGGATATGAAATCATTGAAGATATTTGTATTTAAAAAAAAGAATAGTTTATTCATATAATAAAAGTTCAAAACGTCCACAAAGCATCTCAGGATATGTGTCAGTAATAAGGTTTGTACGCACACACATGTTCGTATTGCATCGTTTCGGCTCAGTACGTTTTGTTTTGATGTTGGCGCACATTGGTTCGTTTAGTATCATATTGGCTCAGTACGTACTGTTTTGATGTTGGCACACACTTCTCCACATCCCATTATATTGGCTCAGTACGTACTGTTTTGATGTTGGCACACACTTCCTCCACATCCCATTATATCGGCTTAGTACGTACAGCTTTGATGTTGGTGCACTTTTCCGAACTTGTACAAATCAATATGGTTCAATGTCATAGTGTTCGCCCATCTGTGTTCTATCCTGTACAAACTTCAAGTAAAAGTATTCCATCAAGGGTCCCCATTATAAATAAATCTAATAAACTGTGATCATGTGACCGAGGAGGCAAAATCACATCCTACACATCCAATCCAACCTTCCAGGGTAGGGCATACCCAATCACATTCCAAAATGCGATGGGTACCCCTCAGATTTGAAACCATAATCCCTGTCACACAATATAGCTATGGACAATCACCCTTAGAAAAGACAAAGACGATACAATGGAGGAACCGAACAACAGACAACTGCTGTGGGCTATCCAGGAACTCTCCCAGACCTTTGAAGAAAGGATACGCAACGTCGAGGAGGTGGTCAACATCCCAGCAACACCAGGAGTGAGGGCGACCCTTGGAGACCTTGAGCCTACGGCTGAGGCCTGGGCCTCTCTCGCTCCCCCAGAGATCGCTTCACTTCAAGTAGAAGAGGGTCCGGCATTACGCTTGGCTCTAGCACTCAAGGCCAAGTTGTTGGAACTACCACCAGGACGTGATCGACACCAAGTGCAGTTCCTGCTTTCGATGGCTGCACACTACAGAACGCTCCAGACTCCAGTCCAAGGTTTGCTCATTCACCGTATCAACGTGATCTACATAGCACTCACCAAAGGATGGCCTTTGGCAATAGCGGCATCGGGAAACGACTCGTCACCTGCGATCTATCCTCCGGGATTTGTACCGCCGGTGCCAGTACAGCCAGTTTACATCCGTCAACCGAGTATCCCATCGACCGGCGGTGGATGAGGCTTGATAGGACCGCGGTGGCGAGGCAGAGGCCAGCGCAGATGATCGGCACCATCAGAAACAATCCTTATTTAATTTGTCTAATTTTAAGAGTGCCCCATGTATTTGATTAATTTGTATGTAACTGGCTGATTATAATAAAATCTCCGAGCTTCTCTTCTCGCTTCGCTGCCTTCGGCCTTCCTCTCTTATAGCAAGCAAGCGTATAGCTACGGACTGATAGAGATGTCTTAAGAAAATTGTGAAAATGTGCAGCATTTAATGGGTGTGGTAGCAGTTATGAGACTACAAGGAAGCCCAGTGTCACCCATCTCGCAAACTAAATTAATATCAGATAACGTTAGTTTTATTTTTTTCAGCTTTAAGAAATAAATGAATAGGAATCGCATTATTCTTGTACTGGATATGTGTAAATGTGTTTACAACCTATTCACCAATAAATGATCACACTGTTTTATACTTTCAGCACTGGAGTCACCGAATCTGATATGAAATCGCTGGTCGACAGCTTACCGAACATCAAAGACGAGGAGATCAACATGGAATACACCTGGTAAATGCAATAAGCACAACATTTGATAGATAGATGGATATATATATATGGACGTGGAGGAGGTTATTGATGAATTATCTACTCTGTACTCATCATAAGACATTGCTAAGATAATATGATCTCACAGGGTAGGATATGCAGCTCAAATGGGAGAACCTAGAGCTGTGCTCAGGTATTGACTGGCAAACCCAATGAGAAGAGACTATAAGGAAGACGTAGATACAGATGGGAGGATATTAGAATGGACCTGAAAGAGATACGGTGTAATGAGGTGGACTGGTTAAAACTAGCTCAAGATAGGGATAGGTGGTGTATTTTTTTAATGTGGCAATGAACTTTCGAGTTCCTAGTGCCATAGAATAAGTAATATATAAAACTGATTTTCTTGGACATTGCTCTTGTTCTATTGGATGATGGGTTAGAGGGCATTATCAAAATCCTGAGAGAGCTTGGTTCAGTCTAGGGAAGTACCCAAATAATGCGTTATTGGAAGTTAAGCTGCCTTTTACGTGCCAGAAATGTTAACTCCTCACTGTTATTTATCGGAAAGTATTGTATGTGATTTCTTCAGACGTTACTATAATGTGACTATATCTAACCGCACATCCGGCAGGCTTTTATGACGTGGAATGGTGTAATTTCACACCTAGTAGGCTTTTATGATGCAACACGAACTGGTCTTGCGTAGTGCATGATTTTTCAATTATTAGCTATCCAAGGGGCGCCCAAAAACCTCTTTCAGCAGTGGCATCTTTAGAATCATAGCTTGGAGAAAGAGGTGTTAGTAAAAAGTTATCTTTAAATTATTTTGATATTATTTTATTACAAGCGTTAAAGTATCATAATTGAACTCTATAGATGGCTTGATAATGATACTAGCACCTGATTTTCTACAAAGCCAAAATAAGAACTTGCCTGGTTTTTAAAATCACAAGTTTAAACTTATTTCAAGTATTGTAGTATACACCCATCAAATAATTTTGGTAGGTGAGCTTGAATAGAAATTTGATTGAATTTCAGTGCATTGTTTATACTTAGCGACAGCCTATGAAGGTGCGGCAGCTCAGATGGTTACCTTATTAGGTTCTCTCTCTCCTTATCTCTCTTACTCTTCACACTTCCTCTTCTCTCTTACTCTCTCTTTTTCTCTCTTTCTCATTCGCTATTTCTCTCTCTTTACACATTATTTTCCCTCTTTCTCTTTACCTTTATCATTTTGTCTTTCACTCTCTTTCTCTCTGTCGCTTTATGTTTATCTCCCTTTTTATTTTTTCTCTATCCTTTTCTGGACCTAGCTATGTCCAAACATATTCATTCGCTGATGTTAGTACTGAAGGTAAGAAGCTAGCTAAAAGAAAACACTGGCAACATCGGCAATCCAGCGTTGAAAGATTAATCGTGTATGGAGGGAGACAGATCACTCAAGTACAAGCTAATGGCAACGTTGTTGTGCTAAATTAAGCTAACAGTCCCCTCACAGGTTGGGGGAGGGGGTACGGGGGTGCTCGGGAATAAGGCACCGGCCAAATGTAAGGTGGCCAGGACGCGCTGTGGGTCCACGCACGTTTAATATAAACGAGCACTAGACTGTCTTTGTCACCTTCCGGTACTGACAGATCTCTAAGAAAGTCCTGATGGGGCACCTCTACGACGTGGCCCCTGGACAAGGTGACGGATGGGGTCCAGCATAGCTAAGACCCCGACAAGGTCATCTGTGTGTGAGGAGGGCGATACTCCCTTCTCGACATACACTAAGCGGTTTGTAGTGCGTACCCGTGTAGCGGGGATAGCTGGTCTGGGCACCTCCACGAGGTCCCCACTGTGCAACTCCTGATAGCTGGTCTCGAAAAGGTTGGGGTAGTAGCTAAGATGGTGGGTAAAATAAAAAGATGGGGTGTTTGAGAGAACGAAGGTTGAGGAGACGATTGTTTGGAGGCTGAGCTCCTGACTTCCTCATGATGGACGATCACTAGTAGGAGGCAACTCCTTGTTTGCTCAAGTTACCCAAGGCAGGCTGGCATGGAAGGGCTGGCACTGGTTTTATCGGGTGCCCGAGTACCCGGAATGGCGCGCATGGACTCCGGTCTATGTCCGGCGAAAAGATGCCATTCCCGATGGGTATCAGTGGTTGCACTGTTAGGGTACTCAGAGCCTAGGTACAGTGTAACTGGAAAGCCCTTCGGAAGGTCTCTTCGGAGATTTAGTTGGATAACAAGTCCCCTCTCATGTTGTAACCGAGTATAGTCAATAAGTGGCTCATGCGTTCTTCATTATATTTCTGGTAGGTTTACACCTCAGTCGAAGATGGGTGCAGCGGCGTCGGTGGCTCCAGTGGTCACGCCGGTGCCGATGGTTCCGGTGGCGTCGGTGGAAGACGACGCCCCCTACGAATTGATTATTGAGTCAAGTGTAAGCGTGTAAGTACAGAATACAGTTTTACCCCCTAACCCTCCTGCCCCTTCTTTATTTTTTTGCCAAAGGTCCCATTAAAAGCTCGTATCGTTTTGAAAATCAAAGGTAATATTATAAGAGAGTATCAGCATAATATAGTTTACAATCACTCTACTGACTCTAGAAACGAGGGTTAAATTCCAAGAGAGTGCATTGGAAGGTTTTTATAAAGTGGCATAGACTTTTACATTTTTTTATCACAACTTTTTACTACATGTTCAGGTTATACTCATCTATGATAGTTAGTCTAATTGGGTAGGGGTGAGATACCCGTATTTGTGTGGAAGAAGGGTGGGAAACCATTTAGGAAAACTTTCCTTGGTAGATTTGACCGAGATTCGAACCCTGATCACCCCCTCTTCAGAAAACCAGTATAATTTTAAATTTATGCCTTATAAGTGACGTAACTTTATTTTAAAAGGGGTTCTTGAAAGTAATTCAACGTAAGAGTATTCAGTGGTACAGGTAGATAATAGTGAAAGGGAGCTCTTGGATAATAAAGGCCTCCGAAAATATGGGTGTCTAAGAAGATTAATTCTTTTTTTTCTTTCTACGAAATGTCACATAGGTATGGTTTAGTTTGAATGTATACAAATTTTTATTTTAGTATTTTATCGTGCAAAATGTTTACAGTAAATAATAATATGCGCAAGTAAATACAATTACTATTTTGTAAGTTTTCAATTGTACACAAAAAGTTTTCTATTGTACAGAAAAAGTTTAGAAATTATTATCAAGGCTAATTATGTTAATTGGATTCAGAAAGTAAATCCATATGTGGATCAAACAAAGCCATTTCCAATCTTAGATTAATTTTGACGAGTTCTGACACTTAAATCCTTGATTCATTGAATCCCTTTAATCTTAAAATATTCGAGAGATTCAAGATTTGTAAAAGTCTCAAAATTGCGACTTGATTGTAACTATGAAGACATTGTCTTGGTATAAAAATGTAAGTTAGTTGGTAAAAGGAATTGTAGAGAAATATTGGGGAAAAAAGTATTTTTCTACTATTTATTTGAGTTTGTTTATGTCTTAGGATATTTACTTGACGATCTTTTTAAGACAAAAATAAGATTTGTTTTGTAATAATACTCAACGATTTTATTTTGCTTACAGCAAAAATTGGTGGCAGCAAACAAATTCTTTCCAGACGTCCTAGTTTTGGGACGAGTATTATTTCTACGAACATATATCGTCTACAAGACTACACAACTGTAGAATGAAAGCTGGACCTCTTATGCCAAATTTTGCTGTTAGCTATCTCTAAGCTAATTTCGAAAGTTCTGAGCATCCCCCGGAAGTAGAAACACATTTCAGTAAATAAAAGTGGAATCGAAACTAAATAGAGTAGTATCAAGAACATGGAAGTCTATTACAAAGTAAAGCTGGATTTCTTCCGGAAGGGATTGATAGCTTTGTTATATAAATATTTTCCTTTCAATACTAGAAATGAGTAAAAATATTGACACTTTTCTTTTGATACCACATCCATATTCTCTCCCCTTTTACCTCCCTCCACACCCCCAATATCCATTTTACCAATCCCAAACCCAAAAATGTAGTGGGTGAATGTTTGTGCATTGTCTTCCAAAATTAAGTTTTACCATTGAATCGGAGGAGGAAGTTTACTAATTCAGTAGCATCCAGTCCGGCCTACCTTGGAAACTACTCACAAGCCGCCATTGCAGAAAAAAAAACTATACAAGAGCTGCAATTTGAGATGTATTCCCTACACAGATTTTTGGGGTCCTATTTAACAAATAGTTTGACCGCATCATGGTGTGGGCCCACAAGTAACCGAGCAGCCACCGTAGCTAACGATGGTACTGCTACCAGGTTCGGATGGAAGGTTGTCATAGGGTCAGCACGACGAGCCGTCTGGCCTTTAATTTCATTTTTATAAACCGGAGCTGCTACCTCGTTCCAGACTCATTGCTTCACAGATAAATTTTGTAAACCACGGGGATTGGGCCCGGAACTTCTGGAACTCTGACCACTAGACTATAAAGTTTGACTACAGTTGTCGAAGTTGACGTGATATGTAAACAGCCACCAATATATGGTGTTTGAATAGGCATGAGAATATAGTTAATCGAGTAGAATGTATAGCTTTTGAAAAGAAACCCTAAACAAGTTATGGGAAGGATTTTAATTTAAATGGAGTGGATGTATCTTTAACGTTTTTGGGAATGTGTGCGTTTTTTTTCACTATTGTCTTTTTAAAATTACTTATAAATAGTTAATATATAAATACATATTTTATTTTAAATTGTTAAATATGTATGTACACAAGATATAATAATTTAAAGCCCATTATTTGAGATGTTTTATATTCAGTACGTCATTTCTTAGTTTAAAAATAAATAAAACCAGTAGCGTAGATATAATTATAGCATTGGAAAGACTTTAAATAAATATAATCCTCCTTAATTTTTTTTAAACATATCTTATATTTTAGTAGTAAAAACCGTCTATAAATGCTTGTATTTTTGAATTGTAATACTATAAAATAAAATAAAATATCTTTATTCTTCTATGTCGACAATGTACCAACATAAATAGCCTTGTGGATCAAGGTCATCAAAGTGCTAATATAAATATCTAAACATTAACAAACTTGGTCCAGTATTTAAACAAATAGCAATCTAGGATTGTCTTATCTTAAAAATAAGGTTATGAAATAGTCAAAACAAAATAAGACTTATCCAAACCTTCTTTAGAAGTGGTGGGGCTTAAATTGAGATTGTAAAAAGGGGAATCAAAAGGCTTTGCGATGTAATTGCAAAATTTTTTATTTGTTTTAAATGTAAGTCTGAAGAGTGTAATTTTTTAAGTTTTAAACCAACCCACAACATGAGGGTTTTAATAAACCTACTCATCCAACAGCGTGGTTGCGTTCGCTCTAAGCTACCCTACTCACCCCTAATCCTTAGATTAAGTCGTTAATAATCCGTGAGATGTACGTATTATTAAATAAAAAGCTACTTTAATTGGTAGATCTAGGCTCATACGATAACCTCTCACACCCCTCCCTGTTAATATATATTGATTCAGCGGAGCACAAAAGAATCACATTTAAATTATGGGACAAACTCAAAATATAATATTAAAATAAACAAACTAATATAGAATATTTTGAATATTTCCATAATTTGAGGAGGTATTTAATGTGTAACATTTTTTTTTATATCCACTTCTATACTATTTAGAGTAATCACTCTGTCATTTTGTCATAAGCTACAACTATATTTTACCCTTGGATTCGAAAACCACCAGACCGATTGAGCTGAAATTTCTCATGGGAATAATTCAGACATTCAATTAACATAAGGGCTAGTTACAATTACTTATACCGTTTAACCTAAAACACCAACACTTTCCCCCTTTTGGCCTCGGACGTATTACTTGAACTACTAGGGTTATTGAGTCGCTCTTCGGGTGGGGGATACCTGTGGGAGCCGGACATCGAAACCCCCTACCCATCGAGCTTCCCTAGGAATAATCTCCGTTATTTAAAACCCAATTAACAAATTGAGGGGTGACCTGGTGGTCTAGGAGTAGTGTGTCAGACTTCTGTGCTGGGTAGCTGGGGTTCAATCCTCGGTCTCGGCACAGATTTGTCTGATTGCTAAACCCTTCCTTCACCTCTGACAAGACAACTTGTGAATGTGGGGAATGCCAGGCCTCCCCCGTGGTTCGGATTCCACGTTAAACTGTAGGTCCTCCATTTCATCTCACAATCACCCTACCATTACACATTAGCGTAAGTGCGTATAACCGAACGGGTAGTAAGACGCGGTGCTAATAATAATAATAATAATAATAATAATAATAATAATAATAATAACAGATTGAGCTGAAATTTTGCAAGGGTTATAATTCAGACGTCGTGTTAACATGTGGGCTAGTTAAAATTACCTCAGCCACCTAACATAAAACACCAACCACCACCCCTTTCCCCCTACCACCCCTTACGTAGTATCTTTAGTACCAGTGGGACCAGGGAGTCGTCTTTCAGCTGGGGAGTACCCACGGGCGCTAAACTTAGACACACCCATGTCACCCCCAGACGTATCTCTGGTGTACCACTGGGGATAGAGGGTTACCTAAATTTAACAATATACTTTCAATATTTAATCACCCATAAAAGTTTGTGTTCATTATTATATTATTTATTATTATTATTATTATTATTATTATTAGCACCACGTCTTACTACCCGTTCGGGTTATACGCACTTACGCTAATGTGTAATGGTAGGGTGATTGTGAGATGAAATGAAAGACCTACAGTTTAACGTGAGATCGAACTACGGTGGAGTCCTGGCATTCCCCACATTCACAAGATGTCTTGTCAGAGGTGAAGGAAGGGTTTGGTAATCAGACAAATCTGTGCCGGGACCGGGGATTGAACTTCGGATCACAGCACAGAAATCTGAAACCTTACCGCTAGACCACCAGGTCACCTATCTTATTAGTATTATTATGAATGCTATTAATATTAATTAACGCCTATATATATTATAAATATTACATTATATTGTAAAAATTTTATTCAAAAAGTCCCTTAGCCTCACTCCCTCCCCTTCATTTTTATGAAAAGCAGATGCATTGTTGTCAAAAGTTAGAGTTGTGGTGACTTTAAACTGTCTTTGAAATAAGCTGTAATGCTTACGTTTACAAGACAAAATTTGACTATATTTTTCTGATCCACAAAAAGTTTTCCCTAACAACCCCATATTTGGAATTTTACTAATAGAAATAAATGTGGGAAAATGTGACATTAGCTGATTTTTAACGAATTTGTAATCATATTTATGGAGTTATGAGATTAGGCTTGATGAAAAAGTGATTTTAAGATATTTTAGAACTAGCAGCGAGCTTTCCTCTTTACCTTGAGATAAGAAAATTCATAGTTTTACTACCCCTCTTTCTCCTTGACATGACAAAAGGTGGTTGTAGGTGAAGGTTGAAAGAAAGTATATGTTTAGACAAAATAAAAAGTAGTTCCAGAAAACAAGAAAGACCAATTGTATTTTAAGCCGTGTGGCTTGACAGCGATTGATACTTTCTCTCTGTCTAAAGAGGCTGCCATAAGATGCAGTGCGCTTTTCAAAATAACTTCGAAATTATCAAGTAGTCAACATTATTAACGGTTTGGAAATATGAATCTTAATTTAATTAATTGGTATTTTTTAATGTGTTTTTAATATTTCCAAGATATTTTAGAACTCGGAACATGACTTTATTCAATACTGGATGAGCTATTAGCGCCCAGCATTGCGCGTTTATCTAACTCCTAATCAGTCTCCATAACACCACTGTCTTACTATCGTAACAGATTTGGGGGAAGTTTGTAGGGTGAGGAATAAGGGGAGGGAGTTGACCAATACTCTATTGATCCCAAAGCCACATGATATTTGGTTCACTGGTAGTTTGATCTCACTAAACTTGATATCATCTCTGAGAGGACAGCATGGCTTATATTGGGAAACAGAGTTGTAATTTTCCTGTTTTAATGTGGTCAAGCTTCCCTTAAATATAAGACAAGAGAGCGAAGATAAATATTTTCTCCATAAGACATGCAGTTCCCTCGGTTGTGATATTGGATATATATTATACTATGTGTTCCACCACACCATGGCTCAAACTAAAGGGTTATTTTTAAGGACGTTGATGACCTGTAACGTCACGACAGGTCAAGATAGAATTTTCTCACTATAGTGAATTTTACCTTTTATTCAGCGAGTTTTAAAGCTATGATGTTGAAAGAAAAACCATAAATCTTTAATTAATTCTAAAAATATTCCTACAATTTCACAAAAATTATTATTTATATCTTGAAGTAATTTTTGGTAAATGTAATTTTATGTATAAATCATCTATAACCTAGGCTATTTGGCTTGATAAAAAAAAGGCCTTTAGGAGTCTTCCTGCCAGGATGTAGATTTAAAACATCATTGGTAGCATATGTCTATCTAGAATAGGAAACAAGAGAAAAGGTAATTTTAAAAACCAACTCAACGTTTTCAAGGAACAAATGGTAAGGTGAGTGTGTAAACTCGTCATAGGAAGAGGGGAGTGTTACTAGTAGATAAACAAGAAGACTTGCAAAGCAAACTGCTTATTTTATCCCCCCTCTCTTTCTATTTTCTGCAATAGCGTCTAAGTGTGATAGTTCTTAGAATGCTTAGGTGCGTCAAGTTAAGATGTAACTCTCTTTGCGAAATAGACTCAAAAATATACAAGTAAGCAAAGTCGTTAAGCAATTTTCCTAAAGAGCCAGGTTTATGGATGAGTTCCCCACCCCTTTTTTAAAACTACTTTAATTGTAGTTAGCGTAGCTATTGCCTCATTCCCTAACCTGGATATCATCTCTAAGACAGTCCCATGGTCACTATTGGGAAACAGCGTTGTCACTCTCCTGTCTTCGTCTGTTCATCTTCTCTTAAACACAAGACACATTTTGCAACGCTGTCTCGTCGATGTTGCAATAACCAGTTCTGACCTATTCACACCACCTTCCTACTTAACTGAAAGCGAGGAGATTTGGCAACGGTTAACCTAGAGAGAAAGAGGGAAGATAAATCTTTTCTCCATTAGACCGGCAGTTCCCTCAGAGGAGGATATTCAGTATAATCAAACTGCGAGAAGAAAACAAAGAATTTCAACCCTTGAAACTCACGAGTTGAAGGTTAAGGGATGGAATGTTAAAGGGGTCTCAAGTCTTGAGTAAATGGTAATAAACTTCTACCCATGAAGATGACGAAGAGATTACCAGGAAGAGGAATAAGGAGACGAGAGGGTGGGGTGACTTTTAATCACGAAAGCATTTAACGAGCTTCAATGGTGTTGATGAGAATGGGAGAGTAGAAGGCGAAAAGAGGTACGCGAATGAAACAGAGCAATGAAGGTTTTAGAATAGGTCCTCCCTATTGAAATTAATCATGAAAAGTTAATTTAACAAGTGTGAGCGAAGGAGAACATGAATTTGTAGGGGTTTTTTAAATTTATTTTTCGAGGTAGTTGAACAAAAAGTATCATTGGTATTTAAAAGTATTTGGCCCAATCGCTTGAAGTTCACCGTTTTTGGTACCAAGGGATGATTACAACGATGACCTAACTGGGATTTCACCAAGGGTACACTCAAAAAAATTATCAAGGGATGAGAAGAGGACGTAGAGTAGGAGGGGAAGGACATTTACCATTTAATTTAATTTAATTAAGGTATTCCACTTGCACTTTCTGTACTGACTGACACAACTTATAAACCTACTTAAACAGACACAAATTCCAGCCGCTAGTCGGTAATTTATCACTGTGAAAGTGTAAAACCACATTAATATTCACCAATGATAATTTTTAATCCATGAGCGGAATCAAACCCGGGTCCCTTAGTTCAGTAGAGAGACACAGTACCGACTAAACTAAGGTGTCATGACATATGACCAAAGGTAGTATTCTATTTATTTTTTTCTAATTTGAAACTTTAAGGGCACATTAAAAGTATATATCTTATTCCCTTTAAATAAGTGCTGTGACTTTAGTGTAGGCATTAAACTAATCTTTAGTTCTTTATATCAGCTGTTTGTTCACGTACTCCCAGATACAGTCATTAAACTAATATTTAGTGCCTTATATCAGTTGTTTGTTCACGTACTCCCAGATACAGTCATTAAACTAATCTTTAGTGCTTTATATCAGTTGTTTGTTCACGTACTCCCAGATACAGTCATTAAACTAATCTTTAGTGCCTCATATCAGTTGTTTGTTCACGTACTCCCAGATACAGTCATTAATCTAATCTTTAGTGCTTTATATCAGTTGTTTGTTCACGTACTCCCAGATACAGTCATTAAACTAATATTTAGTGCCTTATATCAGTTGTTTGTTCACGTACTCTCAGATACAGTTATTAAACTAATCTTTAGTGCTTTATATCAGTTGTTTGTTCACGTACTCTCAGATACAGTTATTAAACTAATCTTTAGTGCTTTATATCAGTTGTTTGTTCACGTACTCCCAGATACAGTCATTAAACTAGTCTTTAGTGCCTCATATCAATTGTTTGTTCACGTACTCCCAGATACAGTCATTAAACTAATCTTTAGTGCTTTATATCAGTTGTTTGTTCACGTACTCCCAGATACAGTCATTAAACTAATCTTTAGTGCTTTATATCATGTTTTGTTTCACGTACTCCCAGATACAGTTATTAAACTAATCTTTAGTGCTTTATATCAGTTGTTTGTTCACGTACTCCCAGATACAGTTATTTTTTAGCACCGCGTCTTACTACCTGTTCATATTATACTAATATGAATAGAAAAGTATCAGCACCGGTCAAAAAACTGAGATAAACGGCTGTAGGGTTTGTTTTGTAGATCACATGACAACCTCTATCCGCAGATGTTGGCACTATCTTTGCCAACAAACGGCAGTCAATCGGTTGATACAGATCGCTAGCAGGCTGACACCATGGTGTTTAAATTTCATCTCCATTTTTATCAAAAGCATACACTAATACTTCCTTATAAACTAGTGTCTTCTTACATTATTAAAAAACCATCTACCCACTTCGGTGGCCGCATGGTCTAAGGTGCTACTCTCACAGTAGACTATACTGCCGATGACGGGAAGATTGAGGTTCGAATCCCGGTCGGGTGTACTGAGATTGGTTTTTACCAAAATGATTTTCCCTTCGTCCTCCACTCAAATGCGGGTATACTTCCTCTAAATATAACCTTTCAAATCACTAAAATTATGCGTAATTAGTAGATAAACGTATAACACGGATGGGTAGTAATACGTGGTGCTAAAAATAGTTAAACTGACTAAGACTGTGGATACTATAATTTTAATATTGTTTCCCGCTTGACCAAATAAGTTTCCATTTTTTCAAACGCGGGCTTCCTATGAAAATCGGACTGAATATCAAGAACGACTACATTTTCATGCTTAATAGCAGTGACTTGCAAGGAAGGTGGATTTTCCAGCCATGAAAGTAAAATAAAATTATAAATTGAATTGGAAGACTTTATTATTTTCTCTGGTCGACAGTAATTAATTGTTCGAGAAAGAATTATAATGTTTAGATGTTCATGGATTTATGGAATATCAGTAAAGCAGTTAGGAATTTATTTTAATTATATTTAGCCGTATATTTAACATGAATGTCAAAGAATTATCAAACAATGACACGAGCCAAGAAAATAAATAAATAATCAATTTTCAAATAGTAAAACTGACCAGAAAATGACCTAAAATCAGAAATAAGGATGCAGAAAGGTGGAGGTGAGGAAGGCTTACCCCCCTTTTAAATTTTGTGTAGCCCCTCTAGACCCATGTAAGGCACATATATAGGTGTAAAAACTTAAATAGCTATTTTCCATCTTATTTCAGATATGAGTAAAAATTATCGATACTGGTACGAAATGGTTCAACATTATATACGTACACGTCTAAGATGGGGATATAGAAAACGCTACAAGAGACCAGAATTATTGAAGTTCTTATAGCCAAACATTCTTTTTAGCCAAAATAAATAGAAGATTGTTCAAGTACAAATATATAGTTTAATTTTATTTATATGATGATATCAAA
Source organism: Timema cristinae (assembly GCA_039000515.1). Classification (NCBI taxonomy): domain Eukaryota; kingdom Metazoa; phylum Arthropoda; class Insecta; order Phasmatodea; family Timematidae; genus Timema; species Timema cristinae. The sequence continues at coordinate 22,437,670 of JBCFYV010002255.1, read as the reverse complement.
AGTAATTCTTAAGGTGACCTGGCGGTCTAGGGGTAAGGTGTCAGACTTCTGTGCTGGGGGTCCGGGGTTAAATCCTCGGTCCCGGCACAGATCTATCTGATTGCCAAATCCTTCCTTCACCTCTGACAAGACGTGCATTAATCACAACTTGTGAATGTGGGGAATGCCAGGCCTCCACCGTGGTTCGGATTCTACGTTAAACTGTAGGTCCTCCAACTAATCTCACAATCACCCTACTACCATTACACATTAGTGTGTGTATAACCCGAATGAATAGTAAGACGCGATACTACTACTACTACTACTACTACTACTACTACTACTACTACACTACTACTACTACTACTACTACTACTACTACTAATAATAATAATAATAATAATAATAATATAATAATAATAATAATAATAATAATAATAACAGTAATTCTTGAATATATGTCAAGAGCATAGTGGAATTAGATGACAAACCTTTTAAATAAAGAGGAAAAGTTGTCATTAATTTCAGGACATCCTTGACAGATATTAAAGATCTGCTGAGGTCCCCATGTGAAGAAAATTAAAATCTAAGTTTCTACATGAGAAATATTTGATTTAGTTTGACAAAAAAAAGATAATCGTTGCTATAAAAACAAATGTGACACAGACATATTCATGACAATAAAAAAACCTACTCTTAACTCACTTTTCTTACATCCTCACACCCCAGCAGTAAAATAAAAAAAATTAAAAAATAGAGCATTGCACACACACATACACACATATGAACATTCATATGGGTGACCTGGCGGTCTAGGGGTAAGGCGTCAGACTTCTTTGTTGGGGTCCGGGTTCAATCCTCGGTCTTAGCACAGATTTATCTGATTATCAAACCCTTCCTTCACCTCTGACAAGACATCTTGTGAATGTGGGGAATGCCAGGCCACCACCATGGTTCGGATTCCACGTTAAACTGTAGGTCCTTCATTTCATCTCACAATCACCCTACCATTACACATTAGCGTAAGTGCGTATAACCCGAACGGGTAGTAAGACGCGGTGCTAATAATAATAATAATAATAATAATAATAACATTCATATGTATACATACAAGTAAACCCCACACACGCATAAATACAGATATATGTACACAGCTGCACTAACATGCATATACGTACACAGCTGCACATACACACTCATACTCACATACAAATATCTACACATAAACGCACACATTTACACATAAACATAAATACACACACATATACACATATTTATATAAATGAAATATACATACATATAAAGACGTACACATACATGAATACACCCACATAATCATAAAGACACATAACACATAAACACTCACTTAAATATTAAATACAAATATACACAAAGACACAAACATATACATAAACACACACATATGTACATCCGCCCAAGCTATTCTGTCGCAATATTTCCGGTCGCCTGGATGTAGGTTATGTCACGTGGACTAGAGAGCGCAGAAGGGGGCGGGGGTAGGTAGGATCGAGCCATGCATGTTTAGGTTCCTCCCTAGGGAAGTTCTAGCTATTGGAAATCAATGTTGCGTTTGGACGTTTACAGACCGTAGCGCGTCGTTTACACCAGGGAGGGAATTCGCGCGCGCTCCACGAGAAACACCCTCCACCCTCCCCGACCAAACTCTATCCCTACCTACCTCGTCGTAGGGTTCGCGTCTGCGTGCCTTTTGTGAGTCGTAACTGACTTGGACCTCATTGCGATGCGTGTGTTGAGGTGAAACTTACTCATCTTTAGTGGGAGTCAAGTTTTTGCTAACGACGTTGATTACGTTTCAAAAGCTATTTAACGAAGCGGGTAGTATCTTTCCTTGACGCACCTAAGAAGGTCTGACTGAGCACTATCACACTTATAGCCCGGTCAAAATAGACATTGACCCTTGCATAAATTCACAAAAAGCTGTGAATTTACAGGCACGTAAGGGATATCACTCTAATGAAATCCTGAAAAGTCCCCATTGATCCCGTGTGTGCAAAATTTTTTATTCAAGCTCAAAGGTCGCAAAAATGGGTTTTTTGGATTTTTTGGCCAAACAGTTAGTTTTAAGATGAAAATAGTTCAGAATAAAATTGTAGATCAGGTAATTATCTAGTAAAATTGTCCTTATACTTTTTTCTCTAAAATTTACCATTTCTGAGAAAAAGCCATTCGAAAGTTAGCTGGATCTGTATTCTCCATAATATGCACACGTTTCCACGCCACCTATGAGGTAGTGTACGAGGCGCGTTTTTTTAACGTGGTTTCCCCGGTAGGCATACTCCACCGTCTGTTGTAGTGGTAAATCAGATCTTATTGAGCTGCTTCTTCTTATTCATTTCTTTATCCATAATTATCTTCTTCTTTTTCCTCTGTATCCTCCTGAGTCGATGTAAATTGTTTGTCGTTGATGTTGGTATCTTCTTCTGTTGAAAGTTCAACGTTTGAACACGACTGGCCTTGACAACTGATGCATGTTGTTGAACAAAATAAGCCCACTTTTTTGCAACTGCATTTCGAACTACACCCCTTCTTACAATTGCAAAAAATATGGTGTTAAGGAGCTTCTCTGGTGCAGGCGGAAGTAGAGTATGGATTGACTCCAGTGCATTGTCAATTAGCTTCCAACCACATTCTTGTGGATCCAGTGCATTGCCAAGCCACACTTGAACCTGGTAATACACTCGATAGAAATGTTGCTGAGCAGAAGCTGAGGTTGGAGGAAGACAAGCTAATTGAACACTTTTTTATTACGTGATTGTTTAGCAAAGGATAAGTAACGATACTTATCAATGCAGGTGATTTTTACTGGAGCTCCATACATTGAAAGAAGAAAGCGAATTCCGTGAACGATTAGAGTTCCTGGCGTAGAATTTAAATCTTCGAACACTTGGGCACATATCACTAAATCCTGTTTTTCGAATAGTTTCAAAATTGATGTTTTACCCCTCCTGAATAATGCTGATGTATTATCACAGCCAGTGAAAGCATGTAAAAATAAAATATGGCGTTTACAGTTAGGGAAAGCTGATAAACTCTCATTTGAAAAAAATTCTGAAGATTATTGAGCCTTGCCAGGTTTCAAAAAATAAATAATTTGGTCACTTGGAGTTCGAGCAGTAATTAATACCAACAGATCAATGTCTTCACCAACAACAACATTTATATTTGCTGGATTAAATCATCAAATAAAGAACGGATTATTTTCAACTCAACTTCTCTGAATTAATCATTATAAATGTATTAGTCACGCAAACTTAAAATTTTACTTGTATTACGCGTCAAATTATGTTCAGAGACAACGTAGTTATGCATATTATGTAGAATACAGCTTCAGCTAACATTCGAATGGCTTTTTCTTAGAAATGGTAAATCTTAGAGAAAAAAGTATAAGAACAATTTTAGTAGATAATTACCTGATCTACAATTTTAGTCTGAGCTATTTTTATCGTCAAACTAACGGTTTGGCCAAAAAATTAAAAAAAAAACCATTTTTCTAACGTTTAACCTTGAATACATTTTTTTTGCAGAGACAGGATCAATGGGGACTTTTCAGGATTTCATTAGAGTGGTATCTTTTACGTGCCTGTAAATTTTCAGCTTGTTGTGAATTTATGCAAGGGTACCCCTATTTTTTGGGCTATTTTGACCGGGCTATTAGGTACAAATGTGCGAAATAGAAAGAGAGGGAATAAAATGAGACGTTCATCCTTTGAGGCCTCTTGTCTATCATTAATCATTATTATTAAAATTAGCACCACGTCTTACTACCCGTTCGGGTTGTACGCATATGGTAGGGTGATTGTGAGATGAAATGGAGGACCTACAGTTTAACGTGGAATCCGAACCACGGTGTAGAACTGGCATTCCATACATTCACAAGTTGTGATTAATAAACGTATTGTCAGAGGGGAAGGAAGGGTTTGGCAATCAGATAAATCTGTGTCGGGACCGAGGATTGAACCCTGGACCTCCAAGCGCAGAAGTCCGACACCTTACCCCTAGACCATCAGGTCTATCAATTGTTATAGCTTACCCTCTTCTTCTAACGAACTTACACACTTACTATGCTATTTTATCCTCAAAAACAATGACTGACGTTTTAAAATTACCTTTTTTTGTTTCCTATTCTAGATTGACGTACGTTACTACAACTTTTTAATCTACATCCTGCAGGAAAACTACATCAGGCCATTTTTGTGGCTAAGTAAAATAACCTAATTTGTAAATTATTTATTAAAAAATATATGTATACAAAAACTACATCAAAATAAAAAATAATAATTTGTTGACACTAAACAACTATTTTTAGAATTTTTTAAGGACCTAACTGTGACGTTACGATAAATCTAGATAGGATATACCATGTTCATTTATTTACGTTTATTTTGGTATGTTTTAAAGATATACTAGTGGTTCGTTGCAGCGATGGCTGCAGATTATTGCACTAAAATGTATTTTAAACTTTTTATTGGGAAAGGATCTATAAAATAAGCTTTCACTAATTTTTTAGTTAAAAGTTTACTCATCAAAGGCTATCAATTTTTCTAGATATTTAGTTTTCGGTGTGTAATTTGATTAAAACGTCCCCCTTCACACTCCGATGAAAACTTTAAAATGACCCCTCTCCCAGCTCTCTATCTATTCGTTGCACCAAACAACTCAATTAACAATTGAGCTGATATATTTTTAAACAAAGACAAATATTTTATTTACCAGTAATATACAGCTATATACAAATCATGGTTTCAATGGTGATGTAAACAAAGAATGATTGCACAGATTAACCACTACCCACACAGAAGGAAAAGATGGAATACTCGATAGGAAAATTGGGTTTTAGTTTTAGGCCACTATTTTTACCAACATCCCGATTCATTAATCTTTAAAATGAGTGCTCTTTTGTCAAAATTTGTTAAGTCAGTTCCTCGTAATTTCTATTACTGAAACGGGATTATTAAATAATATACGAAATATAGATGGAGAGAGTGATAAAATGTGATAGTAATAATGAGAGAGTGTTTGTATGTGTGTTATTGTATAAGTATGTGGGGAGTGTGAGTATGAGAAAGTGAGTGTAAAAGACTAAGAATGAGCCATTGAGATAGATCGATTGAGTGAGCGATTAATGGTGATATTATGTGTATGTGTTATAGAGAGAAATACTGGAAGAAGAGAAAAATAATGTGTATGTGTAATGAGCTAGAGAGTGTGTGTGAGAGAGAAAAAGAATATGTTTGGAAGAGTGTGTGATAAAGCGTGAGAGATATTATGTGTATGGGTGAGAAAGAGAGAATGAAAAATTTCGGGAAAGATATTGTGTGAAAGATAGAGAAGAATGTGAGGCATGTGAGAGCGAGTTTGAGAGAGAAAGTTAGAGGGGGAAATATTAGCTTAAAGAGAAAAAATCTCGATTGAGAGAGAGGGAAAGAAATATAGTTTAAGAGAAAGAGAGTGTTTTAGAAAAAGAGTAAGAGAGAGAAAATGAGAAAGCGAGTTTGAGAAGGAGAGTGGGTTTGAAAGATAGTGATAGTGAGATATAGAAAGTTTTAGGTAGAGAGAGTGAGGTATAGAAAGTTTTAGATAGAGAGAGTGGGATATAGAAAGTTTTAGATAGAGAGAGAGTGAGAGTGAGAAAGTGAAATTGGTTGAGAGTTTGAGATAGTGAGATTGAGAAAGAGTTTGAGTCATAGAGTTTGAGAGAGAGTTTGAGGTAGAGGGAATTTGAAATAGAGGGAGTTTGATATAGAGCGATTGAGATAGAGAGGGAAAGCGTTTGTGAGACAGCGTTCAAGAGATTTAACGTTCGAGAGAGAGTGAGCGAGCATTTGAGAAAGAGCTAAAGAGAGAGAGCATAATAAAGATAATAATGAGATAAACAATGTGTGATAAAGAGTGTATGTGAGGGTAGAGAGTGTGTGTGTGAGAGAGGGATAAAGTGTGAGAGAGAGAATAAGTGTTTTATAGAGTGACTGTGTGTGTGTGTGTGTGTGTGTGTGTGTGTGTGTGTGTGTGTGTGTGTGTGTTGTGTGTGAGGGGAAAGATTATGAGAAACTGTGTGAGAACGTAAGAGAGTTTGATAGAGAGAGAAAGAATGGGAAAATGTAGATGGGAGTACACAAAATATTACTTTTAAATATCAAATCCTCTAAATTAAGCGGTAAAATGAAAACATGGCTCAACTTATGTATTTGTATTGTGTTACTATTTGCTAAAATGAACATCAAATCCATTATTTGAAAAAAAATAACACCAAAACTCATAATTAGATAGTTAAAATAGCTATTTTTTAACATTATCCAAGACCATTTTATCGTTTTTGAGCTTATAGTACATACCTAAACATATTTAAACATAATTTTATCACGAGCGAAGCAAAACGTTTACAATATTTTTACGAACTTGACAACTTAACCTTTTAATTTTCGAATTATGATGAATATTATTGAGTTAAATGTTAATTAACGATACCAAAATTCCAATAATAAAACAATTGTTTCCCCAGTTTAGGAATCTCAATTATTTAGATGTATTGTGACCAGCATCCAAAGAGAAATATTCACCCAAAGAGAAAATGATGATTTTTGGACTAAAAAATAAATATTGAGTTATTAGTTTTTAGCGAAAGAGATATTTTATTTAGAGATTTACAGCCATGCAGCAAATAACGGTTTCCATGGTGGCCAAACAAAGAAAGAAAAACTGAAAATTCTCTGTGAAAATCGGGTTTTCGTGGAAAATTACTATTTTTCCCGACATCCTGGACTACTAACCGTTAAAATGAGTGGACGTTTGTCAAAATCTGGTTAGCCATTTCCTCGTAATTTCTATTACCAGAAATGGGTTTATCAAATTATCTATAAGAAGATGATTGAAACAAAAACTATAAATACTTAAATATTTATACAAATTTTCTTATAACGCTAACAACATTTTCTCTTTATTTTCTCTCGACTCCTCGGAGAGAAGGTATTATGATCGTATGAAAAATCGAACTCGAGATTTTGATCAATGTTGACGTTTTGTGACCACATGAAACCAAAAAAGGGGTTTTCGTATTGCCGTCTGTCTGTACCTTTGGCTAGAGCCAAAACTATTTTATCGATTGGGCTATAATTTAGTATCTGGGGTTTTAATAAGGTCCCACCGAGGGAATTAAAATTTTAACCCTAAAATTAAGGGTAGGTCGGGTAGCTTACTGATGGGCAAAAGGAGGGGGGGGGGGGGGAAATCAATTTTCTCAAAATTTGCTCTAATGATTTTGATTATATCTAGACACTAATTATTATTATAAACAAGATGGCAGTTTTTCTTTGCTTAGATATGAAAATTACTTTGAGGGTACTTTCTTAAGGGAAATTTTCCAATTTTCATAATTTCACCGCAACTGTTTGAAATGCAAAATAAATTATCATTATAAGTTGTAGCACTATAAAAGCTAAAAATCTTTTATTTGAAATATTTTTTTTTTATAAATCAAACAATTTTTCACCTATAAGCAAAATATAGATAGACCTACTTTTTAATTCAGGTCTTTGAAAATGAATTTGATTCTAATGCTCTTTGATGGACAAAGATGTTTCGCTTGTCTCAATTTTTCTGTAACAGTGTTCCTATTTTCCAATGCCATAGAGTATATAATAATGAATATAATTTCATTTATGATCATTTGGGTTTTGTTTCTACAACAATGTGTAGACATATTATTTAGTTTCACAAATCTTACGAGTTTATGTCTATTTTAAGATAAAAGTTAGAGAAAGTCTTAAGATAGTATTTATGTAATTTTTTTTAAAATAAACAACAGATCAGGTGGGTGACCTGGTGGTCTAAGGGTAAGGTGTCAGACTTCCATGCTGGCGGCCGGGCTTCGATCCTCGGTCCCGGCACAGATTTATCTGATTTCCAAACCCTCCCTTCACCTCTGACAAGACATCTTGTGAATATGTGGAATGCCAGGTCGCCACCGTGGTTCGGATTCCACGTTAAACTGTAGGTCCTTCATTTCATCTCACAATTACCCTACCATTACACATTAGCATAAGTGCGTATAACCCGAACGGGTAGTAAGACGCGGTGCTAATAATAATAACAACAGATCAGGCTATTTGGTTTATTCACGAAAATGGCTTGTTGAACCCACGGGAATTGGGTCTTGAGGCAAACACTTTAATCCCAAGTTCCCTGAGGTTGACCAAATGCACTTAAACGTTATATTCAGCAAGTTGCCTATCTGTGACGTAGCGGTTAGTCAATACAGGATTGCCCATATTAATTTAAGCTATTTATATTTTATTAGGTGGATTTTAAAGATATAACGTAGATAAAGAAACCATAAATTCATAATTAATAACGTCTTATGCTGTCATAAAATGGTTTTTTTAATTGTTTTGAAGTAGGCGTTTTTGCAACATCAACAAAAATAAAATTGTCTACTAATCGGGCAAGATTATTGGTATATTCACTGAAATATTCTGTCTAGGGTTCTATAATCAAAATGTTTGTTGGATTTATTTCTAACTAGAAATTTAGATGTTTTATGGTACTAACTTAGGGCATAATTATATTTTATTTTCAATACTCCAATTACGGGTAGCTTACTAATGTCAGAACTTTGAAAATCAGATTTGTTTTGATAATGCTAGAACAATTTTGTTTAAAATTCATCTATTAATTGTAATTCTAATGATTAGAAAAAATTGAAATTTGTTTTATTGCTGATTAGTAATTTAAATTAAGTTTACTAATAGTCTATTTTTGAACATAATGCTCCAAACTATAATTGACTAGATGATAAAAGTAGTAAGATTTTGTATTATCATTACCAACTCGACTGTTTCCGAGGAATGCAAAACTCAGATTATACAAAACAATAATTCTACCGGCTATTTTCTATGGGTGTGAAACCTTACATGAGGAAAACATATTTAGGGTGTTCTTAAACCAGGTGCTTAGAAATATATCTGGTCAATAAAGAGATGAAGATACTGAGTGTTGGAGGAGGTTACATAATGATGAGCTACATACACTGTAACCCGCCTCGGTGGCGTAGTTGGCTAACGCGCTAGTCGTGTTGAGCTCGACTGCTGAGGACGGGGATATCAAGGTTCGAATCTCGGTCAGGTGAACTGAGGGTGGTTTTCTCTAAATGGTTTTATTACATACACTGTACTCATCACAATATGGTGGGCAGGACATGGTGCGTAAGTGGGATATTCTAGATCCTTGTTCAGGGTACTGACTGGCAAACCCAATTGGAAGAGGCCATTGGAAAGACCTCAACACGAATGGGAGAATAACATTAGAATGGACCTGAAAGGGATAGAGTGTAATGAGGTGGACTGTATAGAACCAGCTCGAGATGAGGATAGGGTGTAGTGAGGTGGACTGTATAGAACCAGCTCGAGATGAGGATAGGGTGTATTGAGGTGGACTGGATAGAACCAGCTCAAGATGAGGATAGGGTGTAGTGAGGTGGACTGGATGGAACCAGCTCGAGATGAGGATAGGGTGTAGTGAGGTGGACTGGATAGAACCAGCTCGAGATGAGGATAGAGTGTAATGAGGTGGACTGTATAGAACCAGCTCGAGATGCGGATAGGGTGTAGTGAGGTGGACTGGATAGAACCAGCTCGAGATGAGGATAGGGTGTAGTGAGGTGGACTGGATAGAACCAGCTCGAGATGAGAATAGGGTGTAGTGAGGTGGACTGTATAGAACCAGCTCAAGATGAGGATAGGGTGTAGTGAGGTGGACTGGATAGAACCAGCTCGAGATGATGGTAGGGTGAAATGAGGATGACGGGATAGAACTATCTCAAGATGGGGATATGTTGTAATAAGGATGACTGCATAGAACTAGCTTAAGATAGGGATATGTTGTAATAAGGGTGACTAGATAGAACTATTTCAAGATAGGTATATGTTGTAATAGGGAGGACTAGATAGAACTATCTCAAGATAGGGATAGGTGTCGCACATTTTGTAATAGCAGCAATGAACTTTCGCGTTCCTAACACCGCGTCGTAGAGTAAGTAAATAAGTAAGTGTATAGTAAGCAGTCAGAGGATTGAAAAGTACACTAAAAAAAACCGTGTAGCCATTTGTCATAAGACAGAAGTAACTGTATTATCTTTTTCTGTTATCGCACCGAACGAAATTAACGTTCATTTCCTGTCCTGAAAACAATGAACAGTGTGCCCAAAACTCTTGAAAGTTCAAACAAGAGTCTAGCAGACGATATTACGAAACAAACAAGTAGACCCATAACGTTCTCACAACGTCAACTCGTTAATGCTAACGTCACTTCTTACTTTGACACAAGCCAAGAGGCGTCGTTTACCTTAGCCTTCTTTCAAGGCGCGATGACTTGGTGCAAAAAAAAAAAAAAAACACGAGTGCAAGAATGTTCTAAAAGCGGGCACGTCAAATCGGTGGCCCGATACACTAATTTGTATGTTAAGAGGAATTGTTGATGCACCAAGACTCGTAGCACGATTCATCTTATTAATATTATTATTAGCACCGCGTCTTACTACCCATTCGGGTTGTACGCACTTACGCTAATGTGTAATGGTAGGATGATTGTGAGATGAAATGAAGGACCTACAGTTTAACGTGGAATCCGAACCATGGTGGAGACCTGGCATTCCCCACATTTACAAGATGTCTTGTCAGAGGTGAAGGAAGGGTTTAGTAATCAGATAAATCTGTGTCGGGACCGAGGATTGAACCCCGGACCCTGCACAAAAGTCCGACACCTTACCCCTAGAGCGTATAACCCGAACGGGTAGTAAGACGTGGTGCTAAATATTAAATTACTTACCCCTAGACCACCAGGTCACCTATTTTATCTTGTTATTAGCGTTGTGGAAATAAAATATTAGAGATTTTTTTAAGCGTTACCTCTTACAACCGGTTCAGGCTATACACATATGCAGTAATCAATCTTTTGGGTTAATGATGACGAAGGTTGACTATAGAATAAGGATACCCGCAGTTGTATAGAGCGAGAGAGAGTAGGAACACATTTAGGAAAAAAAAAACTCCTTCGGTACACCCTCCAAGGATCGAACCACGATCCTCCCGTAGTCGGCAATCTAGTACTTTGTGAGAGTGGCGCCTTATACCATTAAGATATTTTGAAATTGGATGCTATTTGAGAAGATATGACAAATTAAGTGGATTTTTTAAAGCACTGCATCTTATAACCGTTCGGGTTATACGCTTATGTAGTAATAACATTAATTTATTAGAGATTAGTAAGAAATAATTTAGAGGAAGTGCACCCGCATTGTCACGGAGAAAGAGACTGGACAACTGTTTAGGGAAGCCTTCCTCAGTGCACCCAACTAGGATAGAACGTTTATGTCCCCGTCTTCAGTAGTTTAGTCTAACACGATCAAATGAAGTTGGTATGCCCAATTTTTACTCTTCATCCACCAGAAATCAATTAGATTTTTTTTTTAATTTGTACACCAAACATGTGCAATGTTTGTAAGCAAGTATGTGTAATTGTGTGAACATTTGTTTTCTTTTATAAAAAAGGAACAAAACAAACGCACGAGAGGTCATAGCTTACGGACACGCATTAGTCATCGATTAAGAGCGATCATCATAGCAGGCGAGTCCAACCCAGCTCCCGGATGGTGCGAGGTATGGACAGAGTAACCGGTAAAAGAAAAGACCTACGATATGCCAGAAATGTGTGCAGTTCATTCGTATTTGAATGATTACTCGAAATTTTCCGTGGTGACGATGGGGGACAAAGTACAAAGTTTTTGTTAATAACTACAGTATGTCCCTATTATGATAGAATGAAGATTTGTGCACAGTGCTTATCTGTGAAGCTATTCTAAAATGGTAAGAAACGGTATTTCAATGAAGTTATTTTTATCCAAATATAATTTAATATTTCAACAATGTTCAGTATTAGTAACTTCTGTTAACTCTTTAAAATCTCCATGAATGTTTAATCATAAATGATCCATGTGCAATAGTGTTGGTGTACAATACATTTACGATTTCTAGCTGACCGTATCACAGAGTAGATTGGCATGTGATGCACGCTCTCAGGAAAATTATTTCAACACAAGATTTAAATTCTAATACTTACACTCTTGCTAAGAGACAAACTTTTCAAATCTTTAAAAAAATACATTTAATATAATTCTAAGTTTATTTTTGTAATTATAAGTATTTAAAAAACTAGTTACTCCCTTCGGTGGCCACGTGGTATAATGCGCTAACCTCGATAGGGTGTAGGGTGGTTTTCATAAAAAGTTTTTTCACTCTCGCTCCATGCAAATGCGGGTAAACTTCATATTAATAAAACCTACCTGAGTCATTTGGTGTATTTAGTACATAAGCATCCAACCCGAACGGGTAGTAAAAAGCAAAGCTTAAAAAAAATTAGATTTTTATTTTAGTTAAGATGGTGACGGTAGTGATTTTTCTGATCTGTAGCTCCTTCAGTATTTTAAATTTTTAATGTGGTCACTTTGATTATATGAGTTTGTCAAGTCGCGTTGGTTCTTAAGTGACGTTATCTAACTCACTTTATATATTTTAATCACAAATAAAATTTAGCTAATATTATTTCGTTATATTTCATTAGGTTATTATTATTTTTTTTTTAAATCAGCTTAGTTATAATATTTATTTTTGTTAAAATTTAATTTTAAATTATCCGACACCTTAACACAGTCAGTTGAGTTTCTGACTAATGAGATAATGGTCTGGGCTTTAATTCTTGGCATAACCCAGAAAATGTATAATTTTATGAAATGTGAGTTTACCCTTTAACAGTGATGATTAAACATTTAAGGTTCTTAAGTTGTGTCTTACTATTTTTAAGTTAGTTTATAAGTCGTGGAGTGATTCTAACAGTAGGTTTGGAAAGTATAAGTTAAATACCTAAAATTTACAAATACATATTTTTAAATATTCGAATAGGATCATAAAACAGACACATGAATAAAATATTATGTTCATAAAATGTCTTTTAAATAAATAATTTTTATGTTTAATACATTAAAATACGAGTATTACATAGATTAGATATTTGGTTACTAAATTCATGTCCCTGTTTTTTTTTCATTCATGTAGTTTTGATTTTTTTTTTTTAAATACAACTTGAAGCATAGTTAATTAAGGTGGTGATGTAGGGAACGGAAGAAAATGCCAGTATTTTTTCAGTTTTTGTATCAAAACAATAAATATAATATTGCTCCAGTATAAACATAGAGTTTAATTTTCTTTATGTGGTGATATCAACAGTTTTTGAATATTTGTCATGAGCGTATCGGAATTAGATGACAAACTTTTTAAATGAAGACAAAAAAGTTGTCATTAAATTCCAGGACACCCCTGAAAGATATTCAAGAACTTTTGTAGGTCACCATGTGAAGAAAATTAAACTCTTATGTTTCTACTTGAGAATTATTTTATTTATTTTGACCAAAATAATATTTTGATAAAAAAAAAAAACCCTGATTTTTCCTAGTTTTTCTTACATACCCACCTTAGCATTAGTCCTTTTTTTTTAGCATCGCGTCCTACTACCCTTTTGGGTCCTACACTTACGTATTAATCACGCTAATGGGATCCTGGGAGTTATATTCATAGGAAGCCTACCAGAATTTGCGTGGAGCAGAGAGTGGAAAACCATTTTGGTAAAACCACCCTTTATACACCCGAGTGAGATTCGAACCTCGATCCACCCGTCCTCGGCAGTCCATCTCAACATGAAACTAGTGCGCTAGCTAGCTGCATTATCTAAGCGGGTTGTAAGATTTTTAATATTATAAGGAAGGACATATTGATGTCTCTTTTCTCCGTTTCAATGTAAACCATATTTTGAAATAACGAAACATCTCTTAAATAAATCAAGACTTTTACAACGAGTTTCATAGATAGGATAGGAGACACCTTTAACCAATTAATGTATGCATAAGATATAATAGCTAACAGAATCAAATTTAAATTACACATTTAAAATAATTGTCTACAATACGGGTTAGGCTATTTTTTTGAAGAAATTCAACAGCATTAACGCCAAGAGAGAAAGAAAGGGAATAACTCAGTGAAAGTCAATTGTGGAAAATAAACCCTAATGCACTGGATGAATATTACATTAACGTCTTGGTACCAGTTTTGTAGATTTTACGTAGGAATAAAGTTTTATGAACAAGCGTGGCGAGGACCAGGCTTAACTCGACCATTTGACATTTCGTCTGTCTTTCTGTACGGATGTCTGTCAGATGCATGGAAATGTTTTATCTGAATAAACCTAGACCTATTTATGTATATACATAGCTTATCATTCTGGACCTTGCATTTCAATATGGTGGCTGCTAAAAAGGCATTTATTTTAATAGCTCACATCAAATGGTTTGTATTTAAAATTCTAAGCTATTCATCGAGTACTTGGCACGTTTTTTTTTTAAATTTGACTTATAGGGTGAAACTTACGTCTTAACCATATGAACAGAAATTATTCTTCATGAATATAATGCATTATTGAATATAGTATTAATTGTTTTTTGTCTGCTTGATCACTGCTGTAAAATATCAATTTTGAATCCAAGGAGATATATATGGTATGTATTTCAACTTGGAATTCAAAAAGATATCTTAAAACTGTTGTAACCATAAGAACATGGAGGGAGGTCTACTGTTCACAGAACTACTCGTAAGACTATTAACGGTAATAACATGGAGGGAGAGATGTCTAATGTTCATATAACTAAAATTTTATAAGTTTAAGAAAGAATATCTAAGAAATGAATAGTGGTTTCGTGTGAAAATGAATTTAATTTATTTTCCATGTCTGTTTTTCGACCTGAGTGGTTTTTGCACTGACACGGTAAATTTATTGTCATTATCATTGTGTCAACCTGGCGGTGACGGCAGTTGCGAGGTTGTGAATTTATGACTTCTCAGATTTGTGGTTCTTAACTCCCATCTTTAGGGAGTAGGTTGGATGTCGGATAAAACCGACTGGAGCTCAAAGTAAAACATACAAAACTTTACCAACTTAAGGCGATTGGCCCTTTTCATTTGGCGTGGAAATGCAGAGCCATGGAAATAAACGGTTATCTTCAAGAATTTTTATTTTTTTGGCAATGTTCATTTTGGAAATAGATTGTTCAAGAACATAAGCATGTTGATTAAGCTATACTTTTTATATACACACCTCCACTATAATTTTAACAGTGATCAGATATCGATAAAAATCGATTTTTTCAAGAGAAAACTGCTGGTTTCATAAAAAAAATATAAGAAAATGAACAATTAATAAACATCGATACATTATCTTAGAAGGGGTGTTGAAAATATTAACATACAAATTTCACTCGTTCTCGAGAAAACTGGTATTTCCTAAAGTATGATTTTTTCTGCAAGACTTGTCTGGTAGCTAGCTAGTTTCCGTGATTCATCTGTTCTTGTTGGCGCGGAAATATACTTTGGTCGGTTGGTAAGCCACGCCACGCCTTTCACCCTCCCACCCACCAACCCACAAAATAGGTTTTAGACTTGCACTCGATAGGGCCAACGGCCTTAAGGTAGAAATACACTCCGTTTCAAGATAAACACTCAAATTAAGAGGATATTGGGGGTCTTTTGAATCTGTCTGGAAATCGAAACTGGGACTTTAGGAATAGCATACCAATGCGCTACCACTGAGTTATCCAGAACTCGTCCAGTACTCCGGGTCATTCTTCACTCATAATTTAAGGTTTAATTTGTATATGGGCGTGTGGGAATCGTCAGCTAGAGTCTGTTCATGATTAGTGTTTACCTGGATGACAGTTACAAAATAATATGTTTAGGTTTTGGGTTGCCAACACTTGTAAGAGATCACTGTTTTGTTATAAATGTTAAGTTTTTTTTAATTACACGTTATATTTTACATTTAAAATAACGTAAACTTAAGTTTTTTCCACTATTTCATTACCTATAATCATTTCTTTCTACCCAATCCAAACAATATTTAAAAGATAATTGAAAGTACTTATTCTTCGTTTTAGAATGTTATCTATGATGTGTAATATAGTAAATACATTAATACCTTTTAATACAGGCATCGTATATACATGGAACAGAGAAAATATTTGTTAATTTTTTACATATAATAAATTAAATTATTATTATTTTATCGTATTTCAAAATATTTAACCGAATAAAATATATTTATCCACTGCGTGGGTGCATCATGGTAAATAACTTGTTTCCGTCATGTTCAATAACATGGTTTTAATTCGTCGATCGCCATTTTAAAGCTTTGTTCTTCAGACCTTTTATAAATGTGCTGTGAAAAATATTTTTTTTTAGGTGAAATAAAACGATAAATAAGCTTAGTGCCGGAATTAATATATATATATATAGTATTGGCTTAAATTACTGTGGCTTACTATCCCATTCATACATTACCATAGGTTTTCATTAGTTATCCAAAGTGACAGTTTTCAACTGTTACTGTAGGGATACATTAGGGACTATTTCTAGTAACTTTATGTGCTGTCATCCAAGTAAACTAGGGTCGAGAATGTATTATACTTATAGCGTGCAATAGTATCGTGAGGTATCAGATACCACTGCCATCTGAGACTCGAGAGGGTAATAATGCAATATAGTAATTTTAAAGATAGATTTAAATTTATATCAACACACAGGTTGCAAATAATTGTAATTACAGCACTGCATAACAGGCCTTCCGGGTTGTAGATAGTTGTTATATCTGATACCTCACGATACTATTGGTCGCTATAAGTAGATGAAATAGGTGACTTGGTGGTCTAGGGGTAAGGTGTCAGACCTCTGTGTTGGGGGCCCGAGGTTCAATCCTCGGTCCCGGAACAGATTTATCTGATTACCAAACCCTTCCTTCACCTTTGACAAGACGTGTATTAATCACAACTTGTGAATGTGGGGAATGCTAGGCCTCCGCCGTGGTTCGGATCTCTCCATCACCCTAACATTACACATTAGCGTAAGTGCGTACAAACCGAACTGGTAGTAATACGCGGTGCTAATAATAATAATAATAATAATAATAATAATAATAATAATATAAGTAGAGAGAGACTCCTACACGTTCATCTCAAGTTCAGCCTAATTAAACTATTAGTCAACAATGATTCAGAGAAGTGGACGAGTCCTGAATATTTCAGTGGCAAAGCATTGACGTGCCAAATCTAAGGTCCCGGGCTCGATTCCCGTTCAAAATATGTTTTGGTCAAAATAAATTAAATATTTCTCCGGCATAAATATAGCGTTTAATTTTCTTAACATGTTGATAACAATCATTGTTGAATAATCTGTCAAGGGTGTCATGAAATTTAATGACAACTTCTTTTCGTCATTTAAAAAAGATTCTCATATAATACTGTTATGTTCATTACATATATTCCACAACTGTTGATATCACCACGTGGAGAAAGTTATTATTATTATCATCACCATCATCATTATTATTATTATTATTAGCACCGCGTCTTACTACCCGTTCGGGTTACACGCACTTGCGCTAATGTGTAATGGTAGGTTGATTGTGAGATGAAATGGAGGACCTACAGTTTAACGTGGAATCCGAACCACGGTGGGGGCCTTGTATTCCCCACGTTCACAAGTTGTGATTAATACGTCTGGTCAGAGGTGAAAAAAAAAAACCTAACCAAAACAATGCCCTTTTCTCGCGTCCCCTACTCTCCCACTTAAAATGGGGGAAATCCCATCTTGACTTGGGACTACGTCACAGGAAAGCAACGCCGTTAAGAGATTCAATGAAATGTCAGACCAACGATTCGAGGCCGAGTACCTCAATAGTCGGAATGTACGACTCGACCGAGGGAATTAGAGCAAGTAGGCAAAGTGAATACCGTAGCGGAGAGTAAAGAATCGGCCTTGAGCCTAGGTATCGGGTGTAAGAGTTGCTTGACAGGATGGTAGGAGCGGCCTTGAGCCTAGGTATCGGGTGTAAGAGTTGCTTGACAGGATGGTAGGAGCGGCCTTGAGCCTAGGTATCGGGTGTAAGAGTTGCTTGACAGGATGGTAGGAGCGGCCTTGAGCCTAGGTATCGGGTGTAAGAGTTGCTTGACAGGATGGTAGGAGCGGCCTTGAGCCTAGGTATCGGGTGTAAGAGTTGCTTGACAGGATGGTAGGAGCGGCCTTGAGCCTAGGTATCGGGTGTAAGAGTTGCTTGACAGGATGGTAGGAGCGGCCTTGAGCCTAGGTATCGGGTGTAAGAGTTGCTTGACAGGATGGTAGGAGCGGCCTTGAGCCTAGGTATCGGGTGTAAGAGTTGCTTGACAGGATGGTAGGAGCGGCCTTGAGCCTAGGTATCGGGTGTAAGAGTTGCTTGACAGGATGGTAGGAGCGGCCTTGAGCCTAGGTATCGGGTGTAAGAGTTGCTTGACAGGATGGTAGGAGGTCGCGACGCGGATTATTACCCCACATAAAACACTTGTGTGTTACACGCTGTCAATGCTCCTCTCTCTTTTTATATCTACTTTCGTCCGTTAGGTCGTGGCCACACTAGCGGTCACGACTGGTATACCTCCATTATTCATAGAAAGTACCTTTTTTTTTTTACCACCATGTCTTACGACCTGTTCAGGTTATACACATATATGATAATTACTCTAATGGATTATAATTATTATTATTATTATTATCACTGCATCACCATATGAAGAAAATTATTACTATTATCATCACCATCATCATCATTATTATTAATATCATTATAATCATCACCACCATCAATATTATATTATTATCATCAATACTGCATCACCATATGAAGAAAATTATTTATTATTATCATTTACCTATAATTATCTATGATTATTATCTCATGCATCACCATCATCATCATTATTATTATTATTACTATCAGCATCGCGTCTTACTACCCGTTCGGGTTATACGCACTTACGCTAATGTGTAATGGTAGGGTGATTGTGAGATGAAATGGAGGACCTACAGTTTAACGTGGAATCCGAACCACGGTGGAGGCCTGGCATTCCTCACATTCACAAGTTGTGATTAATAAATCTCTTTTCAGAGGTGAAGGTAGGGTTTGGCAATCAGATAAATCTGTGCTGAGACCGAGGATTGAACACCGGACCCCCAGCAGAGAAGTCCGACACCTTACCCCTAGACCGCCAGGTCACCTACTCTAATGGAGTAGGGATGAGGAAGAAAGCATTTTGAAAGTAATCCACCCGCATTTACGCGGAAAGATGGTGGGAAACAATTTAGGGGGGAAAAAACCCACCTTCATTAGACCCGACCCGGATTTGAACCCACATCTCCCCGTATTAAGCAGAACGAGAGTGACTCCTTTGACAATGTAACCACTGAAACGGGTGAGAACAACTTTATCTGACTCTTGTAAAAGTTATTAGATCAACATTCAAGTATTCATACGTAAAGCCATAATATGAATTTCAGCTGTAACTTTTAATAGATGTTACTAATAGGCGTCACTAGTGCTTCATTATTAGGGAGGTAAGAAGGTGGCAAAATAAACCAATTTAAAACATCATACCGGAAGATTAATCTGAATAATATGATAGGAGAATTACGTAATAAGTCTATTATTCATACAAAAAAAATTACCTCAATAACTTTAGCATTCCACCAAAAAGTGCGTTTTTAATTTTCTAAATGATACAATTTATTCTTTCTTTTATGATAGGTGGTCTAGGTGTAAGGTGTCGGACTTTTGTGCTGGGGTTCGGGGCTCAATTCTCAGTCCCGGCACAAATTTATCTGATTACCAAACCCTTCCTTCCCCTCTGACAAGACATCTTGTGAATGTGGGGAATGCCAGGCCTCCACCGTGGTTCGGATTCCACGTTAAACTGTAGATCCTCCATTTCACCTCACAATCACCCTACCATACACATTAGCGTAAGTGCGTATAACCCGAACTGGTAGTAAGACGCGGTGCTAATAATAATAATAATAATAATAATAATAATAATAATAATAATCAATCAATCAATCAATCAATCAATCAATCAATCATTGTTTATTTAGGATTTAAAAGAAAAATTACATAGATTAGTTTTTGATACAATCCCGAAGTACCTAAAGGTACATCTTCAGGTCTTGTTGTTAAATAAATATTTAAAAATTAGTAAAAATTATAATAATAAAATAATTAAAAAAACAAAAATATTTACACATATCATAACATAATAATAATAATAATAATAATAATAATAATAATAATAATAACACTTTATGGTAGCCTTTCAAGAGTATCTCAGTAGAGAAGATTATTGAAGGGGCATGTAGTCCCCCTGTTCTACTACTAGAAGGGATTATGCTACTATTAATACTTATTGAATAACAAAATAACTTACAAAATTAGATCAATATTGGCTTAACATATTTTTTTTTCTTTCTAAAAATTAATTCTAATGAAATTGAACCCAATAAAAACTCGAATCAAACCAGTTTATGCACGTTCATAGCTGACCAATTATATCAGCACTCAACTTACAAACAAACTTGAATTTTTTAAGTCTTTAATTTATTACTATGAAAAGAACATGCTTCTTTTATGAAACGATAAAGGTTTCATTCTTACCAGGATTTAAACCCAGGAACACTCCAACGAATGAGCTCAGATACCTTCCCACCCCCCCCCCCTCCTCCCCAACGTTTAACGGGTTCTTACAAAGCCATCTGGGCTGTACAAATATTTACGTTGAATGGGTTAAAGATGGTAGAATTTAAGGGACAAGTAAGATTATATCTCGAAGGCTACAAATTTACACTAGCAAAACCACTATCCACGGAAATAGTTAGATGGTGGAGGGGGTAAAGGGGAACATGTTCCACCCAATATTCTACTCCAATTTAACCCTTAAATTAAACAATCTTAGTATCGTAAGAACCGTAAAAGAATCAATTATCAAGTGTTTTATTTAGAAAAATTAAAATTCACGTTTGAAGATTTGGAGTAATGCATAAGTGACAAGGTAATTTTTTAAATCATAATTCATTATGTAAACATATTATTTGTGTTATTCATGTGATACTATCTTTATATATGAATTAGAGGGAAAATAAGTTCTGTCCCCATTACCTCTCCCAATAATTGAGAGTTATCAACAATTATGCCACAATCTATAATATAATTTACTTGTTCGGTGAATATTTGGATGCTATTATGGCAGAGAATCCTATGCCTTTTAGAAATTTCGTTGAGTTTTCTTAAATAATGGGTATGGACTTTAGATTCACATAAAAAAAAACAGGGTGACCAGATGCAAAGGAACAGGAGGACACCCAAAATGTAGGATATTCAAGAAAAATATAAGATGCTACAAAATAAAAATTCAAAATGTACTCGTACAAATTCACTTCATGTGTTTTATTGATAACCATGGTGTCACATATTTCTGTACGTTCAAGAATATTCTTCAGATGAAATTATGAATTAAGACGCTCTATTAGATTGGTTGCTGACGGAATTCACGAAACCAATAGAAGTCACAAATTTTCTCACGTGAACACTACGTGTGGCAAGTTTTCCGATGAAAACGCACGAAGACTACTTACTAGTGATAACTGACATGCCATCTTACGACAATTTCTAAACACATGATCTCTTTGAGAGCAGCTCACACCAAAAGATGACAAATTTGTTTATCTTATCTAAATGAAGGATATTTTTGAACGTTTGGAAACTCCTCCCTGACACCAGACAGATGTAAAAAAGGAGGACGTCTGTTCACCTTGAACTTAAAATCACCAAATGTCTCAACAAATATTACAATATGTCCCCAACTATCCCTGTGACTTGGACATAGTTGAAGTAGGTGATGTTTTCTTTTAGATATGACTCGTATGAACAAAATCATTGCGTCCTATTCACAAATTAGGCCGTGCCCCAAGTCACTGTACTCCAGAGTGACGCCGCCTATGGGACACTTTCTCCTGAGCGGTTGGTGTGGACCAGGCCTGAGACGAAGAACTTGCGGTACAAACCTTCTAGCCAGCTAGGCCTGGCCTGTATTCATTTCACCAGAGCAGTGAATACATTTTCTACGCGGGTTGCCACATGGTACCTCGGGTATCAGACCTTCAAACAAAGCCTTTTAGGACACACAAAGGACCATGATGCAACGCGCCACTATTTAGCTAACGCAGTGGGCTCCTTTAAACAGACAAACACGTAAGCTACTTCTTACATAACCAGTAAGGTTAAGTGGACATTTTATTCTTAGCATTTTCGGGGGCAGACACACTAAATTGAGGGACCATCCGTCCCCGAAATAAAACTTAATTCCCAGATTGATAAGTTCTCTGATTTAATCCCAGATTTGTTTGAATAGAGCAATGAAATTTTGAATTAATATATGGCATCACTCTTGCAATAGACTGAAATGCCAATGACGAGGAAACTGAGGTTTGAATCCCAGTCGGATGAGTTGAGGATATTTCCCGTAACGGTTTAAATTATCCCACCACGCAAATGGGGGTATACATCCTCTAAATGTAACCTTCCTCATTTCTAACTCATGCTCTTAAAAATGATTATAGCCCGAAAGAGCAGAAAAACGCAATGCTAAACATAACTAATCCAATCATTTTCTAAAAGGTTTAAACCAAAGTAGAATGTAGCATCACTGATTTTTACCTCATTTCTTAAGGTGGGGATGTTTGAAACGCGATTTAAGGTGTTTTTGCAGCTTTTATAACAAAAAAATTGTATATATAAGATAAATAAAATATTTCTCCAGTGAAAATATAGAGTTTAATTTTCTTGACATGGTGATATCAACAGTTGTTGAATATCTGTCAAAGGTGTCCTGTAATTTAATGACAACCTTTTCTCTTGATTTAAAAAATTCCTCATCTAATTTTGCTATTCTAATGAGAGATATTCAACAACTATTGATATCTCCATGTAAAGAAAATAAAAATAGATGTTTATACTGGAGAAATATTTTGTTGGTTTTGATCAACAAAATGTTTTAGTATAAAATTTGCAAAAACACTTGCCTTTTCTCACATGCCCTTCCACACCATCTTTATTCCTTGCCCTTGATTTAATTTTTATAAATTTCTTATTTATTGATTATATGAATGTGACTAAGATATCTTACAAACGATTAACGAGCCTAGTGAGAGATTTGGAACTATGCTAGCAGCATCACTCACTTAAACTCGAGACTGCTACACAATCAGCAATCAGTCATCGAGAAAATGTGAAGAGTTGAGTAACCAATAGGCATCTAAACAGTAGCTTAACAGTTTTTCATAATTTAACATTTTAACATTTCTATTTAAATTTGCAACTTTATATTATCATTAAAATCCCATTAAAAAGTAAACATAAAGCTATAAATTCAACAAGCATTCCGACCCCACCTGAAACACGGCTTGGCTCTAAATAGGGTCGCGACCCCCTAGGTTGGAAACCACTGCTCTACCATGTAATATGTATCATTCAAATGGCGACTACCTTCTCCCGTCAATGATTTTAGAGCATATATACCTGAAAATGTCAACAACAAAAAATAGTCATTATAAAATCACTGGTGAAAGCCCTAGAACGTACAGTCCAATATTTATAGAAAGAGCCTTTTTAAAAATAAAAATATATTTTTTATTAACAACATTGATAACATTTTACTGTATTAATATTATTATTTTTTAGGTATTAATATTATCTATCAAAAATGACAGATGAATATCACATGACCAGACGTATGAATACTTAAAGATAGAGCTAGTAACTTTTGTATCCATCCGTATCAGTGTACACATTTAATACATTGCCACATTTCATAGACCTAATTTATTAGTAACACGAATATAGAAAAAATGACTTTATCGTGGAAATGGTAACTATAGTCTGTTTACATCAGAACATCTGACATCTACATTATTTTTTTTTAGCACTGCGTCTTACTACCCATTCGGATTGTAGAGCTATGTACTAGGCCTAATTATTATTATATGTTAGAGTTCAGTAAGATTGAGCTTAAAGGAAATATACTCGAATTCGTATGGAGGGAGAGTAAAACACCATTTGAAAATAACATCCCTGCTCAGCACACTCATCCGGGATTCGAACCTCTATATCCCTATCATCGGCAGTTTAGTCTCCTGAGAGACTTAGCGCCTTAGACGGCAAAGCTTTATTTTTGCTTCAAACAGACAAAAAAAAACTCATTTTATTTCTTCTAGTCCGGTTTTTAATTAGGCCCAATTTAAAATAACTCAAATCCAAATTTTAAAATGTTGGCTTCTAGGTGCACATGTTCGTGCACAAGGGCTACTAATTTTAAATTTCAGACCTTTGCATACAGTAAATATACTCCATTCATGGTAGGAATTACTCTCTTAAAAGTCTTTTTTCCTACCAATATCCTACTATATAATAGATTTCTGGTAGTGAAAAAGGTCTTTCAGAAAACAATTCCTACGGAGAACGGACTTTATACGACGCAATGCTCATGACATGCAAACAAATTATTCATTTTATTAATAGTTTATAGATAATAATTTTATTATTAAAACACAAAATCAGTAATTAATAATTTTTTATCAATGAAACAAACAACATTATCCTTTTGTTCCGTGAAATGGTATGGTCATCTAATGAGGATGGAGAAGGAAAGAATGCCATGAAAGAGATGGGAAGAGAAGATAACAGAAAGTTTACAAGTTAGAAGATAAGAATGGAAGCATTTAAATGAGCAAGAATAATGGAATGATAGAGGAAATCGGAGTCATTTTACTAAACTGACCTAGCCACAGGCTGGAAACAATTGAAGATGATGATTTCAAATTAGATTTCAAATGATTTTCCTTCTCTAGAGTAAACGACCTCATGGTGTTGTGGTCTGTGAACCTGGCCACGATTTTAGAGGTCTCGGGTTCGATTTCTGGCTGGTGCCTTGGGTATTTCTTTCTTGAAAGAGGAATTACCCCAACGGTCACCAGGGTTCTGTTAATTAGGCTCAAGTTATGTCTAAGTGTTTCCACACCTTCATACTCACTATCACCATCACCTAATTTTACCGGAACATAGAAAGAGCCTCCACGGAAAGGATGTACGATTAGTAAATTTGGGCGTCCCCTGGGCAGCGGTACATTAGTACCGGCTAGTCTTTCTACAAACTGGGCTACGAGTGGTTTTTCCCAGACGAGCTATATTATAATTATTCTCTGGAGTAATCACTAGATACAAAATTCTGGCAATTCTTGGTCTAAGGTGTTACTATACCAACACATTTTGTTTGGGTTCAGGGGATCAACTAACATCCACTAAAATCTCTAATTCGATTTTTTTGGTGATCATTATTTCCTCTCTCCTATGGGTTAAGAGAAAGTAAAAAAGGGATATGTAAAATAGCAATAATATGTGGAACATCGATTCGTCACCGCTCATCACAGGCGGGAGATATATATATATATATATATATATATAATATCATATATAGAGAGAGAGAGAGAGAGAGAGAGATAGAGAGAGAGAGAGTTACTCGAACACCAATTCGAAACGCAAAATTTCCGCCAAATTGTGTCAAGATTAGTTAGGAAATTTGTACAGTTAGTTTGAAAACATTATTTCCTCGTAGCAGTGAGTTCCGGTAAGGCTGGTTTACCAGTTCCCACACATTTGATGTTCTCACACATCTTCCCCACCCCCCCCCACCCTCCTTTCCATCAGCCATCGCCGCCACCCCTCCCCTCTCACCCTCTATACATTTACACAACACGGAGACAAGAGCGTGACCGTCACACTAACGTCCACACTTCCAACACAGAATTGAGCTACGCACTCAAGGCCCTGTTCACACGAGCAGCGTTCTCTCGCAGTGATGGTACAGTCCGGTTATTAAAGGGACATAACATGACATCAAGAAACGTAGCATCCGCCAAACTTTCGTAGGAAGAACCTTATCTGGCATCTAGAAACGTAACTTAAATATAATTTTCATAGGAGGAATATTTTCTGATATCTATAAAAGTGACTAGAGTCGAATTTTCATAGAAAGATCCATATATGACAGCCATTATAGTAACTACAGTCAAATGTTCATAGAAAAAAACTTTTTCTGTCATCAAGAAACGTAGCATCCGCTTCAGTGGCCGTATGGTATAGGGCATTACTCTCGTGTTAGACCGGCTTGCTGATGACGGGGAGATCAGGGTTTGAATCCCGGTCGGGTCTATTGAGGGTCTTTTGCCCTAAATGGTTTCCCACTCTCATTTCAAACAAATATTTAATGGCTAGAAAAGCAACAATATCTACTTTCACGTAATCATACGTCAGGTCATGTGATATTCAGCATCACTTTTGATAGATATTATTATTATGATTAAAAATAAAGATATAGTAATTGTTATCAATTATGACCTCAAACAAGTGTTAATTCTTTAAATCTTTTTCTTTGAAAATTAGACTATGGTAAGGAACTTTTATAATAATACGAATAATACATATCTATTTTTTTATATATATATATATTTTGCAATCAGCATTGATGACATTACATTGACATTTTATTAGTTTTCTTTTATAGATAGGGCTATTATCTATGAAAAATTACTACAGTTACGTATCCTATTAGCCATGACTTAACTTATCGGTATATTTTTTTAATGTACATTTTAAAGGATATAATTAAAGCTAAACAGGTCCTAGTTATAAAAAAATAAAACTTTGAACAAATGACTAGCGCACAGGAAATAAGCCAACAAAATGTTGATGACACTATCAGTTGTGCGTGCATCAGCTCACTAGGAACGCCAAATATTATGTTAAAAGCAGCACGTGATTTAAATGTGGTCGCTAATTTTAAGTTAAGTACCATAAACAATTATCTAAGAACCCACGTAGCTCAAATCCTTGTAAAAATTTTTTTTTGTTAGCTTGAAATATTATTGATGGGTCAGAAATTTGAACCAAAAGTCTTTTATTTGATTATTATACATTTGAGGGCAATATAACTACCATTAAAACCTCTTCGGTGGTCATATGTTCTAATGCGTCACTCTCGGAATAGACTAGACTGCTGATGATGGGGATATAGTGGTTCGATCCCGGTCGGGTGAACTGAGGGTGTTTTTTCCTAAATGGTTTCCCACGCTCTCAACAAAAATGCGCGTACACTTCCTTTAAGTTCAACCTTCCTCGTCCGTAATAAATTAGCGTATCAGTACATAAGCGTATAACCTGAACGGGTAGTAAGATGCGGTGAAAAAAGTACATAAAAAACATGAAAGTGGGCCTTCGCTTGTACAGTTAGTTGTTCATGACTAGTGAAGCTTACAAGATGGGCATGATCTTTAGTTTATGACATTATATTCTTGAATTTAGAATGAACCTGAGCACGGCATATTTCTGGAAAGCTCAATGGTAAGATATTCTGAAAATTGAAAAAGGACACCTGGACATGGGAATCGAATCCGGGCAGCCACCTTCGGCATATGCGATCCCTTACAATTATAATAATTGTACAAGTGGCAGCAATAATCCAATTACCGAGACTAAGATGGGTGCGTTATCTGATAGTTCGTGATCTTAATAAAATCACACATTTGTAGCCGATGATTTCCGCCACGTCCATCATAGACTCTGCCTTAAAATATGAATGGAAAATGACCTTGGGCAGGGAAGATTCCTGGATATTTCAGTGATTAGACATTGGCATACTAAGCCAAAGATCCCGAGTTCGATTCCGGTGTCCAGGTGTCAATTTTCAAAATATGATATCTTGATGGAGAATTCCTCAATAAAAAGCATAAATAATAGCTTCAGCTATTTGATTCTTTCAATGGCACGCTAAGACAAGGTTCCTAGGTTTTATTACCGTGTCCAGGTGTGGTTTTAAAAATTCACAAATATACATACAGTATATATCCTGATTTTTGAAGTATGAACAGAATCTAGCCTGTGGCATGGTCAGTTTAGTAAAATGACTCCATCTTCTTATAAACTTTCACCACTATTTCTCCTTTAATTGCGCCAATCCTTCTCTCAATTTTACTCTTTCTGTAATTTGATCCTCCCACCTCTTTCTTGACCTCCCTTGCGGTCTTTGTTTTTCTTACATACTTTATTTCATTAATTTTCTTTTGCATATTAACTTATTTCATCCTCATTACATGCCCATAACATCTCAGTCTTGCTTCCTCTTCTAACGCATGTACTCTCTGTGCCTACACTCTTACCCGAATAATATAGAATGGTAGTTACTAAAG
This sequence comes from Timema cristinae, assembly GCA_039000515.1. Classification (NCBI taxonomy): domain Eukaryota; kingdom Metazoa; phylum Arthropoda; class Insecta; order Phasmatodea; family Timematidae; genus Timema; species Timema cristinae. Next base: position 22,409,411 of record JBCFYV010002255.1, on the reverse strand, counting down.
CTACTAAAACCATTTTAATATATTCATACATCAAGTAATGTTATCTGCAGCTGTGACTTTTGATAAATACTATTAATACCTACAAAATAACACAAATAATATAATAGCATATTATCTATTGTTGCTGAAAATAAATATATTTGAATATTCTAAGTTGTTCTTCCAACCAAGACCAGCCTATACTTATTTACTCATCGACTTACAAACCAACTTAAAGTCAAAAACTGATACCTCACTAAGATACTCGGCCGTCACTTTATCATTGAGAAATGGGAAAACCACTTATACATTTTTCTTTCATACAGGTAACCGAATTCGGAATACTTAGTTCATTAGTCAGACGCGGTAACTGAATGAGATAAACAGTGGTAAAAAAAAAAGTGCGTGACTCGATCGGAAAGGATTTCTCGCCTTAAAGTGTTGTGTCACTAACACGAATAAGACAATAGACAATGGCCACACACACACACACAAACTCTCTCTCAAAATGTCCTCTCTAGAACAATGAATCACCGTTACCAACCTTCAGACGTTGGCCTAGTCTGGACCGAGGTTCAACTCCCGGATGAGGGAGGTTTCCACATTCCTGTTACTCGGGTAAGGCATGGATGACTGTGAACGCAGTGGCGTGAGAAGAATATTCCTTTCAATTAAAGTGACCATTTTATTCTTGATATATCTGGTGAAAACTATTCTAAATTCACTGATAGAAGTAGGAAAGAATATACCACAGTTTGGGTTATAATAAACTTGGGGAAGGACTTTTCTCTTATCAGAATTGTTATGTATATAGTCGACCAAGGCAGTTTTGGGGTAAAGTGCTAGCCCCAGGACCAAATGTTCGTCGGTTCAAACCCAGCCGGGGCCAACACATTTTTCTTGGGCGATAAAAGTCCGTAACACAACTTCCTTCGGAGGGGAAGTAAAACCGACAGTCCCATGTCGATTGTGGCGTATAAAAGAACCCTGGAAGGTATGTGAAAATAATTTTCCCAGCAAAATTGGTAGGCTCTTTCGCTCCCACTCATAGAGATTCTCGTGTGCTGATATAATCAGTCGGTTCATAAGGTGCGTGTTAAATACCTCAAACAAATAATAAAACTAACTTTATCTGTATAGGCTTCCCAGATGGTTTATGTCACAAAAATAGGGATATAGTTGTCATTTAAATTGTGCATAGTTTACTGATCAATCTTTGTGGTCTTAGAGTGAGTTGTTCACCTCAGGAACCGATGTTCTTGGGTTCAAACCTAGCTGAGGTTGATGCAATAATTATTCTTGAACGTTACAAATCCGTAGCACAGCTTCCTTCAGAGGGTAAGTAAAAAGTCCATGTCTTAGAATAGGAAACAAGATAAAGGTAAATTTTAAAAGGGTTTTGGCAATGTCCAGGAGAAATTATTAAAGTGAGTATGTAAACTCGTCAGAGGAAGATGGGAATTCTTATTATCGTACTGACAAAATATCTCCCAGGGTAAACTGCTCATTATCTTCTCTCTATTTCTATTCTGTACATTGTTGTCTTAGGGCCAGATTCATGGCCCAAATCCATAGTTAGACTTGTTGAGCCTCAAGTGTGGCTCCAAACAAACAAAAGACGTCACCTACCAGAATGGAATGGGCCAGTTTCGAGTCCAGGTAGATATCTTATAATTTGTTCCGAGGCGCAATAATTCTGACTATGAAACTAGCCCTAAGTGTGATAATGCCTAGTGCTCTTTAGTGCACCAAGGTAAGATACAACTCGCTCTGCAGGATATCTTCTAGATCACTAAGTTAAGATACAACTCTTTTTGCAAGATATCTTCTAGACCACCAAGTTAAGATACAACTCGCTTTGCAAGGTATCTTCTAGATCACCAGGTTAAGATACAACTCGCGTTGCAAGATATCTGCTAGATCACTAAGATACAACTCGCTTTGCAAGATATCTTTTAGATCACCGAGTTAAGATACAACTCGCTTTGCAAGATATCTTCTAGATCACCAAGTTAAGATACAACTCGCTTTGCAAGATATCTTTTATATCACCAAGTTAAGATACAACTCGCGTTGCAAGATATCTTCTAGATCACCAAGTTAAGATACAACTCGCTTTGCAAGATATCTTTTAGATCACCAAGTTAAAATCCAACTCGCTTTGCAAGATATCTTTTAGATCACCAAGTTAAGATACAACTCGCTTTGCAAGATATCTTCTAGATCACCAAGTTAAGATACAACTTGCTTTGTAAGATATCTTTTAGATCACCAAGTTAAGATACAACTCGCTTTGCAAGATATCTTCTAGATCACCAAGTTAAGATACAACTCGCTTTGCAAGATATCTTCTAGATCACCAAGTTAAGATACAACTCGCTTTGCAAGATATCTTCTAGATCACCAAGTTAAGATACAACTTGCTTTGCAAGATATCTTCTAGATCACCAAGTTAAGATACAACTCGCTTTGCAAGATATCTTTTAGATCACCAAGTTAAGATACAACTCGCTTTGAAAGATATCTTCTAGATCATCAAGTTAAGTTACAACTCGCTTTGCAAGATATCTTCTAGATCACCAAGTTAAGATACAACTCGCTTTGCAAGATATCTTCTAGATCACCAAGTTAAGATACAACTTGCTTTGCAAGATATCTTCTAGATCACCAAGTTAAGATACAACTTGCTTTGCAAGATATCTTTTAGATCACCAAGTTAAGATACAACTCGCGTTGCAAGATATCTTCTAGATCACCAAGTTAAGTTACAACTCGCTTTGCAAGATATCTTCTAGATCACCAAGTTAAGTTACAACTCGCTTTGCAAGATAGCTTCTAGATCACCAAGTTAAGTTACAACTCGCTTTGCAAGATATCTTCTAGATCACCAAGTTAAGATACAACTCGCATTGCAAGATATCTTCTAGATCACCAAGTTAAGATACAACTCGCTTTGCAAGATATCTTCTAGATCACCAAGTTAAGATACAACTCGCTTTGCAAGATATCTTCTAGATCACCAAGTTAAGATACAACTAGCTTTGCAAGATATCTTTTAGATCACCAAGTTAAGATACAACTCGCTTTGCAAGATATCTTCTAGATCACCAAGTTAAGATACAACTTGCTTTGCAAGATATCTTCTAGATCACCAAGTTAAGATACAACTCGCTTTGCAAGATATCTTCTAGATCACCAAGTTAAGATACAACTCGCATTGCAAGATATCTTCTAGATCACCAAGTTAAGATACAACTCGCTTTGCAAGATATCTTCTAGATCACCAAGTTAAGATACAACTCGCTTTGCAAGATATCTTTTATATCACCAAGTTAAGCTACAACTCGCATTGCAAGATATCTTCTAGATCACCAAGTTAAGTTACAACTCGCATTGCAAGATATCTTCTAGATCACCAAGTTAAGATACAATTCGCATTGCAAGATATCTTCTAGATCACCAAGTAAGCAACGTCGTTCAAGAGTTTCGCGAGAGTCGATCCCAAGGTGATACGAGCCTGGGAGTCAGACGCAGCTCAGACTGTGCTTAGCGATGCGTCCGTTGCGTGCTGACTCGTTACGGTTGGTTGCCTGCCCCGTCCGGAGTTCATGCCTCGCGGAAGGGAATTATTTGGGGTCACCCTCACTATTCCGCTAGGTCAGAAGTCCAACACCCCCGGTCAGGATTTGCAAACACTTTGCGTGTCCCGCAACGTCTAAAAGTGTTCCCACGCGCCTTCAATGTCGCGAAAACGATCTCGTCTACTATTTGAGAAGGCCGTGCGCGCAGAGAGATTAGAGCGGTGGTTCCCATCCTTTTTCCAGATTGTGGACCCCTAGAGCCTATGATAATACGTAGCGTGCAACCCCCCCCCCCCCATTACCCCCCATCCAAATATATCACACCTAATGAGTGAAAGAGTGGCTCAAGGTCTGGTTGTGCGTTTCTATATTGAACTTCTAAACTGAGAGAACTATCGGGAAATAATGGTGTAATTTTCTTTGTTTTAGTTTATTCAATCTTCTATTAAATACAAGACTAATTTTGCAACGCTGGTTCGTCAATGTTGCCATTAGCTCCTTAATGGAACACATCACCTTCCGACATGACAGAAAGCTAAAAGATTTGGCAACATTTAACTGATTGAGAGGGAGGATAAATATTTTCTACATAAGATCTGCAGCAGAGGGGGTATGTGGGTAGGTTCCTTACTAAAAAAAAAAACCACGTGAGATTTGATTATAATCCACTATTATACAGTAAAATGACGAGTATTTTTATACCAACTGTAGAGACAAGTATAAAATTGATTTAAAAATCTAGATAAGGTTCATTAACTACAACAGGTCTTTCGGGTACCTCAGATTGGGAACCTCTCTCTTAAAGGACTTGGATATGATATTAAGAGATTCATATCTTTACACATATTCACTAGATTCTCTAAGGATTATCTTCCCCTTGTCAGGGTCTCCATACAAAAACTAGGAGGACTTCTTTGACCACGCGCCCTCTGATGAGAGTGGAATTAGTTGTCGAAATATTTCTTGAGTCATGGAATGATGCGCAGAGGAAAACAGTGGATATATATTCCCTTGTGACGTGTTAACCGAATGGATAATGAGATGAAGTATTTATATATCTTGTCTGTAGAAGGATCAGGTAATCCCAACTTAAGTGACACTTTTACATTCAACCACCAAGCGCTGTAGTCAATACCTTGAGTGTGAGTAAAAATCTGAAATCACCTTTATTACTATATTGTAACTCATTTGATGATATTTATTGTTTTGAGGTTCCTTAGAATAAATTGAATATTGTAATACAATTAAATATAATATGTTAAATGTTATATTGTAACATAGTTCACGAGTTAAGGGGGGTAGACTTGAAGTTTTTATATCAACAATTCTTTTTTGCTCAAACTAAGTTAAATAATTCTCTAGTGGGAACATAGTGTATAATTTTATTCCCGTGGTGATATCAACCATTTTTGAATATCTGTCAAGGCTGTCCTGGAAGTTAATGACATTTTCACTTAATTTAAAAAATTTGTCATCTAATTCTGGTATGTTCATGACAGATATTCAACAAATGTTGATATCATCAAGTGAAGAAAATTAAACTCTATGTTTCTACTGGAGCAATATTTTATTTATTTTGGTAAAAAAAAATGTTGCCATCAAATCTGCATAAACACTTACCTTAACTAGATTTCACTACACTCTCACCTAATATATCTCTATTGTATTTGTTATAATTAAAATATATGAACATTTTCATAAAACACTTTCACTTCACATATCAATCCGTTATATACAGAGCCATGCGTTTGTGGATATCGTGATAATTCGCGAATGTTATATATGGCATTTTTTCTTTCAGATGTTCACATTTCAGGTTACCCTGATTGCAAATATATGCTCAGAATTGTCGCGATAATTCGCGAAATTGGCGTTTTACCGCGATAATCACGATTTAGTTGCGATTTTCGGCATTCGCGCTAATATTTTGGGATATTAAAAAATAAATTTTTATGTAATATATTGTCTTTGTGACTTGTTCATACTTTTCCGGACCAGCTGCGCTAAATCTTACTTTTTAATAAGTTGACAGCACATTTTTTTGCGGACTGGTGTTTTTTTTACCGTTTTGTCCAAACAAAATGTAATTTCTGGTTTTCACTTCAATATGTTTAGTTTACCTGTTTCAAACATTGTCCTGGAAGTCTAGTTTTAACCCAACAAAGTCACCTTAATCACGAAAGTTTGGTAAAAATCACTTTTTTAACGCTTTTGTCTTAATTCGATAATTTCGTCGCAAAAATAGTATTTTTGTAATTCACCGCTTATTCACCGCTTTTGGGAAACATAAAAACGAAATTGGGCTTTTATATTCACTATAAAAGCAGGGCTCTGGTTATATATTAATTACGATTGTATAGGAGTAATGAAGAAGTTATTATTGAAGGGAAACCTATTCGTATTTGTGAGGAGGGATGGAATTTAAAAAAAAAACAAAAAAACAAACACTTCAGTACACACAATCCGAATTTGAAACCAGACCTCTACATCTATATGCGTCACTGTTTACTAATTATTGGGGAGAGGGAGGCTCAGTGGGTGGGGGGACATAACGAATCCATTTTCACTTTAAATTAAAAATTAATAATTATTTCGTACCAAATAAATAACTCAAATAATATCATAACTGAATTAATTCTATAGGCCACATATATATAAATGTTGCCATAGTAGACATTGTCCCAAACGTGAACTTTCAATTTTCTAGATAAAACCACTCACTTTTTTTTTTTTACGGTTTTAAGAATCCCCCATTTGATGATATAATTGGAAGGTACGTGTTCCCCCTGAAAATTATTCTAAGGACACCCGTGTCACTATAGGCAGCAAATCCAACTAAATATAATAATATTGCGCGTCTGGGCTGCATATTAGTAGCAATGTAGCATGGTTTTGAGGAAAGATTAGCCAGTACTAATGCACCGTTGCCAAGAAGATACCGGAATGTACTAATCGTACATCCTTTTCCGTGGAGGTTCCTACCCTGTAACTATGAGATGTTGATGATGATTGTGATAGTTGCGTATGAGGGTGTGGAGAAACAAATGAGAACACTTAAACTTAACTAAAGCTTAATTAACTAATGCCTGGTGACTGTTAGTGAAGTTCCCCTTCCGGAAAAAAAAAAACTCAAGCTACCAGCCGGGGATCGAACTAGGACGCCTATGTTCATAGCCAGGTGCACTGACCACTCACTACAGCACGAGGTTGGTTATCAAACTGAATGATCTTGACGTTTAGACCGCATACCCACAGACTTAGAAGGAGACGTTTCTAACGTCTCCTGTTTCCAAGCCTGTGTGACTCAAGATAGTTTTAAACCAGATACAATCAGTAATCCACGTCACGTGACGCAATCAGGGGCCATCCCACATTCCTGAGCAATGAGACAAACCTCACACATATCTTACATGCCACATACATTACACCTGAAGAGATATGTTTTAAAGAGGGGTCTCTTTTTTCATTCTCATAGAGATAAAGTGGTCATTAACATTTTTAGCCCCGAAATTATGACGATAGCTTATTAATATAGTTATTATACTCCATTCACGGCAGGAATTACTCTCTGAAAGGTCTTTTTTCGTACCAATATCCTACTAATTAATAGATTTCTGGTAGGTAAAAAGGCCTTTCAGAGAACAATTCCTACGATGAACAGACATTTTTCTTGCTCAATAAAAATCCATATTCCATAATATAGCTTCCTTAGAAGAAAAAGTAAAGCCGTTGAGTCCCAAGTCGATTATTGTGTGTAAAATAACCCTAGAAGGTATGTGAAAACACCTTTCCTGGCAACATTGGTAGGGTCTTTAATAATAAATATTTATCTAGTAGAAACATAGAGTTTAATTTTCTTCACATGGTGAGAGCAACGAACAGCTGTTGAATATTTGTTAAGGATGTCCTGGAATCATGATAACTTTCTCGCTTCATTTAAAAGTTTGTCATTTAACGCTGCTATGTTCGTGACAAGATATTCAAGGACTGTTGATATCACCATGTGAAGAAAATTAAGCCCTATGTTTCTATTGTAGCCATATTCGATTTACTTTTTTGAAAAAAAAAAAAATGTGTTGTCATAAAAATTACAAAATATTTGTCCTTTTTCGCGTTTCCCTTCCAGTCCAGTTAATTTTTCATCGCTAGGTTCAGTTAGAAAACTTACTGTACCTTTAGCTAATGGAAGTTTTTATACGTATATATGGACCCACTTAGGAGGGGGAGTACATCATATTCAGGGGGAGGGGGTGACCCATGCCCACCCCCTCTTACTACATCCTTTGTTAAGAGTAATTTACTGATAAATGATTTATGAAAATCTTAAACGTAGTTTTTATATAAAATAATATGTTACCCGCTCCAGTGGCCTAACGCGCTATTTTTACAGTAGATTAGACTGCCAATGACCAGGAGATAGAGGTTCGAATCTGGGTAGTGTGTACTGAGGTTGGTTTTTCCACTCTCCCTCCCCGCAAATGCCTCTACACCTTCTCTAAATATAACCTCCTTAATCCCTTAGATCGCTAGCGTAATTAGTACATAAAGTATAACCCGAACGGGTAGTAAGACGTGGTGCTAAGAAAATAAAATAAGTTATGCGGGATTGTGTAGTACCATTTTTTTTAATATACCCGCCGCAGACGATCTGGCGCGGCCCGTGAATAACCGTGTCACGTGACCTTGGACTGATTCACGCATGCGCGAGCTCCCATCCTGAAAGAAGGAACGAGCTACCGACATAATTGGTTGTGGGGTAAGAAGAAGAAGCAAAAAAAAAAGGGAGTGCAATGTAAAGTGGGTGAATAACTTTTACCTCATTGTTTCAGGGTGTGTCTCAATATCATTGTGTTCATTTTTTAATTTTATTTTTATTTTTACTATTCTTTACCTTTCCATTATTATGATTACACGCACAGAGACCTTGTAATTAAAGTTTTGGCGTCTTGTAATAGAAAATGTTAGTAGGGGGAGTCATCGTTTTACCACGCTTCGCTTCTTGTTATGATATTGTTTGATATAAAGTAATTATTGTTTGTGTATATGTAATGTATTGTCCAATTCAATATTAATTAGGGGAAAAGGAGGAAGGGGGTGTAATCTTCCAGTTTCTGGCGTGTCGGAGGTTACGCCCTGTTATTGTGAACATTATGGGAGCCAAAGTTTGAAATAAGGTCAGTAAAAAAAAAAAGACTATTGATTGTTGACAAATAATCATGTATTGTTGCTCTTATTTTGTTTATTTCTTAGAACCACGTATCACTCACTACCCGTTCAGGTTATACAAATATGTACTAATCGCGCTAGTATTTTAGGGATTATTAAGGTTGCATTTGGAGGAATTGTACCCACATTTGTGTGGGAAGAGAGTGGAAAGCATTTTAGTGAAACCTGATAAAAAAAAACATGCTGCCACCGAAGCTGGTCCTTATTTGTTGTTAAGAGTTAGCTTTTTCACTCACTTATTTTAGTTTGGTGTAAAGTATTTTTGTGTGCACCACGACTTAGGCTTTAGGCCTATTCGCAAATTTTCACGTATCGGATGAGGAAGAGGAAGGTAGAATTTAGAGGAAATGTACATACATTTTTAAGAGAGAGTGGGGGAAAATGTATTAAAAACTATCCTCAATACACCCGACCAGGATTCGAACCCCATTCTCCACGTCACCACAATCTATTATAATAACGAGAGTGACTCTATAATCCAGGGGCTTACAACTTAAAAATACCTGAAGAATACAACTAAATCCACGAATTTAGTGGTGGGCTACATCGTAAATCAGCCAATTTTGTCAAGATATGCAAAAACGAAACCATAAATTTAACTGTAAATGAAAAAGTGGTAATTTAGACATGATTAACTATAGACCAAACGAATTTTCTGATCTTTGAAACGTCAATATAATACAGCAGATGTAAGAAACTAAACATGAACATCAGTTATAGACTTCACGGATCTTTCCCAAGCAAGGCAAAAGTTTCCGTTTCTCAGCTAAAAACATCAATTTTACTAAAGTAGATTACTTTTATAAGAATGTTCGTAAATATAAAATAAAAAACGACATTGTGGAGCACATGCGGCCCGTGGTCTGCCAGTTGTAAAACCCTGCGTTAAGCCATGCGGGTATTACAAAAATCATTAGCATTCACGTTTTTTTTGTGTTTTTTTTTTTTTCAAAAGTTTTAAAACGCTTTAGCACACTTTTACCAGCGTTCACGAGATCTAATGGTGTTGGTTGTAGGTCTCGCAATAAATGGGTGACAGGGATGTTGAGCTTTGAATATCAGCAGGGTATACTTAACACCCTACTTCTTTATTACACTAATAAACTAAAGAATAACAGAATTCGAGAAGAAAGAAACTTTAAGGAAATACAAAAATAATTGTTTGGTTCGTACATTTTGTAAAGTGATATTTAGGTATGAGAATCGAACCCGCGAACGTTGATTTAGCATCATTCCGTACTTATGTGTATTTTTTCAAATTTCGAATATAATACTTAATACGGATCGATTCGTAACTAAAAGATCATTTCCATCTTATGAGCTTATCTAGTCTTGTGCAATTAACTGTACGAACGTTTGTTTAGTTTCCGTATGTTTTACTGTCAACATAGATTACATTTTACTTTATTATTATTATTATTATTATTATTATTATTATTATTATTTTATAAGTATTGAGGTTATCTATCAAACGTTTCAATTTAAGGCATGACGTCACAGAAGGTCAAGATAGGGTTCCTCCATGTTAATATGATTACGTTTTATCCAGCGGATATTAAAGATATAACGTTAAATCAAAACCCATACATTCTTAAATAATTCTATAAACAATCCTACAGTATCACAAAATTATTATTTTTAACTTGAATAAGTTTTTTAGTAAACTTATTTTTTATAATTCATCTACAACTTAGGCTTTTTTTTATTTAGTCATGAAAATGGCCTATAAGAGTCCTCCTGCCAGGATGTAGATTAAAAAGGTCCGTGTTAGCATATGTCTATTTAGAATAGGAAACAAGAGAAAGGTAACTTTATAAAGCAAGTCAATGTTTTCAAACAGCTTATAGTAGAGTGAGTGCTTATATTCGTCTGAGGAAGAGGGGAAGCGTTAGCAGTAAATAAACACAAGGTCTTAAAGGGAGAGTTGCTAATTTTATTCCCTCTTTTCCTATTTCGTACATTGGTGTCCAAGAGTGGCAGTACTTATACTGCTTAGGTGCTTCGAGATAAGAGGAAAGACCCTTCACAAAATATCTTCAAAATCTCCAAGTAGGCAAGGTCAAAAAGACTCAATGAATTAACAAATAAATATGTGAAAATTATAACTGATCAAAAAGGTTCGTCGCCCTCCAAATCGAACTGTATTTTTCAATGGCATATTATGAATTGTTGCCAGGATAAGCAGACTTTTTCCACACTGTAGTTGTGGACTCTTATCAACACTCAGTAGAACATTCGTTGACCACGTATCAACGGAAATACATTCCGATGGGATGTTTCTAGAGAAGAGTATATGTGGGATTGGTCTAATAGTGACGGAATGGAGGAGAACCTATCAGAGATAAAGGTTCGATTCCCGTGTACACGTTTCATTTATAAAATGTATTAAAATATGATTCCTATACGGCTGATTTTCGTAACTAATCATTCATCCCCCTAAGCTTTACCTTTAATATATACTTAATGGTATAGTGTTGATTTCCTCAAAGCTCTGATTATCCTGGCAACATTGCACGGCAATACACTTGTATTTTCGCACAGAACACCAATACTTCGTTATGTCACCTAGATGCGACGTAGTGGATTCCGGATTCCTTTATAATATCTGCTTCGTCTTACCTGGTGGTCTAGGGTAGGGGTAAGGTGTCGGACTTCTGTGCTGGGGGTCCGGGGTTCAATCCTTGGTACCGGCACAAATTTATCTGATTACCAAACCCTTCCTACACCTCTGACAAGACATCTTGTGAATGTGTGGAATACCAGGCCTCCACCGTGGTTCGTATTCCACGTTAAACAGTAGGTCCTCCATTTCATCTCACAATCACCCTACCATTACACATTAGCGTAAGTGGGTATAGCCCGAACGGGTAGTAAGACGCTGTGCTAATAGTTAATAATAATAATAATAATAATAATCTGCTTCAGAATATAGTTCTACTTGCAGACGATTGTTACTTTCTCATGTACAGAGGCGTCCCCCTTAACGTCCATTTCCCTGAGCAATTTTAATACGTGGATATTTCAATAATCTTACTTTTACTTACCTTTGATTAGTATAGTTTAAAATGTGACAACTTGTGTGTTGACAATACATCACGCTATAGCTGCAGTCTGATTTAATAACAGTTCAATTTTCATATAAAAGGCCTTGTAGAGAATACAAATATATTTGTTTGTACCAAATTTGATATAATTTGTTTATTGGTTTTTTAATTGTTTCTGATTATATCTATTAAAAGTGACAGCTGCAGAACACGTGACTTGACGTATGAGTTCTAAAAAAAGTAGATTTAGTAACTTTTCTAATTATTTATGGAAAATGGGGCTGACGGCAAATACTTTTTTGACAGTTTTAAAAGTGACTAAACCAATTTTTATAAATTCATACATCAGGTAATGTGATCTGTAGCAGTTACTTTTGATAAATTATATATAGCAGTGTGTATTAGCCCATTTAGGCTTTATGCTTATGCACTAATTACGCTGTTGGTTTTAAGGATTATGAAGCTTTCATTTAGAGGAAGTGTACCCTAATTTGCACGGTGACCGAGTGAAAAACAATTTTGTAAAAATCACTCTCAATAGGCCTACATACGACCAAGATTCGAACCTCAATCCCCCGTTATTGGCTGTCTAGTCTACTGCAAGAGTAGGGCGCCAGTTCACACGCCCACCAAAGTGGGTGTTAAATGATATTAATACTAATAAAATAACACTAACAATAAAGTAAAATATTATCAATGTTGACCGCAGAAAAAGTTAGTATTTTTTAAAAGATCCTTCCTACCTTTGACCTATATTTAATATATCTTGGGTGAGATTACTAAAACACAAGACGATCATTTTCCAGATTAATTAGATTCAAAAGTTATTTCTATCCGATTTTAAAATCTAATATCAGACACTAGTCTTAGAAAATGGAGTTTAGTTTTTAGTGAGATTACTTTAATTTTTTTAAATAGTTTATTTATTATATCAGCCTCGCACCATAAATTGGTGGCCACGTGAACAAAGGTTTTGGTATTGACTTGTCTGGATGGCCGGTGACGTTGATGACGGAGTTCAATTCTTGGCAATATACATTAGGGGAGGTTTTTTTTTCCCCTGCTGATGCGAGTAAACTCCCTCAAACCCATTTTTGCCTTTGCTATCTCATAAATAAAGTCGTTAGATTTTCTTGATTCAAATGTAGTAGGATATTAAATATATATATTTATAAGAAAGTCTAATACCTAATATCTAGTCAACCTCGGGGTTTTTGAGATAAAGTGCACATCTCAGCACCCGATATTTGTGGTTCAAACCCAAATGGGGTCAACGGATTTTTCTGAGTGATAAAAATCCGTGGCACAACTTCCTTCGGAGGAGATCTAAAACTATTGGTCCCTTGTCAATTGTGGCGTGTAAAATAATCTTGGAAGGTATATGAACATACCTTTCCCGACAAAATTGTTAAATTATTTCGCTCTCCCTCATAGAAATTTGATACAATGAGTCGGTTAAGAACGTGCAAGTTGAATACCTAAAGTGAATAAATAACTAAATAAGTAAAACCTAAGATATACATACACTTGTGGGCACATGGACTAAATGTCAGACACATATAGTCTTGTATTCCAGTGATGAGGATATCAGGATTTCCAATTTAATCTCAGGTGCTTTGAGGGTGTTTATTTCTCAATGAATTCCCATCCTCTCTTCAAACTAGTGTTGGTTAATTTCTTTTGGTGACCTTGCGGTCTAATGGGGTAAGGTGTCAGACTTCTATGCTGGCGGCCGGGGTTCAATCCTCGGTCCCGGCACAGATTTTATCTGATTACCAAACCCTTCCTTCACCTCTGACAAGACATCTTGTGAATGTGGGAATGCCAGGCCGCCACCGTGGTTCGGATTCCACGTTAAACTGTAGGTCCTTCATTTCATCTCACAATCACCCTACCATTACACATTAGCGTAAGTGCGTATAACCCGAACGGGTAGTAAGACGTGGTGCTAATAATAATAATAATAATAATAATAATAATAATAATAATAATAATAATAATAATAATAATAATAATATAATTTATTTTATAGACTCCACTATTCTAGCTAAAATGAGCGCAGCCGGAACTGTTATTGTTATGTGGTGGAAAATAACACAGCCTAAAACCTCTTAGCAATCAGAGCAGGTGTTGCTGAGGTATTTTTTAAAATTTTGTTTCTTTTAACTTAATGAAAAATGAGTAGTGATAAACATATGAGGGCTGATAAGGTATAGTAGGCATATACTTTCAAATGCACCTAAGCTTGAAAGCCATTAACATAAAAGCTATATAAATAAATATACATATTACTGCTCGAAAATTCATCAAAGCGTTACGAAATTAAATACGCCTTGTGAAAGTTTTATTTTATTTTTATTTTTCCACAGTTCCCCTCATCAAATATTTACCCATAACATTACAAACGCGTTCTTTGAAAGCCCTGACAATTTCCTACGATATTGTTTGTCTTGGTCGACGTTTATTTATTTTTTTCAGAGGATGTCACTACGTAAGTCCTATTCTTTTCAGTTCAAGGCCCTATTTTGATTGTGTAATCCTCTTTCCGACCTCCCCACCACACCCCACCAACCATTCCAATGACATTCTCCGCCTCACCTAAAAGCGCGTGAGTAAATAATAGGGCTTGGTTTTTTTGAGGTCTCGTTTTCAAGGGTACCGGATTCAAAACCTTGGTCTAACCAAGCCTTGCGCTGTTCGACGGTTTCAAAACAGACCGGATGTGTCTCCTATCTTATGGACAAACCATTGAGTGTGTATATATATGGTGCTGAGTGACAGGTATATACCTAAATTTTTGACTCTCAGAACCGACAGCTGGTAAACATATGTTTTTGCAGTCCATTTGGTTCGGCGTAGGGATACATAATTTGGTCTGGTGACTTTTCAAAGCCGTCAGCTGTCAGTCAGCACCAAAGAAGCCATGGGGCTACTGTATGTATGTATGTATATACATTTACTCCTAATCTACACCCTTCATCCATATGACAATAGTGTAAATATTGATAGGGGGCATATATATGATCTGTCTTCCACACGATGTCATAGAACGAAAGGTTGGAGGAAAGAGGAGCTTAGAAAGAAGGAGGATTCAAATATTAGATGACTTTAAGGAAAGAAGACAATTCTGGAGGCTCAAGGAGGAGGCAGAGGACAGGGTGCATTGGTGGTCTAAGTTCACTGACAAAAGGAATGGACCTGTCGTAAGACAGAACACATGAATGAATCTGGCAGCTAAAATATTACTAGACTTACTTTTACGTCAACATATCTATGCTGCAGTTGCTACTTTTGATATATACTAGTTCTGTGAACAGTAGATCTATCTTCCATGTTGTTATCGTTTTTAAAGTAATTCTAGAATCTCCGTGCCAAATTTGGTTAAAATTAGTCCACGCACTTGCTAGTTATTATAGAACAAATAGACAGAAAGATATTTATTTGAGTTCCCGCCATCCATAAATGGATTAACATATTGATAAACCATATGCATGTTTTGTTTGGCCTTGGTTTAAGGAATGTCCCTGTCAAATCTCTCTAGAATTGGTTAACGCGTTTGATAGCTATCATGTACGGATGGACAGGCAGAGAGAGAAAGAGAGAGAGAGAGAGAGAGGAACTTTAAAATGGTAAAGTTATAGCAGAACCTCACCATACTAGGTCAATTATCAATACTTATGAAATAATACTAACTAATAACATATTAAAATTGTATCAATTTTAGCCACAATATTAATCTGTTTGTATTTTCTATAAGCTCCTTCAAAACTAAAATTGGATTGTAATAAGTCGTATAACAAGTATTTATTCATCGTTTACAATGACCTTCAGATACAGATGTGAGCTAGTTTCAAGACGGCGCTTATTCTCTCAACAAGACCCCATGAAAGTGATGTGTTAATCCCTAAGATAAAGGGGGGAGGGGTTGCTAGACAAGTAGTTATTACTCTCGTGTTTTTTTAAAAGTTTTTTTTTAGTTACAGTCAGACGATTCGTATTGTTATTTCCATGATGGCGGTTGGGTGGTCAATAGCCTCATCCGTTATGTTTGCACAGTAGTCGATGCAACACTTCTTAACCAGTCTATGAACGGACATGCGCATAAGAGTTTAGGTTACTCTATGTTGTAAAGACATACCCCAATATTACGACATGATAGGTTACATACCGTTGTCGTAAAGCGAATATCAGCGTTAAGTGACATTAACCTTTTTTTTTCCACTTGTTGATGCTTATTCAGTGGTTTAATCACCAATTATGTGCATAACTGAAGCGAATAAAAATTTTTAGCTTGTGGTTCTGTGAACAAAAGTCCTTACTCCTGTTCTTACCGTTAATACAGATTTAATATTTTTCTGTGAATTTCAAGTGTAAATATCTCCTAGAAATTTCTCGTTGATTTGAAGTTGATATTTCACCTTGTGATTAAGCTATTAAGCTTTTAGTGGCTACCATATTGAAAGAGATAGTCATCCACACATAAATTGTTATTTATAGGGTCAAAGAGTGTCCCCCTCCCCATCAAATCTCGTAAAAATTGGTCCATGCATTTGACATTTATCACGCAACAATAATCTAGATGGACAGTCAAACAAGTGAGATGCCAAATAGTTAAGTTAAAATCAAAGCACGCTACGCTTGGTCAGTAAAAATAGACAGAAAATGTTTATAATTCACTAAATCACAGAGAATAACACAAATAAATAATTTAAAAAAAAATATGATTCCATCAGGAATCTAGCAGATTTTTGACACTAAGCTTTTGTAAGAGTGAGGGCGTATTTCATTACTTCCCTTTCTTTTTACACAAGTCTATACAGACTTAGATAAAATTGAATATATTTTGTGTATTAAATGTTATGGAATTTCACGTGATCCACTAAGGCACGAATAGTGAGACTTTTCCAACCCGTGTGACATTTAAGGACTAGCTGGTTTTAGAATTATTCCACATCTTATTTAAGTTTTTAATGAGTATTTAAAAATCAAAGCTTGTTGAATATTAGGAAATGAAGTGTACAACTCAAATAAAATTGTAGATATTTTAATAATGATTAAATTTGTAAAGAAGTAGAATCTATTAAATTTTCAAAGTGAGTGTCTTAAACAATATTAATGTCATTAACTTTAATTTAAAAACATTGAAAGTAACACCTTCAGAGGTAAAAAATAAAATAAATATCTATAAGTGTTAAAAATCATAAAAATTACATTACCTTTTCCATTATATATTGAAACGTGATGTATTTTGCTAGCCAAGATATTTATGTTTGTTTCTAATTTTGTTGTCTTCAACAGAATCCATGACCATATTTTATAAACGTTGATTTCACAAAGTTTATTATGACATGTAAATCACATGGCCATCAAAATATTATTAAGTTAAAAAAAAAAACAATATCACGTTGGTAAATGTTATGTTATTTAGCGTGTATTTTCCATGTTGGCGTGCCACCCAAATTTTGTTAGCTTGCCAAATACTTGTCATCCCTGCCCTAAGGGCTGCTACGCGATGTGTTTCATCGTGTCAGGTTTCCTATAATGTTGTAGGGATATATTGTGTGTTAAAAATGATGGAATTAAATATCAAAGCTATTATATTTGATATTTACAGCTATAGCTGCATCTAAATATATTATTTTTAAAATTGAAAAATGACTCTTGGACACGGGAGTAAAATCTGGGACCTCCGCCTCAGGTAGCAAAAGCCCTGACCACTGAGCTATAGCTATCCAGGAATCGTACCGTCTGAGTGAAGAACGACCCTGAGCATGAGAATATTCCTGGATAGCTCAGTGGTTAGAGCATTGGCGCACTAAGTCAAACATCCCGGGTTCATTTCCCATGTTCATGTGTCATTTTTAATTTACTTAAAATGGTCGAATACAATATTTTCATCCACTTATGTGGCCGTGTATTCTAGGTCGTCACTCTCACAATAGACTTTCCTACCAATGACGAGGAGATTGGGTTTGAATCCTGGTCGGGTGTGTTGAGTGAGGTTGTTTCTTAAATGGCTTTTCACTTTCCAGCCAGGCGAATGCGAGTACACTTCCTTTAAATCCAATTTTCCTCATCCATAATGAATTAGTGTAATTCGTACATATGTGTGTAGACCGAACGGATAGTAAGATGGAGTAATAAAAAATAAATACAGAAAGCAGATAGTCCGGACTGTTAGTCAGATACGGTATAAAAATAAATATATGTATATTTGTAGGACATATTCTTAATAAATGTTTGAATTCATTTGTGCAAGAATGAAGAGATTCTTTCCTACATGAGACCGGTAGTAGTAATAATGATAATAATAATAGTAAAAAAAAAGTTTGCGAGTCTGTGCTCGATCTGTTGACCTACCACGTAAAGTCCCGCCCACATAACTGTCAGTGACCGGCCTCTGCGTCTCATTGCTAGGGCAGTGCACTCAGAGCAAAAAGGCTTCATCACCAACAGCGACACATTTCACTGTGACTTATTTGATTGATTTTTTTATTTTTTATTTGAAGTACATTTTGCAGGAATAGATTACTACAACTTGTAGAATGGTAAATTACTTATCCCGGCACCATATTATTAACAATATAACGTCTATCTTTCTCAGAAACCCACGACCTGGATGATAGAAGTAATGAATAATCTAATAAGGATGTTGCCTATCTGTGACGTGGTGGCAAGTCAATATAGGATCCCTCATGTCAATATATTTAAGACCCGAAGTTAGCTAACGCACTAGTTTCATGTTGAGCTAGACTGCCAAGGACGGGGAGATCAAGGTTTGAATCTCAGTCAGGTGAACTGGGGGTGTTTTTCTTTAATGGTTTTCCACTGTCCCTCTACGTAAATACTGGTTCACTTACTCTAAATTCAACTTTAACAATTCCTAACCCATTAGCGTGATTAGTATTTAAGCATATAACCCGAACGGGTAGTAAGTAAATAATAAGAAAATAAAAAAATATTTAGGTTTCATTCAATGGGTTTCAAGATATAACATTAAAACAGATAGTTTTAAAATTAGTCTTATATCATCCCAACATTATTTTATTGATCCTACAGTAGTTTATTGTAAAGGCTTTTTTTTAACCACCCACATCTCAGGATATTTGGCTTATTCACGAAAATGGCCTACAGGCATCTTTCTGCCAAGATTATTTTTATATAGATGTAGGTATTTATTTTAAATATTCAACGTGCACTTTTTTAACGACTTATTAATTATATAAGTCCTTGAGCGAGAGCAAAAGAACCTACCAATTTTGCCAGGAAAGCTAATTTCACATACCTTCCAGTGTTCCCTTACACTCCACAATCGACATGGGACCGATAGATTTTCTTCTCCTCCGAAGGAAGTTGTGCTACGGATGTGTATAGCTCAATAAAAATTCATCGACCTCGCTGGATTTAAACCCATGAACATCTGGTCCTTAGGCAATCACTTTACTACAAGACTACCTAGGTCAACCTCCTGCCAGGATGTAGATTAAAAACGTCCGTGTATATCTATAATAGGAAGCAAGAAAATTGTAATTATGAAATGCAAATCAATACTATCCCGGAGCAATTAATAGAATGGGTGAATCTACTCGTCAGAGGAAAAGGGGAACTGTTATCAGCAGATAAATTAGAGGCCAAATAGGCTCGAATGATAAGTTTCTTATTTTTCTTTCTATTTTGTCTATTGGCATCTAAGTGGAATAGCGCTTAAACTGGTTAGGTGCGTTAAGTGAATATGCAACCCACTTTTCAAAATAGCTTAGAAATCCCCAAGTAGACAACGCCAAAATGAGAGCGAGAGTAACCAAATTTGACCTCCATTAAATACATCTATGGTAAGACCCTGTTTAAGACTTTGCCTACCTGTGACGTAACGGCAAGTCAAGATAGGTTTTCCCATGCTAATCTATTTACATTTCATTTCTGGAATATCTACATAATTAATCAAATCTATAATAGAAATGATTAGGATAAGATTAAGAGGAAATGTACGTTCATTTGTGATGAGGGATGGGGTGAAATAGTGTAAGAAAAAAATACTTTATTTAAACCCTAACATATCCGTTAGCGACCAATCAAATTGGACCAGCGGGTATACACTAGTGTTGTATAGTAGAATTTTTGTTATCTAAATCTAAAAATTGTGTATTAATAAATTACTATATAAAATTATTAACGCATACCATCTTGATATTTTTCACTTATGATTAAACTTCTTTCACTATAATCAAACGGTGACCTGGCGGTCTAGGGTAAGGTGTCAGACTTCGTGTGGTGGGGGTTCAATCTTCGGTCCCGGCAAAGATTTACCTGATTGCCAAACCCTTCCTTCACTTCTGACAAGACCTGTATTAATCACAACTTGTGGATGTGTGGAATGCCAGGCCTTCACCGTAGTTCGGATCCCACATTAAACTGAAGGTCCTTCATTTCATCTCACATTCACCCTACCATTGCACATTAGCGTAAGTGCGTATAGCCCGAACGGGTAGTAAGACGGGGTAATAATAATAATAATAATAATAAAAAAATAATAACAATAATAATAAAATCAAACAGTACCATATAAAGAAGTTATTTGATCAACAGCTGTGCAATAATAATTAAAATAATAGTATATTACATTAGTGGATCATTGTTAATCACAAAAATAGGTGTGTATTTTCCAAAACACTCTTTCTACTGTATTCTTACTATAGTTATATCACATTTATTAACTATCCTAAAATTAATAATGTTTATTACAACGCGAGTTCGTAATATTTACAAATTATATATTTTAAATTTGATTAATTAATTAACCTAGTAGTCAGAAATCGGTATAATTGGAGGAGGGGAGTGATTTTCTCTGACTCTATCAAGATTGCAAATAGTCTAAGCTTTTAATAAAGACTAACCTGCTTCGGTGGCCACGTGGTCTAACGCGCTACCCTGCAGTAGACTACGATGACGGGGAACTAGGGGCTTGGATTCCAGTCGGTTGTACTGAGAATGATTTTCCTAATTAATTTTTTACTCTGTCTCCAGGCAAATTTGAGTGGACTTCCCCTAAATTTCAACCTTTCTCATCGTTAACACATTCGCGTAATTAGTACTTAGTCCTATAACCCGAACGGATTGTAAGACTCGGTGCTAAAAATAAAAATGCTTAGCTATACTTTTGCCCCCTCCCCCTTTTCCTTATCTCACCCTTCACCTACAAAATAAATTATTTAATGCGCCTCTGAGATGACCTTTTTGAGAAATATTTGCGACCCTACCTGGGCACGTGGAACACAGTTTGGTAGCCAATGTTCTCGGATAACGAGGGTAGAGAATGGAGGAAGGGGGGGAAGGTAAGGTAATCTAATCTCGGTGCAATTTATTGGGTGATGGTGACTGGCCTGTTGGTGTTGACACCGTGTCCTACTTACTGACAATATTTCCCTTGATAAGGAGAAGTCTTGTTTTTCTGTGTCATTAATAATCACCATATGTTATATTGTGTTTGACTTTGACGCAGGCACCCATGGTTTCGATCCCCGGATGGGTATATTTTCCACTACCTGCTTGCTAGACCTGTCGTAGCTTCATATACATTATAATATATTTTTAGACTAGTACAGGCACAACATCCAACCCCAGAATGTCAATTCATCACTGTGAAAGGGTAAACAACCCACATTTCATCGGTGATAAATGTTTAATCCATGCCGGAATCGAAGATGGGACCTTTAGCTCAGTAGACAGACACGCTACCGACTGAGTTAAGGTGTCGGATTCTCGTACCTACAGCATTAGTGTAAATATGAGTATACCTATACAGAAGACGGGTAACATAAGGGAAAAAAGTTTGTATTTTCTAAACTGTTGTTCCTAATGCGTTCTTAATGTAGCTCTGTCACTATAGATCCAGTTACTATTAACTAGAGGTGACTCGCTTCGATGGCTGCATGGTCTAATGGCACTACTCTCTCAGTAGACTTGACTGCCGATGTCGGGGAGATCCAGGCTCAAATCTTGGTCAAGTGTACTGAAAGGGTATTTTTCCAAAATGATTTTTCCCTCTCCTTCCAGGCAATTGTGGGTACACACCTCTAAATATAGGCTTCTTAATAAAATCATATTTAGTACATAAGCGTATATGCCAAACGAGTAGTAAGACACGGTGTTAGAAAAGTAATTAGAGACAATATTTGCGACCGTGTATTTCTTGTCTATATGAGCCAAGTCGTACAAAATAAAAAGGTTTAGAGGGATGGTATATCTATCTACATCTGAACCTCCCGCATCTCCATTGAAGGATACAGGGGGAAAAGATGTAAAGTACAATTTTAAATCTAATTTTTATTTATTTATTTAGCACCACGTTTTTCTACCCGTTCGGTTTATACGCTTAAGTACTAATTACGCTAATGGATTAAGAATTGGGAAGGTTGAATTTAGAGGAAGTGAACCCGCATTTGCGCTGAGGGAGAGTGTAAAACCATTTATGGAAAAACCACCCCCAGTTCACCCGACCGAGATTCGAACCTGGATCTCCCCGTCCTCGGCAGTCTAGCTCAACACGAATAGCGCGTTAACTAACTACGCCACCGAGGCGGGTTTTAAATCAAATTGAACTAGTTCTGCGATTTTTGACGCACTCAAATATCTTTCCAAACCACTTAAGGTTATGGTTAAGGTGGTAGTGCAGGGAACGTGAGAAAAGGTCAATTTTTTTTCAGTTTTTTTAGTAAAATTTTTTTTTGCCAAAATAAATAAATATTGTTTCAGGAGAAACCTGAAGTTTAATTTTTTTCTTACGGTGATATCAACAGTTGTTGAATATCTGTCATGAACATAACTACTTTAGATGATACAAACTTTAAATGACGAGAAAAAGTTGTCATTAAATTCCAGGACACCCTTGACCAATATTCAACACTGTTGATATCACCGTGTTAAAAAAAAATCAAATATATATTAATACTTGAGAATTATTTTATTTTTTTGCTCAAAAAATATTTTGATATAAAAATTGCAAGCACATTTGCCTTTTCTCGAATTCCCTACATCCCCACAATTAATCTTAAGAGCGTGCATCACATGCCAGTCAACTCTGTGATACAGTCGGCTAGAAATTTTAAATTATAGGTGGATTTTTTATGATTATACATTAATGGAGAGAAAGAGTTAAGAGATGTTCCTAATAACAAACATCATTAAATATTAAGTGATATTTGGATAAAAATTGTTATGAAAAGGCCGTTCTTTGACCATTCTAGAATGGCTTCACAGCTAAACACTGTCCACAAATATTCATTCTGTCATAATAGGGACATACTGTAGTTATCAACAAGAAACTTTTGTCGCTTTGTCCTCCCATCGTCATCGTGGAAAATTTCGAGTAATCATTCAAATACGAATGGACTGCACATATTTCTGGTATATATTAGGGGTTTTCTTTTACCTTTTTTTTCAAATACCTCACGCGCACATACAAACGCAGATGCGAGCCAGGAGCTGAGTTGTGTCTAATATGATAAACGCCCTTAAGACCAAACTTTATATTATTTCTACCATGCAATAATTTTTTTTATGAATATTTAATAATATATAGATTTGGTTAAAACTCTTGGGTAGCAATTCAATCCTTTATTAAAATGTTTGTAAAACACTACATTTACCATCAGTCCTCTTTCATGAGGGTTCTACTATAAAAACCACGAGATGCGGTACCAACATCCATAAATGAATCCATTAAAAAACAATTTTTTTGTTATTTAAAAATATGTTTTATGCCAAAATGTTCCAATTGGGTAAAGAAGCTTACATTTCAGGGTTTAAATTCTTGAAAGATACGAAACATGATAGAAATTTTCAGCGGAATTTCATGATAAATGTCGCCATCCTGATATAAAATAAATGTTAAGCAAATATCTTTAGCCTTCCTCAAACAAATGGTCATTTCTTATCAGGATTACACATGATATTTCTAAGATAATTTGTGAATCGTGTTTAATGGTTTGGAAGGCTCAGAATTTCCAGTATCATAAGAAATACTGAAATGAGAGAATTTGTCTCTTCACGTGGGTGATACCGGTATACTTATTGTTACCTCAAAAGTTCTAGCGTAGACGACAACTGCGTCGTCTGTGTAGTAGAACGAGCTAATCGCATGAACTCATTCAAAGCAGTATTAAATTATAATTGGACTGTCTGGGGTAAAACCAGAACTCATAAACCTGCACCCTGCCCTCTGACCTTTCAGTCGTGTGATAACGAGCTTTTCCGTGGCTAAATCTTCATTAACGGCCCCCCTCACCCTTTTCCCCTTTCAATTACCTGCCGATGACGAGTGAGCATGTCCAAACAACCATCCTCCTACGTTCTATATCACAAGTTAAGGAAGTTACCTACCTGTGACGTCATGTTAATGTAGCATGTCACTCAAGTAAAATGACATATTTGGAATCCAATACTCTCTATCAATTTAACTGCCTTTTGACTGTTACCGTGTCATCTTGGACACGTATTCTCCCGTGCTAAAGGAAGTTCCTATATTTTTGGAGTTATTATTATTATTATTAGCACCGCGTCTTACTACCCGTTCGGGTTATACGCACTTACGCTAATGTGTAATGGTAGGGTGATTGTGAGATGAAATGAAGGACCTAAAGTTTAACGTGGAATCCGAACCATGGTGGCGGCCTGGCATTCCAACTAATTCACAAGATGTCTTGTCAGAGGTGTAGGAAGGGTTTGGTAATCAGATAAATCTGTGCCGGGACCAAGGATTGAACCCCGGCCGCCAGCACAGAAGTCTGACACCTTACCCCTAGACCACCAGGTCACCGTGGGAGTTGTTAAATCCTATCATATTTGTCATTTTAAAACTTAATGTTTCCCTTTATACTTATAAGAGCTACATGTTTTTCTAACCAATTTAAAGGACATTTTTATTACTGTTTATCTTTCTTTGGTCCTGCATTCAATCTTGTTTATCAATTGTAACCTTATATAACTTTTTTATGTTTTTCATAATAAATCTATTATTGTTATCTATTTATTTCTCTTACTCTTATGAAATATTTCCCAGATAGATATCGTTACCTCCTTTACATATTAGAATGAAGAGGAAGTAACGATACACTAGGTCTAGATAGGATTTCCCATGTTAATGTATTTACGTTCTATTAAGTGAGTTTTAAAGATTTAACATTGAAATAAAATATATAAATTATGAAATAATTCTATAGACAGTCTTACAAACATAGTCTAAAAATTAATATATTAAAGTAGGGTTTTTCAACGTATTTCTTTTAAATCGGCCACAGCTCAGGTGATTTGGCTTATTCTCCTGTTAAGATATAGATTTTTTTTTTAAATCCGTGGAAGCATACGTGTATCTAGAATAGGAAACAAGAAAAAGGTAATTTTGAAATACTAGTCAATGATGTCCAGGAGCAAATAATAGAGTGGATGTTTATACCCGTCAGTGGAAGAAGGGAAGTGTTGTCAGAAAGTAATCTAGAGTCCTCACAGGATTAACTTCTCATTTTCTTTCCTCTGTTTCTATTTCGTACATTGGTGTCTAAATGCGATAGTTCTTGAGTGCGCCAATTTAAGGTGCAACCATTTCTGCAAAATAGCTTTGAAATCCCCAGGTTAAGCAACGTCGTTTTTTGTTTGGCCTATCATATATTCTTTATTTCCAAACCCCTGAATAACCTGGTGGTATTTCGGCAGAATATTGAAACTCATACTGCCAAACACACACACACACACACGCCTCAATCGATATTTGCCTTGTTGACACACATTCATTGCTTCAGTTAATGGACAAAGGGGTTAACCACCCACAGCTCTCAGGCCACCAACTGCTAATATAGACCAAGTATGGTTCCTTTCTCTATTCTGATAACTTGTAAAAAATAAAGGGTAGGGGGTGAGGATGGGAGGGTTGTAAGAGTTCCAAATGATTGAAGGGACTTATCCTTAAGATTGGAAAGAAAGGGATTGCAAGTGAATAAAGGTATTTTTGATGTTTTCATAACAAAAAGTTTTGGTCCAAAATTAATAAACTATGACTTCATTATATATGTTTAGCTTAGTTTTCAACAGGTAGTAATGTCTACAGTTCTTGAATATTTTTTATCATAAGCATCAGACGTTCGAAAAAAGTATTTCCCCCCTTATTTCGAAAATTTCTTATTAAGTACCGTTATTCCCATGAACTATTTAAGAACAGTGTTGAGATTACTCTATGTAGAAAATTAAACTAAATGTTTTTACTAATTCAAACAATATTTTATTTATTGAGGCCAAAAAAGATTAACTGTAATAAAAACTGCAAAAGTACTGTCGTTAACTCACGTACTCTTACACTCCAACTTAAGGATGTTGGTTACTTGGTGAATCCAAGAATATTTTCAAAGCGGCTTTCATCCTAACTTGACATGCTAAGCACTATCACATTCTATAAGCCAATGCACGAAATAGAAAGAGAAGGAAGAACATAGATAGTTGACCCTGCATGGCCTTTATTTATCTGTTGATGACACCCCCTTCCATTGACGAGTATATAAAAAAAATCACTCTTCTATTTTCTCCTGGACAGTGTTTAGTAGAATTTAAAATTATCTTTTTCTTGTTTCTTTTTTTATACATACATATGCTAACACCAACTTTCTACATCCTGGCAGGAAGATTCCTACAGGCAATTTTCGTAAATAAACGGAGTTAGACGACTTAAAATGGCGTCCATCATAGCAGGCCCAACTCAACTCCCGGTTCGTGCGAGGTATGGCAGTAAAAGGGAAAAGAAAATACCTAAGAAATGCCAGAAATGTGTGCAGTGCATTCGTATTTGAACGATTACTCAGAATTTTCCGCGGTGACGATAGGGGACAAAGTGTCAAAGTTTCTTGTTAATAACTACAGTATGTCTCTATTATGACAGAATAAATATTTATGCGCAGTTATTATCTGTGAAGCCGTTCTAAACTGGTCAAAATACGCCCTTTTCAATGGAGTTTATATCCAAATATCATATAATATTTCATTATTAGGAACCTCTATCAACTCTTTATCTACATCAACATTTAATCATAAATGAGCCAAGTGCAATAGTGCTGGTGTAAATTTACGATTTATAGCCGGCTGTATCACAGAGTTGATTAGTATGTGATGCAGGACTCTTAAATAAATAAATAAACAAACTAACATAGGAAGTACTATCTTGAAGTGTCACTATATCACAGGTAGACTAAGTTTTCAAATAATATTAATGACTATTAATGTGAGGCTATTTCCTTGAAGCGACTTATTTACCGCGAATGTCACACACAGTTCGTGTTATGTCGTAGCACTTGTGAGTAATGAGGTGACAAATATAAAAGAGAAAGTAGGAGGAAAAAGTTTAATATAAAATGTATTTGAACTGCCACGCCCACTAAATTTCTCGTTAAGCAGAAAACAAGAAAGGTAGTGAAAGACAGAGATATGATTCCATTGGTCGATAGCTACTACAGAGTAGAAGGGAATGGAACTCTCCATTTAGAGATGAAACCGAGAAGGTATTTCTGGTCGACGGAACGCCCAAAGGGATGTCATGAACTTTATGTTCGTCATATATCAGTTGAAAGAAAGGAGAGGGGGGATACTATTACGTCACAACACACACGTGTTGGTTTACTTATTTTTTATTAGATTGTATATATTTTAGTTGGCTTATCTAGGGCTTTTCAGTGCCATTACTGACTATCATTGAATTAAAATTACCCATGATGCTTACTTGGTGATATCTAAGCTAATTTGCAAAGCGGGTTGCATCTTAAAACATGTTTCACCCTATGGGGACACTCATGCTCACACTCTCGTCATGCTCACGCTCATGGGACGCACCGAGGTGTTCACACTGCGATGAGAAATATTTTCAAAATTCTTCATATCAGAAGGAGGCTAATTTCCCTGCCAACACAATATGATTTAAATTTGTAGGTTTAAAATTATTGTATTTTTTTAAGATAATAAAATAAAAGTTGAAACTTTTCCGTTTTATTTAAAGTCTGTCCTATTTTCTTCCATACATTTTTTTTAACATCTTCACTATAAAATTTATTTGCCAAAGTTGTATAGTTAAGGTTTGGTACGCACAAGTTCGATCAATCTTTTTCCTCTCATGGGGTCCATGTTTGTTCGATGTTCTGAAAACCAACTGGAGCTTGGGACTATACTGTGCATATCATGTTTACACTAGCGCTCCATTCGGGCTACGATCAAAATATTCTCGACAAGGATAGCGGTGGTCATTATGAGTGCGCGTGAGCTTGACATTCCTTTTAGTGTGAAACAACTTTACTCACTTAAGCACTCTAAACATTATCACACTAGACGCCAATGTACACAACAGAAAGCGAGAAAAGAAAATTATTAGTTCACCCTACAAGCTCTCTTGTCTATGTTCTGATAACACATCCCCTATTCTTCTGACGAGTATACACACTCACTCAACTATTTTCTACTATTTACAATATGGAATTGAGTTTCAAAAACCCTTTCTTCTTTTTGTTTCCTATTATATAAAAGCATATGATACCACCATTTTTTAAATCTACATCCTGGCAGGAATACTCCTACAACCCATTTTAATGACTAGACAAAATATTCTAGACAATAAAAAAAAATACATTTACTAAAAATGTTGTGGCAATTTAAGAGTATTTTTTTAATTACTTATGAATTCAAAGTTTCTGTCACACAATTATTTTTTTTATATAACGAATGTGTTTTTTGTAATTTTTTTTAATAGTCTAGAACTCATGACATTTAATATATTTACAAAAATGTACAGTAGAAATCATCCTGTTAGGATGTATATTAAAATGTCCGTGGAAGCATGTCTTTCTAATATAGGAAACAAGAAAAAGATAATTTTTAAATTATTATTATTATTAACACCGCGTCTTACTACCCATTCGGGTTATACGCACTTACGCTAATGTGTAAATGGTAGGGTGATTGTGAGATGAAATGGAGGACCTACAGTTTAACGTGGAATCCGAACCACGGTGGAGGCCTGGCATTCCCCACATTCACAAGATGTCTTGTCAGAGGTGAAGGAAGGGTTTGGAAATCAGATAAATCTGTGCCGTGACCGAGGATTGAACCCCGGCCGCCAGCATAGAAGTCTGACACCTTACCCTAGACCACCAGGTCACCCAATTTTTAAATTCAAGTCAATGCTGTTTGGGTACGAATGCTAAGATAGAGTGTGCTTACTCATCAGTGGAAGAGGGGAAGTACTGTAAGTAAGTATGCAAGAGCTATCATGGGATAACTACCAATTTTCTTCTAGGTTTTAACTTTTTTAATTTTACATATTAGTTGCTAAGCGGCATAGTGCTTAGGTACGTCAAACTAAGATGCAACCCATTACGAAAATTAGTTTGGGATTCACCTAATAGGCAAAGTCGTTAAGTGATATTTAAAGTTTGAGAATAGCCCAAAGTTACCGTGAACCGACTATAGCTTGTAACACGTGTTCATCAACCGTGCAAGCTGCGAACTAGCAGGTCGACCTAAAAGTAGATCAATTGGCCGGTGGAAGAAGGAAGTGACAGGGCGAGGGAAGATCAGGGAAGAGAGCATTCACTGTTTCTCTTCACAGTGTTTTTCAACCTGTGGTACGTGTAATCCCATGGGTGCGTGACGTGTTTATTAGGAGTATACTAAATTAATGAATAAATGGTGGAGTTTTAAACGAGTTTTTTCGTATAAAGTGGTATTTTATGTCAACTAACATTTCCCCTGAGGATTATGATGCATCTTGACTCTTAACGTGCCCCTTTAAAAATTAGTATACAATGTTAATCATTTAAAACTCTCCACAACTATCCGTTTGAAAAAAATATTTAGTCATTTTATGACTAATTCAAATTTTCTAATAATAAACATCTATAAACTATTCTGTAAAATATTTTCTGTCAAAAATAAGCATATAATTGTATCTATTTCACTAAATATTGATGATAAGCAAACTAGTTACAGCCATTAAAAAAATTGCAATTTTCACAATTCAGTAAGCTACCCTTAATTCTGGAGCTAGAATTATTATAACCACTGGACCATGTGACATTCAAATTTACTAAGCTATTTAGGCTATAGCTCTTGGTGAAGACATACATACATATACACATTGAGATAGACACTGTTGTGATACCCAATTTATTTTTTAAATTGAAGGGCAACTTAACACTTCAAGATCCATCAAAATATTGGAGGTAGTAAAATTTTCACGATTACAATACTTTTTAATAGTGAGTCTTCTATTCGAAGGTTGGTCCTGATGTTTTTACGCCTTTTGGCTATTTAGTGTTGTCCACCTACAACATCTGGGAGAAAGCACATGCACTAGGAAAGCCTTGATAG
Organism: Timema cristinae; assembly: GCA_039000515.1. Taxonomy (NCBI): domain Eukaryota; kingdom Metazoa; phylum Arthropoda; class Insecta; order Phasmatodea; family Timematidae; genus Timema; species Timema cristinae. The sequence goes on along the minus strand of JBCFYV010002255.1, from coordinate 22,379,191 downwards.
TGTTGTAGTTTCCCGTTGCTTTCCTCACAGATTATTTTTTTAAAGTAAGAAAGAGTCTATACATTTTATCCAAAAAGTTTCTCAAACACCTTTAAGGGATCTTTCACATATGAATATATTATTATTATTATTATTATTAGCACCTCGGGTTATACGCTCTTACGCAAATGTGAATGGTAGGGTGATTATGAGATGAAATGAAGGACCTACAGTTTAACGTGGAATCCGAACTACGGTGGAGGCCTGGCATTCCCCACATTCACAAGACAACTTGTCAGAGGTGAAGGAAGGGTCTGGTAATCAGATAAATCTGTGCCGGGATTCACATATGAAGATCTACAAAGGAATGAGGGATTTACTTCCATTACGAAAGGAAGGTGTGCTAAGGTTAGAGTTTTTTTTCCCTCGGAAAAACCCATAAATTCACCCCGGGTGGGTTGTTTGAACTCGTGAACATCAGTCCTGACTCTTGAGCGAGCATTTTATCCTAAGATCATTGAGACTGATACTTTCTCTATATGAGAAAGTAAAAACCAAAGCGTTTAAGAGGCATTGAGGAGCTTGATATCCACCGTAAAAGTAGAAGGATCAGATCTTCAGAGGATTCGCAAACTCTTCCTCATCTTGGTCACCCCTCGAGGCGATCTCTTGCAAATAGCATCAGCGATTTCTGTTCTGCCAACCGAGGCCCGTCGGTTGACGTAACCCAGGTTATGCTCACGTGCAAAGGAGGGGTACAGTCTGTGACACGAGACCATGGTACCTCTCGCTACTCAAGTAACCTATGTTGTACCCGTGGTATGACGCACATCTGGGTCCCAAGCACCAGGGAGTCCACGACACCTTACATATGTAAGAAGATGCCTATCTATGATGTAGTGGCAGGTCAAGATATTATGTAGGATAGGATCTCCCATGTTACTCTATTTATGGGCTATTCGGTGGGTTTTAAGGATATTACATTTAACCCAAAAAATATATTCTTTAATCATTCTAAGAATACCCTTACATTGTCATCAAATCACATTTTTGTTCTCTAAGCAGTTTTTTTTGTTGTAAATTATTGTTTTTAAATATTCCACTACTCATCTTATTTGATTTTTTTTAAAACAAAAGATTAAATTAGAAATTCCTCCTGCCAAAATATGGATGTAGAAGCATATAGCTGTCTAGAATAGTAAACAAGAAAAAGGTAATATGAAATGCAAGTCAATTCTGTATTAGCTCAAATAGTAGAGTGCGTTTGTCTACTCTTCATAGGACGGGTTAATTTTCATAAACACATAGAAAATAGGACTGACAGGGCTAGCTACTAATTTTATTCCCTCTCTATTTTTTTCGAACATTGGTGTTTAAGTGTACTTAGAGTTCTAACGCCATTAATTTAAGATTAAGCCAGCTTATAAAAATTTTCTAAATCACAAGTAGGAAAGGTTGTCAAAATAAAATAAAACGGCACAAATGCACATATTTTCTCACATAGCTTTTGAAAAAATGTTTCAAAAATTTGAATTTTCCAAAATCAGTCTTCAGTAAATTACCCTAAGCGCATTCCTCTACCTCTTCCCCCTCCATAAAAAACTAGTATGCTGTGCTATTTTTCTAGTCAAACCCTCCCAATATAAGCACTTTAAACTAAATCGTTAAAACCATTTAAAAAAATATATTGAGTTTTCAAAAATCAACCATTAGTAAATCACCATTTATTTGAGGGTTAAAATAGAAATAAAAATAGTAAATACAAAATTTGAACAAAAGCTATCAAACCGTTTCAGTCCTAATTGTAAAACCCTTTGGTTTTGTTTGGCGGCACATTAAACATAAAGATTCAACACTATTTCAATATCGTAAATTTTCACGATTGAAATATTCTATTAGATATTAAAATATATTAAACCTATTATCTGGCACTATAGAATTATTTGCAAGGTTTAACCATTAAAAGTATACCACCGTTAGTGGTAAAGGGTCATACACAAATTCCGTAAGGGTTTAAAAAAAAAATTACAATCTTACCCCTCTCCCCCCGCCCCCCTCCAATCATATCTCAATGTAACACAAGGTAAACATTTAGTATGACAGTTCCCCCCTCTAATCTGTATTACGTAACTTTTCACCTAAAAGAGAATGTCACCATTTCATAGGAAAGTTTAGTGTAACTAAGAGGGACTAAAATATTTTAATATAACTCGAATTTTTTTTATCTATAAGTATGTTTAATGATTGTGAACACATGAGCAATAGCATACTTTTTTTTTCAAATTAGAATGTAAGTCTGAAACCTGTGTTACGTAACACTTTATTGTAACTACTCTGCCCCATGTAACACCATGAAGACATTATTGACTATCTTCCTCCCCACCCCACCCCACCCCCTTCACAGTGATACGTGATCTATGAATGACCCTTAAATTTACAAATTAGCGTTGTGGGTTATGTTATAGACGAAGAAGAAGATGGGATATACTTTTAATAAATCCGATACAGGAATGATAATAAAAGTATATTTATATATAAAAAAAGTATATTAATAAAATTATATTTAAATTATTGGTATTTAATGTGAGTTTTTAAAGATAAATAAATTACTGTATAGATTTACAAGCTAACATAATAATCCTATAATATACATAGATCTTGTCAACGATTCATCACTGTGAAAGGGTAATGATACACATGCCTGACTCTAATTTAGGAGTATCAGTGTTCGATATTGACCAGTTGAAATAGTGACCACATGAAATGGGATTCTTTATTATTTATCAACTAGCCTCCTTCCCCGTAAAAAAATATTGTAAAGAATCCTGTAAAACAAAGCTTCAAATCATCGATCATGTCAGTATAAAAACAAAACTTTTTTTAAAATACAGTCCTACCATCACTGTATAGCCCCCTCCCTCTTTTTATCCTCCCTCCTATTCTCATCTCATTCCTCTTTCCTCACCCCTACCCTCCCACCCCCTTCACCAACCCCACTTTCACTTCAACAACTTTTTTTTCCAACGACTATATAATATACTATCGACATTTTTATGAAGAATAAATTAAATTTTCAAAATAAAATATAGCCTATGTTACTCGCTGATAATGTAGCTTTATATTGGTGAAAGAATTTTTAAAATAGGTCCAGTAGTTTTTGAGTTTATCCATTACAAACAAAAAAACAAAAAAACAAAAAATCAAATCTTTCCTCTTTATAATATTAGTAGAATTTCTAAGAAAAAAATCTTCTTCCTTCTTATTATCCCAACAATCGGACCAGAGTGTCAGGAAATGGACATTTAATCTACTTTGGTCTTATTAATTAACGATTAACACATTTACTTTCATAGAGAAATAATTACATGCAATATAAATATAAAAACTTTTGAAAAGGTTTCCAGTTCATGTTTATAAATTTACTACTGTATCGCTTTATTAAGATGATGAAGTTGGGAACGCAAGAAAAGGCCAGTGTTTTTACAATTTTCATAAAAAAAGCTTTTTTTGGTCAAAATAAACGAAATATTGCTTCTATACAAACATATAGCTTAATTATCTTCACTCACTGATATCAACAGTTGTTGAATATATGTCATGAGCATAGCGGTATTAGATAATAAACTTTTTAAATAAAGAGAAAGAGTTGTCATTAAATTCTAGGATACCTTTGACAGATCTTCAAAAACAATTGATGTCACTATGTAAAGAAAATTAAACTTTATATTTCTACGAGAAAAATATTTTATTTTAACCAAAAGCAAGTTTTGGTACAAAAATATCCGCCTCCCCCTCCCCCTCCTCAATAGTCTGATTATAACCGTAAAAGAAAAGACAAACAATTTTATATGATTAAGGTAATTTTTACAAACCCGCCTCGGTGGCGTAGTTGGCTAACGCGCTTGTCATGTTGAGCTCTAATGCCAAGGACGGGGAGATTGAGGTACGAATCTCGGTCGGGTGAACTGGGGGTGGTTTTTCCTAAATGGTTTTCCACTCTTCCTCCACGCAAATGTGGGTTCACTTCCTCTATTTCAACCTTCCCAATTCCTAATCCATCAGCGTAATTAGTACTTAAAACGTATAACTCGAGTGGGTAGTAAGACGCGGTGCTAAATATTATTATTATATAATTTTTACATGACTTATTCAATTAATTCAGTTACCATATTATTAGTGCTATTAATTTGGTGTTAAATAATTTTTATTATCTAATTAAAAGTTAAAATGATCTCGTTATATCCTCCCTCATGTTGGTTAGCTATCAAAGCCTATGTGAACCCATTAGAAACTCTCCAGAAATCAAACCCATGTCCCTTAGCTCAGTGGTCAGACACACTAGCTAACTGAAACTGTTTAACTACACAGATTACTCACAGCTTAATAACCCGCACCGGTGGTTACACTGTCTAACGTGTCAAGCTTTATATAAACAGGGCTGCCAATGAAGGGGATGACATCCTGTACTAGTGTAGTGAGATTATTTTTCCTAAAGATTTTACACTCTCTTTCCACGTGAATGCGGATACTTTTACTCTAAATTCTAACCTTCTTCCTCCTTAAACCGTTAGTGTAATTAGACACGAATAGTCCCGATGGGTTGTAAGATACGAGTCACAAAATACAATGGCTTAATCTTAATATATATATATAATATATATATATATATATATATATGAGGAAGGTAGGTAGTGTAAAATTGCACCAGCATTGACTTACCAGGTCGAGATTCAAATCACGACCTACTCGATCGGTGAGAAGAACACTTAAAGTCACACAGTCCTAAATGCCGACGCTTACACGTGGTCTTGGCCTCAAAGGTGGGCGTGATTTTCAAGGCGTTGCGTTTCTTTCGATGCCTATCCACCTCTGTGAAACTTTGATGGCTCATACTCCGGCTAGATCAAAAAAATGTATTCTTTCTTTGGGGTGACAGCTGGAGGTTTAAAACCAATTCTACATTAATTACGGTAAATGAAAATCTACCTAAAACAAATGAAAAAAATTAAAACCAAAATCAAGGCCAAGGTGACCAAGGAGGCTTGGTTGAGTGGGAGGGTGAGAAATAAACAAGGGTTGATCAACAGACGGTTGGACGGAAGAATGGAAAATTAAGTACGTTACCTACCCGTTACGTAGCGGCAAGTCATATAGGATTTACCACCTTAATATTTTTAACTTTTACTTGATACATTTTTGTCTTAAGGTAGCTATTTTTGGAGACATATTTTTTCAGATCGTCTACAACTCAGGCTATTTGATCTATTCACATAAATGGCCAATAGGAATATTCTTGACAGGATGTAGATTATAAAAAGCTCCATGGGAGTATATGTCCATCTAGAATATAAAATAAAAAAAAGGTAATCTCAAATTGCAAGTCAATACTGTCCAGGCGCTAAAAGTATAGTGGGTGTATATTATCGACAAAAGAATAAGGAAAATGTTTAAAACAATAGTTTAGAAACCTCGGAGGGTGAATTAATAATTTTTTCCCTAATCTTTTTATTTCTTATATTGTTGTATAAGTGTGATAGTGCTTAGAGAACTTAGGCGTTTTAAGTTAATATGTAAACCGTTTTGCAAAACAGCTTCGAAATCACCAAGTAATAAACGTCATTACGTCCAAACATCCCTCTTCACACATAGGCGTAATTATCTTGTTTGTCACTTCCTCCAAGGCAGGCTTAATTTTGAACCAAATGTTATTTACAACTTAATTTAAGAGCTAAGCACGAGAAAATAGGTTCAAATTAAGTGCATCTACATTAGCGTGAAGAGAATAACTGAAAAACCTCTTTGAAAAAACTCCCAAACGATAAATCCCCCTCTTTTTCACCTAGCCGAGGCACGAATCTAAACATCTCTACCACCAGCAATCCAGTCTATTGTGAGCCTGATGCCTCATGCCGTGTGAACACTGGTATGAACACCAGATTTAAGCTGATAAACTTCTTATGACTGAGGAAGAGCAGCTGATATTAAATACAATAGTATTTTAGTGGGAAGAAACTTTAACAAAATAAAAACATAATTTTTTGAGATCCGCTTTTGTAACATGTTTTTATAATATCAGTGCTATTTTAAAAATATTGATAATATCTATTTAATATGACATCTACAAATTACCTGACTTGACGTATGAATACGTGAAAGTATATTTAGTAACTTTTCTGTTCCTATGAAAACTAGATTGTTAATGGATAACTGTCTACCTCGGTGGTCTTGACGTAAAGTGCCCGCATCAGGACCCGATGTTTGTGGGTTCAAAACCAGCTGAGTTCGGTGGATTTTTCTTGAGCGATAAGAATTCGTGACACAACTTCCTTCGGAGTGGAAGTACCGGCATCGGCCAATGTCGATTGTGGAATGTAAGAGAACCCTGGAAGGTATGTTATCATACCTTTACCGGCAATATTTGTAGACTCTTTCACTCTTGCTCATAGAAATTTTCATGTGCTGATAATAATCATTCGATTCAGAAAGTGCACGTTAAATACCTTTAAAAAAAAGATTGATAACTCATTTTGGATCGTGAACTGACTATACATGCACCTGTGATCAGGAGGGGGAAAATGTCATACAAGTGTCGTAATAGAAGGTTTTTTTTCCCTACTAATATTATTTGTAAGGCAGCGAGCGGTCATATGACACCGTACAGAGAGACACGTCGACACTTCTGCAAGGCGGAGAACAAGCGACATACCGCTGAGTCTTATGTTTTAGTTTGGACGAAATTACGAAAGTTGACACACTTCGCCGACCGAGAGAGACTTAAAATAGGACAATTCTCTTATTCGATTTGTTATGTGTTGTTTTTTATACTCACTTTGTGTGCAAAAGAGGAGATATATATATATTTACTGTACAGTCTCTGTCACACATGTCATACAAATTGACATGCCTCTCATGCCATATTTCGTGACAAATACCGTACATAAGACTGTTTTGAAACATTAAGCACTTCTTGAGCTTAGTTTTATATTAATTTTAGAGAGATTATTATATATTTTATACCACAGGCACAATATTTAATTCTTGATTGATATTTGACAACATTTGATAATAATTAAGAATACAGAGTTGAACAGTCATATTATTATTATTATTATTATTAGCACCGCGTCTTACTACCCATTCGGGTTATACGCACTTACGCTAATGTGTAATGGTAGGGGGATTGGAGTGAAATGAAGACCTACAGTTTAACGTGGAATACGAACCACGGTGAAAGGCCTGGCATTCCCCACATTCACAAGATGTCTTGTCAGAGGTGAAGGAAGGGTTTGGTAATCAGATAAATCTGTGCCGGGACCGAGGATTGAACCCCGGCCGCCAGCATAGAAGTCTGACACCTTACCCTTAGACCACCAGGTCACCACAACAGTCAATATTAAAATAGAAATAAAATGACAAAGATTAGAATTGTATTCAATCTTAAATTATTTTTAAAAGCTTGAATTGATTGGGTGAAATAATGTTATTATAATTTACTACTGTTACAGACACACTGTTGACCTCCATGGTTTTGTGGCAACGTGCTTGCCTCAGGACCCAATATTCGTGGTTTGTAGCACAGCAGGGGAGATGGATATTTTTGAGCTATACAAATCCGTAGCAAAACTTACTTCGGAGGGGAAGTAAAGCCATCGGTCCCATGTCGATTGTGACTTGTAAAAAACCCTGAACGATAGATGAAAATTAAACTAGATATATTTTACAAAAATGTTAATAAACAACAATATAAGATTGATTATAAGTATTATTAATACAAAAAAAAGTCTCTTACATGTCATATTTTTCAAGCAAATCAACCATTTAATTCAAAAATATAAAGTTTTTTTTATAGATTTACATTTATGTAACATTTGTACTCATTATTTTCCTTAACTTTTTTAAATACAATTTTAATGTTATAATTAGGAAGACATTTTATAGAAAATAATTTTGGAGAAGGGTGTACTGACTTTTAAATATCATCCTATATTGTTTATTTGAGTTATATTTTAATTTTGTTTGGTATATTTCCACCTTTCCCAAAGTAAAATAAAGTGTTGTATGTTGTGTATATTGTTTCCCTACATGATTATATCAATATTTCTTCAACGCTGTTAGGGAGGTGAGTTAGTCTCCCTAAATGGACACCCATTGGTCTTTGGAAAAAAGAGTCATGACACCATCACAGCTAGGCAAGGAAAAGTAATCTTTAATAAATATTATTTTAAGTGAAATGCTTAGGAGTGGCGCCCACATAATAAGTAAGACAAAAACAATATAAAATACTATCATAGTGGCGCCCAACGTGGTACTACAATAACGTTAGGGAAGTGCCATAGGTACCACATTAATATAACATCAATTAAAACAAGGGAACAAATAATAGACAACAGAGGTAAACTTTAAGGAAGGATATTTTGTTGGAATAAAGGGCTTCATTGGAAATACATAAGTGAAGGATTTATTTCAGCAGAAGTAAGACCAGGTATATTTTGACTAATTTTAATTTGGATACTCGGGAGAGTCACTTAAAATGGAGAAGTAAGTACGATCGAAAAAGGTTGAGAACGTGGCGTCTTTGTAAATGTCCATGGTGGTAACATATATCAGTGAGTTTTGTCAATCCAAAGAAGATAACTAAGATTCTTAGGATAACGATTTCTTTGACCAACTCTGAGGTGTAGAGCCTACCACCGAAATATTAACAAGTACTCTGCCAGCAATAGCACATCCAATTCAACTGTATGAAATGCAGCAATTATTGGTTACTATTCAACAGATGGGAGTAGAACCAAAGAAAGAAATTTTCATGGCAAAGGGAAAATATCACGACCCGGGTAGGAAAAAAAAAATGCAAAAATAGCCAAGTGGAGTTGATAAAGGAGCGCTCAGCACTCATAAGTGAGGGCCAGAAAACAACGTGAAAGGATATACTGATCTTTATGCATTAAATAACAGACACTATGAAACAGGATCTCTTGATCAAAATACAAAGTGATATGCAGGTTAAGATCACTTCTACAGAACGGCATTTTAATCTACAATTAGTAGCGGCAAAGAAGGACTCTCAAGATTCTTTAGAGAAATTTAGCCCTACGCTAGAGCAAAAATAGATTTCCCTTACAAAACAACTGGACCAACACGTTGAGAAACTAAAAAAGATTTGCTAAACCCAATTTGGAAGTGCGTGTAGGGAAAGAGGGCTAGGAGAATACCACCATGGGGTTGAATAAGGGAATAGCCACTTAAATTTTGGAATACCAGAAGTTATCTGAAGAACAAAAGAGCCTAGGTTAGATACTGACACGTAAGCAAAAGAATTTTTGACAGGAAATTGAAACCAAAATAGGTCATACCACTGAAGATGTTATGTCAGCTCAAAGCAAGATAAAGAGTTTGTAAGAAAAAAGTATGTATGGGACACGCTTGTCACCCTAACCTGCTATCCATACCACCATGGTCAGGGAGAAATCTTTAAAAGATAAGATTCCAGAATTTAGTAAGAAAAATCTATAACTCCCTGTCGGTCAGATCTGTTCGAGAGGCATACGCTGTGTGACAAAGGCAAAGTAGGATTAGGAGGAAGTTTCTTGACGGGCGATGAAGTACGTTGGTGGTCTGTGGATAAAGATAGCACACCCACCAGGGAGCTTTCAAGCATAAATTCCTAGCCATGTTTTGGTCCAACGAGACCCAGGGACAACTGAGGGCAAAATTACACGCCTCATAGTTCCTTGAGGGCAGTGGTGCTGTGGAGGGATATTTTCCCTATATGTATGGAGCAAGTAGAAATTTTGAGTCGCCAGTCACTGAGTCAGAATTAATTTACATGGTTACGCAACAGCTGCCCACACGTCTTCAAGAAATACAGATTACTCAACGGCTACCGGGTAGGAACACAACGTCTGAATACCATGGAGCAGGACCACCGGCAAGACAGGAGGGAATCATCAGGTTTCTTGCAACACAAGCGATCAAAATGAGGCTCACAGCCGTTCTGGAGGTGTCAAAGACTACAAACCTAGGACACACCATCAGGTCCCTTCCAAGACCGGGGCCCAGAAGTCCTACTCAACTATTTGAGGACCCAAGAAGACAAGCGAGCATACAATGATTAATTCTCTGAGAGGAAGAAAACACCAGTACACAGCTTTACAAGGTTATCATCTTATGAAGTGCACTATGGGATATGACCGGGAATATTACTGTACAAGTATTTCCATGACCCTAAAGTGGATGAAGAGAAAGCCAAGGAAGATGATCCGGCAATGATGTGGCCCACTTTTATCCGAATGACAAAACACCGATTGGAGCGAGCAGCCAAGGCTAGAAGCATATTTCAAAAGAAAGTATAAATTTCTTTTAATATCAATAACAAGGTGGTATTGAGGGACAATCCTGTGTCAGACTTCATCATTAAAAAAAAATCCAAGAAAATGTTTCTAATTTATTCAGCTCCCTATTTGATCCTACGTATCATCCCCCAAAATTCGTATGAATTGAAGGCGGTAACAAGTGTTCAAATAAAAGGGGCATTAATACTTGAGGTTTGAAGAACTGTATTGAATGTAATGTTTATTATTTATGAAGATATGGGAGTCTTGGTTCTCTAAAAGGAAGAACAGCTCGAGATTATTTTTGTTTTGGAAGTTATGTAAGTAAGTCTCATCTATCAAGTTTTTGAGTAAAATATCTGAAGAGTTTTAATGCACATTCCCACATTGGATGGCAGACCTACTGTACCTATTTTAAAAGATCAATAAATTGATGAGAAATAATCAATTCATTTCTATATATTTTTATTATTAACTTGTACAACAAATAGCAGTTTTTATAAATTTTTGTCATACCAAGAACCAAAAACTACAGAAGGACACCTATGAGTTGGTAGAATATCCCCTGAAAGCCAATAAGGATAGTGATATTACCAAGATATTCTATGTAATACATTTTATGAAGTGAGGATTTTTTTTCTCTAAGTATTAAAATTATCGTCGGCTTATGTTTTAGTCCTACCAAACGTCAATGATATACAGACAGTGATTGATTTAGGTAGATACAATTTTCAATCCAGGACCATATAAACAAGGCAGTTTTGTTGCATTAGGTACCTGAAATTTACGTGGGAGCTACTACATTTATTTATGTAATTTATTTTATTTAATCAATAGAGTATGTTGGAGCTTAAAACAAGATCATCTTAATGTATTATTGATCTTTAATAACTGGAAATAGAATTCATTGGCACTATGACAGTACCTAAGTCAAGTTTAAAACCACTCAGATAAAGTTGTAATACTGATTATAAACGATTTTTTATACATTTTAATTTAAATATAAGATCTATGCTGCGTAGCACTGTGATGTAAATTTAACACCATGTAGATAGTATTGCTGCCCCTACATCCCCCCAACTCTTCTCAACAGCGTTAAGTGTTTTTTTTTTAGACGACCCTATAATTAGAGTGGGTGTTAAGGGGGGGGGGGGGAAGAACCCCAAATTAGGCTTGAAATTTTTTCAGTTTTATAGCAAAGTAATATTGACTATTATTTTTACTTAAATTAAATAAAACATTGCTTCAGCAGAAACGTTTAGTTTAATTTCACTTTTTCTATCAAATTTTAAAGTCCTGTTCAAATTCTGTGATGTCCATGGTAGATCTTTAGTAACTATTGAGATTATAATGTGTAGAAGATTAAACTAAACTTGTCTGTTAAATAAGTACTTGATATATTTTAACAAAAAAAACTGGTTTTGTTCTAATACAAAATTACTTATGTTAATGTTGCCAGCCAAGAATTTATTTGTATATTTTGAAAGATTCTTCCTACCAGTATCTGCTATGAACTCCGATTTTTTAGGAAGCCCAAATTGGACTCCCAACAATTAATTTTGCCATTATAGAAATAAGTTTTATTTGATTTATTAATTATAATGTTAATTTTAAAATGTATTAAATAAAACTTCATTGTGCCAGTACTAAAACGAGATATACCGACTAATCGGCTGCCACATGTTGAGCAAGATAGTGCCAACAGTTGCTTATAGAAGTTGTCATGTGGTCAGCACATTGATTCCTCAGGCTATTAATCTCAGTTTTATATATTGGAGCCACTACTTCCTTATTCACGTAGCTCTTCAACTGTATTCACGAGTCTGAGTTGACCGTTTCAGGCCATTAATCCATAGAATAACCTGGAAGCGCCGGAGCTCGAAACTGGGTTCTCTGAATATGTATCCAGGTACTCTGATTTCTAGACCACAGATGTGCTTATCCAAAGCGTCCAGTAATACTTCCTTAAGGATTACTGTATAATTTATTTGCACGTTATTAATTATACGGGTTAAGACTATAAATACAATTCTAATAACATTTTTTTTCTCACGCCGTTGTGGCAACATTGAGGTTTTCAGTTTTCAAAATAACGGGATGCCTATGAATATCACAGACTGTAGTTTACATTTCGAAGCACATTTCCTTCGGTATGAGACCCGCTTGCAACTTGTAAGTCGTGACTCGGTTGATGGAAACGAACGGGAGGAAAAATAGTCACTCGTAGAGAGTTCATAGCGGACCAGTTACATCTCGCCAGTGGCGTACGAGAGGCCATTGTTTCTGAGAGGAGGACGGGACGCGATAGTTGACTAAACTCCACACATTCCTACGCTCGCGAACTGGTTTGAAGACTAACACACGGGTTACTAGCAACTAGGACCTCCTGGATATTGTACAGTACATACCAAATACAAATTTCATGAAATTTTTCTTTTCCCCACCGTGTCTTACTACTTATCGGGGCTGTACTCAAATTTGTACAAATTATTAAAATAAAATTTAGTGGAAATATACTAGCATTTTTCATGTTGGTGGAGACAGAATTGCAGCGTATTACCAACGCTGCCAACTTGTACATTTCAAAGCTATTTTTTTTAAGCAGGTTGCATATTAACTTGACGCACCTAAGCAGACTACGCTCCACCACACTTAGACGCTAGTGTACAAAATATAAAGAGAGGGAAGAAAATGAGTAATTCACCCTTGTTTATCTACTGATAACACTTTCCCTCTTCCTCTGACGAGTTTACACAGTCACAGTGCCCCTTGAAAACAATGACTCGTTTTTTTAAAATTACCTTTTCCTTGTTTCCTTTTATATTTAAACATAATAATGCTACAACGGACTTTATTAATCTACATCCTGGCAGAAAGATTCCTACAAGCTGTTTTCGTGACTAAGACAAATGCCTAGGTTGTAGAGTATTTATATAAAAAAAGTACGTTTAAAAATATCTCAAGATTAAGATAATAATGTGACACTGTAGGACTACTTTTAGAATTATTTAAGAATTTATTGTTTTTGTTTCAACGTTGTATCTTTAAAACTCGCTGAATAAAACGTAAATTTATTAACATGGGAAATCCCATCTTGATCACACGTGACGTCACAGGTAGGCAATATCATTAAGGAACTGTGACGTAGCGTTAAGTCAATATAGGATTTCATATCTTGTTGTATTTTCGTTTTATTCGGAGGGTTTTTAAGGACGTAACGTTAAAATAGTAAAAAACATATATCCTTATAGAATTCTAAAAATAGTCTCATACTAACAATTTTTTTTTAAATCAGTTATTTTGCAAATGTAAATTGTTTAAATTATCTACAACTCTTCTAGCCGAGATTAGAGAAGGGTTTGAATCCTATATTTCTCAAATACGAATCTTATATTTTCTTCCTAATTTTGAATTCAAATTCGAATCCTTGAATCTTTTAAAAATGTAAAGTTTTAGTTAAATAGAAAATATCTAAAATTCAATTGAAAAAAATATGTTTAAGGCTCAGTGTCACTAACAAATACTATTTGGTTTGGCCTGTCTATTACGTCATAAACAACAAAGTTAACATTTATAGATAGTAAATAGTAGATTGAGTGAGTGCACTCGTCAGAGGAAGAGGGGAACTGCTCAGTTTCTTCCCTCTCTTTCTATTTTGTACGTTGATGTCTAAATGTGATAGTGCTTGGATTGCTTTAGTGCTTAAAGTCAAGGTGGGATGGAAGAAGATGCGAAAAAAGGCGTGGTTTTTTCAATTTTTAAGGAAAACATTTTTTTATTTTTGCCAAAATAAATAAAATATTCTTCAGTACAAACACAAAGGTTCAATTTTCTTCACATGTTGATATCAACAGTTGTTGAATATCTGTCATGAGCATAGCGACATTAGATGACAAACTTTTAAATGAAGAGGAAAATATGTCATTAAATTCCAGAACACCCTTAATAGATATTCAAGAAATTTTGAGGTCACTATGTTAAGGAAATTAAATTATATGTTTGTACTGGAGCAATATTTTATTTATTTTGACCCTAAAAATGTCCTTAAGATGCATCCAACTTTGCCAAATTAGGACTAAATAATCAAGTAGACAATGAACTTAATAAAATAAACTCCCTTAGTATAGCTTGTTGAGGTTTGAACCCCTACCTCCAAGTCACCGGAAAACCATAATACAGCAGATGATAATGACGTATTTCTCCGTGTGTGAACTGGAGCGATTATATAGGCTATAACTTAATTTTCAAACTTAAAAAAATTAAAGTATTATACAACCTATACATTGGTTAGGCTTATAATATATATTAGTTTCAATTTTATAGGAAATAAATTAAGTTTCGATTGGCGATTACTGATAATTCTACAAAACACGTTTTTTAAATTCAAAGTTTTATAAAACTGTGATGGGCTCACATTTTTTTTAACTCAAACCTAACCGTTGGACAATTTATTAATTGTTTAACTGTTCTAAAAAAATAGGCGATTTTGTCATTTTGGTGTATTTAAAATACTATTATTTGAAAAATACTAATATTCCCATGTATATCAAATTCTCTTTCATGATTTTTTTTAATGATCTTATCTTATGATAATTACTTAACGGTGTCACGACGACACTTTTTTTTATATAATTTTAAGACACCAGAAAAGTATACTACCTACAATTTGGACATTCACTAAAATTTAATTATTTTTTATTTTTTTATAATTTCTACAGCTGGGCTTTATTTAAATTAACATACTACACTTCAATACAATTTCATTTGATACCCATAGCCAGGTTTAGAACACAAACTTTTTTTTAGCCTATTATTTAGTACATTAATTTTGATGTACATTACTTTGGATGAATAAACATTAATTTGGATGTAACACATTATTTTATAAGTAGATTATAAAGTTGTTAATTGGCATTATGCACCAAAAACTTCGGTACAAATCTTTAGAGAAATTATATCTGGGGGTACGTGAATAATAAAAATGTTGAACACCATTGGACTAAACAACCTCTAAGAATCCATAACTTCCGTTACATACACATAGCCGACACACCACGATCCACGGCTTGCCCCTGCGAAGATGGCAAATCCTACCACCGACACCCGTAAAGATGTCATAGGAGGGGGAAAAGGGAACGCAATCTCAGACGCCTGACTTGAGCTGTTCTTGCTCGGAAGCGCGCATACCAGTTCCGCCCGTAGCAAGGTCAACAACATCTTAGTAGAAGAGACTAGAGAAAGAGTGATACCGTAAAAGAAAGAATTAGAGTGTACTACCAACAAAATAGTCTTTCCTCTAAGGCGGTGGACACTTCAAAGGAGAAAGAGAGCGGTAATTATCTAGGTAAGTAGCTAACTATATCGATAACTTGATTGATAAATCGGTAGATGGATGAATAAACAAAGCGTTGGAAGTATTTAAAAGAAGGAAAGGACCCGCCCAAGAGAAATGACTTATCTGTGCTAAGAAAAAGCACCATGAATAGGGAGAGCTATTTGCTCTGGTCCTAAATATAGCTGCTTTCTTGGTGGTTTCTAAGCTATTGTGCAAATCAGGCTGCAACTTAGCTCGACGCACCTAAGCAATCCAATAACTCTCACACTTAGACACGAATGTACAAAATAGAATGAAAGAGAAGAAAATGAACTAAAACAGGCCAGGCCTCTTTCCTATTCGATGATAACATTTACCCTCTTACTCTCACAAGCATACACACTCACGCTACCATTTGTGCCTGGACAGCATACACATGCATTTATAAATTACTTTTTTTAAATCATAGATAACATAGAGCAGTTCATGTTTCTGGTAAGTCTGCCTACCGCACAAGTGAAATTAGGTCGAGGATTGCCATGGCCAAGGAAGCCTTCAACAAGAAGAGGTTATTGCTGAACATCAAGTTGAGTTTGATACTGAAGAAGAAACTAATGAATTGCTACCTTTGGAGCGGAAAATTGAATTCTTAGAAATATGGAAAATAAATATTTGGAGAGCTTTGAAATATGGTAGTAGAAAAGAGTTGAGAAGATCAGGTGGGAAGACAAGGTGACAAATGAAATAGTCCTGAGAAGAGTGAGTGAGAAGAGAACCATCTTGGATGGGATTCTTCGGTACAAAGCTAACTTGATCGGACACATCCTTAGGAGGAACTGTCTTCTGCATGATGTCATAGAAGGAAAGGCTATGGGAAAGAGGAGCTTAGGCAGAAGGAAGATTCAAATATTGGACGACTTGAAGAAATAAGAAATTTCTGGGAAATGAAGGAGAAGGTAAATAACCGGGTGCATTGGTGGTCTAAGTTCACTGACTTAAAAGAATGGACCTGTCGTAAGACAGAACATTAAATACGACAAATAATTATTATTATTATTAATCTAGATATACATATTATGCTTCTACGGATTTTTTAATATACATCCTGGAAGGAAGACTACAACAGGTAATTTTTGTGAATAAACCAAATAGCCTGAGCTTTAAACAATTTAAATAAGAAAGGTTTTCATAAAACTACTCCAAGAACCAAAAATTTATTGTTTGACAATCAATGTAAGACTATTTTTTTAGAATTATTTGTTAATTTATGGTTTTTGTTTCAAAGTTATATCCATAAAACCAGCTAAATAAAACGTAAATACATTAACAGGGGAAATCCTATCAAGACTTTATGTTACGTCACGGGCAACGTCCTTAAAGTGGAAGTGTAGGGAAAACGGAAAACAGTCAGAGTTTATGAAGTTTTTAAAGCAAAGTTTTTTTGGACAAAATAAATCGAATATTGCATCAGTAAAAACATAAAAATTAATTCGCTTCACATGTTGATATCAACAGTTGTTGAATATCTGTCTGTGTCCTGTAATTTAATGACAACCTTTTCTCTGCATTTAAAAATTTTATTCCAAAAGCTAATTGTGCTCATTACAGATATTAAATAGCTCTTGATATTACTATGTAAATAAATTTAAACATTATATTTTTACTAGAGAATTATTTTCTTTATTTTGACCAAAAAAAAATTACTGGCTGCAACTTGGGTTGCCTTCCATAATAAATTAATCCACGTGTTCCAACGATGCTGGTTTCTTAATAATAATTATAATATTTTGTGTGTGTGAGTTTGGTAGCACTGACCCGGCGGCCTCACTAGACAAACTTAACCCCCCCCCCCACACACACACACACACACACTTATTCATGAAACACCAAAGACCTGGTCTCAGCTGTCCGCTTCTGCTTGTCCTAATAATAATTATGTTAAAACTCACGATCCACCTTGCTCTACCTAACTGCCGCCTCCTCTGCTGCCCACCTTGTCATCTGAGTGTCCTAGGCGTAGAGATCTCACTAGGTTGCATCATACTCTCCACCTCTTTTGCTGCCCACCTTGTTGTCTGAGTGTCCTCGGCGTAGAGATCTCACTAGGTTGCATCATACTTTCCACCTCCTTTGCTGTCCACCTTGTCATCTGAGTGTCCTAGGCGTAGAGATCTCACTAGGTTGCATCATACTTTCCACCTCTTTTGCTGCCACCTTGTCATCTTAGTGTCCTAGGCCTAGAGATCTCACTAGGTAACATCATGCTCTCCATCTCCTCTGCTCCCAACCTTGTCGTCTGAGTATCTCAGCGTAGAGATCTCACGAGGATGCATCATACTCTCCACTTGCTCTGCTGCAAAACCTTATTGTCTGAGTGCCCTAGGCGTAGAGATCTCACTAGGTTGCATCATGCTCTCCTCCTTTGCTGCTCACCTTGTCTGAGTGTCCTAGGCGTAGAGATCTCACGAGGAGCATCATGCTTTCCAACTCCTCTGGCTGAGACCAAGGTTTCTATTTTCTTGTAGAAAAATATATTTGATAATTGTCGGGAAAACATTAGATAGGCATATTGTTGTATAGGCATACTGTTGGGTATGTAGTCTACATAATACGGATAAAGGCATCGGTCTCTTTTAGTGTAGTTGTTCGTTGATGTGTAATATATGTAGAGTGTACTTAAATGTTTCTTAAATAGTATCCGCAAAAATCAGTTCAGCAGATGTAAGAACCTTTCCTATAAACTATTCATCCTTTATCATTAAGCCATCAGTGTGATTAAAAGTGGATAATCCAGATTGATGGTAAGAGACTCGTAACAATAGAAAAACTTTCTTATATATGGGAGATTGTTTATTTCATCAAGAAAGTTATTTTATATCTCCAAACGAATGATGTTGCATAACCTATTAATTGCTCTAATCACTTCTATCTGGTTTATTCCCGTCGTCAATACGCCTCTGCTTATTCTATAGGGCAAAATTATGGGCGTGGTCACATCTATAATAGATGACGTAACCTGGAAAAGGTCTTGATACCTTGATCTTCAGCCTACTATAATAGTTATCATGGTTTGCTTTCATTCTTTCATCGCTTGACGCCTCTTATATTATTTTACTAGCGTTGCTGAATCATAGCCAAGTTTTATTGTGGTGGTACATTTTCAAAGGTTTATTGAAAATAAATATTTCTCTAATTAAAACACGAATAGTTAATTAATACACATACACAAACAGGTTTACCTAATACACCTGTATAGTATTTATTCCAGAGTATTAAGAAATATAAAGAAAAACAAAAGGATATTGAGTAGTGTAGTAATAAATAATTTTATATATTTGCAGAGTGTACAAACTACACGACGGTAGCTAAGGTTTTAAGCTCTCATCGAAAATACATCACAGTTTGGACAGTATGTTGTGAATTTTTTTTAATGGTTAAAAACATATAACACTTTAAAATATATTTATGTTCAGGTTTTAACCAAAAGGGAAGGAAAAACGTATTTTTTTAAACAACACAAAATGAAATAATCATACTATAATCATGTTATTTTATTTATATAATTTTTTTTAAATAAGTATTTTAATTATTACTTATCAAGAATTTTTCTTTGTACGTTTCGTCCTAACAGTCCAGGTTACACACACACACACACACACACACAAACTACACAAAACACAACACAACACACTATATATATATAATAATGGTGTAAAAAATTAACCGAACTTATCATAATTAATTTAATTCATGCTGCTTTCTTGTTCGAAAGATTTAACGAAGATCTACAAACATTTTGTGATCTGAATTTTGAGAAACAAGTTTCTCAGCAGGTCACACAAAGGCCTTGGAGGGAGCGACTTTACTTATCCACCTCGAAGTACAGACCCCCTCCCCACTTTATTCGAAGCGTTTCTGTGGGGAATTTTGAAAGAAAAATTGTTTCGCACCTATTTCAAGAAATCTGCACCAGCTTCACGAGGACATAGAATCAGTGGTGTTAACACCCGTACAGTGCACTTACATTGCTACCCGAGTAATTGATAGCATGGAATCTGTCGTTCGCAATGAAGAGGACATGTAGAACATACGATAAAGATAACCTAGCTGGTATAGTATTTCGGTCACTTTTTTTTGCACCACCCTGTATATATATATATATATATAACCTCATCCGTGGACACACAAATTAAATAGGTGTGGTGAGGCTTAGTTTTTTAAATGGTTTACACTCCTGTCACTATCTCCACTCAAATTTGTATATAGTTCCTTTAAATTATACCTTCTTCTCTACCTAAAAGTGTAATTAAATGTTGATAGTTCGGATAGGTAATAAAACGTGGTGCGGGTATCACTTAAGCTATTTTGTAGTGCTGTAGTTTTTTTTATATAGACCAAAAATGAATAACAATTCAAATTTCAATTGAATAAATGGTACGGTGTACCGCACCGACTTTACTTCCCTTGTACCTTAAAATAAAGACATTTACTAAGCGTAACTTTCCAAACCCTTCCTTCACTTCTGACAAGACATCTTGTGAATGTGGGAATGCCAGGCGCCACGTGGTTCGGATTTCACGTTAAACTGAAGGTCCTTCATTTCATCTCACAATCACCCTACCATTACACATTAGCGTAAGTGCGTACAACCCGAACGGGTAGTAAGACGCGGTGCTAATAATAATAATAATAACTAAGCGTAACTTATAATATATATAATTATTACTAACATAATAAAGTAATTTTTAAAAATAACCTATAATATATATAAAATTATAACTAACATAAGTTAGTAAATATTAAAAATAAGCTATAATCTAGACATCATTATTACCAAATTACAAGTAGGCTATAACATACATATTAATATTAACATAAGCCACTTTTGCAAGTTTAATAAATGTCTATATAATAATAATAATAATAATAATATAATAATTTTTTTCCCCACCTTGTCTTACTACCGGTTTTGCGTTACACGCTAATGTACTTTTGTATAAATAAGATTTAATGTAGAGGAAATGCACCAGCATTTACATGAAAAGAAAATGGTACAACATTTAGTGGAAAAAAAAAGCGCCCTTGGTACACTCGACCAAACCTCGATCTCCCCGTAATCGGTAGACAAATCTATTGCGAAAGTGACGTCACAAACTATCCGACCACCGAAGCGGATATCATGGTTTTTTAAATCTGGATTATATACTATTAATAATTGATTTCACTGGATGTGTTACCACGACGAACCAGTATTGGCTCACTACCTAGTTCCCGATCACCTCCAGTCCGTACCGTATTGGAAATCAATACGTGCCTTGAAATATTCGCCCAGTGGCATGCGTGTGCGTACGTGTGTGTGTGTGTGTGTGTGTGTGTGTAGACACGCCAAAGTTGGGAACTCGAAAGAACGGACGGATCCATGTTTAGACGTCTTGGTGTTGCGGGCGTATTTGACCTTGCACTCGCTAACGAATATTTACATCGTGCGCAGAAAACTTTTGAGAGGTATACCTGGACGTTGCCTACCCGTGACGTAACAGCAAGTCAAGACAGGATATTCCATGTTAATGCATTAATTACGTTCTATTCGATGGATTTTAAAGATATAACTTTGAAACAAATACCATACATTTTTTAATAATTTTATAAATATTTTATTAAATGGTCAAACCATTTTTTTTTTATCCTAAGGTAGATTTTTGTAAATATATATATATATATATATATACTAAAATCGTCTACATCTCAGACTATTTTGTCTATCAACGAAAATGGCTTGTAGTAATCTTCCTGCCAGGATGTAGATTAAAAAAGTCCGCGGAAGCATGTGTCTATCTAGAATAGGAAACAAGAAAAAGGATAATTTTGAAACGCAAGTTAATGCTGTTCAAGACAGAAATAATAGAGTGGGTGTGTATACCCGTCAGGGGAAGAGGGGAAGTTATCAGGGGTAGATTAGAGGCCTCACAGGGTGAACTGCTCAGTTTATATCTTCTCTTTATATTTTATACACTGGAGTCGTGTAATAGTAGTTTGAGAGTAGTTAATAATTTGATTTTTTGGACGTCAGTGATGAATCTTTGCCTCCCACTAGGAGTGGCCCCCTTAAATTGTATGACTACCTTCTATTTCGGAAGAGTTTTTTGACTATGCTTTTATAGCAAAAAATGTGTTGAACCGCTTTTTTTTTATATAATATATATACCTGTAAATTACATGAAATTATAATTTAATTAAATACACGTTTATTTCATACTTTGATACGCTTTTATAAAAACCGATCGCGTGTCGGTAACTCGTATATCAATTTTAGTGCGGTCACACATCACATGCCACTTTCTAAGCTCGGCTTCTTAGGAGCCGTAAAAGGAAACCAATTTTAGGGTCGCAGAAAAGCTGTTGCCCGTTAAATCATCACTATTAGCCGTTTCCCGGTTTTTCCCCTACCGCCAAAATAATATATATATATATATACTATATATATATAGTCTTGTTGAGGTTTCTTATTATTTTGTTGGCTATTTTTTCCCCCCCTCTCTTGCAAGGTGTTTTTCTTGCGTAGCTTAGCAAGCTGGTCCACGTCTGCCTAGCTAGGGCGAAGAAAAACACCTGCCTGAAGAAGAGCGCGTGCGCACGTCCTCCTGCTGCCACTAGTGACACCTGGTGAGCAAAACGTGCAACATCCATGGCACCTGGCCGCCGGCTTCTCTGCCAAATAACGCCTCAACTCCACCTCTTAGTAGCGGGCCAAATACTACTGTATTGCTAATTACCTTTTAACTGGTATTGTTTTCATTGTAGGGTTGTTAGCGTCCGAGACTGTCTGTACATCTAGTGATCTCTGAATCATCAGTCAACGACCATTTGCAAGGATTTCCTCTCTTATTTTATTTCACGCTGAAGAGAAATTTTTTGATTACATCAGGACTTGAATCTAAATATCTTTACGAATCTACGGGAAATACTCATAGTTGTTATTAACAAGAAACTTTTGTCACTTTGTCCCCATAGTCCCCGCGGAGAATTTCGAGTAATTATTCAAATACGAATGAACTGCACACATTTCTGTCATATCCTAGGCCTTTTCTTTTCCCTTTTAACCCGCCTCTGTGGCGTAGTTGGCTAACGTGCTTGTCGTGTTGAGCTCGACTGCTGAGGACGGGGAGATCGAGGTTCGAATCTGGGTCGGGTGAACTGGTGGTGGTCTTTCCTAAATGGTTTTCCACTCTCCCTCCACGCAAATGTGGGTTCACTTAATCTAATTAAACCTTCCCAATTCCTAATCCATTAGCGTAATTAGTACTTAAAGCGTATAACCCGAACGGGTAGTAAGACGCGGTGCTAAATATTATTATTATTTTCACTTTTACTCCCATACCTCGTGCGAGCCGGGAGCTGAGTTGGGCTTAGCTATGATGAACGCTCTTAATATCTCATTTATCTGGATAATAATGTCTTGAAACTCATTATTATTTTTGGTGATTTCAAAGGGTTTAGCTCTTTCCTGTCTTACAAATGCAGCTGTGAAATCAGACCTTGTAAAATCGTGAAAGTCAGAAGTGTCCTCTATTAGATCATGTCCTATCTCCTCTGTGATTCAATTACATTGATCGTCTTTTTGCTGTTGTTTAGAATACTCAATACACACCACAATAAACCAAAACCGAGAGTTTAAGAAGTAGATCAGATGGTAAATCAACAGAACCACCACATCGGTGTCATTTGCGCCTGATCACTACCATGTGATGTATGTTGGATATACCAAATGATACTTGTGTCTACCTTTTTATGTTGGCAAGCAAAAACAGGCACCTCTGTTGTCTCAACACTGACATACTTGGTGGTATATTTTAAAGGGGGGTGGTGGGGTTGGTGCACACCCTTGTACCCTTCCCCACAATTTATATTATTAATTTTATTATAGTTTATGGTGCCACCTTTCCTTGATTTAGCCTATCTTCTTCCCCTACCTAGCAATCTGACAGTAACCACAACAGAAAAATTTTATTATTTAAAATTTAACGGAAAATATTCATCTCTAGCCGAGAATACTGAGGGTTGTTTTTCAACCTAAATTGGTGATCTGGTGGTCTAGAGGTAAAGTGTCGGACTTCTGTGCACGGGGTCTGGGGTTCAATCCTCGGTCCCGGCACAGATTTATCTGATTACCAAACCCTTTCTTCAACACTGACAAGATGTGTATTAATCACAAACTTGTGAATGTGGGGAATGCCAGGCCTCCACCGTGGTTCGGATTCCACGTTAAACTGTAGGTCCTCCATTTCATCTCACAATCACCCTACCATTACACATTAGCGTAAGTGCGTACAACCCGAACGGGTAGTAAGACGCGGTGATAATAAAAATAATTCAACCTAAATTGTTTCCCACTATTTCTCCCCTCAAACGAGGATTCATTTCTCCTGAAGTCAACCTTAGTCGTTTCTAACCGATTATTTTTAATATGTGGACTGCCTGGATAGGTAGTATTTTAAGACGCGAAGAATACCAGAAAACTTTGTGGCGAATCGTCAGTTCAACGTTTATTAGAAGAGCCTTATCTGACAGCTATAAAAGTTAATACTCTAGATCTACTTTCACGTTGCGTACGAACCGAACCGGTAGTAAGACTCAGTGCTAATAATAATACTTTCACGTATTCATACGTCAAGTCATGTTATATGCAGTTGTCGCATTTAATATATATTATCAATACCTATAAAATAACACTAATAATAGTAAAAAGTTATAAATTTTGGCCCCTTTCATTAAAAAGTTTTAGTTTCTTAAATGCCTTTCGCATGAAAATTGGACTAAAAATAGTTTCAATGTTGACGCTGTCCTAAAAATTATTTCTGTAATTTAGGTATTAAGCAAGCTTGATCTTAGTAGTTTTGAGAAAGTTTGATATGAGTACACACACATACATCCCGGAAGCGGAAGTCTAGGAATACAGACTTTCTGCTTGAAAGGGCACGGTGGTTTATTCACTGAACTCCCTTTTTACAAAACCCTGCTTACACCACTGACTTCAACTTGTACAGTTAGTAAGAAAAAAAAAAAGAGACCAATTTACATCACTTATGTTTAACGACGTTGCCTACTTGGTGATTATATATATATTTTGCTAAACAGGTTACATCTTAACTTGACGCACCTAATCAGTCTTAGAAACGTCACACTTAGACACTTTTGTACAATATAGAAAGAGAGGGAAGAAAATTAACAGTTCACCCTCCGAGGCCTCTTGTTTATCTACTGATAACATTCCCCCTCTTCCTCTGACGAATTTACACAATTAAATAGACATGTGCTACCATGAATTTTTTTAAATCTATATCTTGGCAGGAAGATCCCTACCAACCATTTTTATGAATACATCAAAAGCCTGAGTTAAAGACGATTAAAAAGTATTGGTATATATATATATTAGAAAAAACTCTTTAAGATAAATAAATAAATATATATATATATATATATATATAATCTTGTGACTGTAGACCTATAAGACTATTTTTAGAATTAATTTATAGTTTTTGTTTTAATGTTAAATATTAATTGTAAAACCTTCCGAATAAAACGAAGTTCGTACGGGAAATCCTATCTTGACTTACCGCTACGTCACATCTAGGCAACATCCTTAACAGTATTTGCTTAGGAGAAAGGGTATAAAACCACATTTGGATAAATGCGTGCTAATCAGAAGCCTTAATGCATGCGTAAGCATGACCAAGACCTTGTGGTTCGATTATGTAGTTAAGGCCTTTTACCCTTCAGCATTTAGGGAAGGAGGGGAAAAGGGAGGTCTCTCCGCCGAGCATCGTGTGGCAGCGGCTTCACGGAATATCAGTTAGCACTTCCCCAACCAACCAACCAGCTCCTCTAAACACGATTACCACTGTAAGTAGGGGCTGACCCTTATCTGTTCCTAATACCAATCGACCCCTTTTTGTTTCCTACAACACCACCTTATAAATTACCCTTCAACTCGAGTTTCAGTGGCGGCTGTTGATTTTATTGATCCGGGGTGAGCATCACGGACAAATGAATACCGACTACTGTTACGTTAGTTGGTCCCACCCCCGCGCCTCCCATGGCCTTTTGGGGTCGATCAAAAATCTAGAGGGTCCTCCTTAGATTCCAGATTTTTTTTTATCATCGCGTCTTACTACCGGTTTAGCTTATACGCATATTTGATAACTACTCTAATATTGTTAGGGATGAGAAGGTAAGCATTTTATAAGTAATTTACCCGCATTAGCGGGGAAGGAGAGTGGGAAACCATTAAAGAAAAATCAACTTCAGTAGACCCGACAAGGATTTGATCCCCAAACTCCCTGTCATTAGAAGTCCAGTATTACTTGAGAGTCACGACTTAGACAATTTGTTTATTATTATTATTATTATTATTATTATTATTATTATCATCATTTATCACACTAAGTGAATTTAAAGTACACTTTCTGTACTTAAGAATAAAATCAATTAAGCCTGATCGAATACGAATCAAATCTCACGTTAAATTTCTTTATTCTATTCGAACCCTAGATTTAAAAAAAATATTGATCAAATATTTTGTTTTTAAAAATAGGTTCATAGCTGAATCAAATAATTCATTTTAACGATATTGTTTCAAATCGAATCAGTGTTCACTATTTTACCACGTTAAATTTCTGCATCCAATCCGATTATAACATATTTAAAAAAAAATTTGATAAACATCTTAACCCTATTTTATGTTTATTAAAAAAAATTGCTTGGATCTTAAAAAGCGAAAAATCAAATAAAGATCAAACCACTTTATTAATGACAGTGCAAAGGTTGATTAATATCTACTTAATACCCGCCTCAGTTGCGAAGTTTGCTAACGTGCTAGTTTCATGTTGAGGTAGACTGCCGAGGACGGGGAGTTCAAGGTTTGAATCTCGGTTGGATGACCTGGGGGTAGGTTTTCCTAAATTGTTTTTCACTCTCCCTCCACGCAAATGTTGGTTCACCTTCTTTAAATTCAATCTTCCCAATTTATAGCCCAAAAGCGTAATTAGTACTTAAGCGTATAACCCGAATGGGTGTCACCCATGACATGGAACTTTAGTTAAATTCTCCCTTCACTCTACCACACAACTGGTTTACAGTTTGATTATATCAATTTTATAAGCACTTATGGAATGAAAATTTCAAATCGAATCCGAATCTTAGTAAGATTTATATTCGGATTAAAAATGTTCAAGGTTCGAAAAGGCTTTTAAAATCAACACAATGAATTACAAACTAATTTCACTCTAGATTTGGTAGATTTGGTGCAACACCAAGTCTATTGACCCGCCTTAATGGGCATGTGGTTTATGGTATCAAAACTTGTTGGTTCCGTGATTGAAGGTGATGAGGAGGCCAGGGTTCACATTCCTGTAACGGTGTACTGAAGGTGGTATATAATTATTAAATGGCTACCTACCCTACCTACATGCAAATGCGGGTCAATTTCGTACAATATTTTATCTTCCTCATCCCTACCCCACTACAGTGATTAAAATTCGTATATACTAGACGGGTAGTAAGACGTGATGTTATGGGGTAAGTGGGGTGAGGAGACTACTAGTGTTAGGTAATCATTTACTAAGAGTTCTACTTTGGGATATATATATATATATATATATATATATATATATATATATATATATATATATATTCATAATGAGACATTCATAATTAATCTGGAGATTCTGTTGTATTTACTTAAACAATCTCAAGTCATGAATGGCCAAAACCTGAAAAAGTCTACCTGGGAACATTGTTTGCAAACATGTTGGTCTTGTTTCAAAACAGGAAACATTTCGGAAACATCGAGAAAGAATGTTTGCAAACAAATATTTCCAAGTATTTTGCTTTAGGAAATATATAGGGAGAATGCTGCAAATCAGTTGCTAAAGTAACTGAAACTATTTTAATATATTCATAAGAGTTATGTAATCTATAGTAGTTAATTCTGATATACAGTATAAAAATCCATAAAATAAAGCTATTTATAGTAAATTTCTATCGATGTTATTTGTAAAAATAGTATATTTATAATTTATAAAAGGCCCTTTTTGAAATGTCCTTGCTCAAGCATCAGAAACTATGAATGAGGAAAATAAAAATTGAACTATTTGGCTTAGCATTTTTTTTTTTGTTTGCCAAGAGACTTCACAAAGCGTTTTTTTTTTGTGTCATCTAGACATTCCAGTCAATGTCTAAACCCCTAAAAGAAACGTGTCCTAGAATCGCGAACTTTCTCAAAGAAGCCATTCTCACTAGTTCAATAACAACGAAGCCGCTTTTAAAAAATGGAATAACAGGATGTTGAAGATGGGAGGGATGAGAATTGAGGGTATGAAGAAGTACTTTAGTCTTGGTAAAGAGGGGATGTTTCAGGGTTAAACATATCTTCTTTTATTTTTTTTTTCGTAAGAGGGGGTGGAAATAGGGTAGGAAGAAGGTGATGTTCGCAGGCGCCTGCTTGCATTGAAGAGGTATTCTTAAAGGTTCCCTCCCTCCATCGTATTGGAGAGAAACACCACAAAAAATCATATCTTAGAAAAAAAAAATAAAGGTAATAGAAGAAGGAAGGCATAGTATACCTTTTAAGGAGCGGCAGCAGGGGTGTCGATAAGGGTTGTAGCTGAATGAGGAAGTTCAGAAATTTCAACGGTTCCGAAGCATGGCTGGTCTGGAAATAGGTTAGAAAACGTTACTAACGGCTCAGACAGAAATTCCGTGTTTTTAATGAAAAATCTAACAAAAATATATGTATAAGGTTTATTTTTACAAAAAAACATATATCATAGTTTGAATACGTTGCCTACCTTTGACGTTGCATCTTCATTATTGTTTCGAGAATTTCTGATTGATGAGTGGAATTAACAAAATATCAAACGACACTCAATTCGGTTTTACAAAAGCCAAAACTAAAAAGATCACCTAGTTTTTTTTTAAACTTATCTAAAACTAATTTGGTGGAAGATTAAATCAAGATTGAGAGGTTTCAGGCCCTCTAACAGTGGGACATTTCACGACAGTAAATCAGTCGTTACAAAAATAATGCAGTACCCTTTGCGTAAGTTCCTTATTTAAATAAACTGTAAGGTAAACAGATCCATGTGTGGGCATTTATTCTGTTGCGAAGGATACATTATAATGGTAATCTTAATATTCACTAATATCTTATCGAGTATATATATATATATATATATATATATATATATATATATATATATATATATATATATATATAAATGCCCTACATTTAATTCTTAAGCATAATACGAGTAAATATCGTCAAAAAAAACCCAAATACATTTCAAATAACTGAAATATCCCAAGGAGTTTTGTTTTTAACTTTTCAAATGGGTATTGGGCTGGTTAAGGTGGGAGTTTAGGAGACGCGATAAGATGAAAGTGTTTTTGCAGTCTTAGGGAATATTTTTTTTCCAAAATAAATAAAATATTGCTCCAGTAGAAACATATAGTTAAATTTTAGTTACATGGTGATATCAACATCTCCACCTTGAAAGCGTGCATTACATGCAAATCAATCAACTCTGTGATACAGTCGTCTAAGAATCCTAATTTTACACAAACACTGTTTCACGTGGATCATATCTGATTAAACATTAATTTAGATAAAAAGTTAATAGATGTTTCAAATACTGAACGTTGTTGAAATATTAAATTATATTTGGATTAAAACTTTATTAAAAATGCAGTTTTTGACCATTTTAGAATATGTTGACAAATAAGCATCGTGCACAAATATTCATTATGTCATTATAGGGACATACTGTAGTTATTAACAAGAAACTTTGTCGCTTTGTCCCCCAACGTCATTGTGGAATATTTCGAGTAATCATTCAAATACGAATGCACTGCACGCATTTCTGACATATCGTAGGTATTTTCTTTTCCCTTTTACTCCCATACCTCGCGCACGCGCACACAAACGCAGATACAAGCCGGGAGTTGAGATAGGCCTGATTTGATGAACGCTCTTAAGGAACCACTTCTGCCCCTATTGTATTTTTTTTTTGTTAATCTTAAAGAGACAAGGATTAAAACACAAAAATTGCCAATAAAATGAAATTGATTTGAGGTAGAAATTAATATCTGGTTGGTTAATTTGGTTTAAAACACTACGAAATATAGCACATCCGTAGTTCAGAATTTAAATCAGGTTTTGTATCCAGTCTCGTTTGTGGAAACGCTTGCTATGCGTTCCATTCAGAGAGTGACCTGACTTTATTCACCCTCTTCATCCTGTTTCATCAGGCTATTTATCTTAGACCTTTGATATAAATTTCCTACATCGAGCTTAGTATTATTATAAAACATGTTGGAGGTTAGCGACAGGTATGATAAGGGTGGGTGCAAGGGATGAGGGAGGAGGAAATGTCCCGACAGGAGAGAGTTGGTAGCGGAGCGGAGGTTAGGAAGAACCAGGTGTGGCCGGCGGGGGCCAGCCGGGCGGGAGGGCAGCTGACAACAGTCCCGGGGGGCCCCGAGGGCCCAAAAGAAGGACTCTTTGTCGCGCGGAGCAGAGGACGACTGAACTGACAGGTGGAGCGGAACTAAGGAGGGCCGTGTTACACGAGGCCACACTGCTCGCATTCCCAGGACAGGGGTGGGGTGGGGGGGGGGGGGGTGAGGGTCCGTGCTACACGAGGCTTACCAGCTTGCATTCTCCGGACAGTGGAGGGTTGGGCTGTAGGTCCATGCGACACAAATATGACCTGCGTGAACTCTCCAAACAGGAGAGAGTTGGGGTAGGTCCATGCTACATGGATATTAACTGAGTGAACTCTCCAAACAGGAGAGGGTTGGGGTAGGTCAATGCTAGACGAATACGACCTACTTGCATTCTTCGTAAAGTATAAGGGCTGGGTATCATAGAGTCCAAGCTACACAAGGTTGAACTGTTCATCTTCTTTGTGCTTTGAGATTTGGTTGGCGAGATCCCATGCTACTCGAGGTTGAACTGAAATGATCTACTGGATGGGGGAATATATTGTGAGAAAGCGTCATGTGCTACCCAATGATTTAAGGACCATCCTTTTAGAAGCGTATCGGTCAATCATATTGTGTGTTGCTAAACTAAACTAACATGGTTTTAGTACACTTAGCATCAATTATATTAACGGCTTAATCTAGGGGCTAGGGATGAGGAAGGCTGTATTTAATTTGAGGAACTGTAATGGGTACCTTAGTTCACTTGTCAATGACCTTTGATGCGTGAACTTGAATTTGTAAAGTATTTCATTAAAGTATTGAAGTATTAACATATCTTGTCCACAGCAGGCTAAGTAACCCCTACGTTAGTGATAGATTCAACCTCCTAGCAATGACGTATTTCTTATCTTCGATAGGAGAGGTGCTGACATCTAGCAGAAGGTTCTTTATTACGAACAATGGCAGAACGTGACTAATGTCAACCTATTCAGAGAAAAAATATAATTTTTCCATAATACTATTCTATTAATTAAAAGTACTGTCAAAGTATCTTATAATACTCCTCTAAGTAGGCCCATTTTTGGCTGGGTGCTTTCGTAACTCATTGAAAGAACAACATACATTAGTTAAACTATTATGTTTTTCCTTTTGAAGTTTTGGTGAGAAGATATTTTATATTAAATGTAATAATAAATCATAAAGTATTATGTTCACAATTTTATCTTTTTATAATTTACCACCAAAATGAATACATTTTTTTAATAACATAGCGAAAGAGCCATAGAAAGTATTAGTTTTAAATAAATCATTTTTATTTTATAAACAGCTGATGAACACAACCAGAGACGATTTGTATGACATCAACAACCACCGTTGGTTCGACTGGTTCGCCATCTTAATTTATGAAGAGAACGCAGTATTTTAGAATATCTAGTTTCAACAGAATTTTAAAGGAAAAAACAGATACCACCTAAAAAATATACAAATGGTTATTTTCAAGTTCGTGTTTCAATAATGTAAGAATGATTAAAAGAAAAAATTAATTCAAAACAAATTGTTTTGATTGTTTCACGTAATAACAACTAAAAATATGGTCTTGCAGATCATATGGCTTGGCGAATGGATACATGTTATTTTTTCCTAGCTAGCACCACCTCTTCTGCCGAAGATATAGATAGAGTAAGAATGTAACTGGAATCTTGTTTTAGCTTTATTGTAACTCATTTGATAATGTACCTGATGTTAACGTACTCAGAAAGATTAAACTTAAGTGTAAACTTTAAAGTTTGGGACGTCTCAAATGCATTTTTTTCAACTTAAATAGGGGAAAATTCCCTAGAAAACCTTAAAGTTATATTTGCCTTCACACATCTCTATACCTTCCTCGTTCCCGGACATTTCCAAATTAAAATAGTTCACAATCTACAAGTTTTTTAATAGGTCCATTTTCTTAAAGATCCTTTTCTTTATGTTTCAATCTATTGTTTATTTAAATTTAAGTCCTCTGTTTACAAGGTGGTTTCAACAAACTCAGATTAATTTTATTATATTAATTTGATTTAAATACATACTTACCAATCACGCAGTTTCCTTACTGGGTGGACAAGAAACTGTGCAAATAGTTTAAAAAACCATCAATTTCGTATTTAATCCAACCTTCCTAACTTTCTCCATACTCCCCTATACTTGCATACTCCCTTCTTTTCAACAACATCCATACGCCGAGTTATACATGCTTCTTTATTCCTTAAACTCTCAATGTTTCTCTTTTTCACACATTCGTCTACAACATTTAGCCATGTCTTATATGACCTACCCTCTTTTTTTTATGCACACACTCTACCTTCATATATTTGCTTCGTTACTCAATCCACACTCATCCTCTCAACATGCCCAAACCAATGTAAGGCGCTTCTTTCCCATTGACGTATTGGAATAACTTTCAAACCACACTCCTTCAGAAATCATTCATTACTGTATCCGTCCATACGAGCTTTTCCACGTACATTTCTTAGATATCTCATTCCAACTGCATCCACCTTGCACTTATGTTTCTCCTGACAAACCCACGATTCACATCCTTATAACAATGTTGAGGTCAAATGCCATATTTGCCTCTTTCGATAACACTCCTTTCTTTACAATAGTCCATATTCATCTAACTACTCTCCAAGATATACTCATCCGTCTGTAAATTTAACCATCCATCCTTCTAATTTTTTAAGAACATTCTGCTCACTTACATAATATCATTCACTTGTTCTAACAGTTTTCTATTTATACTAAGCTGACAATCATTTCCTAACCTGTCCTTATCAAAAACTATCATACTTTTGGAGACATTTGTCAAAGATTCATTCTGCAAGTCACCACATTCAAACGATTTAATGCATTCTGCAATTCACTTTCATTTTCAGTCATTAACATGGCATTATAATCATCTAACAACTCTCTCACATCTATTCTTACATTAATTATTAATACTGCCTTTGTGCAAAGGAACAGTTACATTATTCTTCTAGTCATCAGGAACATTAGAAATTCCAGCACTCACATTGAACAACTCACACAATCTGGCAAGTAGTATCATGCCTCCACGTTTATACATTTCACTTGTGATCCCATCTATGCCCGCAGCTTTGCCATTCTTTACTCGTAATGTTTACTTAGCAGCAAGTGTTCTTCCTTAGGAAAAATATAATTATTTGGTTCCAGAAAGTGCCGAGATGTCATCCAGAAAAAAAAAATGCCTAATTTGGGTAAAATCCTGATTATGGACTTTGTTTTCCAAACAATTCACCCTTATAGATTTTTGCCAACTTTTTCTCTAGCCGATGACCTATACAAATGAGTTATAATAACCGTTTTATTTCTGATAATTGGTTTGGATTCTATCTTATTTTACACATGAGCCCATCAATAAACAAATGTCTAAATATGTAAACAGATAAATTAACCAAAATAAACTTTAAAATGAGTTATTTAAAATATACATATTATCATCTAAAATAAATTAGTTCTCATCACTAGACATTGTTAGGGTGATCAAATATCGTGAGTTATGGTGAACAGGACATGCAGCGCTAATAGAAGAAATTAGATCCGTTTTCGAGGTATTGGCTGAAAAAACAAATGGTAAGCTACCATTGGGAAGACCTAAATGCAGATGGAATGATGTAACCCACCTCCTTATTATCACCCAATAATAATAATAGGGTGACCTGGTGGTCTACGGGTAAGGTGTCAGACTTCTTTGCTGGCGGCCGGGGTTCAATCCTCGGTCACGGCACAGATTTATCTGATTTCCAAACCCTTCCTTCACCTCTGACAAGACATCTTGTGAATGTGGGGAATGCCAGGCCTCCACCGTGGCTCGGATTCCACGTTAAACTGTAGGTCCTTCATTTCATCTCACAATCACCCTACCATTATACATTAGCGTAAGTGCGTATAACCCGAATCGGTAGTAAGACGCGGTGCTAATAATAATAATAATAATAATAATAATAATAATAATAATAATAATAATAATAATAATAATAATAATAATAATAATAGAACGGGTTTGTCACAAGAGAGTTTATTTTATTCAAAAATTACATAACAAGAAAAGCTCTCAGAGTGAGTGAGACATGAATAACGTTAGGCGCAGGAATTGTAAATATCAAACATTGAACCATAATTGATGGAAGATGTGGAATTCCTTCCCATGTTCTTAAACGGCGACATAAAATAAACATTACAATCAGAAGTTAGATTGACCTCCGTACACATCTTATGAAAGTAATAATCAAGGATATCTAAAAGCACTAGATATGTGAAAGGCATTTACTCACCACCACCGGCGGTTATCAAACAGTGAACAAAGAGTTTTTAACAACATATAACTCCCCATCCGTAATTGGGTGTACAATAAACAAACAACAATTTAATTTAGAAACAAATGCCATGACTGGTTACATTTACGTTGAATATGAAGTCCATATTACACAGCAAATCTGCTGACTCGTTTCCCTTCATTTAACCAACATAAAATAATCTAGCCAATAGTAACACTAATAAATTAACTTCCAATAAACAACAAAGATATAACCATTTATATGTACAAAATCTGCAGAGCTAAGTATAACGCCGCAAGAGTCAATAAAGGACCTAAGATGGCGGTGCTCCGAGGTAAAAGACCATCCTTGAAGCGGATGTAATGAGATGGATTGGGTAGAACTAGCCCAAGATAAGGATAGGGTGTAATGAGGTGGACTGGGTATAACTAGCCCAAGATAAGGATAGGGTGTAATGAGGTGGACTGGGTAGAACTAGCCCAAGATAAGGATAGGGTGTAATGAGGTGGACTGGGTAGAACTAGCCAAGATAAGGATAGGGTGTAATGAGGTGGACTGGGTAGAACTAGCCCAAGATAAGGATAGGGTGTAATGAGGTGGATTGGGTAGAAATAGCTCAAGATAGGGATAGGTTGTAATGAGGTGGACTGGGTAGAACTAGCTCAAGATAGAGATATAGTGTAATGAGGTAGACTGGGTAGAACTAGCTCAATATAGGGATAGGGTTTAATGAGGTGGATTGGGTAGAACTAGCTAAAGATAGGGTTAGGTTGTAATGAGGTGGATTGGGTAGAACTATCTCAAGATAGAAATATTGTAATGAGGCTGACTGGGTAGAACTATCTCAATATAGGGATAGGTTGTAATGAGGTGGAATTTATAAAACTAGTTTCAAGATAAGGATAGGGTGTAATGAGGTGTAATTGATATAACTAGCTCATGATAGGATTAGAGTGTAAAGTGTACCGGATAGCACTAGGTAAGTAGAGGAATAAGGCTTAATGAAGTGACTGGATATAGCTAGCTCAAGATAGGTATAGGTGGCGTACTTTTTTAAGTGCAGCAATTAACTTTCAAGCTACTAATATAATAGCGTAAGTTATTTTCACAGCCTTCCTAAGTACAAGTAAAGCTACATTTAATAACATTTTCACGGACAGTAGAAACAAGCCCATGGCTCTTTGCGGACCACCCTTAGGAAACACTAGTTAAAATATATACTATGAGGATGCTATTGACACCTCCCTAACAGTAGGAGTCCTCTTCCAAGTTAACAAACGATGGTGGTGTCACGTGTAATGCTATGTTGTTTTTTCTGCAACACATTAGTGGTCTCGGTGGCATCCCCAATGGGTGGCCCGTGCAATCTGTCTTAAGGAGAAGAACCGTCATCCTGCTCTGGTCCATTCAAGGCGATGTTTCATCCCCATTTTGGGGTGCGTGGAGGGGTGTATTTGGTCAACTCAACACGTCTTCTGTTGAGAATAGGGCAAACTCGCACGCAAAGTGTGGCAGACTGTGATGATTTTAAGAACCCATCCCACACGATTAACCGGGAGACTAGAAACAAAACTATGCCAACACCAGAAAACTTGTCCAAGTCAGGTTTTATATATTCTTCATCTAACATCAAATAAATTGGGATCACTTTAAATAGTTTTATTTTTTAATTTCAAATAATTGTTTAAGAAATTAATTTTCTTTTTAAATCTGGTAAATCGTATTTACTGGTATCCATTCTAGTTTACTTAATCATATTAATAGAAAGTATTGGGACTGCGAACATTTTCGACCTCAAGATTATGACAAATCTTTAGTTTTATGCGTGTCCGAGCCCATAATATTGGTATTTACAATTATGTCTGTCCAAGTGTCTGTCTATCTGTCTGTCCTTAGCCATGGATCTAGAACGGTTTGATGGATTGTGTTCAAACTTGATATATAGATGTTTTAGGGTGATACCCAGTCTTTTGCTTGATTTTGACCTAGCCCGGAAATTGGTCGTAGTTTAGTGAAGAATATTTTATTTTCAAAGTTTTCGAAAATAGCTCTAACAATTTTGTTTAAATTGGATTTCCAGGGACTGTTTGACCTCCAAAATAACAATGAATACTATGTATATAGTTAAAGATTCAAAAATTCGATATATTTATAAAATAGCTCTAGAGAATTTCTTTTAAATATATGGGGAATGTTTAACATGACAAAAAAATTGTATGCTTGTTTTGGGGGGAAATATACTTTATTTTAAATTAGAATATTAAGCAAATGCCTTTTTGGATTTGGTTCAAAATTAGTAAATTAAATTGTAGGTAGTTTACTTACGACCAAATGAAAAAAAATTGAATTTTTTTAAATTGAACTTTAAGATTGAGCTTAAAATTGGTATATAGAAACAATTTATCTTGTTAAATAGGAATACGTTTTTATTCCTACAAATTAAAATAATTTGATAGTAGCTTATAAACATATTATTTTTGAAAATTTGAAATGGGTTAAAAATATTTGAACAATTTTGTTTAAAATTCATATACCTAATAAATAATGTTTATTGTGATTGACAAGGGATGTATTTGTTTTAATGAGGAAAACTTTCTTAGGGGTGGTTTGGTAAAACTTTTTTCAAATATTTTCTTCCAAACATGACGGTCGTTTTTTTTAATGAAATTATATGGTTTGCTTTGTATAGTATTTTAATTATGAGTTTCATACTATAAGTTATTAGAAACTATGTGTATATCTGTAGTTAATTTTGTATTTATTTCACTATGAATAGCAGAATAATTCAAGAAAAATTTAAAATTACATGGTGGAGGTAAATTGGTACGTTTTCATTAACTAAAAGTATTTAAGAAGTTCATACACCCCACAAAATATGAGTATTAGAGCGAGAATGGAGACAAAACGTGCCATAAGGGCTCTCTTCTAACAGTCTCACTTTACTAGCTCTACGAATTTAATAAATTCGTTGAAAAGATTAAATTAGCTCATATTTAATAGTGTTTCTTGTAAATTTTCTAAGCACCGATTTTAAGATAAAAGGGATATAAGCCTTGATCAAACAATTATCTAAGTATTTTAATTTTGTTCTTAGAAATAGTTTTAGAAGGTTGTGTTAGTATTTTTTTAAATTCTGCTTTACAACACCAGAGAATCCATTCTATTAAAAATTATATAGTAGCATAGAAATAACTTTTTTATACAAGAGGGCGTCACCCTTAAACGAAAGCGCTTCAAGCTGATTAAACCCTGATTTTGGACTAATTTTATTAAGCCATAGCCATTTATCGATTATTGTTCAAATTACTCATTTTAAAAGTTTTAAACACTTAAATAAGGCTACGACCACCAGAGATCAAACTGATAAGAAAATTCAGAATCGTTATCTCTACCCTATCTAACTATTCACCTTGATGGATATTAATATTTAGATTAAGAGAACTTAAGTTAGGGGAAATGTTTTTGTAGTTTTTATAGCAAAACATTTTTGTCCCAAATAATTAAAATATTATCGCTGTAAAAACCTGTAGTTTAATTTTATTCACAACATATTTACAACACATTTTCAATAGTTTTTGAATATATGTAATGAGCATAACGAGATTATATGAGAAACTTTTTAAATGAAGAGACATTTTTTAGATTAAATTGCAGGACACCCTTGACAGATATTCAAGAACTGTTTATATCACCATGTGAATAAAATTAAACTCTGTGATTATACGAGAGTAATATTTGATTACGTTGACCAAAAAAAGTGATTTGATATGAAAACCCTAAAAACACCGTCCTTAACTTGCGTTACTTACATCCCCACCTTAAGAAAATGTATCTAAAAATAACCAGCACAAATGGACACTCAGGCATAGGCTTCAGTCTCGTCTTGTCTGGTTGGCCGATGAGGGAAAGTTTGGAATCCGAGTTATTGTTGGGCGTACTTAGCTTGATTTTTTTTTGTCTTACCATGGTTTTTTAGAGTCGTAGATCTTATAATATGTTTATTTTTAAAATCATACTTAAAATTTTATAAAATTATACTTAAAAATTTGGTAAAATTATTATTATTTACTTTTCATAATCAAAAAATATGTGTTTCCACTTTTCAAACTGAATACACATAATTTTCGTTCTATGAAAAATAAATACACAAAATAAACAAATCGTTATTTTTTTTAATGTGACTTCATTTATCCCCTAAAAAAATATATGTAATTAATTAAAATTGATGGGTGGAGGTAGTTAACTCAAGTGTATTTGACTGTCGTGTCTGAATACATCCCGAAAGGCGTGAAAGTCAAGAACGAATACCAAGCAAGTTCACTAGAAAAGTGTTTATTTGCCCACGAAATAAAGTTTTCATCTTTGTTGCAAATGCATACAAGTATATTTCCTCATAATTATTCTCTTAATTCCTACATTCTTAGATAAAATCATTATTATTTCTCTCTTTAATGGAAATGAATAAAAAGAGTTTAAACAATTCTTAAAGATTAAGACAGAAAAGTAAAAAACAACTATACATTTCTTGAATTAAACTTAAGTTTGCTTATAATATTGGTTTCTATAAAACTTTCCTCATAAAATATTAATTCGTATCGTGTTAGCTCAACTTGACGTTAGTTTAGCATTCAACTCAAATACATCAACGTTTGGTAAAGGCAATAATTCTAATAACTACCACCAAAGTTTACCTTGTGTAATACTTCTCAATCACAAAACTTTTTCAGCCCTCAATTTAAAAGTCAAATAAATGAGTTCCAAAAGTAAATTTTACATTAAGAGAAGTAGCGAGTGAAAAATAAGAGGGAAGTAAGGAAAATGGAGTTACAAACCTTAGGATTGGGGAAAAGGGGATAGCAGGGGTTAGTAGGACCAAAAGAGGTAGAAGTATTTGGGGAATGTCACCTTGTTGCTAAACATAGACTGACACGCTAGACTTGAGATCTTAAAAGCATTCATTTTTTAAATTATTTATTCAGCACCGCGTCTTACTACCCGTTTGGGTTATACGCTTAAGTACTAATTACACTAATGGGTTAGAAATTTAAAAGGTTGAATTTAGAGGAATTGAACCCGTATTTGCGTGAAAGGAGAGTGTAAAACCATTTAGGAAAAACTACCCCAGTTCACCCAACCGAGATTCGAACATCAATATACCCATCCTAAGCAGTCTAGCTCAACACGAAACTTGTGCATTAGCTAACTACGCCAACAAGACAGGTAAAATCGTAAAGCAAAATAAAGAAATGGTGCCAAGTTGGTTTTCTGGCTCATTAAGGGTTTATTAACACGCTGTTTTCTGACTGAGCGAAGGTTCATTTTGGTTTTTGTCTGAATGAAGATTTATCAACACTTGGTTTTTTGGCTGAGTAAAGATTTACTAACACTATCTTATGTTTCCAACTGAAGAATGAAAATAACTGGACTTCCATACATTTTCTGGTTCGGTAATTATCTTGTATATAATATGTAGGCGATTCCATCTTAGTAAGAGTTATTAGGTTGGTAATGTAGGAGATGTTAGGAAAGGTCATTATTTTTACAGTTTTTATAGCAAAACTTTTTTCGACAAAATAAATAAAAAACTGCTCCAGTAAAAATATAGAGTTTAATTTTCATCACATGGTGATATCAACAGTTGTTGAATATCTGTCATGGGTATAAAAGCATTAGATGACAAACTTTTAAATGAAGAAAAAAAAATGTTGTCATTATATTCCAGGACACCCCTGACAGATATTTAAGAACTATTGATTTCACTATGTGAAGAAAATTAAACTCTTTATGTTTTTACTTTAAAAATATTTTATTTAATTTTGCCGAAAATTGTTTTACCATAAAAACTGCAAACTCACTAATCTTATATCGCGTGCCCTACATCCCAACCTTAAACAGGAACGTCTAAAGGTGATAAGAGAATATCAAAGTTACCGTAGTAAGGAGGGTTATGAAAACAAGCTAAAAGATAGTAGCAGTTATGTTTATTAAATAAATTATGGTTCAGTAAAATCATAGACACGGAGGTAATAGAACACATTCTCTTTGTGTAGCGGTTATAACATGAATTTGGGCGCAGAGGTGGCCGTAGGGCTAACTAATGGATTCAAAACCCTCAGAGTAAGATCAAATCAAGTCTACCTTAGTGTAAAAGTGTGCCAAGTACGTATTCACATCTATAAAACTACATTAGTAAAATGGCTTACACAAACTTTTTTTTCTGGGAAGTTTGTTTTCCCAGCTGATATATTAATTTGAATTCCCTCTCCATTACATTATATTTTTTATTTATTTTATTAACATACTAATCGTTCGGGCTGTACGCATGTCATTTTTATGCTAGTGTGTTAGGAGATGAGAAAGGTTGAATTAAGAGGAAGTGTATCTATCCTCAGTTGGGTGTAGGTAAAGTGGATTCGGAACTATAGTTTTTATACTTTACAAGATAGCAGATATATTCAAGTTTTTTTATAAGGTGATGAAAAGGGTACTTTGATTAGGCTATGGTTCTTAAAGGGGTACGAGACTATCAAATAATTGGGAAATACTGCTTTAGATCGACCTATAAACTAAAATAATAAACATACAATTGTTATAGTTTAGTTAAGTTGTAGTTTTGTGTGGATTTAAAATGTTCATGTCATGACTTTAAGCAAATATATATATTTTTTAAACTTTGATTGGACCTTAGAAATAGAAAGAAAGCTTTAATTTTTTATTGTTTGAAACGTTGACTAGTCTTATACATAGTAATCGAAAAATTTCACTCGTAGAAAAACTTATTTGTTTAATTAAATGTTTTGTTGTTGTTGAGTAAAATCATTTCATACTATATCTAACCATTGAAAATACATAGATAATTGAGTAGAACTATCTAATAACGTTTTACAAACCA
This sequence comes from Timema cristinae, assembly GCA_039000515.1. Classification (NCBI taxonomy): domain Eukaryota; kingdom Metazoa; phylum Arthropoda; class Insecta; order Phasmatodea; family Timematidae; genus Timema; species Timema cristinae. Next base: position 22,337,854 of record JBCFYV010002255.1, on the reverse strand, counting down.
TTAACTGCACCAATAGACACATGGACAAAAGTCTGTCTCGTCTTGTGTAGTTTTACGATTATTTGAAGTATGTGGTTCGGAACTAGGCCATATGATCTGAAGTATATATATATTTTAAATGATTCTCCCTTCTCCTTCCATAAAAATGTAGTAACATTTTCTCAAAGCTACCCTCCCCATACTACCCCTTATTAGTACTTATTATTTTTCTAGTACCTCTATTATAATTATTTTTAAAGTAATTTCTACCCCTACTACGATTATAAAGTCATTTATATTATTATTACTATTAAGTAATTAGTAGTAAAATTAGTATTAATAAGGGATAGGTATGAGGAAGGTAGCTTTGAAAAAATGTTACAGCATTTCGTGGAAGGAGAGGAGAGAATCATTTATAAGAAACATACGGTTTAGTAATAATAATAATAATAATAATAATAATAATAATAATAATAACTGTTATATCCACATCAGTGGTCGTATAATGTAAAGCGTCAATCTTTTAATAGAATTTAGATTGTATTGCCAGGGGAGATCAAGGTTCAAACCCAGTCTGGGATGATTGAAAATAGTTTTTAGAAACGGTTTCCCCAATTTGTTTGGATAACCATAAGTAAAAGAAAGTTTAGAAAATACCTCCAAATGATGATCCGACTATAGACAAGTCCCAAGGGTAAGGTGGGAGTGAAGCAAACACGAGTTAAAGAAAGTGTTTTTGTAGTTTTTATATCAAAACTTTTATATAAATAAAATAATACTGCTTCAGTACAAATATAAAATTTAATTTTCTTCACGTGTTGATATCAACATTTGTCTAATATCTGTCATGAGCATAGCGGCATTAGATGAGAAAAATTTTAAATTAATAGAAAAAGTTGTCGTTAAATTCCAGGACACCCTTGACAGATATTAAAGACTGTTAAGGTCAACGTGTGAAGAAATTTAAACTTTAAGTTAGTAATGAATAATTATTTGATTCATTAAAAAAAATTAATTTGGGCTGATATAAAAACTAGAATATTACTACCCTTAACTCGTATAATCTTCATTCCCACAGTAAGAACTGTTGACGTATATTGACAGGGGAGGGTTTGGTAATTTGCCGCACACCACCCGGACCCACCCTGCGACCTTCATTCACAGCCACCCTCTCTTGTTAGACCTCACCACATTCTTTGGTGGGTATTGTGCTGTCACTCGGGCAAGCTGTAAAACCCATGTTACACGAGGTATACCCTTCCAACGAGGAAATATGTGCGTGAGATTGTGAACTCTTTTAAAAAGTACGTTTTAACGACGTTGACTACTTGGAGAAATCAAAAGCTTTTTTTTGCGAAGCGGGTTGCATCTTAATTTGACGCACTTAAGCAGTCTAAGCACTACCATACTTAAGGCCCGTTGACACGGTATTAGTGGACTAATGCAAGTTTAATGGTATTAGTTTGCTAACATGCTAGTTGTGTTGACACGCATTTTTCACTTGTATTAGTATCGCTTCTAAAAACATGGCTGATAATGGATTTGTGCTAACTGATCACTCTATTGGTCCAATTATTTGTTTTATCCCTGCGTCTCATTTCTCGTTCGGGTTATTTATACGTATATATTAATTACGTTTATGTATTAGGATATAGAAAGGGTGAATAAAGAATAAGAATGGGTGCCCAAATAAATAACAATTTTTCAGTAAACCCAATGTATTATAATTAGTTGACCTGTTTAAAAAAATGGTTTTACATAAACAACATAAAAAAGTTAATGATTACTATGTCTCATATTTCTTAGTCACTTAATAGTCTAAAATGTATTTCAGTTGATATCAAATAATTATTATATTATTTCTCTTGATTTGTTAACTCACTTAGAATACATGATGAATAAAATTAAGCTCAAATAAGGTCAATAAATCACAATAGAACCCTCGGTTGGGCATTTTTTTAAATAGGTCTAACGCAGGTATTTTAAACCCTGTTTTAAATTTTGGTATAATAATAAAATATTTTGTTAAATGCTAGCTTGCTAGACCTAAAATATTCCTTAAAATTAATAATTCATTAATTTGTAGATTGGTTTGGATATAAACTATCTGGTTTGCTATGCGATAGTAATATTATGTTATGTACGTGCCGAAGATTTCGCGTGAAACCCGCTTTACTTGCCGATAACGCGGATATTATGTTGCCGGAACTAATCACTGTACTACATTGTTGTATTATATTTTGTGATTGTGTATAAAAAAATTATATATGCCACGTTGATTGGTAGGAAAGAATGATTTGACATTTGTTTACCGATATTAAATAATATCTCTCACAAGGCACATTTGCAATATTTAAGTAGTCCTAATATTTTATTTTGGAAACTTCTAGAGAATGTGTACACCTGATATAACTTTACAATATTCTCTAGTGCATTATCCCTCGCATTCTTATCTTTATAAATTCGGTGCTTAAAATTACACAAAAACTAATTCTTTTCATAACATTCCACAAATAAGTGTCCCCCGCACAATCAATTCCTTTGTTGCCGCCATTTTTAATTATCTACTTGCATTAGTAAAGTTGGAAGGTGACCAACTTTTTCACTTGCAAGTAGATTTGCTTGTTAGTAGTGTGCTTGTCTGTTTACACGGTGAAAGCTGTGTGCGCGCAGCCAAATAAATGTACTTGCATTAGTCAATTAATAACTTGTCAACGGACCTTTAGACGCCAATTTACGAAATAGAATAAGAGAGAAGAAAATGAGAAGTTCGCATTGAGAGGGTTCTCGTCTATGTGTTGATAAACCTTTCCCTCTTCTTTTGGCGAGTTTACACAGTCACTTTAATATTTGTGCCTTGAAAACATTGACCGGAATTTTACTTTTTTCTTCTTTTCTATTCTAGATAGACATATGCTTCCACGGACTTTTTAAATCTACATTCTAGCAGGAAGACTCCTACAGGCCATTTTTGTGACTAAGCCAAATAGCCTAAGGTGTAGAGGATTTATAAAAAAATATGTTTATCAAAAAACTACTTAAAAATAAAAATAACAATTTTATGACACTGTAGGACTATTTTTAGAATTATTTAAGAATGCATAGTGTTTGTTTCAACGTTATATCTTTAAAATTCACTGCGTAAAACATAAATTCATCAACACGGTAAATCCTATCTTGACCAGCCGTGACGTCACAGGTAGGCAACGTTCTTAATGACGTCGACTACATGGTGAATTCGCAGATATTTTGAAAACCAAGTTGAAACATAACCTGACTCACTATCGCACTAATAATATAGTGAAATGTTATTAATGTTGACCACAAAAAAAAATTGTATTTTTTAAAAGTCCCTACTTATTAGATTCCTACCAAACGTTGAAGCATCAAATAAGAAAATCCACCTGCGTTACTCTCGGCTTAAATTCTAACCTAGACCACTTTGTCAGCCTGTGATCCATTTTATTGTAAGTCTGAACCCTTATAAGAGTGGCTTTTAATTTTTTGTTTGGGGGGTGGGGGGGGTCACGAGCCCCTTTGACAACCTTAACATTTCCATGGACTTTCTCCTCATAAAAATACAGGTAAATAGACTCACATAAAATATTACTTACAATTTTCTTCATTTCAGTGGAAATTTATTACGTTCACAGGGACATGATATAAAATACAATCTTGATAAAAAAATAATGTCTCTTACTTTCCCTATTTATGAAAAAATTAATAGTCATTTGTTAAAGAAAATTGAAATGATACAAAGTGTGAAACTTAGAAATTAACAAAATTTTACTTTAATCCATTACTGTTTTCAGCCTGGGGTCTGGATCAGTTTATTATTCAAGCCATATATTTTCCAATACCGGCTGGCTAGGCCTGTCGTAGCTTAATATGACTTATAATCTAATTTAAGAGTAGGACAGACACAACATTCAGTCCCCGGCCGTTAATTTATCACTGTGAAAGGGTAAACCCACATTTCACCAATGATACCTTTTTCGGTCATGCCAGGAATCGAAACCTGTAACCTTAGATTAGTAGATAGACACGCTACACACTGAGCTAGGGTGTCAGATTGAAATGGAAACACCTTTTTTTTTAAATATCAACGAAAACGGTGCTGTTGTTTTACTTGAATATTACGTTGAAATTTTGCAACACGCTTGTCATTCTTTACATAAAATCTATTTTTATATTTTGTTTTGATGGAAACAAAGTGAATGCTAAAAACTCTTCCAGTTGAAGTAACAGGAAACTTTGTAATTGAATAAATATAATACACTCACGACCTTAGGTTACTTGGGTGACAGTTCATAAAGTTACTAGAAATATTCCCTAATAATTCCCTACGCCATCAGCTGACATCTGTCACTTTGGATAACTAGAATGAAAACGTATGCTAATGTATGAATTTGATAGTTAGCTACAGTAATTTAGGCCAATTATATTAATATATTTATTTGAGGTCTTGCACAAAGATTATTTATCGTTTTATTCCACTTAAAAAAAATTATTATTCACATCATTTTCACAAATGGTCAAACTACCATAGCTTCAAAATGACGACCGACGAATTTAAGCTATGTGATTGAACGTGACGGAAACACGTTCTTAACAATGATGCACCCACGCAGTGGATTAAAATATTTTATTCCGTTAAATATTTTGATATACGATAAAATAATCATAGAATAATTTATTAGATATATAAAAAATTACAAGTATTTTCTCTTTTTTCAAGTAAATACGTAGCCTGAATTAAAATGTATTATTAATGTACTATATTACACATCATAGATAACATTCCAAAACGGAGAATAAGTACTTTGAATTATGTTTAAAATATTGTTTTGAATTGGGTAAAATTAAATTATTGAAAGTTATGAAACCGTGTAAAAAAACTTAAATTTACGTTATTATAAATGTAAAATATAATATGTATTTAAAATTTTTTACATTTATAGCAAAACAGTGATCTTTTTACAAGTATTGGCAACCCAAAACCTAGACATATGATTTTTAAACTGTCATCCAGGTAAAAACCTATTATGAACAGATAATAAAAGCCTTGGTCCACAAATTTTACTTTCTTTCAACCACTTTGAAAGAGGAAGTATTGAGGTAAAAAAATAAAAAAATCGGACTCGTGATTTTGATAAATGTCGATGTTTCATAACCAGATGAAACCAAAATAGTGTTGCTTTTTTGCGATGCAGTCTGTATCTCTGATTAGAGCCTAGACTATTTTACCATTCAAGTTAATAGGCCTACTTAGTACTTACAGTTTTCAAACAGTCCCCCGGATATGTTTTTGAAGCTATATCCAAAAAATTAAGGGTCATTTACTGAAGGGCAAATATAGATCAAATTGATTTTTTTCGAAATCCACTCTAACACTTTTGATTTAATTTTTTATATAGGTTTTGTGTAACATTACAAATAAAATGAAAATTTTCTTTTACCCATGAAAATCTTTTTGAAGGTATAGCACGTTATATAAGCGGACATTTCCAAATTTGAACCTATCTCCGTAACTCTTTGAGATACTTAAATAGCTTATCGTTGTAAAGTTGTAACACTACAAAAATAAAAATCTTTTATCTGAAATATATATATATATATATTAAAACAAATAGATTCTGAGCTATAAGTAAACATATGTATTTTTCATGAGCCACTTTGAAATATGTGATTAAGTACTATTCTCTTTCTCACTGTTTATGTAACAATGAATCTTATTTAACAATGGTCGTTTTTGTAGGGTTTCTAAAACAATGTATATTATTTCTTTTCACAAATTTTACTAGCTTATGGTAAATATATATATTTTAAGATGAACGATAGAGAAAGTTTGTGCTGTGTACAGTTTTTTTTTTTTTTTGCTCTCGTTTCACGGACTCTTTGAAGCCCATCTATAGACCACAGTCCAAGAATACCTGTCTTAGAACGTATGACAACCAGTGCAGGTATGTAAGATAGTCAGTTCTTCCACGTCTTGGAAAACGAGGGAACTAGGGGCGCTTTATTCTTCCACCTGCCATCCCTATGGCTAATAAACTCGTATTATCTATAATATTTAAACGTGGATCGATTCCTTTCGATAGTTATTCCTGAAGCTCCACCAATACGAGTTTTATCGGTTTTTTTTAAAAAAAGAAAGCTTATACTCCGATGATGTGTCCATAAATTTTAAAGTTCAAACATATTCAAAGGGGAAGCCAAAATGTCAAAAAAATGACATTTGATTTCGAAACAAATATCTAGATCTATATACTACCGATTTTAATATATTTTTTAAACATAAAATGTATTTACTTCGAAGATTATCGTATCATTTATTTATTTATTTGCTGTATTTAAAGTGAACTTTCTGAACCGACTGATTATATCAGCACACAACTTATAAACGATCTTAAATCTAGAACAAACATAACACTCGGCCGTTAATTTATCATTATGAAAAGGGGAAAACCACATTTCACAAATGATACATTTTTTGGCCATGCCAGAAATTGAAAATTGAACCTAGAACTCTTAGTTTAGGAGACAGACATGTTACCGATTGTGGTGTCGGACAATATCATAATATCAACCTTTACGAATATTCAATAACGAGACCACAATATATGTGATTTATAAAAGGGTCTATATGAGATTTATAATGTACGTCAGAGAGTGAATATGAACAATATGACGGGGGTTCTCGATGTCATATAAAATAGTTGAGTAGGTACTTTAAAAATAGGTTTTGAGCTGTATATTTGTACAAAAAAAATCACAAAACATTGATTTCTGTGAGATTTTCTAAAACCTTTTCAATTGGGTCAAAGTATGAAAGTTGACTTGGACCATTTTTATTCTGGGCACTATTAATTGGATTTTAAAAAAAATCGAAATAAAAATAGTCATCAGCTCTGTGAACATAGATAAAAATTTATAACTAATTTGAAGAAATTAAAGGACAGTAAATTTAACACAATCAAAAGGGTATATATGTGTGTGCAATAATTGAGGGGGGGGGGGATGAATGAGTGCACTGGAAAGGCAGGTGTAAGAAGGTGTATGTCATGTTTAGTCTAGTTTTTTGGTGATTGGGTGGTGAGGGTTAAAATCACGGCTGGCTCTAATAAGGTTCTTATTTGTAATTTGTTTCTCCCTATCCTTTCACTCAAATGTAGGTGCATTTTCTCTTAATCTTCCTTGTTTGTTGGTGAATGGAGGGCTGGAGCTAGAATCATGGCAATATTTAATAATAAGTTTATTCATATTTTTAAAAATATAGTTTTTTATTTTGTTTTATAAGTATTTCTTAAAAAATGACTAAATGGTTTCATTGATCTTAATTACATGTTTTTTAAAACATAGCACATAAAACAGTACCATGAAGTGACATCTAGTTTGAAATATTTCACTTAACTAAGTTAAATATTATTATGGATTGATACGTTCGCCTTCAAATAAGAGCAGAAACCATAATAATAAATAATAATAATAATAATAATAATATTTAGCACCACGTCTTACTACCCGTTCGGGTTATACGATTTAAGTACTAATTACGTTAACGGATTTAGGAATTTGGAAAGTTGAATTAGAGGAAGTGAACCCGCATTTGCGTGGAGGGAGAGTGGAAAACCATTTAGGAAAAAACCACCCCCAGTTCACCCGACCGAGATTCGAACCTCTATCTCCCCGTCCTCAGAAGTCGAGATCAACACGAGAAGTGCGTTATCCAACTACGCCACCGAGGCGGGTAAGAGCAGAAAAAGTATTCACTTGACGAATTCTGAACCAATCACTGAATTTATGTATCTTCGTTGTTTGTTTGATGCGTCTTGAAATAATTTCAGATTTAAATTTTCTGCATTACAATGTCAGCTTCGGAGAACCAATACATTTCAAAACTAACCAATTCAATAAGTTTGCATGCGCCTACAAATTGATATACTACTAGAGAGCTGCATTTATGGTTGGGAAATGATTTGAAATAACTCGTTAAATGTTAAGTGTATGTGTCGTTCTTGTTTCACTAAACAATATACTAATTTGAAAAATTAATAATTATTTAATATTAAAGATTTGTCTATCCACTTGAAAATAAAATTCGTCAGAAATCAGATGTTTCTAAATTGTGTTGCAAAGAATTATGAGTCAACAAACGTTTTACCAAGAGTGTGAATTGACGCAAAGCTCAAGAAGATTATATTCTCAATTTTCGGTGAGTCAAGTTTTATCCTTGGGTGAGACTAGCTCTCAAGGCGGCCACCTTGGTCAGCGAGAAAGTATCAATAGCTGTCAGGCTACACGGTTTAAAATACAATGGTCTGTGTCATTTTCTGGAAATACTTCTCAATTCTGTCCAAGTTTGTACTATCTTTCATTCTTTACCTACATACAACCACCCTTTTTAGTGTAAATATGAAACAGGGGAAAGAAAACTACTAATTTTACCATTTCAAGATTAATAGAAAAGCCCCTTGATAGTCCTCAAATATCTTTAAAAAAATTATTTTATGAACCTATCAAATATTTACTGCATTTGTTAGAGGAAGTTTAAATCTAGAGCCCTTTTTCAACAAGCCTACTCTTGTAAGTTGTACCTTCATAAATATGCTAAAAAAATCGTTGAAAATGAACCAATTTTACATTTTCATTAATTATTTTTACTAATAAAAATCAAACTTTTGGGTTGTTGAGGAAAAAGTGCTCTGTTGGAGTCTTTTTACTTTAATTTGATGTCAACCATATTTTGAAATAAGGCATCGTAAAATTAAATATTCCGTTAGAGCTGAACGTCTGCGTGGTAGTTTCCCATTTATTGAGGCGGCCCTCCTTAAGTAGGAATGTGATCTAGGTATATGATTTTTGGTGACTGCTTGTACACCAAGATAGAGTGTGGGTGCCACCAATGTGTCCTAGTCCACTATTACGTGCAAAGGCTCACTAACTATCTCTTTACCAATCATCATTCATCAAGGAAGAGCAAGATCATTGTGACAAACGCTGCTGACTCACTGCGTAAGCATTCTCAAAAGCGTGTTACTTTAAGGTGGAGTGCTAGTGAGCGTGAGTTTAGGGCAGTATTTTTGCAGTTTTTATAGCGCAAACATCTTTTGGTCAAAATAAATAAAATATTTCTTCTATAGAAACATAGAGTTTAGATTTCTGCACATGCTAATCTCAACAGTTGTTGAATATCTGTCATGAGCATGGCTGCATTTGGTGTCAAACTTTTCTCTTAAAACAGTTTGTCACCAAATGCTGCCATGATCATGACAGATATTCAACAACTGTTGAGATAAGCATGTGCAGAAAACTAAACTCTATGATTCTATAGAAGAAATATTTGATTTATTTTGGCCAAAAAATGTTTGTGCTATAAAAACTGCAAAATTAATGCACTAAACTTGCGCTCACTAGCACTCCACCTTAAGGTGCCAAAGAAGGTACTGAAAATTGAAACAAGTATTTTTTTTACAGTTTTTATAACTAAAACTTTTTTGCCATAAATAAATAAAACCATTCTTTTAGCATATACGTTTAGTTTAATTTAATACACATAGTAATTTTGAAAGTTATTGAATAGTTTGTCATAGGTATAATGGAATTAACTTTTGAAATTAAGATAAAAGCCCTGTTAAAATCCCAGTATGATTATAACCAAAGCCCATAATTTGATGACTTAAACATTATAAAAATGAATGTAAACTAGTTTTTTTAATACCTAAGAATATAAAAAAATCTTCTAATAAATACATACGGCTAAATTAAACATGCACTTTACAAATAGAAACTGAAGCATCTTTTTTTATGTGATATGCCTTTAACAACCTGAGCTCACTAAGAAGATACAAAGATACCTGCATTATGTTTAATTCCGACTATTATATGTTAAAAATAATTATGTTTAGTATTTATGCATTTATAAAATATCGATAGTATTTTTCAACATAAATGGTTAAAGATTACCAAAAAAAGCCTAAAAATTACACAAAAATGAGAAAAATCAAATTAATATGACCAAAGAATCCATAATAACAAAATTAACCAAAATAATGACTTATAATAGAAACGTTCCCACAGCCAGGGTATCATGAGAAAAATGTATATGCTAGTGAGAATTGTCTTTGATGTACCAAATAATATGAAATATCAAAATCCAGGTCCTTATTATAACCATTATTTAAGAAATTTTGCTTGAAGACAATTTAACAAAATCTAAATACTAAAGAATTTTGCTTATTTTGTTTAAATGAGTGTTTTGTGATAAACACTGCGAAAAAATAACAACCAAAACGTGGGTTCCATTTCGTCCTACTTTCACCTGTGTTCTCGATTTATGTGACGTGTCCTGTAACCCTTATTATGGGTTATCCGTTTATCTATTGCACTGGGGGCACGATAAAAAAAAGAGTAGATTTTAAAGGACTTTTACCCTAATTTAATTGCGGTAAGGTCAGAAACTATTCATAAAGTGAAAAAAAAAAAAACATTCAGTAACTTACGTTTGGCTGGAATTAGAATCCCTTAACTTCACTTCATTGGCAAACCATACAAGACGAGACGGACTCCTTTACCGTCCTTGTGTGTTATAATATATTAGATATAATTAGATTATTATTTATTATTATTAGCACCGATTCTTACTACCCATTCGGGTTACACGCACTTAAGCTAATGTGTAATGGTAGAGTGATTGTGAGATGAAATGAAGGACCTACAGTTTAACGTGGAATCCGAACCACGGCGGAGGCCTGGCATTCCCCACATTCACAAGATGTCTTGTCAGAGGTGAAGGAAGGGTTTGGTAATCAGATAAATCTGTGCTGGGACCGAGGATTAAACCCCGGCCGCCAGCACAGAAGTCTGACACCTTACCCCTAGACCACCAGGTCACCAATGTTAATTATTTGGATTGATTGTTTGTATTTAATTAAATACAGTCATTTAATGAATTGATCAATATTCTATAAAATATGATAAATTATTAAGAAACTATAAGTACCGAGTACGTAGCAATATATCGTAGCAATATATAGCTTAGTGCTATAAACTGAAAAACTGCCGTACAAAGGGGGGGCCTAAGATTTTTTGCCTCAAACTTCACATTTTTTTTTGCCCCGGACATCAAATTTTCTTAAAATGGCCCAGCAAACACCTTAATCTAGTATAATACAATTGCCTTAGACCCCCAGTAGTTTTTTTTTTAGCACAACGTTTTACTAGCTATTCGGGTTATATACATATGTACTAATCACACTAATGGGTCAGATATTAGGGAGAATTAATTCAGAGAAAGTGCACCCAAATTTACATGGAAAGAGAGAGGAAACCCATTTAGGAAAAAAAACACTCTCAGTGCACCCGACAGGGATTGAACCTCGATCTCCCCGTCCTCGAAAGTCTAGTCCAAAACGAGATTAGCGCGTTAGACCACACGTTCACCAAAGCGGCTCCCAGGTAGTTACTAAAGTGTACCGAAATATACAATCGGACGTCAGTACGAGCAGGAATCGAACTAGAGTTTCCTTAGATGTATGGCAAAATACTCTTGACACGTAGAGATAGTTAAGTGCATAAATATTGGTAATGTATTGCAAAGAAAACAAAAGTATCTATATATAATCTCACTCGACTAGATATTTGCATGAGTTTGAATATACATTTTTAGATAACAACACTGAAATAAAAATTACAATATGAGTTCACTCAGGGTTGAACAAATGATTCTACTGCATATTTCTATTAATAGAGAGAGCGTGAGAAGTCTATTGTGTGTGTGTGTTTTTAACGTTACGTTGTGAAAGCTTCCTGATATTATTACTCATTAGGCCATAAATAGTAATGGTATATGTTTCTGACTGACCCCCACGTCTGGGCATATGAACAAAGGCATATGTCTCGTATTGTCTGGTTTTATTGGGATGGTAGGAACCGGGTTTTGAATAAATTCCGGGTGTACTTGGGGGAGGTTATTGCTAAATAGTTTTCCAATTTCCTCATAATTCTTTCTGCCTCCCTAATTACTTACTTACTCTATGATATTAGGAACTATAAAACTCATGTACACACTTAGTTAACCTATATCTTCAGTTAGCTCATTCCATTCTACCTCATAGCACCCTATCCCTATCTTGAACTACTATAGTTCTATCCAATCTCCCTCATTATACCCTATCCTTATCTTGAGCCAGTTTTATCCAGTCCACTTCATTACACACTATCCTTATCTAGTGCTAGTTCTATCAGTCCACCTCATTACACCCTATCGTTATCTTGAGATAGTTCTATCCAGTCCACTTCATTACAGCCTATCCCTATCTATAGCTAGTTCAATCCAGTGTACCTTATTACATTAACCTTATCCCTATCTTGAGCTAGTTATATTAGTTCACCTCATTACAGCCTATCCCTAGCATGAGCTAGTTCATGACCCGATGGAACAAAAAAAAAGTGGGCTTACATGATGCCATATGTCTTTATGTGTGTTTGTGTGTCTTTATCTTGGCCTAGAGCCTAAAACATTTTACCAATTGGGCAAAAACTTTATATCTAGTAGGGTTTTCATAATATTTGCCTGAATTTTTGGGAAATATATATCCAACCCTAAGATTTACAGTAGTTTAATGAAGGGGGAAAAAATATAAAAATCAATTTGCCTTAAATTCTCTCTAACTTTTTTGATACTTTTTGTTTTTAGATATTGTGTGACTTTACAAATATAATGTATATTATCTTTTTCCTACGAATCTTTTTTTTATAGGTTACGTTATATAAGCGGGAATTTCTAAATTTATCATATCTACACAACTATTTGCGATACAAAATAACTTATTATTGTAAAGTTGTAGCGCTACTAAAAATAAACATCTCTTACTTGCGCTAGCTCATAGTAGAAGATATAGTTAATCATAAACACTACATTATTTGATCAAAGATTTGGGCTAATGTTTCTATTAATTTTTATTATGTTTTACTAAAATTCATGAAAAGATTAAATCAGATCTTTTTAAATTGCTATAAAAACTATTGATGTTCTGAGATCAAAGTAAATCGCAAGAAACATATAGCTTGCCTTTCCCAAACAAATTAATCAAAATCCCAACAGGATCACAACAAAAAATTAAGAAAAACCAACTGGATTGGCCACACATTATAAAAAGAAATGGCTTTAGTGAATGATGTCGTAGAAGGCAAATTGGAAGGGAAAAAGAGACCAGGAATACCATAAATTCAACTAAACAATGGTCTTAAAGGAAATAAGATTGAGTTTAAGGATCTAAAAAAGGAATTTGATTAAGGATTTGTTGGTAGACAGAACACCTTATAGTGTTAGTAGTAGTAATAATAATAATAATTGATTGTTTTATGAGTTTTAAGAGATTTTCATAAAATAATACCTTGAAGTGAGACTATTTTTCTTCAAGTTTTGGTGCTTCTTCAAAGCCTGAGAGCTAATTATTATTATTATTATTATATATTATTATTATTTTTTATTATTAGGTGTTCTGCATTATGACACGTCCGTTCCTTTTGTCAGTGAACTTAGACAGCCAATGTGCCCGTATTCTGCTTCTTCCTTGACCCCGAGCAATTTTTTTCTTCCTTTCAAGTCATCCAAAATTGAATCCTCTTTCTTCCTAAGCTCCTTTTTCCCTCAAACTTTCCTTCCGTGACGTCCTGCAGAAGACAGTTCCTCCTAAGGATGTTAGCTACTATTGTAAAAGCCTTTAGGGCTTTCATATCTTTATGCAAAAATACAATAAAAATGGTATGTGCACTTATGGTTTCGCCAAATACTATTTTACCTTTAGAGCTAAAATATTATGTCCATAAACCATGCTAATGAACTTATTCCCAATTTAAACTTTCAAATTTATCTTGTAGGTACAGGGATGACAAAACTACAGCGCACGTGTTACTGGGTTGCACGCGACCCCAATGAGTGTAGCACATATATATGAAACAAAATCAACATAAAATAAATCTTTCCCCAACGTGGTATAATTTTTTGAAGTCAATAATATTTCTAGGAACTCTAGACCTCCCCTAACCAGGAAAAGAAAAGATAAGACAGGTATCATGAGCTAATATTAGTTCAATGACTTCCATGTCTCCATTAACTTTATTTAAAGTCAACGGTTATAGCTCGTCTTGGCCCCTACTTAAGTAAATATTGTTTGCTGTTGGAGACAAAAAGTAATGGACCAACATAAATAGCTTGACTAGCAAAACACAACCCGTTTCAAACTAAAATGGGAACGATTATATATGAGTTTAGAACTGAAGAAGAAACTGATGAAGTGCTACAATTGGAGTCTCGCACTGTATGGAACAGAAATTTGGGCGCTTAGTAAGATGGAATATAAATGCTTGGATAGCTTTGAAATGTGGTACTGGAGAAGACTTGAGAAGATCAGGTGGGCAGACAGGGTGACAAATGAAGTCCTAAGAAAAGTGGGTGAGACGAGAACAATTTTGGATGTGATTCTTCAGCGCAAATTAAATTGGATCGGACACATCCTTAGGAGGAACTGTCTTCTGTCCCACTTAGATGGCCGCATGGTATAACGCGCTACTCTTGCAGTAGATTAGACTACTGATGACAGTGAGATCAGGGTTCCAAATCTCAGTCGGGGTGTAATGTAGGTGGTTTTTCCTTCAAGTGGTTTTCCCCTATCCCTACACAAAAATGCGGGTACACTTCCTCTAATGGATAGTTCATAAACCACGTAACGCTTTGAGGGGAGGAAGGGGTGAATCATATGTTTGCATGCTGTTATATGAGAGAATGGTGTGGTTCATTAAAGTGTTACGTATCACAGATCTTCTACTCAAATTCTAATATTAAAAAATAATATTATTCATGCTTTCATCTTTGATAAACATACTTATAGATAACTTCCGAATATCTGTGGCGTTGAAAATGCAAGTTTAGCACTTACTTTTTGTTTATCAATATCTCGAATGCGCTTAGGTGGCATTGTTTGCCCGAGAATACGAACGCCAAAAACATTCGAAAATACATATTTTCTTTCGCATGACACTGACATGTTTATACTCACGGCACTTGTATAGATAGGTTTGTCCAATTTACTGACCTCCTCACGTGCTTTTAGTTGTCAGTCAAAGCGGCCTTAATTTATAGGTAGAGTTGAGTTTGAGTATAATTTAGATTCATACTGCACATTATTTTACATTATACCATGAATAAACGCTTGTGTTTGTACAAAAACAATAATAATTTATTCAAAAAGAGGAAGCTTGTTCATTGCTTGCGTATAAAAAGCGATATCCAGAAAATAATATTGGAAGAGTCTCAAAAAGATGTTGTGGTGAAATGGAACGATGCAAAATTACAGAATTTATCTCAAGGCAAGTTTGAGGAGTCCATTAACAGTGTTATGGTTTCGAACCAGTGGCATGTTATGAATAGTAAAGATTCAAATATCATTAATTATTTTCAAAAGGTAGAGGTATTTAAGCCTATACCTTTTCCCTTCTGATAAATCTACTGTGTACGTTTATAAATGAAACTATTTATAAACCCGCTAAGGTGGCCGCATTGTCTAAATTGTCATTCTCTCATTGGACTAAACGGCCTATGTTGGGGAGAAGGGGTTCGAATACCAGTCAGGTCTACTGAGGGCTGCTTTTTCAAATGGTTTCCCACTCTCCCTCCATGAAAATCTGGTAATTTTCTTTAAAATTCTACCTTTTTAGTATACATTTAGTAGGGTGGTGTAGTCAAAATGTAGTTACTATAATTATTTTTTATAATATTTATTTAATGGAGTATAAATGAGGAAGGTGGAATTTTAGAGGTAATCTACCTTCATTAACGTAGAGAGAGAGAGAGAGATTATAAAACTATTTAGAAAAAGCCACTCTGAGTACACCCAACTGGTATTCGAACCCCTATATCTACGTCATTGGCCATCTAGTATTTTTCAAGAGTGAAGCCAGGATCCAGGATCGATGTTGGGACGAAACATGAGTTTAGGTAATGATAAGTTAACTAAAGTAAAATTAGATATTAATCCAAAATATAATTGATCAAAGTTGTATACCTAGAATTATTTAAATAGCTTTCTATATAATGATAGCAAAATTACTATAAAAAAATGTTCACAATATTAAGAAATAAAATATCTTCCCTCAACTGAAATCATTTATATTCAGGATTTAAAATGGATTTTAAGAAGTATTTAATGTGAATCCCTCCTTTAGTATCACAAAGCTTCCCTATGAAATAATGACATTCATTCTTGGTGATAAGAGTTACGTAACATAGGTTGGGGGAGGGGGGCGGAGCTAGGTTAAATGCCTACATGGTGTTACATGTGGGGAGGAGGGGGCTACAAGATAAAAAAAAAGAGTTACGTGGTTTATGGATGACCCCTAAATATATCCCTCCTTATCTCTTGAACCATTAGCGTAATTAGTACATAGGCGTATAAATCGAACAGGTATTATTATTATTATTATTATTATTATTGTCTTTATTTACATGGTGAAATTAAGACATGTCTTCTTTTACATTTAACCATGTCTTAACTCTTTATAAATTATTATCACTAAATAAAACACAGGAGATAGGTATTTGAGGAAAAGATACACATGAACATAAAACATAAAATATTGCAATGAGATAAACACGTAGAAAACCAGCAACCAAATCAATAATCAACTTGATTAAAGCATCTCTAGATAAATAGGGGAAACAGATATAATGAGTGGTGAGTTTGTTTCTAAAATCAGTTAGCCCATTCACATCTGTGAAGTCTACAGGTGACTTGTCCCAGGATAAGGCGTAGTAAGACGCAATGCTAAAAAAAATAAAAAAATCAACTGTCTTCTGTACGACGTCATAGAAGGCAAGGTTGATGGAAAACGGAACTTAGGAAGGAGGATTCATCTATTGGATGACCTGAAAAAAGAAGAAAATTCTGGAAGCTGAAGTAGGAAGCAGAGGACAGGATGCATTGGCGGTCTAGATTCACTAACAAAAGGAATGACCTGTCATAAAATAGAACATATAATAATAATAATAAATTTTACGAAACTTAGTGACCTGGTATTTTAGGGGTAAGGTGTCGAACGTCTGTGCTGGAGGTTCGGGGCTCAATCCTCGGTCCCGGTACAGATTTATCTGATAACCAAACCCTTCCTTCACCTCTGACAAGTCGTGTATTAATCACAACTTGTGAATGTGTGGGATGCCAGACCTCCACCGTGGTTCGTATTCCACGTTAAACTGTAGGTCCTCCATTTCATCTTACAATCACCCTTCCATTACACATTGGCGTATGTGCGTATAACCCGAACGGGTAGTAAGACGTGGTGCTAATAATAATAATAATAATAATAATAATAATAATTTAAGACAATCACTTTGAGGATTCAGTGAATATCACTTCTTTAATAATCAGTCATTATTAAAATATGTACAATTTACTTTTTCATGACATTTCACAATTTTTAATTTTTAAATACTCACTAATAAACGCAAATAAGTGGTAGTACACTAAAAAAATATTCAAAATTCATCTAATCATCAAGTGGCTCACTGGTCGTAAAAGTCTCAGCATTCTTGTTATAGATGGTAAACCGATGCACCATTTACTAACAACAACAAAAAAGTGCCCCACGACATTTCAAAGTTTGAGAACCAATGTTCTAGAATATATTGCTACGTGATTCATGTCTTTGTTGTTTGTTTTTCCTCTCTTGGGAACTGTGAGTGAAGCTTTTCAATCAACAATGGCAGTAAGCTTAAGGCGTAATACCAATGACGAAGCGACAAAGGAAAAAAAAAAACACCTTTTTACAATAGTAAAGGACAACATGTAAATCTAGGAAGAATAGAAGCGACGACTGTTCTTCCATTGACGTAAGAGTGCGCTCTATTCATCACTCATGGCTTTTTTCCATTCTCTAACTTTTGTTTCGTCTTTTTTTTTTTTTCGTCACCTACAAATGGGAATAACATAGCACTGCCGTCATCAAAGTGTTTTCTGTCAGTGACGACGTATTTGACAAGGGTGTCCTAGACAGGATGTTAAGTTAGGTACACTCAGTCTACCTTGAAATCAGACACCTTAACTCAGTAGATATCTTGTCTGTCTACTGAACTAAGGGTCTTGGGTTCCGTTCCTGGCATGGCCAACAAAATTTATCATTGATGAAAATTTGGGTTTACCCTTTCACAGTGACGGTGACTGGATGTTGTGCGCCTGTCCTTATCATAAGTTAGATTATTAGTCGCCGGGGTTCAATCCTCGGTCCCGGCAAAGATTTATCTGATTACCAAACCCTTCCTTCACCTCTGACAAGACATCTTGTGAATGTGGGGAATGCCAGGCCTCCACCGTGGTTCGGATTCCACGTTAAACTGTAGGTCCTTCATTTCATCTCACATTCACTCTACCATTACACATTAGCGTAAGTGCGTATAACCCGAATGAGTAGTAAGACGCGGTGCTAATAATAATAATAATAATAATAATAATAATAATAACAATAATAATAGATTATTAGTCATATAAAGCTATGGCAGACCTAACAGGGCGGTAGTGAAAACTATGTCTTGAATAAAAAAAACTGACCCAGGTCACAGGCTGTAAGCAACAATGGATGTAAAAAAAAACACACGTGGGGGTAGGTATACAATACTCATAAACTTACTTAACTTTGAAAATTACAATATTACTATAAAATCAGATATAACATCCACAAAACAATCGGTTAACAAGACAAACTGACATAAAAATATGAATGTCAGCCACACACGGAATTAAACCAGGATTCTTTTGATTTGTGGTCTTCCACTACAACCAACGTGAATAGATGAATCCTTACAAACATGATTATATTATGCTATATTCAGAATTATTACATCTTCTATAATATAATATTATAAAGAGGAACTATTTGATTTTTTTTTTTTTTTTGTTTGTAATGGATAAACTCAAAAACTACTGGACCGATTTTAAAAATTCTTTCACCAATATAAAGCTACATTATCCGCGAGTAACATAGACTATATTTTATTTTGAAAATTTAATTTATTCCCCATAAAAATATCAATAGTATATTATATAGTCGTTGGAAAAAAAAAGTTGTTGAATGGAAAGTGGGGTTGGTGAAGGGGCCGTGAGGTTGGGGGGTAGGGGTGAGGAAAGAGAAATGAGATGAAAATAGGAGGGAGGATAAAAAGAGGGAGGGGGCTATACAGTGATGGTAGGACTGTATTTTTAAAAAAATAATTAAAAAAAGTTTTTTTATATTGTCATGATGGATGATTTGAAGCTTTGTTTTACAGGATTCTTTACAATATTTTTTTACGGGGAAGGGGGCTAGTCATTCTATAAAACGCATGTAGCAAGCTATATTACAAAAAAAATCCTTTAATTTAGACTCGATTATTTGAGTTAATTAATGCCCGACACGTTATCTCAGTTGGTAGCGTATCTGCCTACTGAGCTAGAAGTTTCAGGTTCAACTCCCACCATGGCCGAAATATCTAAAATTTGTGAATTATATGTATTTCTTGTTGTTTGGGAAAAAATCAACTGCATGTAACCTTACCTATTTCCACAAATGAGAAGACTAGCCTTGATGAATGAGCAGCGCATCTGTCTTTTGTTTGTTAAAAGTTCTTGCGAGATATATAGTTGTAAATTACCAGTGTTGAAATCAAGCTATGTTGAAAGAGATCAGACGCTCTTCAACAACAGTTTATGTCAACATTGACGAAGGGGAAGGTAAGGAAAGACCAAAACATGAGCTTACATGCTGCGTCACTCTGGCTCCTGTAAATTAAGGTGGGAATGTAGGGGACGTGATAAAAGGTGTTTTTGCAGTTTTTATAGCAACAACTTTTTTGGCAATATAAATTAAATATTGCTCCAGTA